>OY101448.1:21437775-22637775 GCA_956483635.1 Panzeria rudis | reverse complement strand
ATAAATTTAAACTTAGTGCAAAGTTTATACATAAACAGATAAAAAAATATACAGTTTGTTTCATTAAGCTATCTTTAATATGTTCAAAGATTTTTGGCTATGAATTTTGGCCTCGACTTTATTCTCTATTTTGCGAATTATAGCATAGCCGAAATTTTCAAAAAAAAGTATAATATGATTTTTTACACCATTCCTGATAACATGTAGAACAAATTTTTTAGTTATTTCAATTCATCTAGTCGTGAAAAGAAATCAAAATCAAGACTTTGAAATAAAAGTGAAAAATGGATAAATTTTTTAAAAAAATATTTAAACTAAAATTTTTTATTTTCCATATTTCAAAAGAATAGACTTAAAAAATTATTGTAGCTAAAATATTAAGTCTATTAAGGCATGCACTCGACATTCAGCATTGGACGAAAATTGTGAATTTTGCTACGAAGTCTTAAATTAATCGCTTAAGAAACCAAAACTCCCATCAGCTTTTTTCAAATTTCTCTACAAATTTAATGTAAATTAATCTGGCTTTTAATTTTTATCTACCCGCCCGTCCAAGAATGTGGCCGGGAGAGCAGATTTTCTAAAAATAATCCAGAGGCCGAATCGTCGCTTTCGATCTGGGCTGATTCGATCGAGGTTTCTTAGCTTGAGATTATGGCATTCGCTATCGAACAATATAAACACATTGTTCGATATCGAATGTCATAATCTCAGATTAAGAAAACTCGATAGAATGAGCTCGATATCTAAAGCGAAGATCCTGCCCCAGTTTTCAGAAGAACTGTGCTGGAAATCACAAATATTTTTTTTTTAAATGCGGCTATGAATTACGAGACGGGGCCAAAACACAGAATTTTAATTTTAATTTTAATTCAAAGCCAAAAATCTTTAAAAATATTAAAGATATCTTAATGATATTAAATATATTTTTATTTATTTATAAACTTTACATCAAGTTTAAACTTATTAAAATCGGATAACGTTTGTAAAAGTTATGAGGCCGGCAAAGTTTTTCGTGCCCGAAGTAGTCAATTTTGTAACCCAGTAGCTCAACGTGTGTTTCAATTGGCTGCTCAGAGTTTCAATCTTCTTAAGCCTCAGGTCCTCTTCTATGATTTTTGCAGCATTATTTTGTAATCGGATCACAAGTTTTTAAGATACGGACTTATTAACCTTTTTTCCAATTGAAACCCATCATACGACGTACGTTGGGAAAAACATAGTAAAAACCCTCGCATTGGAGCTAAGTCAAAAGTTACAGGCTTTTCTTTTCTTGAAAAATTTATTTTTGAAGTCAAATCACCCCTCTCCGTTTGATCTACAGCCTCACAAACATGACACTCGAAAATGATTTTGTTTATTTTTTTTTAACTATTTTTTATTGTTGCATTGAAATTAATGTGGAGTAGGTATTTATCTGCAGAATGCAATGAGTTTTAACATTCATAGTACCACAACGATACCATTATTTTGGTTCTACTGTTTATATTTCCAAAGATATTAACATTTCAAAAATGTATTATTTTTATCGATATTTAAAAATTTGTTTGCCTTTTCATTGGAAAAAAACTTTCATGGATCCAGGTGGATCGACCAGATCTCTCTCTACACAGTGATAATGATGAATGCTTAACCAAAAAAATGGTACCTACTTTTCCTGCGCCTTCCTGCGCCTTCCTGCGCCTTTTCCGCATTTTACGGTTTTATTGTGTTGTTATGCCTTTTGGAGTTTTTGGTACCCACTAAATAAAGTAAGTATCGTAGAACTAATACATAGAGCAGACTAACTTAAACCGTCAAATCTTTTCTAAATTATGCTTCTAACATGAAATTCTAAGTGGTTTGCAAAACTGGGCTGCACAGTGTCGTGAGTTCGTATAACCAGCGGTCAAAAATAGAAGGAGTTATCGTAATGTAATGAAATTTTGCACACATTTTTAAATTGATAAAATACAATCGCACGTAAAATTTGGCCATTTAAATTGCAAGGATATGTGTCCTTCCCATATATCCTGAAATAAGAAATTACCATAACGGACAGAAAAATAATTGTAAATTAATGAAATTTGGTACAGACATAAGTTTTAATATATTTGACACTTCTTCAAAAGTGCAAGGATACGTCTACCTCAAAAATGTCCTTTTTCTAAAAAAAAAATTTAAAAAAGGAGAAAAAAATAAATTTTCTTCACTCATAATGAGTTAAATCTGTAACTATATCCTGGGATATAGACGCCCAAAACATTTCATTAATTCGCTAAGGAAACTGCGGTGATTCTTACTGAAAAATATGGATGGCTCTGCATGTCTCTAACTATGTACAAAGTACGCTGACATGATAAAATATGCAATTTTGCCTTTATATTGTATCACAAAACTTTTAATGATAATTCAAACCACAGTGTTTAGTTCCTATATAATACATATGTATGTATCTAGAAGTTATTTACTTCCTTCATATGGTATGCTATCAAAAGAAGCGCAGGAGCATTGCAATAAGGATTTCAAATTTCAAAAGTATTTGTCAAATTTGCCAAATACTTTTACCAGATTTCTAGTAGCAGCTGATCCATAATAAATAATTTACGCGCATATAATTTATAGCTATGCTAGTATTACTTTTTTCAAATTAGTAATAGAAACTATTACACTTTGTGCTAGATTCCCATATTAGTACTATAACTTTAAAAATATCTTTCGTACCATCTGTAGGGTATCAGTGTAGGGTAAAAAAAAGTTAAGAAAAATGTATAGCCCAGACTACTTTCTTAAAAATTCTGATGCGAGTGACCGAACTTTTAATTAATAAAACTTATAGTACATTTACAAACAACGAAAATGGCATATGAGCGTTTTCTTGTTCATTTCACCAAATAAATGGTTTACATCTAAAACTTTAAGAATCGGTGATACACGTGTATCTTTATTTTCTATTTTTTACGAGAATCAATTGCAAAAGTTTTAAATATATCTTAATTTTTCATGTGGTGCAATTGTTTAAAAGTCTTGACTTCCGAGTGGAGGGTACTATGATATTGCACAAAAAATTTTTATATCAAACAATTCTCTGAAAAGTTATATTAAATATATCCAAAATCTGTAAGCCTATCGCTTATAACAAATACAATATCAAGTAAAATAGGCGATGCGAGCGTTTTTACTATGTTTTTCCCAACGTGCGACGTTTTTTATTTGACGCGATCAGGGCTCAGACTTTCATGCAAATTCTTTGTTTTTTGTGGTGATATATAAAAAGGTATTGACTAATTATATATCCGAATCATCAAATTTTAAGTAGTTTGGCATCGATTTGTAGTTGCATATTTTTGCATATTTTAGCAATAAATGCATGTTTTTGGAGTTATAACAATATTTTATAGTATACTTAAAAATTTTTATAAAAAGTTAGAATACTTTCACACATTTTTTTTTTAAATTTCAATTTAAAAATTTAATATTTTTCAACTCAGACGGCAGAATTTCATAAAATTTTTGCTAAACTCTTTGAAAATTTGTTTTTTTTAACTAAAGAAGAAGAAATTTTATTAATCAGATGATATTGGATCTGGACCAAAATTTTGAAAAATTGAGAAATAAGACAGAAATCAAAAAGCTTAAAAAGAGTTGAACATGATAAGAAAACACTTAGTGAAATTCCGAACCTTTGTTTGTTGAGCTGATATTGAAAAGGTAAATAGACATACTCCTATGTCCCTGTGAAAATTTATTTCGATAGAACTATCCGTTTAGAAATGCCTAATTTATGTTTCAAATATTTTGATTCTCTCCCACTATTGGAGGACAACAAATGTGGAACCGATTTTTGTTTAAAGATCTACTGATGAGTTGGCATTAGCAACCAGCGAAATGCCGGCATATAAATTAGCTATCCACAAAATATAAAATATAAAAAAATTACCAAGAGAAATTATGTAACTAGTAAAAACCACGCGGTACTCCTCATTCTGAAGAACTGTTAACTGCTAGTTTTCTATGCCAGTACCGTCTTAGGAGTACTACCGTATTTTTCTGTGATTCTTTAAAAGAAAAATTATCTTCTTAAGCAAAGTGATAAGTCATTGTATTAAAAACAAATAATACTTTTAATTTACCACGTTTGTAACTTACTGCTTACATAAGCTCAATCTGACTCACATGTGCTCATGGTAAAATAATTAAAATAATTAAAATGTTGAAACTGAAATGTTAAGATGGAATGGTTGACACATGAGATACACAATACTAAGTAACATAAGTATACCAAACCGTGTATGTATGTTGAATCTAACTAAATTTAAAAAACATTTACTTGCAACTTATAGGGGAAGTGTTTTTTGTATAACAGCAAATATCACCACAAAAACCAAACTTTTACCTTGCAAAACGAGTTCTTAAGAATTAAATGTCCTAAGGATATATCAAGGATCTTAACAAAAGTTATTTAGTTACAAAAAAAGAAGGCATGTGAACATGTAACGGTTAAAAAAGCTATATCAATAAACCAACATTTTCTTTTCGATTTTCTTGTAATTAACAAAAAATATTTTTTGAAATATAAAGAATAAAAAGAAAATTCAAGTCGATTTTCCCTACGCTAACCACTTCAAAGATGTTTAATGCCGCTAATGGAGTTAGTAAAAATAAAAATACTGTCAAACATCTTTTTTACTTTTTAGTTTTGAATATAAAAGAACTTATTAAATATGATAAATAAAATACAAGACTGCAAAGAATTTATAAAATACTACACATACTTTCAAGAAACTGAGACTGTTGGTAATGCTCAAAATTTAAAGGTATTATTAAAGTTACACTAAAACAATTCCGCTTAGTAAATTCAATGAAACAATTTCGTTGAATTTTTGTTTTCCAGCCAAGTAAAGCAGGTTTTGGAAATACCTTAGAGGAGAAAATAGCCTTTACGACCGCCCGAAGGCCAGCAATGCAGAAAATCATCAGTAAGCAAAGCTGCCTTTTGAAATACCTCAGAGCAGAAAATCCTTAAGGCCGGATAAAGGCCGGTAATGCGGAAAATCCGTAGCAAGTGAAGCAGTTTTTATAAATACCTCAGAAGAGCTATAGCCTTTAAGACCGGCCGAAGGCCTGCAATGCAGTAAATCATCAGTAAGCGAAGGCGGCTTTTGAAATACTTCAGAAGTGAAAAGCCTTAAGACCGGCCGAAGGACGGCTATCTAGGATGTCCTCACGAAGCGAAGTCGCCTTTGGAAATACCTTAGAGGATAAAATCGTTAAGTTATAATGCAGAAAATCCTCAGTAAGTGAAGCAGGTCTTGGAAATACCTCAGGGGAGAAAGTACTTAAGACTGGCCGAAGGACGCCAATGTAAGAAATCCTCACTAAGCGAACACGGTTTTCTAAATACCTAAAGCAGTGTATTCTTGCAAACGGTCGATGGCCGGCAATACATTTATATTCAGGGAAGAAACATTGTCCCTCTGAGGTATTTCCAAGTCCGGTTTCCCTTACTGAGGGCTGTGTGAATTGCCGGCCTTTGGCCGGACTTAAGGATTTTCTCCTTACAGAAGACCGGCTCTTTTTGAAAAACGGCTTCGATTACTAAAGATTTTCTACATTGCTGGCTTTCGTCGGAGATTAGGGAATTTTTCCTGAGGTATATATTTAGAAAACCGGCTATACTGACTAAAGAATTTCTGAAAAAAATTTTTTATATCTCACAAGCCCATAAAAAATTTTGAACTTATTCCATTTTTTTATTTCATTAAGACTTTATTCATTCTTTCATGTCAGAGGTATTTCATTATGAATCAAGTCCCAAAAGTTTTAATATATTTCATTTGAAGTTTGGGAATAATGTTATTTATTTTTTTTTAATGAAATTTATTTATTGATGGTTACTAAGCCATTGCCTATATGCATTTCATTGGCGCTTTTACCAAATCGTCAGTAGACTTCAACCACAACTTTGAACAATTACAAACCTCTTATATTATGTACAGACTTTCAAAAACCATTTGAGAATTTTCAAACTATAATATTTTTGAAAATCACAAAAGAACAAAATAAGTGTAGTAGGCTTAGAAACTTATACAAAACCCAACAAATGTTTTATATTCGATATGAATCTATTTTATTTTTCTACACCTGTATACAATTACAAATCCATTGAATAACAATAAAAAAAGCGCCAATGAAATGCATATAGACAATTGCTTAATAACCATCAACAAATAAATTTCTTTTAAAATATAATTGTGACAATATAACAAATAATAAATTTCTTAAAGGTTTAATTTGGCTTTTATTTTTCATTTTGCCTTATAATACTTTTATTGTTATCCAATGGATTTCTAATTGTATACAGGTGTAGAAAAATAAAATAGGTTCATATCGAATGTAAAATATTTGTTGGGTTGTGTATTAGTTTTTAAGCCTACTACACTTATTCTGTTCTTTTGTGATTTTCAAAAATATTATCGTAAGTAAATTCTCAAGTGGTTTTTGAAAGTCTGTGCATAAAATACGAGGTTTGTAACTGTTGAAAGTTGTGGTTGAAGTCTATTGACGATTTGGTAAAAGCGCCAATGAAATGCGTATAGACAATGGCTTAATAACCATCAACAAATACATTTCATTTAAAATATAATTGTGACAATATGTCAAATAAAAAATTTCTTATATATTTTGTTTTATTTATTTCATTAAAATTTGTTTGAACTTATTTAATTTTTTTAGGTCCCATTTCACTGAGAGTTATTTCATTGGGACTTATTTCGTTGGGCGTTATTGCATACAGCCCCAGTAAATCCGATTTCACTACTAACATGCATCGTAGGTTAGCGAACAGAATCTTTGGAAATAGCCTTAAAAGCTGACCGTTATCTTAATTTAGACCTTAAATCCCCAGGCCCCGATGGCAACTATCAATGCCTCTTACAACAGGGCCGACATTTCATAACAGTCCAGGATTTTCACATCAATCCTATTTGCATGTTATACACAGGAGACTTGGGGTGGAGTTAATATGGCCTTTATACCGAAGGGTGGTGGTAGATCTGAACATCTACCAAAATCTTTTAGACCAATCAGCCTCAGCTAGTTTTTCCTGAAAACGATAGAGAAACTGCTGAACAGTTACATTAGAAAAAACTGCCTCACAATGTATCCCATTCACCAGTTGCAATTTGCCTACTAGCCGTGTAAATCGACGATAACAGCTATACAGCACTTAGCCACTGCCATAGGCTTTAGGTGCTAACCAAATAGCCCTATGCGCTTTAATAGGCATTCAAGGACCCTTTGACAATACATCGTACTACGCGCTCAGTAACGCTCTTGATGGAAAAGGAGTTAAAAAAATTATAAAAAACTGTACTTTACTAATGTTGTCATCTGGGGTGGTTGAGTTAATCCCATGTGTGACTTCGAATATCATAAAAACTACTAGGAACTGTCCACAAGGTGGCGTTCTATCGCCTCTACTGTGATCTTCCGAACATATGGTTACGCCTACGATCTTATCATATCTCTGGGTGGATAGAACCATATCGGAAAGGATGCAACAAGCCTTAAACTTAACCTGCAATTGATAGGGGCTATCCATTAACCCAGAAAGGATAGTCATAGTAACCCAGCAAAAATAAATTTGGTACAAGGAAGCAGGTAGATTAATTAGAAGTGCTTCGGAGATGCGGAAAAACACACAGTGCATCCATTCTGCCTTATGAGGATGCAATAACGTAAGCGAGCGAAGAAACTTACCACACACATGATGAATTTGGTTGGCTATTTATGTTTTTCATGTCTTTTAAACAAAAAATGTTTTTTATTCAACTCAAACTTTTTTATAGTGCATCATATCTCGCTTACGTGGGTATAAATATGGATGCGAGTGTGATTTTTGCTTCTTAATTTGATTTATTTATTCTTCCACTGAATTGTGTATGAAAATAAATGTGCCTCGATAGCTTAGTGGTTAGTGTTCTAGCCTAACATGCGAAGATCTTGGGATCGATTCCTGATTCAATACGCGAGCAAAAAGTATTTAATAAAAGTAAATTGTAGTGTAATATAATTTCCAATTGTGTTTGTACCACTTAATACATAAATAAAAATAAAAACAACATAAAATAATTTCAAATAAAAAATTTATCCAAGTGTGGGTGAAATTGTGAAGGAGCAAAAACTTTTTTAATTATATACATATAAAAAAGACATGAGCTTAATGCATCTAAGATGCTCAAAAAGAAGCTCATGCCTCCAGACCTACCAAGTGAGACATCCCATACAAAAATCATGTAATACGGAAGCAGGTTGGTAAGGGAGAGTACTGAAATCTCTCCCTTACAAACCTGCTTCCGGTAGACGGATATTTTTGCTGGGACCTTTTACCAGACGAAGACATCATTGACTTATGGAACCTACCTTAAATGATTCAATTATCAGGTTCTCAGCGAAGTTAAATACCTTGGAGTAATTCTTTACAACTCATTTATGTACTTGGAATCAACATATTTCCTACCAACAAAGCCATCAGGGCCAACGGTTATTTGATCATTATTATTGATCATCAATTATTATTGCTCATTAATTAATCACATGGTAGGCATTAATTGCCCGATTGTATGACTTCTCTTTCTAAAAAATAAAAAAATGAAAAAATTATATATATTATAAACCTTATGAATAGCATTAATAGCAATAGCATAAGCCTACAAAATAGAATATTTTTAAACTATCATTATATTAAATAATACAAAAATTGAATCAACCTAACTACTACCATCTTTTACCTAAAGGGTACTAAGAAAAATACAATATTTTATCATAAAGAAAAATAAATGGAAAACCCATTAAAACATTTGACGCGAACTTGCTTTCTACTCCTTTTTTTTGTCCGCGAAAATTACTATCCAGCACATAAAACATGGGTAGAAGAAATGATTGACGGCACATAATTAAATTAATTGAGTAATCCTTTGGTATCAACACAAAATATAAAGCATTCTATTTATGCCAAATTCATAAGAACAAGTACTTACTAGTCTTACTGCGAGTACTTACTCTATATAGACTTCAAATACCAAGATGAAGAAGTTAAATTTGTGTTAAGACGAATAAGGATTTACATTAAATATTTTTGAAAAAGAAGAAGAAAAAAAGCGGGTAAATAAAAAGAAAGGGTTTAGAAATCTTATGTTACTACTCGCATTTTTGTTAAAAAGAAAATAATGTCGCATTTAAGACTACAACGGCAAAAGCAACAGCACATAGAAAATTTTTCAATAAACTTAAATGTTGGTGACGATGATGATTTTATTTTTTTAGTCTGTGGAAGGGGTTGTCGTTGATGGTTTGGTGGAATGTCATTTGTATGTGAATTTGGATGTCAGAAAGGGTGGCTTGGGAGGCATAGCAAAAGTTATGTGGTTGTTTGTTGTGGTTTCTTCCACTGATGATGTGATGTGCGTAGCTGGCTCTGTGTATGTGTGTGTGTGTTAGCCTGCTTCGAAGTCCTTTTCCTACGTAATATTCTATCAACCACAAATAACAACAATTTAAGCATTAAGAAATGTCTCTTGTAAAAATCTTTGTTAAACAGTTGTGTTGAAGAGTCTTACTTAGGTGCTGGCTGCTTCTGGTGTTTTATGGTGGGTACATACTTATTGTTACTACCAAACCAAAAAGATATCAAAATACGACAATAACAACAACAACAACAACAACAACAACAGCAATAAAACTAAGGCTTTTGTTCTATCCTTGTTTGTGCTCTGATGCATTTGGGTGTGTGTGCGTGTGTTTGTATGGCTTTGTATGTGGCGAAAATTAAAATTAGTAAAAATTTTGTATTGTATTGCCATTCAATTAAAGAGTTTAACCATAATGAACAAAACAAAGTTTAATCAACAAACCCTTATATATTTATATGTTGAGTTGATAGCTCCTGCCGGCATACGTCCTTCTATTTCGCTTTTAACATAACTATGAAGCAATATTATATATTAAAGTCTGCCTTATTTTAAGTTGAAAATAAATAGATTTGATATAAGAAAAGAAGAAAATAATTATTGTTTTGATTGTGCGATAACATTTAATGTTTGTTTTGAAGGTAAGTATAATCACTTATGATCGACTTCTCAGATTTTTTGAATAACAGTACCATCAAATTCATTTCACGTGTAATTTATTATAATACCACTACAAGAAATATCATGAAAAATATCAATAGAAAAAATTTAAGCAATGAAATAGCACTAACCCTAGGAAAAGGCAAGCAAAAATAAAATTTGGATCTAAGCAATAGGAAAGTGTATAATAAAGAGCATTCGTAAAAGCATTGTTCTAAGCTTTTATTTAGCTATTATTTACTTTTGCTATTTTTGCTAAAGGTTGAAGTCGTTAGCGCCTTGACGATAAAAACAAATAAAGCCTGTAGGTCTTGGATTCGATACTAGTTTCAGGCAAGTCATCAACATCATGAATTTTTCTGATTGTCATTATACAAATTTTTGTTGGACTATGGAAGTGATGAAGGCATAGAACTAGTCACTGAGCAGTACCGGCAGCGATTAATACTGAAAACTTACGCGCATCATATCACCATCCTCTCTCGGTAATTTGGCACAGTCGTCGATGAAGTGCATATACATCTTTTAAAAATAATTTCCCTACTTGACACCAGAGGCGATGAAACACTTCTCTAAAAAAATGAGCAGACTTGTAATACAATTAAGCTTTCTCTCTCTCTCTCTCTCACTTCACATCTGTTCGCACTATACTTTCCCTTTCCCAAAGAAGGTAAGACATTAATTAATTAAGTGGTACACAGAAAAAATGATCACCAACAAATTTCAAACAAAAGTTTGTTTAAAAATAAATTTTATTTTCAGTAAATGTTCTGTCCATGATCTACGAATTGTGTGTTTGACTTTTATTTAGAACGCTAACAACAAAAACAAGAAGAAAAGCTGTGCTGTAAAAAATAACCCCGATGACGACATACACACAAATAACAACAACAACAACAAATATGGCAAAAGGAATGCGATTGTACCAAGTTTGTTTACTGAAGATTTTTGAGTGAATCAATTCGTTAATGTCGTTGAGTTAACTCTCATTCATTCTTCTATAGCCTTTACACAGCGTCTTCACGAGACATTAACTTTGAGATAACATGAGAAAAAACGTCGGCAGAATACTAAAAACAAAATGTCGAATTTTCTCTTAATCTCATACTAGGGGAAGACGTAATTTTACTTTTCCGATAAGATTTCATTTTATGCACATACTCATCGAGTTAACATGTACTACTTTTGCATAATTAGTTATTTTATTTTTAATTGTTCACACAAATTTAAATTTATAAATCATTAAACACACTTATTCATTTATTTAACACAGAAATTTTATCAAATACATCGCTTTTCATTTATTTTAATAAACAATCACACATGCACACTATTTCATTTTTATGTACATGTGTTTTTTGACACTTCATCTCATAAGATTTTTGTTATAAGAATTCTTATAAGAACGCTCTCAAAAAAATTCTTATAACATTGAGATAACACTAATTTGCAGTCTACACGTAACAATCTCATCTTACATATTATGTTACGTGTAGACCTCAAGTTATATAAACATTCAGACTTGAACACATTTGACAAAGTGAAATTTCATAAATGCTTAATGCATGATGATGATGATGATGATGACCTAGACAAAAATTTTGATTGATATATTAAAAAAATCCGCTAAAATATTTTTGTTTGATTAAGTAAACTATTTTGTTTAATATTGTTGGTATTTTTAGACTAATTGTTTTAAAAATTCAGACAAAAATATTGCTTGATATTTTTCAGAAAATCTAGTAAATCTTTTTGTTTGATTTATTAAATTGTTTTGTTTACAATTTGTAAATATTTTTAGATAAATTGTTTTATTGATTTAAAAAATTGGTTCACTGAAAAAAAACACGTTTTTTAATGAAATTTTTGATATATTTTTGTGTATATTTATAAATTTGTTTGTAGCTCCGTTCCTAGACAAAATATTTACTATTTCATTGAATTCCTTTAGAGAAAATGAAATTTAGTTTTTTTTCTGTGTAGGCATTAATTGCCTTCTCCTGAAAAGAAATATACAAGGTATACTATTGCCAACATATATGCAGGAGAGAGATAAAAGCTGAAATAAATAATTCTAGTAAGAGGCCATTTATATATTTCCTATTTCACTTTGATCAGTAATGTTCCTCCTTGTAAAATTATTTGAAATTTTTTACATTAGGGAATATTCTCACATTACATAACGCTATTTTCGGAGTCCTCAGATACTTCCGAACTATATTCTAAATCATTGGCAATAGTATTAAAAACACCACTGCCGCCAGAAACAATACTATTTGCAAAATAAATAGCATTACTAAAATCTTTGGTACATTATTAGCAAAGGTATTCGATTGTATTAATCGTGCAAACCGATCTCGATTGTATTATTTTGTGCAACTGTTCAAAGCTAAAGCATTAAAAAACGATTAGCTGTAGCATTTATATTAGTATTACCAAGAAAAATATGTAAGGTAACTGATTCATTGTTGCATCGAACTACCATTATAAATATTAACAAAAGCATTATAAACATTAACAAAAACTAAAAATTTTACTTTATTCTTGTTTTAAAATATTTGCAAATCACTTTAATTGAACTATTTAAGCAAGTTTTCGAATAAATGCAATTTTTTTCACTCTCAAAAAACATCTTAACCTTTGATATAGATAATCCTTAAAAATCCTTTTAAGCAAAAAAAAACTAACATTAATTCGCAGTAATTAAATTCATTTATCAGAGATGGCTATAGTGCGCAAAAATTTTATTCCTAAGACCAAAAATTAAATAGGAAATGGAAACAAAAAGCATTTACTAGTTTTGCAGTAAAAGCATACCGAATATCCACTCTTCCTCAAGGCTTAAAATAACTTGAAATGCACAACCGTTAAAACACAAAATTTTGTTTTTTCTTGTAAAAGCAGACACGAGAAATTTAGCTCCATGCTTAAGTAAGTTTTTAGCAAAGATAAAAGCAAGAGAGATACAAAAAGAGAATGTTTAAGATACCAAAAAGCCTTTCACATTGGTGCACATAATCTGTGCCATCAACAACCGCAAAAACAAAACCCTTTTAGTTATTTTTTTTTTCTTTCTCAGATTTGTTGTGTTTTTTTATCTATTCCTTGCCAAATGCTAAATAAAACTCTTTTCTATGATATGAAGGAGTATGATGCAGTTACAATTTCTTGCTCTTTTCTTAGACCAGGACAAAATATTTTAACAAGACCTCTTTAGAATAAATAAAAGATGTTTTTGAAAGAAAACAAAAAAGGAAAATGAAAACATTACTTAAATGTAAAAAAGAACACACAACAACCAGAGTAGAGAAAAAATCTAAAGAAAGAAATCACAGCTGGATTCTGTGCCAATGCTACAAACAAGATGATGGCACAAATGTCTTAAGAAAAATATTCCAATCCGTATTACATTTTGTATTTCATTTGATGCTTTTTTCTCGGGTTTTCAACTTAAATGAAATTAATGCATTCTCTTTGGGTTTGTATTGGTAAACTATAAGTTAAAGTTGCCCAGCGATCGTTTTGCCTAATACTATCACAAGTGTAAAAATAGATAGAAATAAATTATTGGAGGCTTATAAAATGTATATAAAATTAAATTTCCTTCAAAATTAGCTTAATAAAGTTTTTACATATGTTTGATATATATAATAAATACGGCAGTTAGTGCTTACATGATAATAATCAAGAGACAAAATAGTGAAATAATGCTTTGATTAGTATCGGAGCCAGTTGCTGGATATTTAAAAATTTATTAAGGCAATTTTATTGTTATTATCTTCTTTTTATAGTTAAAAGGGTATATAAAATTTTTTCTGCTACGTCTTGTTTTGCTGGGTTATACATTTCTTCTATAATTGTACTTTTGTAGTAGTTAATTCTATATTCGCGGATATCCTAGTGATTTTTTTTAGTCCTGTTTTGTCGTAGTCTGCTGCTTTAAATGACTGACTGTATGAATGCATTTCTACTGATTTCCGTCTGTTTTTGTAATGAGTTGATTATGTTTGTCTTTGAATTTCCGTTCATATTTTTCCTTATTCCCGAATTTATGTTGCGCACTGTTTTTTCTATTACGTAAATCTGTATTAATATCTTAAATTCCTTTTTTTTTGTTTCTTTAAAATAGCTTTGTGACTTTACAAATATAGGAGATAATGTTCTTTGTTTTAAAATTCTGTTGACACTCGCTGGTGTTTGATGTGCTTTAAAGTAAATACTTACTCGTACACAGTTATTTTTATTCATTCGTATTTTCTTAATGTATCCGGGTACAATCAGACGGCATAAATTTTTCTCTAAGTAATTTACACTCACTTTACCTTTAAGCAAATACTTAGTAACTTAGAATAGTTTTTTTCTTAAATAATTGATATCTTTCCAACAATAATTAAATAATCAATTGCAGCTGCCTTCAGTAATTGGTAGAACAAGCTTTTTGGATCTCATATATGTATCTAGCAAAAAATCTTTACTTACAGAATTGTTTACTCACAGAGACCATAGACGATATTAGTAACTTTTGATAGAGCTTATTACCATTTTAATTTATTTTAAAATTATTTTAAAATGGATTAATTCATTTTAAAATGGAAATAATGTCAATGGCTTTATTTCCAATACAATAATGTCCGCTGTACCTCGTTATCAGCAGGGCTCGGACTTTCATGCAAATGCATGTTTTTTGTGGTGATAGATAATGAGGTATTGACTAATTATCTATGCAAATCATTAAATTTAAAGTACTTTGGCATATTTTTGCATATTTTGTTTGTAAGTCCATATTTTTGCATATTTTCGTAATATTCTGTTAAAGAAATAACCAAACATGCGTCCTTTCATAATCAAATGACGTATTATCATATGACTTACCGATTTTCGTAATAAAAGATCTTCATTCTGGCATCGCTGGCTCAGACGATGCAAGTCTTATTGATCAGCTTCTTATTCAGCTGTGAGAAAGGCAGAGAAATTAATACAAATTTCTCTTTGTATTCATTTCTGAAGAAGCTGATCAATAAGGCTTGCATCGTCTAAACGTCGACTTACTACAAAAAAGTAAACAAACAAAGCTAATAATGATTCACCGCTTTCGCACTAGCAAAGTTTTCTTTGCAAAGTTTTCATTCAGCCGGCAGAAAGACTGTCTTTCGACCGGCTGAATGAAAACTTTGCAATGTAAACTTTTGCTAGTGCGAAAGCGGTATTACATAAATATAAATGAGCTTATAAAAATATTCAGCATATCTATTACATACACAAATAAAAACATTTAAATACAAAAAAGCTCGAAAATTACAAAGAAAAAGTAACCAACAACATTGTAACTTCTGTCACTTGCATGTTCAACTTTTACAATCGCGTGTCAATTTCATTTCTGTTGGAGCGAAGAAAAAAAATTGAATGAAAAGAAAAAGGATCACAGGCAGAACATAAAAATATATGTAAAGTTCTAGCAGACTCAAAGATGTCCTTACCAATAAGGTTGTGCTGCGTAAATAGCATTAACCAAAGAAATTTTAAGTCTTATGTGCATAAATTCAATTGTGTTGAAGAAATTAAGAAACTATTCAATATCTAACTATTATTTAAAGATAAAAAAAAATAGTGACTGAATAATAATTCAACGGCCAAGTAATTTTACCAAAATTTTCACAAACTTTTCCAGTATCGTTTCAGAAGACAAATATGGGGCAAGTGAGAGAGTACTGGGGGCAGTACCCCAATGCCCTTTAATGTGCCATTTTTGGGACGCAGTTTATTTAAGAGAAATTTCTTATTAACAATCAGCCGAAGTAATGAAGTCATAAATCTGCTCTGGCAAAATGTTTATTTTCAATAGCTCCTAACTTCGCATTGAAGTTGTTGTTTTAAACAAAACAATCAATTAATTTTTAATTAGATATTTAAATTATAGCGTTTAATGGATTAATTTGACTTCACTTCTTTTTCAAAATTACACCAACTTTTTCCTTGAGTAAATTGGGTCAAGATCAAAATGATAAATGATATTTTGTGTATAAAGAAAAATTACTACAATTGCAATTAGAAATAAAAAGGAGTGTCTTCAACATTTAAATAGTATTCGAATTTAAATAGTTTTTTTATTTGCCTTATTTTTTATGGAAAACAAAGTCATAAGTTTTTATTTTAAACTGAAATCTACCTAAATTGTCCAGTTGAAATGTTACAAGCTTCAGGTTAAATCTAGTATATGCTTCTTTTTTCTTAAGTAGCGCTAAAAAATAAAAAAAACGTTTGCTGTATTTTTTTCACTGGTTCCCACAATATAATTGGGTTATAAAACATAAACTTTTTTCTGAATATTTTTTTTACATTCATGATTATTTGTTTTTCTAACAGTTGTTAATTTTTTTCAACACTAACTTCAGTATACATGAGTTAGATGTCCTTTTTCTGTGTCGGCCAGCCAGTCAACAGGCAACATTTGACGGCTAACGCGTGACATTGTTTGATTGTTATTTAATTGAATTTAATTAGTTTTAGTTGTTTTATATATTTTCTACATTTTTGTTGCTTTAGAAAATATATAAACATTCATAAAATTCTCACGATAATATTAAAAAAAAAAGTGGCTAGTTAACGAGGATGGTGCTATAATAGACATAAATAAGAAACTCTTATGAAAATTTAGCCTAGAGGGAAGAGAGAGCCTGTCACAAGACAAGTTACATGACTATTGACTAGGGGTCAATTGATATATGAAAGATACTCCTTGATAGGTTCTAGATCCAAACTTAAAGTACTTGTCCGGCGGTGGTTTCTTTAATATTTTGTCTTCATATATTGTATAATAAAGTATAGATAAGGTAATTTTTAATGTTTTAAGATAATTTTATAGCTTGCTTTCGTTATTAGAAATTATATATAGAGTATATAGTAATGTACCCATATTATAGTTAAGTGCTTAACAACAATATTTTAGTTTAATATGAAACATACACGCAAAAATCCCATACAAATAAATTGAAAAGCAATTACACACTGTATAATACACACGTTCAAGAGCATATAATGCGTGTTCCTATTGAAATTAATAAGTATGTGTTTTTATTTATTATCGAACAAGTGCAAGTATTAGAGAGTTTAAGAAGCACATACTTATAATCTAAAGTATAGATATATTATTTTTTTTTTGAATTTCCCAACCGCCTTTCTTTATATTACTGCGTAATATAAAACATTTACTTTACACCACAATCAATTTGAAAATCTAAAACACTCACATTAAATTATTTATATGCGTAAAGAAAATATGTATTTTATACTAGCAGAAACTCCTTGCTATAGTTTTCTTGTCTTGGCTTTACATGAAACGTTTAATTGCTTTCAATTAAAAATTTATAAACTTCACGCATTGTATGTAAATCGACAAGTTGTAAAATGCAGTAAATTTTATCATAAAGTTTTGTTGCCATAAAATAAAAATTGTTACGTATCTCACGCACTATTATACGTTAAACTAGTCGTTCTAATTCATTTCCTTTCATACCTGCTTACTGGCATACTTACGTTGGATTGATTTGTTTTATCTTGTGCACTTGCAGTTCATTAAATATTTTTTTTCTGCCGATTCTTGAAAAGCAATTGCTGGTGTTAATTGCAAAATATTTACACAACAAATCGCATTACAAGTGCCAAAGTATCGTTATCGCTAAGTCTTAATGATGTAAAACACATATTTGCTACAGCCGATATGCAGTACTAGAATAGAGTTTAAACAGCTTTTTTTATAGTCAATAAACAATTTAGATGGATATTGAAGATACATAAGTGTAGTATGACGTACATTGATAATAAATTGTAGTAGAGGTGGGTGGCTTTATTTATGCTAAAATCATCACATATAATGGATATTTGATTAACTAACTTCCTTGCATAGTTTGGGGTAGTGCACTAAATGTTGGTTGCAATAAGCATTGCACTAGCACTAAGTAAAATTGTTAAAAACTTATTTTGAACTCGTTTTCACCAGCTTATTGATAATGGGGTTTTTCTTCACTAGCACTAAAAAAATTCTTGCAAATTTTGGACCTACAATAACAAAAAATGTGATTCTAAACCTACTATCACTAAACTTTGAAAGATTTTAATATAAATTTAGTACAAAATTTCTACTTTGGACTAAAATAATTAAAGAAAGAAATAAAGTTGCAATAAACTGAAAATTTGGTTTTTAACTGAAACAATTTAATTTGAGTGAAAAATTTTTTGCCAAAACTATCGCTAATATTTCGTGCAGCTGCTGATGTTCAATTCACTATTAAGCATTACGAAAATTAGTGCAATAATTTTGCACTATCACAAAGTATTAGTGGAAACTGCACTAACCCCATCTATAATAAGAATAATAAGAAAAGAAAGTGGATCTCCGGCCAGCCTTGTCAGCGCCGAATTAGCGAAACAACGACGTTTTCTATGGTCATGCGGCTTCAATTCTCGCGTCAGCTTTGTTTTGTGTGGATGTGGGCAACAAAAGCTGGCGATGTCTACTTCTGTTTATGAACAATTCGGGGTGTTGGTCAATATTAGCCGCTGCTGCGGTTATGTTTTCTTCACTTTCCACCAACACAAAAAAAGTTAGGACCAAAAGTTTGCCTATAAATAAATTTCATTTTCAGTAAATGTTTTTTACACAATCAATGAATTATTTGATTGACTCTTATTTAGGACTCAAACTCCAAAAACAACAAGAAAAATCGTGTCGTAAAAAAACAACCCCGATGACGACAATAACAACAAAAACAATGATAGCAAAAGGAATGCGATTGTACCAAATTTTTTACTGAAGATTTTCACCTAAATCAATTCGTTAATATCGTTGCATTAATTCTCATTCATTTTCTTTCATTTAATTGCATTAATTCTCATTCATTAATGGATGATGATGATGGTGACCCAAACAAAAATTTTGCTTGTTATATTACAAAAAATCCAGTAAATAATTTTGTTTGATAAAGCAAACTATTTTGTTAACATTTGTTAGTATTTTTAGACTAATCACTTTATAAATTCAGACAAAAATATTGTTTGATATTTTTTCAGAAAGTCCAGTAAATATATTTTGATTGATTAAGTAAATTGTTTTATTGACAATTTGTAAATATTTTTAGACTAATTATTTTATAGATTTAAACAATTTGTTCACAGAAAAAATACATTGTTTTTCAATGAAATTGTTGAAATATTTTTGTCTATATTTACAAACTTGTTTGTAGACAAAATATTTACTATTTCACTAGACAAAATATTTACTATTTCATTGAATTCCTTTACAGAAAATGAAATTTAGTTTTTTCTGTGTGCACACACAAATTCAAATTTTTCTCTTATATGAAAATTGTGACTTTCTTCAATTAAATTTCTTCACATAATTTTTAATAAAATCGATATTTGTGGAGCGATTTTAATATTTTATGTCTTATTTTTCTTATTTTTTCTTAATATACCTAGAAAAGATTAGTGTTAAAAACTTAAGATTTTAGCCCTATTAATTTTACACAATCAATGAATTGTTTGTTTGACTCTTATGTAGGACCCAAACACCAATAATAACAAGAAAAACTGTGTCGTAAAAAACAACACCGATGACGAAAATAACAACAACAATGATAGCAAAAGCATTGCTATTGTACCAAATTTGAAGATTTGTGTATAAATCAATTCGTTGATATCGTTGCATTAATTCTCATTCATTTTCTTTAGAGTAACATTCAGACTTGAACACATTTGAGAAAATGAAATTTCATAAATTCTTAATGGATGATGATAACCCAAACAAAAATTTTGTTTGTTATATTACAAAAAATCCAGTAAATATTTTTGTTTGATTAAGTAAACTATTTTGTTTAACATTTGTTAATATTTTTAGACTAATTATTATATAAATTCAGCCAAAAATATTGTTTGATATTTTTCAGAAAGTCCAATAAATCTTTTTGATTGATTTAGTAAATTGTCTACGTTTTTTTCAATGTAATTGTTGAGATATTTTTGTCTATATTTACAAATTTGTTTGTAGGTCCGTTCCTATACAAAATATACTCTATTTCATTGAATTCCTTTACAGAAAGTGAAATTTAGTTTTTTCTCTGTACACACATACAAATTCAATTTTTCTGTTATATGGAAACTGTGACTTTTTTAAATTGAATTTCTTCACTTAATTTTTAATAAAATCGATATTTGTGGAGCGATTTTAATGTTTTATGTCTTTTTTTTTCTTCTTAATATACCTAGTTTTCTGATAAGTGTTAAAAGTCTAAAATTTTAGCCCTAATAATTTTATTATAAGCTTTTGCATAAGACACTTCAAGCTGGCGGGAAAAAAATTTTTTTTAATATCTTTTTTCTACTTAAACCACCATAACTTAGCCATTTAATTATTGATTTCCAAAGGTTATGCTTCGTTTGAAAGATAAGAGTTATATCTCTAAAATTTAAGAAAGACCATAGAAATCGGTTTGGAAACAAAGAAGTTATGGCTGTTTCAATTTCAAACTTTAAGAAAACAGTTTTGTCACTACATATACCGTAGTGTAGTGGATAGTATGCTGGACTATTAGCTGGGGGTCGCAGGTTCGATTCCTGCCAAGACCCTGGGTGTTTCTGCAGAAAAGCCGAAAAATGCTTAAGCAGTATGTGTGTTCGTTTTTAAAATCACTTTACGAAGTGACATAGAAAAACCATAGGTATTTTCTTTTTCTATGGGCTCCGAGCAAATAGAATTGGCGCATGAGAGTAACCGAATAATTTTATTTCTTAACTTTTGTATCATAGTGTTTTTTTTCACCTGTCATATTAAGGTTTTTCATCTTGATTTTTTTACTTTTAAACAAAATTAAGTTATTATTTTTCTTTAAAAGTTTTCTTTTTAAATTAGCACGTATTTTTCAAATAGTGTAAGTAGTTAAGCATTCCATGTCGTCTTTGCAATTTTGTGCGCGTTATTTATTTATTTATTTTTTTTTGTTAAGTGAGGGTAGCATTAATTAGTCAAGTTAGTAGGGGCTTTTAAAAGTTAAGTGTAAATTACAGCTTTTTTCAACAAACACAACCCGAGAAGTAATTTAGCTAGTCTACGGAAAACACCCTGATTCAATGGCTGGAATTGAACTCACGACCTCTGGACCGATAGGTTAGCAAGGCACCCTAATCATAAAAAATTTACGATCTTTTGCGTTAAAACTGTTGAGTTAATACTAAACATTTCGCAATTGTGGGATGTATAATTAATAATTTACTTAAATCAAGGGTTATTGTAATTGTTTTTGCTTTTTCATGTGTAAAATATGTATTTTTTTATGTAGGTAACAATCATTTTTACATTAATCTATGCAAATTATATTTTATCTGTATTATTATATTTTCTAACAAAGAATCACCCTGATGCTATTTTCTTTTTTTTTTCCTGATGCATTAAACATAAAGGCAATTTCTCTGATACATGAATCTTTTAGCTTAACAGCAACGTTTTATTTTACGTATATTTTTTACATGAACTTTATGGAATATTGATGACTGGCTGTCAACCAAATGATATGCGGATACAATTGTCAAAAATGCAAAGTATGAGGAAAACGAAATGTCAAAACAACAAGAAGAAATAATAATATAAAAAATGAAAAATATATTGAATTGGTTGTATGAGTTTGGGGAATATACGATATTTAAAGTAAATTATACCATTGTGACCACAAGCCAACATATTTTTTTTTCTTTAAATTTGGTAAAGATTGTAAGTATGTATATATGTACTAGCCGATCCTGGAATATGACACTTAGACTTATAACAAGCATTATAGAAATGTAAATTTTCAATTTAAATGCAAATATCAATTTGTCAATTTTATAATTTTCCATTTTTTTTCTTTTGCTCTACAAGACAAGTCATCTTGTTTTGACTGAATATAAAAAAAGCATCAGAAAAAAGGTGTAGTATTGTACAAAGTAAAAGCTGCAAGTTATTGTAAGGAATTGTGTTGTTTTTTTAGTCCTTAAGGAATGTTATTATTTTATTTTATTATTATTTTGTTTCTTAATGTTCATATTTAATATTTAAAGTGTTCACTTCTGCCATTGAACTATGCCGTTCCTTGCTTCGTGTTTTTTTTTTATAGGCTGCCACATTATTCCCACGTGACCGCTGCTGAATATATGGCCGAAATTGGTAGTGTTTGTTAAAACGTGTTGTACGGTGATTTTTTTCTTCTTAGACTAAAAGACATTGTTTTGTAATGTTTTCTAAGGGATTTTTCCACTGATTTTTTATGCATTTTTTCATTTCTTTATTTGTTTATTTTGATTTTTTTTCAAAATTTTTTCGTTTGGTTGGTTGCTTAATTAAGAATTCACATCATTTTTTATTTGGGTTAGAAAATTATGCAAAATATCAAACCGCTAAGAGACTACAACCAGCTAAGTGGGCAGGCATATTGTTAGATTTGTTTGAAAGTTAGTAGGGTGGCGTATGTGGCTTTAAGGAACATTTTTAATTTATTGCCTGAGTTTTTAAGCGAATTGGCTTAGCTACAAGGAATGGATGAAGAATTAAAATCGTGAAATAAATATCTGTTACCGGGTCAACTGATTGTTATATTGTCTTAAATTTTAATTTAAAATAAATTACTACCAATTTGGGTTTGTGTAAACTTTGTATTGAAATAACAGGTAGAATAATGTTGAATCCAAGCTATTTCAAGTTTAAACAACGTGAATTTGATACTAAAATAAAACGTAGGATCATGTTGAAACAAAGTTATTTCAAGTTGAAATAACTAAAATATAATATTGAAACATTACGAAGAATTATGTTGAATCAAAGTAATTTCAAGTTGAAACAACATGAACTTAAAGTAGCAATTTTATTCATTATTTTACTGACATGCTTAGCATTAGCACAGGCATCAGAAACATTAGTGTTGTAGATGGTCAACGCGCTAACCACTGCAGCCACAACAGCCTCAAATATTGTTTAGATACACATTAATATAAATACCATCATAAGTAACAGGAAACTAATTTTGATTCCAAATGATTTAATTGATTATTTAACATAAATTTTAAATTAAGTTATAGTCATGTTGATTTTAAATGAAATGTAACGTTGATAACAGTGTTGTTTTAACAGTGAAAAATATTAAATCAAAGAGATATAAGGTTAGGTTAATAATTTTTTGTTTAAAATTAATACGAAAAAGTGGTAAGTTTAAGTCAACAGCTAGAAAATTTCGGCGGTTATGCAAAATCTGTCGGCCATTTACATTAGCGCAACACAATACCAAAATAAACAAAAACAACTCGTACCACTGAGCACAACAGTGTATTATTGTAGCTATGAACTAAGCAAATAAGCACCAGCACACTTTAACAAAAAATTATTTCTCATAAATTTAATATGTTTTCCAACCAACACAGGTATTTTTGTCTGTGTGTACTGTTTAGCACCATAATAGTGCCGGTATCTACTGTCGGCGATAATGCACTAAATGTTGATTGAAATAAACATTGCACTAGTAATAAATAAAAGAGGGTAATTTTATTTTGCACTATTTTTTACCAGCATTGTGATAAAAAAAAATTTTCACTTGCACTAAAAAATTTTGAGGTAGTGAGTGTTAATTTTTTCCCTATCACTAAACGCAGGTTTTGTAAAAAAAATCTGCACAACACTCAATTAGTACAAAATTTGAGCCAGCACTAAAAAAGGGCTGCATTTAATCACACTCTCACTTAAGTATTTATAATTTTGCTTTAGATTTAGTGCAAAGTTTTTACGTTGCAATCAAATGAAGAAAAAAATATTTCAATAGACTGAAGAATAATTTTTTTTCAACTCAAATAATTTAATTTTAGTGCAAACATATTTTAATAACTTTGCACTATCGCTAATTATTAGTGCAAGCTGCAAAGTTAGTTCGCTAGCCCCATCTATGGCTGGCAATATCTGTCGAAATACTAAAGTTTCAAAAGCACTGAAGAATTTATTTTAGCTTTGGGACTAAAATTTTAAAATTTCTTGCAAATGTTACTTGTCCGTCGTGCTCTGACCCAACTAAAAATTTGCGCCACCTTGATAAAACTTTTATTACAATTCACAATGAGTCAGTATCACTTTTTTATGATTATTACGGACTTCTTTATAAATTTTATGACTTCTTTTAAAGGAATTTTTAAGTATTACATGCTTCACATTAAAAATCTTTAAAATGTTTTCACAAAAAAAGGGTTAAATTTTCTCAACATTTTCACCAAGATTTTATGTTTGAGTATTTAAACATACAATTTTTACACCTTTTGATGTTGTTAAATTTTTTTTTACTTCAACATTTTCACGCCCTTCACTCACTCCCATTAAACATTACGATATGGGCTAGTTACGTATAGCAGGGCTTTACTTCAAATTTGGTTTTATTTTATTTATTTTTCTATGCAAATTATTTTTTATAAAAAAAAAATAATAAGGCTTGAAGGCTGGTTAGTAATTTTATTCCTGTTTTAGCCTTTTTTGTTGTTGCTGTTCTTGTTGTTGTTGAGCTGTATTAACACACAAAGTAATAAAAATGCAATTATGCTCTCGTTGGTACTTCTTCAATTTTATACACTTCATTAGTGAGTTGTTGGTTACAGTGCAAAAAAAAATGAGTTAAAATAAAGGAAAAATACTACAAAAATCAACTACAACAACAAGAATTTTATTTTCTAGTTAAGCAAAAAAATAAAGAGTTTTTTTATTATTATTAAATGTGGCAGTAACCACAGCAACCATTTAGCAAAGCGGTTACACTCTTCAAAGTATACATGGATGAATGAATGATGAAAGATCTTGAATATTTTAATACTTTTTCTGATAAGCTATTAAATTTTTTGAGATGTTTTAAAATAGCCTCTTTTAAAGTAAGAAAAAGGATTAAATTAATTTTGCTTAAAGTTGCAATGTTTATAAGAGACATAAAGTGTCTTTCTTTGTTTAGTAAAAACAATAATTATGTTTTAAACAATGCCCATAAAACTTTTACAAATCCACTGAAGAAGTGATCCTCAAATTGCCGAAGTATTGTGATAAATATCCTGGAAGGAAAATAACTTGTCACAAGATAGGTTAAGAGACTGGGACCAAGAACTAGAAACCGGTTCGGGGTCTGAACCTTATATGAGTGCGACCTGTCACTATTATATGGCTGAATCTCATTTCAAATGCTTTTTCCGTGTCTGTTAAAAGTATTGTAAAATATTTCATAAAATAAATGCATAAGTTTTAAAATTAAAATTGCCTTAGTATAATTTAATAGATTATAAATAAATATATATAAGTTTTTTTTTTGTGTAACACTGTCCATTATGTTTTCAAAACGAGGAAAGAAAATACTGTTTATACACTCTCCATACAAAATGGCGTGTCCGAAATGCATGCTGTTGATTTTCCACATTAAGAAACTATGAATTTTTGCAAAACCGAAATTAAATTAATAACGATTTTAGAATATTTGCATTTGGTTCTCTTATTTCAAACATAAACTTTTGGAAAAATATTAGAAACTATAATAGTTTTTTAATTGTTGTTGTCCGGAGTCTTGTGTATTGACCGTTATGGTTTTTTAGTACGCTTCATTCAATTATTAAACTGCATTAATAATATACACTAAAATAACAGCGCAGGTTTTTACTAGGGTATTCAGTCGGTTAAACCTTAATCTGTTAACCGGTTAATTAATACCCGATTAACTGATCGGTTAAATAAAAATAGGCTGTTTTCGATTAATGTTTAAACCGGTTAATTTCAATCGATTAATCGACTAACCGATGTAACAAAATTTTTAATTTTTTGTTGTATTAAAACATATTTTATGTGTGTTTAATTATTTGTTTCGTCTCATATACAAAAGGTATGTGTTCAGAGGTTATTTGTTCATACAAACAAAGTAGTAAGTTCAGTGATCTTAACTTAAGTAAAATGTTAAAGCCTTTGGAAGTGGCTATAAAAGAGCTTAGTAAAGACTCTGGTAATTTAATGGAACTTGAGAGAACTATGAAGCTTTTGTTAATATCATCTGTTTTCTTCTTTTGATTAATAATATAATAAAAACCAATAATATTATTGCCAAAGATTTAATTAAAAATCTATGGATTAGATTTAATAAGCGACGATTTGAAGTTTTAAATACATCACCACTCAGGGATCCCAGCAAAAAATAATCGAGATTTTAGAAGCAGTACAAACTTTTCCTGTTATACAAATGCGCTTCATAGTAGCGACAAATGTATTGCCTGAGTATATGCAATAATGTATGGCAAGAAATGCTTAAGCTTCTTAGATTTTTCTTTTTCGTCCACTTAAAAAACAAATTTTTGCACATTTGCTTACACAGGTGCATTCAAGGAAGCGCTACTGTAAGGGGGAGATTATAAAAATATACAATTACGAAGAGTGACGATGATGTACGATCTTAAAACGACAAAAGCATAGTATGATTTTATTATATAATCAATGCGCTGAAATAAGCGTTTAACAAGAAATGCTCCTAAGTGGGACATCGCGAACAAATATCATGCAATACGTAAGCATGTTTGTAAGCTACACCAAAAAAACTATCCTTATCGTGAAGCAGTAGTTTTTGCTGCGATATTTCCTTCTAGCAACAGTATTTTAAAATACAGTACGAAAACGGAAACTAAGGAATTCGGAAATAAAATATTTGGCTGAAAATTCTGGGCTGATCTTTGCCAGGATGAGTCAAATGATCACCTGTCAACAGAAGAAACTATCGATAACAATACAAACAATCTTTTAACAGGTTTAACCGAAACAATTAGAAGTGTTAAGAATTTGAAGAACTTAAAACACGACACTAATGTCATGAAGGAAGATTTCATGTATTTAGAGAAATTCAGGAAATGGACTAAGAAATTAGATATTCTGTATTATGGATTGCTTTCGATTTCTCCAACATCTACGATAAGTGAAAGGATTTTCTTTATGTCAATTATTTTTCTAAAACATTATAAAATGATGACTTGCTTATTTTTCAATTAATAGATATTTATGTTTTTTTTTCTTGATTTAGTTCAAGAATTGTTATGTTTGTTAAACTCATAATAATCATTAATTTATGCATTTTTGCATTTAAATTCCTTAATTTATGAAAAGACTTTGTTAATCAATGAACGGATTAAACCAACCTCGATTAATTAATCCAGCGATTAACCGGTTAAAGCCAAACCCGATTAAATGAATTCCTTAGTTTATTCTTTTAAATATTTAAAAGTTTTGTGAGCTTTGTTAAATAGTATTACATTGCAAAACGTTTCATCATTAATCAATCATGGTTTGTAGCCCAAAACAAATGTATTGAGTTTTATCGATATTTTTTTTATTTAACTGAAATTTTTTAGTGACTAACAATGGAGTTTATCTTAAAATACATCAAAGTCTATACATTTGACTCCTTTTAAATTCAAAATATACTATGAGTTCTGAAAAAATATTGAATTCGTATATAAATGTATTGAGCGTGATGTAAAAAAATTTTTTAAATATAATTTATCTATGAATTTTTAAACGATAAGAAAAGTTAACAGCAGCTGAAGGGTAGAAATGATATAAAGAACATTATTTATTTACAAATTTCGGATTTCCTTTGAAAAAATTTTGCTTCCACCGCACTGTGGGTTGTTATATTGGCGAAAAATGTATTAGATAGGTCGCATTTCGCTACGAATAATTATTTGAAATTGACATAACTTTTAACATTAATGGTTGAGTTTATTAAAATTGGTCTTATTTAAAAGAAGATTTAGCCTTTTTTTTTTTGCCCATGTACTCGTATACATGTTTGCAATAATTATTTTAAAATATAAAACGTTTTTTATTTCTTCATGTGAACCCAAGTCAAAATTTCTAATTTCGTCCTGCGATTATTATAATTTTTTGCTTTGAGAGAGTAGATGTATAGTGCTTTCAAACTCTATACTAATTTTTAGTTTTGTATATTTTTTACGAAAATCATTCCCAGAACAACCGTGAAAGTAAATGTAAAGCTACATACAGAAAAACGTTAAGAAATCGAAAAATATAATTTTATTTCAGGATTCATTGAATGAGGCGAAAACTGTAATAAAAATACTATATTCTCTTATTTTATTTAGTTACACTAGTAAACAAAAATAAAAACACAAAATGTATGTATAGAATGAGAATCAGCCATATATGATTAAGATACTCTGTGATAGGCCATGCATCCCAACTTAAGGCACTTGTCCTGTGATGATAATACTACTCAAATTACTATACTTCAAAAAAATATGTTTGATTTGGAAAACATCTGCTTGTACAGTAGGGGTGTTTTGTTAATATGATTATTTTAGTTAAGTCATGGGACCTATATTTTAAAAATATACATTTATATAAAGTCTACCCAGCAAATATGTTGACATGAAAGAGAAATTCCGCCAACTTCTCGTAACTAATAAAGAAATGAAAAGTTAAAGAAATTAAGTTTTTTTAAATAATATGAGAAGATTCAGAAGACGAAGAAAATGAATACAAAGTTTTTATATTTTTTTCTTTTTTGCTAACACCGCCATATATAAATTTTTGTGCTTGTTAAGAAAGTCGGCAAACTTTTGAATAATTTCACTACAAAAAACACAGGAAAACAAATTTTAAAGCTGATAATAATTTTTCGTTTTATTTCTTAAGTTCCATTATGATTTTCAAAACTGGCGGCAATAATGGAGAAAGTGAATCAAAGGAGTGCAGAGCTAGATTCAGTTTAAAGTTTTACCACAAAAAACTACAGAAATAGTCTAGAATATTAGAAAATTTACAACACAAGAAAAAGAGGAACAAACTAAACTTAGGTCGTTGATTTTATCAATGTCATGTATGTGTTAACAGATAATATACTCGCAGCTTATATTTAAGGTGTATGTGTTGTTATACTAGAAAATTTAATCGTTTGCTTTACAACAAATAATGTGAGCATTTGCATATGATTGTGTGCTGAAAAACTTTAATCAAGCTTAAAGTCATTGACACATTAAGTTTGGAAGCCAAAAGTTAAAAGTTCAAATTCATAATTATTTTTTTCGTTTAATTAATAATTGCTATAAGCCTACTGGGTAATTAAGGTATAGTTTAAAAAATTTTTAAATTAATGTTATGAGCTTAGCACTTTTTTAGATCAAAAATATTTGTGTTAATTCACAGTAACTTGACTAGTATTAAAGAAACCACCACACTACAAGTATCTTAAGTTTCGATCTGGGATCTATCACTGAGTATCTAGTTCTTAAGAACCAGTCAGGTAACTTTTCTTGTGACAGGTCCTCTTCCATTTAAGGATATTACTAATACGTGACCAAATAATATTTTTCGGCGCTTTTGATATCCCCAGAGAAAGGGATTTGCGTTCCTTAATTGTGAAACGCCTTGTGAAGAAACTTTATAATGATATAAGCATGCATTGTATATGAAGTGATGCACAGTGGCTCCAATTGGAAAAAATTTTTCAAAAATCTATTATTATGAACACAATCTTTGATGACATGCAGAAAAAAGTTTTAAGTTATCTTTATTCTTGTAATTTGAAATGAGATTGAAAAATGGCTAAATTTCGAAGTTTTTCTAAAAAAAAATTTCAAAATTAACATTTGTTATTTTCAATATTTCGAAAGAATAGACTTCAAAAATAATAACAGTTGATATTTTAAATCGATTAAACATTGGACGAAAATAGTGAATTTTTTCTACGAAATTCTAAATTAATCGCTTAAAAAACGCTCATCGAAGCCTTTCAACTGTCCCTACAAATTATGTTACATATTTCTAATTGTTGACCACCCATGCGGTCAAAAATGTGGCCAGGACAGCAGATTTTCTATAAATAGTCAGAATTTCAGAAGCATTTAATTTACCTTCATGAAAACTGTACTAAAATTTATTTTTTTAATATTTATTTCTTTACCATTTATTCAAAAAGTTAGTATTCAAAAAGATACATTAAAAGGTAATTCTTTTTATGAATTTTTAATTTAACAAAATATATTCGAAGGAAATGCGAGTATCCAATATTTTTAGGGCAAACTTGTTATACATACGTTTATGTAATATGGTGGTAATATCATATTACTCATACGTATTACAAGTTTGCCCTAAAAATATTGGATATCCGCCTTTTCTTCACATACATATTTTTTTAATTAAAAATTCATACTGCCAAGCTACGCAAAGAATGTGTCCGAGCCAGAAGATGGTATACTAGAACTGGTGGCAGACCTAACAATGATCTACATCACCAGATCCTTACGAAAAAGAAGAAGGCCTTTAAACTGGCAATACGAAAAAGTAGAAGAAAGTGTTTCCTCGATTTCTGGGACGATGTTAATTCCTTTGGACTGGCATACAAAGTTGTGACGAAGATTTGTGCAGAAGATTTGGTCCTCGACAAGATAGTGACTCATCTTCTTCCGAAGCAGGATGTAACGACATGGAACATCTATAATCCTGTAGAAAACTTTAGCTTTCCAACAGTTACCCTATCAGAAATACAAGTGAATCTCTCAAGAATTGAAGACAAAAAAGCGCCTGGGATTGACTCTATACCTAATCTTGTCCTACAGAAGGTTGTAAAGTGCTGCGCCTTTAAAATACTACAGCTGATAATTACGTGCTTACAACAAGTATCATTCCTCTCAATTTTGAAAAAAAAACAAAAACTGGTACTCTTACTCAAAGACAGCAAACCATTAGAAGACCAGTCGTCGTATCGACCGTTAGGCATGATACATACTTGCGGGAAACTTCTAGAGAGTATATTCTACCACAGATTAGAAGAACACATTGATGCCACATGAGGCCTATTTGAGAGCCAGTGTGGTTTTAGGAAGCATAGATCGACAGTAGATGCAATTAAAATAGTTGTAGATACTGCAAAAGAAGCTATTAAAGCAATAATGGAATAACGGCAGCAAGGAACACTTTATCGTGGTAACTTTAGATGTCAAAAACGCGTTTAACCCTCTGCGACTGACGTGACTTCATTATCACAATTCCACTGATGTGTTGGTATACTAGACACTATTTCGACAGCTTATATTTTTCAAGTTCCGTTTGTAAACCCACTGAAACTCTTTTTGATTTTACTTTATTGTAGTAGTTTCTTATTTATTGTAATTTTTTGTTGAAAACACAAAACGACAAATCTTATTAAAATCAAAATTTTTGGCATGACATAAACTACCCTTAAAAAACTTACATCCATACGAACACAAAAATAAACGTCATATCTTATTTTTTTTTTTTTTTTTTGGTAAAAAGTTTAACATTAATTTTAGCTTATACCTAAGCTAATCAATCTAGGAAGAAAAGAGATAATATCAATGGTTTAATAAAAATTTACAACGTATTTTGTCAGGTCTACCTCTAAACTGACGTGGTAGACTTGTAAACACTTGTATGCTTACATCAACGCGTGCGCTCGTTTCAATTGCTTTCTTCACACTAATGTACGCATCAGTACGTAATAAGGAGGTACTTAAAATACCAGAATCGATATTTGTATAATTATGGCGTAAAACAATGTTTTCCGTTTACTGGTGTCTGCTAGACTACTACGTCAGTCGCAGAGGGTTAATACAACTAAATGGGGACTATTGTGCATGTCTTAACGCGACTCAATACCCTAGCATATCTCGCAGCGATTATTCAAGAATACTTTCGCAATAGAGTCATAATATATGAAACAGATGAACGCATAAAAGAATATAGCGCAACAAGAGCAGTCCCGCAAGGATTCGTGCTTGGACTAGGGGTCCGTTGGAAAGTTATGTATGATGGTGTCTTAAAGCTTGAACTTCCAGAAAGGGCAAAAATTTTTGGATTTGCAGATGATATTGTGTTGACCATCGTGGTTTCGTTAGCTGAACATAAGACTGAAGCTGTATTAATAACGAGTCGAAAGGTTGTAGAATACATCAATATTCAAATTTAAATATGTGAAATCACGACGAAAGACTATCTCATATATATATATATATGCGTCATTAAAGATAATCGCTTATCTTTTAAACTTCACCTAGACTACCTAAAAGAAAAACCTGGTAAAACAAGTACAGCGCTATGCCGAATAATGTCAAATACAGGAAGTCCTAAGTATTTAAGAAGGAAGTTACTTGCCGCAGTTGTCAAGAATATTATTATGGGCAGAATCAAGTAGACTTAAGACATATACTGAGAAAATCTATTATGTTTACAGGCTTACGGCGCTTCGGGTATACTCTGCGTACAGCACAGTATCCGACGAAGCGGCATTGGTCATTGTGCCTAAGATGCCGATTGATATATTGGCGAGAGAGGCAAAGCATACATACGAGCTGCAGGGATCATTTGATAATGACAGTAACATTAGGAGGAATAGCAGACATGGCTGTCGACATCTAGCAAGGGTAGTTGGGCATACGCCTTGATACACATTGCTAACGTTTGGTATACTAGGACACATGGATATTTGAATTTTTTCTGGCTCAGTTCCTGAGTGGACACGATTGTTTCAGATCTTATTTACATCGGTTCGGACACGGCAGTTCTCCGTTTTACCCATACCGCATTGAAAGAGGGGAAGATCCCGCACATGTGTTCGTTCTTTGTCCCCGGTTTAGTTCAGAAAGGACAAGACTAGAGCAGCTGTTAAGAAATATAGTTTATTTAAGTAACATAGTTGAACTGATGTTCAACTGATGGGAGTATGTTTGTGAGTTTATTAAGGTAGTTCTTTTAGAACTGTGTCGACAAGAGGAAATTCGTAAAAGAATTTTAAACAATAGCTGTGGTTTATACTTTCCTCCTCCCTGCGACGAAATACTTTTGCGGTGGTTCCGCAGGGAATGTAGGATTTAGTTTCGAGGTTGTTTTAACGTGCTAAAATCATGCATTTCTAGATTTATGGGGCCAGAGTCTTTCGATGACTTTTTCGTCGAACTAAAAAAAAAATACAACATACGTACATACATATCTACATATATATATAATATAATAAAATAAACCCTTTTGTTCATACTCTGTTAAATGTCTGACTTTCAATGCAAATCAATGTTATTTTCGCTGTTAGATTTATTTGGACAACACATTTGATTCAGTTGCCCCAATACAAATTTATTACTTTTATTGAACAATGTTTCTTGTGAATTAAGTATGAGAAAGTGCCGCAGAAAAGTGTCCTTGCCTTGGGCTAAGGAAATAATAAGTATTGGGCACATATTTACTTAACATGACAGGGGTTCAAATACTCATGTTCAAACAAATAAATATGAATTCTTTGCTTGCCCAATATGTAAATTCATGAATATGTTATGAATTTTATTGTATTTTATAACAATTCTATGAATAAAATAAATTTTAGATTTTGTTTTTTTTTTTTTGTAACAACATTCATATCAATATTCGCACACACTCACACACATGTAAGTAATTGTTAGTTTGGTTGTTGGTATGTGTAATATATTGAAAACTTTTCAATGAAGTGATTGATTTTATTTGTTTAAGAAAAATAGGAAGCGAAGTTTTTTTTTAAGAAAATTATTTTTTGTATTCAACCAATCACCCTCTAAGATTTTATATGGTAACACATTTGGTATGAATGTGTTCTCATTGTGGCCAGTAATTTTTTATGCGTCATTCATGATGGTCATTCATGTGTGAACCACCAAAATAAATTACACATGGATTTTTTTTTTTTGGGTTTTAAAAAATGTTTGTAAATAGTTTTGTTTGAATTTGAAATAAATTTAAAATTAAAAGCAGGGTTTGCAAACAAAAGATATATAGAGACATTTTTTAATATATACATCTTTTTGGCCCCCGACTAAAAAAGAGGGGTGTTATAAATATGTAGTGTGTGTGTTTGTGTGTCTGTATATCTATGTATCAGTGTGTCTGTACAAATCACCGTACAGCCGAAACGGCTGGACCAATTTTGATTAATGTTTTGTGTTTGAAAGGTGACTTGATCGAGAGTGTTCTTAGCTATGTCTGAAGAAAATCGGTACAGCCTTTTAGGAGATATCACATCTTTTATAGATTTACCCTCTTGAATCTATGTGTCCTTGACACTGTAGCTCCCTAACGGCTGGATCGATTTTAATTTAGTAAATTTTGTTTGAAAGGTGACATGATCCAAAATCTTCTAACCTATGTTTGAAGAAAATTGGTCCAGCGGTTTTGAAGTTATCATGTATTAATCTAAGCGCAGAATAAATATCCACTTAAAGGAAAATTTTGTTGAGTGTTGTAATTATAGTATAACTTTATAACAAATATATTTGTAGAGCATTTCATCCCACTGCATCGCAGCTGAAAGGTGTTTTTTACCATTGCCATAGAAAAAACATTTGCCCCTTTTTTTTAAATATACAAAAAGACCCATAAAACGAAGAGTGTTTTACATAAAAGTGCTGATCACATCCTATGCCGTTTACTAATTGCGAATAAGCATGAAGTTAACCCTTATACACAGTTTAAGTGTTTAATGATTTCTGGCGTACAAGTGGAGTTTGATGATTGGTGCTATCTGAAGTTCTATAGTAGAATTTTATGGCCAGCATTTTGTAGAACTTTTCATTATCGCACTCTTCCCTTTTAGAGGTGTTTTGTACGATTTGTCAGAAAAGAGCCAAAAATTACTGTTTTGTGGGGTAGTTAGAGGGTTAATATGTTCCACAAAAATTTTTACCTTAATATTTTCTACAAAGTTGCTGAACCTACCCTACACCTTAGATGTAAAAAACATATTCATGTGCCCATATGCTGCACGAACAGGCCAAAAAGTGTAAAACTTTAACCCACGCTGACACGCGTATATATTTTTTTTGTCACCTCTACCAGAATCGGATGTCAAAAACTCGAAATTGTTATTTAAAACTTCGAAATTGTTATTTTAAAAAGGGACAAAAAGATCCATACCGCCCGCGAAGAGTTAGATCATTAAAGTGCTCCAAAAAATTTCCTTCGTTCAGTTTTACATAAAAATGCTAAACACATCTTATATCTTAAACGTAAGAATTGCAAGATTTTCTATACGGATTTACTATAGCAATGTGGAGAAGCGGGGGAATTTTAGCTTCCCCTAAAATGAGTTCCAAACGCCAAAACATGTAAATTTTTTTGTTGGAGCCCTCTATCAGAATCAGTCGTTAGAAACACGATTTTTTTTTGGTTCAGAGTTTTTAAAAATGCTGAAAATCTATCATTTAATAGCACACGCAAGAGCCTCTCATTTTATGTAGCTCGAGAAACTGTACTGCTGTATTTTATTAAGAGATGCGAGACTCCAGAAAGCCAGATACCTTTTTTGTACCATCTCTTGTTGGTTGCATTAAAACTAAAAGAGATTTAGTTAAACTGTATAAATCTAAAGTATCTCTGCTCTGTTGATTTTAACAACAAATGATTTCCATTCTAGAAACTCTGGCTTTTAAATACAATCAATTGTTATATTTTTTATAAGATAATTTGCAAAAAAAATTCTTTCGACATACTCGTACAAGCAAAAATATTTACTATTGTTGACATGAGGACATTGGTTCGGTCACATGCGTAAATTATATTTCCTGACACGAAGTCACAAACAAACAACAAGAAATTTAAAATACACGCTTACAGAAAAGTATATAAAACACTCACAATCACACTAATACCCACACTTACCCGTTCGCATAAGTACGTGTAAGAAAGTTGATACCCAGGAAGCATTTTTCGCCGACATGTCTTACGTCAGGCAAAATGCGAGACCTTAACAGATAATCAATCGAGTTGTCTAAAACTCCCTCAGACATTGAACACTCCCTCACGACATTTCTGCACAGTTTCTGAAATATTACCCGATTAATATCAGACTAGTCTACACATTATCCAAAGGCAATTTAATTTTCTGTAAGATATTTGAGAGAATAGTCTGCACCTTTTCCAAACTACGTCTTAAGACTTTTAGCAGTCACTTCTGTCTATTCTTAAATTGTAGTTTTCGTAATAATTATCATATATCTATTGAGAGTTTTACTAAATTGTGCGGACATGTCGAAAATTCCTTTAGAATTTTCCTAGAAAATTCTTCATAATTCGTTCAGAATTCTTTTGAACATTTTCGCAAAGTTTTTGGAATTTCCTCAGACAAAGAGGTCCGCTTTCCTATCAACCACTCGTACACTAAGAGAAAAATTTTAATTTAAAAATAAAAACTCGTCATATTAATTCAATAATTTTCAATTCAAAAGAACAACTTTATTGAAATACACTAAGAGCCTATTTCAGCAATTTGTTTAAATATCAATTCATATTTAAAAGCAATTTCTTTATAAAAAAATTAGTGAAAATCGATATTTAAATATTAATTGTTATTTAAATACCGTTAATAAAACAGGCTCTAAATCAATAATTTTCAACTTTGAGTAAATATAATTCAATATTGAAATAAAAATGTTCAACATGACTAGGCTTTCGTTAATGTTTCCTATTGAATCAATATATAGTTTTTATAGATTTTTTTCGCCGTGTGTATGATTTTCTGTTCGCTTTCGTAACGACTTCGGCATCTTGTGCTGACTTTCCGACCCACTTCAAAACGAAATCGTCAAAAATAGATTTGTTGGTTTACTTGATACAATTGACTTAAGTAAGTAGTTGTTTTGTTAACAAGAAATATAAATTGTCACGCATGCTGACAATAAAATAAACATGACAATAAACACACACATATATATACGCACACTTGCACATTAAAATAATATAAAATTTGCATAAAATTCAATTTAAATTTTGTTTATATTCATTTTATTTCATTATTTTTTGTTATTTGTAAAAATTTTCCAATAAAAGAAATATTTTCAAATAAATAATTCGGGAATAGTCATCGATAAAGAATGTTCAATGGCTAAAGAGTTTTTGTTGCAAATAAAATATACATAAAATAACCATATATCGGCATAGTAAAAAACAAGTGTAATTGTAGTCAATAATAGTAGTCTATTATTATTAAAATTTATTAATACAAACAGACATCTGTCTGTAAAAAAAGATACTTATTACTGATATATATATATATTAATTTATTAGCATCGTTAACTTCCTGCTTATATGAAATTAATATTATTAAAAACAGTTAACATTGATTATGATCGTTTAAATAAATGTGAACAAAAAATTTAAATATGAAACCCATATATTTCGCTCCAACAGGTTCTGCCAACAAAAATTTACAAATTATAATCATATTCATATACCAGCTTCATGGACTAGGTGTTCGGTAGTATTCATCCCCAAAGGGGGTAAAACTTCACCTCCCCGAAAGACTTCAGACCTATTAGTCTGTCGTCCTTTCTTCTCAAAACCATGGAACGGATCGTCGATCTCCATCTCAGAATGGAGATAAATCCGAACCTGCTATCAGCCTCTCAGCACGCCTACACCAAAGGCAAATCGGTTGAGACGGCGCTCCACTCGCACGTTGGTTTCGTCGAGAAATCAATGGAGCAGAAGGAATACGCATTGGTGGCCTTCCTAGACATTGAAGGTGCTTTCAACAATGTGAAACCAGAGATCATTACAATGGCTCTACGCAGACTGAATATTCATCAGTCGATAATAAGCCTAGTCTGGAATCTACTAACCTATAGGGTTATTGTATCCACTCTGGGGCGGGCTAAAATCTGCAAGGTAGCAACCCGAGGTACTCCGCAGGGATGGGTTCTGTCCCCTCTTCTGTGGAATCTCGCTGCTTATGGACCTTGATTCCAATCTGTTTAAAACCGTGGCGTATGCCGACGATATAGCTGTGGCAGTTACTGGTAAATACCCGGATACCCTCTCACAGCGACTGCAGGATTCACTATCAGCAGGTGGACTACCGAAAGTGGTCTCAGTGTTAACCCTTAGAAAACGGATCTCGTACTCTTCACAAAAAGATACAAGATACCATCCTTTCCACTTCCGATTCTAAACGGAATTGAACTCAGGCTGTGTGACAGTGCGAAGTACCTGGGAATATATCTGGACTCGAAAATGGCATGGCACCGTAGTGTCCAGTCAAGTGCAAATAAGGCTGCGGTGGCCATATATTCATGTAGAAGAGGCATTGGGAGAAACTGGGGAATAAATCCAAAGAACTCAAAATGGATCTTCAGCATGGTAATAAAGCCCATACTCACATATGGCGCGCTAGTATGGTGGACTGCATTAGACAAGATCACCTATTGCCGGATCATAGAAAGGATCCTGCGTACATCAGCTTTGATGATTACAGGCGCTCCACGCACCACCCCATCAAAAGCTCTCTTCACAATGTTGCATTGGCTGCCAGCTGATCTCTTGGTCAGACAACTGGCCATGAACTCTGCGATTAGGCTTGATGCAGCAGGTGCATGGAAAAAGGCACCCAAGGGACACGCCAACGTTTTGGAACTCCTAAACGGTCTGCCGGAAAACATTGATTACTGCTCACCTATTCCTCTGCCTGATAAAAGATTTACCGTGGTGCTCTCGGGCACGTCCTCCCCTCGTCAGGGGGACGTGCTGGAGATTTACACGGACGGATCTAAATCGGACATGGGAGTGGGTGGCGGCGTCTTTATTCCCCGTTATCAACAGAGAATTAAGTTTAAGCTACAGGATTAATGTAGCGTGCTAACAGGCCGAAATATCAGCCATAAAAAGAGCAGCTAAATGGATGAGGGGCTATAGGATATACGACGAGGATATCCAAATTTGTACGGACAGCAAAGCTGCGATCAAGTCTCTATCGGGTGTTTACACGACATCCACTTTGGTGTATGAATGCCGGATGTCTCTGAATGAGATAGCGAGGCATTCAAACCTAGAGATACTCTAGGTCCCAGGGCATAGCAATGTGCCCGGAAACATTGCTGCGGACGATTTAGCCAAATCCGGGGCTCGAATGAACACTCGAGACACAGACCAAATGGTAAGCGTACCGCTAAACTGCTGCAAATCTCATATTCAGCAGGAACTTTTTGGGATCGCGCAGACCAGATGGTCAATTTCGAGGTTAATATGGCCCCAATATGATTGTAGTAGATTTGCAATCCTGGAGGGGATCCCTCGGGGGCAAATACGCACACTTGTGGCGGTAATTACGGAGCACGGTTTTATTGGTGCGCACGCTAGGAGATTGAATCTACCGTATAATGATTTCTGTAGAAGTTGTCATAATGAGGAGGAGGAAGAAAATGTAGAGCACCTCCTCTATTTATGCCCCGCCCTTTCCGATCAAAGGGTGGTTTCACTGGGCAGCCCGCTGCTTCAGGATCTAGCAGCCTTATCAAACTGCGACATCAAACGGATAAACTCTTTCATTCGATCGTCGGGTTGGTTCAACGCTGATCCGAATAGGGAAACGTAGTAAGGGGCTTTCTACTTATTTTTCATGCGGGCTGGTTTTTTTTTTTTAATCTTTAAAACTGGCAACCTGCACAACCTAACCTTACCTAATCATATTCATAATGAAATTATAAAACTTTAGAACAAATTAGAGGATTAAAGCACATGGAGTTCAAGTGTCTTTTTTCAAATTTGTGTTTACACATGGAATTATCAGGCGAAGTTCAGAGAATTCAGAACATAAGAAGGCAAAGTGCACTCTCATTAAAATACCAGGCATATGATCACTAAAACCCCTTGTGCTCAAACAAATATTAAAATTAATTTTTCACCTGTCCCAACGTGTATTGTTCAGCTTTGGTTCATGTTATTCGAAATACTCATATTCAAGAAATATATAAATGGCAAGTTTTTATTCTCTGTGCATTCATTCATGGAGTGTGACCAACATTTTTATAAAAAAAAATTACAAAAAAGCATCTGCAAAATGTATGCACCACAATATTAGAAGGAGATTGTGGCAAATTTAAGTAAAAAGTTTCCTGTAACATAACTGAAACGTTAGGACTGTATAATTTGTTAGTTCTTCCAAGGGTTCTTCGGCAATAGTAAGTATACCCATCATCCGAACAATCCAATGGTTACATATTGAGAAGGATAGTCCTTGGAAATTCTCATACAAAGAAACTCTTATGAAAGAGCAAGAAAACGCCAGCAAAGTAAATATGAAAGCTGAAAATGCTGGTCGAGCCATATAATTACTACCACAAGTTCCTCCCGAAAACAGCATCACTGAAGTTCATAAAATTCAAGAACCTATATGATATCCTTTGATATATTCCACCAATTCAAGGAAATTCTGGAAAGAATCGAAAGCCAATGTCAGGACGAAGATGAGCCGAATGATGTCAAAGCAAAAAAATTTTCTCAATAAATTGTTTTTTTTTTTAATTTTTTTACAAGGTTATACTAAAACTTTTGTGGTACAGGTTTATTTACATTTTAAAAACTGTAAAATAAATTCAGTAAAGTAAGACTTTGGCTCAAACACGAAGGACTCCGTACAAATACACATATATCCCGTTTTTTCTGCCCTTTTCTCACTTAAAAAGTTTTTTTTTTGATTTAGCGTTTTTTTCGTTTTAATGCTTTTCTCATTTTTATCCGTTTTGCGTTATTTTTTGGAGATTTTTTATTTTTTTTTTGTTATTGTTTAGTTTTAAAGATTTATTTGGTTTTTGTGTTGTTTTGTTTTAACGCTTTTTTTTTGGCTTTTTGGCGATGTTTTTAGTTTTAGAGATTTATTTTTATCTTTGGCGTTTTTTCAGTTTTGGCGGTTTTTTCGGTTTTTGGGATTTTTTCGGTTTTGGTGATTTTTTTAGTTTTAACGATTTTTTGTTCGGTTTGGACACTTTTTTCGTTATGGCAATTTTTCAGTTTTTGACGATTTTGTTTAGTTTTGAAGCTTTTTGTTTTTTGTTTTTGCGCTCTTTCTCCGTTTCGGTGATTTATTTAATTTTTGGCCACTCTTTTCGTTTTTAGACGATATTTATAGTTCTAGCGAGTTTTTTTAGTTTTAGTGCTTTTTATCGTTTTGATGCCTTTTTTCGGGTTTTTGCGTTTTTTTTTAGTTTTTTGTCGATTTTTTTAGTTTTGTTAAATTTTTGCGTATTAGCGTTTTTTTTAATTTTGGTGCCTTTTTCCTTTAAGTAGTTTTTTCATTTTGGCGATTTTTCGTTTTGGCACTTATTTTAGTTTTGGAATTTTTCGTCTTAGCGATTTTTAAAATATCAAGTTTGCCTCTTACGGTTTCCAACATACAGCAAATTGTGTAAATTACATAGTCAAAATTACATTAACTGATAGAACACCCTTTAATTTTTATTGCTTAAAATATGGTTTTTAATTGGTGTAGTCTATCTTAGAGACTAAACCAATCAACACTAACTTTGAACATTTTAAGTGTCCATATAGATATGTGTCTTTATATTACACTAGTATTTCAACACTTTCCGTTGATCGATTTGGAGCACCCTTTGATTTTTAGCTGTTATATAGTTAAAGCGGCCATAGCTTTACATTCTGTGAAAATTTCAGGTCCGTAGCTCTTATTGTTCTCGATAAAATAGCCTGATACAGCGAAAACAAGAGGGTTCCTTTACACTTTTTGTGTACAGAACCCTAAAAAAATAACAATACAATATCAGCAAAAAATTGTCAAAAAAAAGTTTGTCTAAAATAAAATTTCATTTATAGTAAATGTTCTTTACTGAATCAGTGAACTTTTTGCTTGACTTTTATTAATGATAGCAAAAGTAATGCGATGTTGGAATTGACACGTGATTTAAAACAAGTGTACTGAAGATTTCTGAGTGAATCAATTCGTCTTTCCATTAATTATCATTAATTTTTTTATGGTCTTTAGATAAACATACAGAATTGAACACATTTCACTTTGTTAAAATTTCTTAAATGCTTAATTAATCATGATGTTATTATTTAAAACTTAAAAATATAAAAAAAGTTTTACTGATCTAGATAAAAAAAATTTTTAATATATTAAAAAAAAATCCTGAAAATACTTTTGTTTGATTCAGTAAACTATTGTGTTTAGAATTTGTTAGTACTTTTAGACAAATTGCTTTATAAATTTGGACTAAGATATTGTTTGATATATAACAGAAAATCCAGTAAATATTTTTGCTTGATTTATTAAATCATTTTGTTTAGAATTTGTAAATATTTTTAGAATAATTTTTTATGCATGAGCAATTTCGGAAACAAAACTTTCTTAGTGAGTCTACTAAAAATAGATTTCAAACTAGTTGATATACACTTTAAAGTAAAACATTTTAGCTGAAGCCTAAATTGGAATAAAATATTATTAAAAAATAGTGGCCTGAGCAGATGCTACATAGTACTTCATTCCCTTGTAAAAATTAAAATATTGTTGAGATAAAAACAAATTCTATGTAAAGAGTAGCATTGATTTGCATTACTTAGTACATTCATTTATTTCTATTTCTTTCTCATACGGCTGTAGGGTGCAAAGCAGAAGAACAATAAGAATCTACCTTTAATACACGTTGCATGTCGTCACGTTATAAAAAATAAAATAATTAATTATAAAAAAAAATACATACAAGAAAACTGCTGATACCAACAAAATGCTATTTTCTTTTGACATATTTTTCACATACAAAAAGTCCTGGCGATTTTGTTATTCCACTGAAACCAAAAGTCAAACCAAGGCTTTGTTCAGCAGTTACATTGTAAGTTACATTACAAGTAACTTGTGCAAATTCCCTAAAGAATGTTTTTTGTTGTTTTCATTTTCTGTCGTCAATAAATCTTGAACCCTTTTTTACAGCAATTGAATATGTGTGTGCATGTGCTCACAAATAGAAGTAAAGGAGTGCGTGTATGAGTTGTAAATAGTTGTTATTCTTAGCAGTGTAGATGTCAAACCGTTCTAAATGTTAAGAAAGGAATAAGTCACAAACAAGTCTTTTGTCTTCTTTTCTATGCCAATGCAATTGCTTAGTTCCGCTGTTTGTTAAAACGGAAGCGGAAACAAAATGCCGTCAGAGTTTTATAATCGATTAATTCGATTTAGATTGCACATTATTGCCTTTAAAACACGTTCAGTTTTCTTTTTATATCTTTTGAAATTTTTATGTTGCATTTTTTTTTTGTGAGTATGTAGCACGCTAATGTTTATTGAAATTTTATTACGTGGGCATTCTAATTTCTATATCAATTCACGTGCCACAAGTATTGAAAAAACTATAGTTTTTTTAAGTGAAAGAGTTAAGGGTTGCTTGCTTATGCAAAAAAGTATTTATATATATTTTAGAAATTAGCATGACTAGACACAAAAAACCATGAAGACACCTGCCTCAACTTTTTGTTTTAGTTCAATAATTATGGGTGTTTCTTAACAAAATAGTTAATGATAATGTTCATCACCAGAACTTGCCTAGTTAATATAATTATTACAAAGCAAATATTTTCAATAATTATATAGTCTTGCGGTAAATTAAAACATTTTGCTGAAATTTACAACATTGGCCCATTTTTGTCATTAATTTAAATTCAAATTATTAAGAGTGGAATTTTTAATATATCTAATCAGATTAGTTAAACGTATCAGTAATGATTTCGAATGCCGCTCATCAGCATTCTTTGTTCGCAAGTGGTAAATGAAAAAATGTACTCAAGTCGCTATATTTCGTGAGCCAGAATGTGTAACGCAGTGATGATAACCGTAAAGTAATTACGGTTTTGTTACGGTAATTTCCGGCCCCAAAAGGTAGCCAGGCCATTTCATTAAAAATACGGTAACTTGAAAATTTTTTATGTTAGGAAGCTCAATTGATATACATCTGAGAATGTCTATACCCGCGACACTTCTCTCTCCCTCACAACATGCCTACACCAAAGGCAAGTCTGTGAAAACTGCCCTACACTCTTTGGTTAGCCACATATAGAAATCTCTGGAACACAATGATGGCCATTTTAGACATAGAGGGTGCCTTTAACTGCCTCAAACCCGATTCCATTATCTTGAATATGATAGAACTAGGGATTGATTCTAATATCTGCAGTTTCGTTAAGAACCTGCTAACAAATAGGGTCATAAGCGCCTCGATTGGAAATGTTACTGAATACAGGGCAGCCAATCGGGGCACTCCACAAGAAGGGGTTCTATCACCACTCCTGTGGAATCTGACTATCAACTCTCTGCTGCTAAGTCTGGAGCATAAGATGGTTAAGACTGTCGCATACGCCGACGACGTGACGGTAGCCATCTCTGGCAAGCACCTGAGTACAATCTCTCAGTGTATGGAGTCCGCATTGGCACTCGTTAGTGAATGGAGCTGTAATTGCGGACTGGGCGTCAATCCAGCTAAGACTGAATTGGTGCTTTTTACTAGAAAGTACAAAGTCGAAGACTTTGTGCCTCCTAGACTCAACGGGATCACATTAACGGTCTCGGATAACGCCAAATACTTGGGCGTAATCCTAGATAGCAAACTATCTTGGAATCGAAACACCCAGTTCAGAGCGGATAAGGCCCTCGTGGCCCTGGGGCATAGAGCCCAGAGGGATCAACTGGATCTTTGAAGCGGTAGTTAAGCCCATATTATTTTATGGTGTATTAGTTTGGTGGGAAGCGGTAGAGAAAGACTCTCATCGCAGAACACTTAATAAAATATTTCGGCTGGCAGCGACCCTGATAACAGGTGCGCTCAGGTCGACTCCAACGAAAGCACTCTTCACGTTGATGAACTGGCTTCCGGTGGAGGGTATGGCCAAACAGCTAGCTTTATTCTCGACGATCAGGCTGAACGCTACATGCCCATGGTCACGAACTGATTATGGGCACTCCAGGAAGAATCCTGGAGTGCAGCAACATTGCTTATTGCGCACCGAAGCCTTACTTTGGTGGGCTATTCCTCTCACTTGTTTCCAGCAGGGAACAGTACCTCTCATCCCTCAATCCTGATGGAGCGATCAAAGTCTTTACGGATGGCTCCAAAAGGGGCAACAGAACTGGCGGAGGTTTCTATGTGGAAAACTTCAACGTAAGAGTCCCATTTAGACTGCAGGACGGTTGTAGCATCTTACAAGCTGAAATCTCCGCTATCACTAGGGCGGCAAGATGGCTTAGGTACTATAGGATATCGGAAGATATCTATATATTTACCGACAGCAAAGCGGCCATCGCCGCTATAAATGGTATATACACCACTTCCCCGACTAGAAATTTTCCCAATACACATATTGGGGCCCGATTGGGAATGCATGTGGCACATCCAAATGGGTTATCCCATTTGTGATTTGATCGGGAACTTGTTGGGATAGCCCATCTATAAATTAGTGACTTAACAAAAGTTCTTTCCAAGTGGGAAAATATTGGGAACTTGTTGGGAAAATCTTACACAGATTTTTAATCGTATATTTTGCTCATCTTCAACAGAGGTAAATGTTACATACTTTGGTCCCTTGGATAGCTTCAGCAATTTTAATTCAATATTCCCGACTAGAAATTTTCCCAATACTCATATTGGGGCCCGATTGGGAATGCATGTGGCAAACCCAAAAGGGTTATGCCATTTGGGATTAGATCAGTAACTTGTTGGTATAGCCCATCTACAAATTATTGACTTAACATAAGTTCTTCCCAAGTGGGAAAGTATTGGGAACTTGTTCGGAAAATCTAACACACATTTTAATCGTATTTTTTGCTCATCTTTAACAGAGGTGATTGCTGCATACTCTTGTCCCTTGGATAGCTTCAGCAATTTTAGTTCAATATTAGAGTTTTATATTTTCCCGATTTTAGCAAATTTTTGCAAGATTTTGATATTTCCCCACAGGTAAACAATCGGGTCCCAAATACGTTTCTGCGTTACATCGGAATTGGGATCCCAGTCAGATCCCAAATGTGTTTGCATGAAAATTTCTAGTCGGGTTAGAGTTTGATATTTTCCCAATTTGAGCAAATTTTTAAAAGATTTGAATATTTCCCCACAGGAAACCAATTGGGTCCCAAATACGTTTCTGCGTTACATCGGAACTGGGATCCCAGTTAGATCCCAAATGTGTTTGCATAAAAATTTCTAGTCGGGTCCTTGGCGGTTGTCGAATGCCGCGTATCTCTAAACGAGATAGTGAGACATTCGAGAGTAACACTGTGTTGGATTCCGGGACACTCAGATTGTCCCGGGAACGATATTGCGGATGGAAACTGCCAAACAGGGCGTGACATTGAGCAACTCGATGATATGCTACTTCGTTGGCATCCCTCTATCACATTGTAAATCACTGATACAGCTTGAATCATTCAGGCTAGCACAATATAGATGGGAACGCGAAGGCACCTGTCGCGTGGCTAGGTCCACGTGGCCCCACTACGACCTCAGCAGGACACGAGATCTGCTCAGGCTCAGTAAAGGTCGAACAAAACTATTAGTAACAGTGCTCACAGGGCACTGTAATATTGGGACCCATGTCAGAAGAATGGGTCTAAATCATAACGACAACTGCAGAAGTTGTAATAATGAGGAAGAGGAAGAGAATGTTCTCCAACTTCTATGTCTATGTCTATGTATGAGTTACTGCACAACCTAAAACAGACCGTTAAGCGCCGCTTAAGCAGCAGGGTATGTATTTACAGTACATTCAAAGTAAAAATTTTGTGAAAAAATTTACTGTAAATACGTAATGCTCTATGCTCTGATATAAGTTGGGCTGTTAGGGGTCGATTATAGGTAACAATTACAAAAAAATGTATCCTATATATATTCAGAAAACGTTCTGAAAACCTTCTTTGTCGTTTTTTTTTATTCCAAGTTTTCGGCATATGCGCCAAACCAATAATAAGATGACGTTATATGATTTAAAAGGTATTTTTCTCTAGATAGGCACGATATATATCTTTTTCCTAAAAAAACGGTTACAAATAAGCCCGGATACGAATCAAGTGGTCAAATTTCGAGCACAAAGTGGGATACTTGTTCAAATAATTTATGTATGAATACTGCTTTTGTTTTAAATAATAACCTTTGCGAAAGGTAATTTTTTGAGGACCATACGGTAATGAAAAATAGAAAGGTAACGTCACTGGTATAGTTAGATAAGACTTTTCATTAATTGTAGTTATGACAGAGGTATCATTCGCATGAAACTGTATCATTATCGGAAACGGTATGTCCAATATTTTATTTATATTATTTTGGTTATAAATATTTTTACCCAATAAAAAACGTGAATTTTTATTTCTTTCGGCATTGTCTAGGCTAAGATTTTAGACTCCTAGTTTCTTAGGGTAATTTTTTTTTAAATTTTGCGTAGATTTTGTCATCTAGCCTTTCACTTTTTTTCTCACACAATCTAATTGACCCACCATAATGTATAGATTTATGTTTAACATCGAGTTTCACATGAAAGATGCCAAAATTATAGCGAAATCAAAATATTAGTCGATTTGTCTGAATTAGTTCATATCTATGTAGTTATTTTTGCAACGTTTATAGGAAAGTAATCCATGTGGAAAACATGATTTAAAGGAACTTTGAATTCATCGCTAGTCTTGTAAAGTTTCGAAACAGTCGAACATATAAATTGGATCAAGTGAAGTATTTTGAGGTTGCAGATTATATTAAAAAATAAAGTGAAACAAATTGAGTGCGGGAACCTTTTAATTTTCTTCCCAGAAGCAATTTTAGAGTTATATCGATTCATTTAGTCGTGAAAAGGAATCAAAGTCAAGATTTTAAAATGAGAGTGAAAAATTATTAAATTTTAACAAAAATAGAGCTCAATTCCTCTTAGTTTTTCTCAAGAAATTTTTAAACTAAAATTTTTTTTCCAATGCTATTAAATTTGTTAGGCTTAAGTTCGTTTTCAATTCAATCTTTCGGTTCTATTATTTTTATTATAGAAAGAAATTCTAAAGCATGTAAAAATTAAACATTCAAAGACAAATTTGGCTATACGGAAGGTTGAACTGACATCAGATGTTTCGACACCACCATAGTGTTCTCATCAGAGTTCCTTTCGACCTAGACGACACTGCCAGCGAAGGCAGTATCTGACAGTGGCTCCAATTTGAAGAAAAAAATTGTAATATGTCTGTATCTTTGAAACTTGCGATCCGATTATAAAACGATGTATATGAAAATCATAGAGAAGAGCTAAAGCTTTCAGAGTAATGAAACATGTACTGTCCTGTTAAAACACACGTTGAGCAACAGGGTGTCAAAATTGACTACCTCTGCCATAAAAAACATTGCTGGCCTCATAACATTTATAAATATTATCCGATTTTAATGAATTTAAAGTTTTTGTAAAGATTATAAATATTATTAAGATATTTTTATTATTTTCAAAGATATTTGCTTTTGAATTATAAAATTTTGGTTTTTGGCCTCGACTTTGTTTTCAAAAAATATTTTATGATTTTTAACTATATCCTTGATAATAATTTGAAGAAATTTTTACGTTATCCTAATTTATGTAGCCGTGAAAAAAATTAAAGAAAAGACTTTGAAATGAGGGTAAAAAATGGCTAAATTTAAAAAAAATAGAATATTTTTCTCAAAAAATTTTCAAAACTAAAATATTTTTTTAATATTTCAAGAGAACAAGCTTTAAAAATTACTACAGTTAAAATTTTAAATCAATTAAGCATGCACTGTACAACCAACATTGAACGAATATAGTAAACTTTTGTACGAAATTCTACATTAATCGTTTAAGGAAAAAAACGCCAATCGAGTTTTTCAAATTAAAATGTTAATGTTAAAAATAATAATTGTGTAGTAAATGCGAATATCCAATATTTTTAGGGCAAAACGCTGCGTATGAATAATATTATGGTACCATCATATTACTCATACGCGCTACTTTTAAAACAGAAAACATTGAGATAATCACAAAAGCAAAAAAATAAACACACTAGTTTTGTTAAATAATTTTATTTCTACAACACGAATTTTTGCACAAAATATTAAATATTATTTATAATATTATAAAATACTAAATGCAATAAAACTTAAAATTTTTCTCCAAAGAAATTTATTATTCATATAAATTCGTTCAATTTAATTGTTTACAATTAAATCATTTTTTATTGAGAAATAATTTTTCAAAGCATGTGGCAATTGAAAAGTACAAAGACGAGTTTCTTGACTTTTGTAAAGGTCGAACTGAACATCGATGTTTTCGGGATTAACCACAAGCCTATACTCTAGGCTACTCAGCCTCCAAAGTCAAGCGCTAAATATCTGGCATTAAAAAATTGTAAAAAATTAAATTGAACGAACTAAAGCCTGAATAATAAATTTCTTTGGATAAACCCCATATTGTTCGACTAAATACACACAACTTCACTTAAAATTCTTCTTTTGCAATTTCAAGTAGAGACTCCATACTTTATAAAAATCTTTTTTTCATAACTAAAGCTCGAGAAACTGAGAACTGCTGGTCCACCAAATATAAAAAATACCCTAATTTTAAAGCTTTTTAAAAATATGCTTAAAATATTTCCTCACATTTTTTTTACAGAATCCCACTGTTGTACGCTCAATACCTGAAATTGAAGTTTCCATCCTAAAAAAAAATTATAATTTTTTCTATTAAATTTCAAGTGAAAACACTTTTTCTAACAACTGTAAAAATTATCTGAATTTGGCAGCTTACTCCGCAGTGACTATGCAACAATTAGAGGTGAAGTTTTGAATAGTGATAGAGAATTTTATATCTTTAATTTGAGAATTCCAGTTAAGCGTCACTTCGGTCATAGTTAAGCCCAGTGTGCATAGTTTTGTAATCGCATCACATGTTTTAAAGATGCAGTTTTATTATGCTTTTTGTTCAATTGGAAACACTGTGCGGTGGAGAGGTGTAGCAAGAGATCGGATGATGCGATCTTGGTTGATCCCGAATTTTTTCTTTGTTTTTGCAATTATTATATTTTTCAAAATATTTTCCACTTTCGCCCAGCTTTATATTCATGCTTATGCTCACGTAACTAACCAGAGCGATGTTTTTTAGTATATACTTTGTCACACGTGATCTACGTTTTTCACGTGGGCGATGACTATTTCTTCTTTCGATTGAGTACACTTTATATTTGAATGGTCAAAACGTTTTTCTGCTCTTAACCAACGGCTGCGAACTTTATCAGAAGTCCATTTGCTTATAGAATTAAATATGTATTTTAATATATTTTCTCATTTTATTTATTAAGTTTTCTCATATCCAACAAAATTTCGCTTGCAGACATTAGCATTAAATTAATATTCAGACTATTTAAGAATTTGTATACACGCTTATTAGAGCATTAAAAACGAGAAAACTGAAAAAAACAAGATTTTTTGATTAGATTGCACATTTTAATTAAATGTTTATAAGAACATTTGTTTGCCTGTACGCCTAGGATTGTACGAGTATGTGTACAGCAGATACGAGGTAATAATATGAAACTCGTATTAATATTGAAAAATGCACTTAAATCTTATTATACTGTACGACTAGGTAACCTGGAGCTCAAGAGAAATTTAAATATAAAAAAATAGGAAAACTAAAAAATTATATATAATCAAGTATTTTGTAGTTTGTATATCTTATTAAAACACATTTACTATACCAACAACTCCCATCATAAACAAACACAAGTTAAAACAGCTCTACACAGCAAAGCACAGGTGGAATGACATTTATCCCTACTTATACTTCGGCTACTTCTTCTTCTAGTTTTATGCACACGAATGCATATTTTTCAAACGCTTATTTATTAATTAAATTCCATTTTTTTCTCTTCTTATTTTTTCTTTCACAACAAAAACAACAATAAATAAAAAAGCTCATATATTTAGAAAAGCAAACCAAGCACAAATTGCAAGCATATACATTGATGGATTTCGAAAGGTATCCTTAAAAAAAATACAAATTATATATATATATATATATATATATATATATATATATATATATATATATATATATATATATATATATATATTGAAAAAAGGACTTGTATATACGAGTATTACAAATATACAGTTCTGCTTATGGCATGAGTATGTATGTCTATGAGTGTGCCGCGTATTAAGAGGACTCTTTTCTATATAACTAGAGCATAGAGCGTAAGAAATATATTACGAAGAAAAAAAACTACAACAAGAATAAAATTCATTAGAAATAAAGCACATAAGACCATACAATGTATTCGTATATACTTATATTAAAACAAACATACATATTTATATAAACAGTATATAAGTAAGCATCTAAGTATATATTTGTTGGCATTTGACTGGAATATGCAGTTTTTTGTTATTGTCCTTTCAAGTCTACTTTGGCTGCTGCCCATTGGAATTGTAGGCGTTCTTTCTCTTCTTATGACTAAGATACACCTATAATGTGGTGCCTTTAAGTTTTTATATTTTCTGGCCGTTTTCTTTGTTGAAATGGGAAGTCCTTATTATACTGAGGAATTTGTGAAGAGCCTGACATGCGCTTTAGTTCAATTTCGGATATCTTTTTCGTATTATGTTTGGTGTTTTGGAAAATAAAAGAACTAATTTCGGAAACATTGAGTTTTAGTCTCTACTGGTATGCGAACATTTCGTGTTGTGTTTGTTAAAAGGAAAAAGAAATTATGGAATTTAGAGCTCAGAGGTGCTTTGATTTTAAAAATTAATTGATATAAAATACATCGCTTTTTCATTAGGACTAATAAATTGATCCGTATTATTTATTTAATTTTTTTTTTTGTTTCATGTGTAATTGCAAAAGCTTTATTTATCAACAAACTGGAATTCAGAATTCTAATAATTTAATTTAATTCTAAATAAATTTTTGTAAAATTTTTAATTTTCTGTCGACTAAAGTATAAAATATCTTTTATGAACTTTCGAAATATGTATTAAAAAAAATGCATCTTGTGATAGTGTATGAGTTTATATGTTTACATTATACGTCCCCGTTCTTTGAAATGTAAATTATGTGAATTTGCATGGCATTATTGTTATAAAAAATATTAATAACAACACCGCCATGAGAATTGCCATTATTTACATTTCGAGCGAAACGCAGAACTGGACCGATAATATTACGCTTTACTTGGTCAATATTTTTATAAACTCAAAATAAAACTTTAGCACACAATTGTTCAATTCACAACCTGTTGTAGATGTTGTACATCGTATAAATGTTGTTGGTAATTTCCTCTTAAAAATGTCTTAAGCAAATGTTTTTATGGAAATTACCCATTTTCATTCGCTGTATGTACAGATTATGAAAAAAAATTTTACTTAGATATATTTCATTATATCATTATGATAAGCCTGGCTTGGAATATTTTCCTAAATTTAGGGAAAAGCTTCTTGAGTTAATCATAATATATTAATGTAAGTTTTAAATTACATATTTGCTCATTTCATAACCTGGCTTAAGCTGTTTTTAGACTATTATACAAGCTGTTCGACTTCTGCACCAAATGCAACCCTGATATAATGTGCTGTTATTGTTTTTTTAAAACTTTTCATAAACTCAATAGATCAGTGTTGCATTTTCTACAGAAGTCGAACGGCTTGTGAGATAGTGTAAAACAGGGATTAGGAGTTGTAGGTTGTATAAATGTTGTTGGTAATTGCCACATAAATATGTTCCTAAGCAAACGTTTATATAGAATTTATTAACGTCACTACTAACATAATTACTACTACTACTACAGGTTGTGAATTGAGCAATTACTTTATGTCAGGTCAAATAAAATATAATTGTTATTTAATTTTGACATTTTTAAAAATTTCTGTATATTTAATAGAACCTGATACTGAAATAATACCAAGAATCATGTTGAATCATAGTTATTTCAAGTTGAAACAACATGATTTTGATACCGAAATAACACGAAGATATTTCGAGTGAATATGATATTGAAACAACGCAAAGAATCATGTTAAATCAAAGTTATTTCAAGTTGAAGCAACATGGATTTAATGTAGCCATTTGATTAATAATTTTACTTACGTGATAAGTATTTGCATAGACATCAAACAATTTTTTTGCTGCACCAGCCAAGATTTCAACTCGGGCTCATTTATCATCACTTGCACCACAACAGCCTCAAATATACTTGAGATATACACTAAATACCATCATAATTAATATGAGTTTCATTTAATGTCAACATGAGTTAATTGATGATTTCATATTAAATTTATTTGAAATTAAAGTTAAAGTCATGTTAGTATTTTTTTTCTGCGTATAATGCACATTAAAAAGGCTACTGTGATACGTCAAAGTTTTGAAATGCCCAAGTTTGGCGCTGTTGAGTAACGAGCCCATTTAACTAAAAAGATCATATGGCCTAGTAACTAATTCAAATATGTACATTAAAGTGGTTCGGTCCCCCAAAAAAAAAATTTAGCTAGGATTAAAGATTAATTGAAAACGATTGCAAAAATATTTTTAATTTTTGCCACGCCCCTTTTAGTGTTTTATATACTGCGTCGCCATTTGATCATGACATATTGCATACCGTTTTTCATGGCTTGGCTATAGCTTAATCTTTAATCTGGGCGCCACTTATGTCATCTCAGATCCTTCCGCCCTTGTGTCCAAGAAAGCCTTTCTGAAACGTAATATGTTTAGCTTTAAATATTCTCATTTGTATGCCACGCCTTAAAGGTAAGCCCCGTTTTTATTTTTCACATACATTTTACATTAAACCGGGTCAATAAAAATAAAGTAAATAATGGCACCCTAGAATGAAAAGTATATAAATATATGGGCGATTCTCATTCTACACGAACATTTTGTGTTTGTGTGTGCTTTTGTGCTTTTTACCAATGCAGCTAAATGAGATATGAGAAGGTAGGATTAATATCATAGTTTACACCTCATGCAATAGATCCTGAAATAAAATTATATTTGTAGATTTTTTAACAATTTTGTGTGTTAACGCTCAAATTTGCTTTCGCGGTTGCTCCGTGAATGATTTTTGCGAAAGAACAAATACACCACAATATGAGTAAATACTCCTGTATTATCAGGCTCTTTTTAGCCATGTTGAACTGGTTACCAGTGGATATTCTAATCAAAAAGATTGCTCTAGTCACAGCAGTGCTTCTGCACGCTATAAATGAATGCATATCATGCAAACATCGCTGTTTCTTAGGACTATATGCCCGAGTTCATTTACTATACCATCCAGAGACGCTCATTTTCTATGGACTGCAGTTTCTTCATTTCAAAAAAACTGAGGCCTACGTGATCGTCTCCTTCCCTCATTGAGCACTTTGATGCCTGAACTATGGTTTTTAGAGGGAGGAAAGTGTTAGAGCCGGTGTCCACTTCGAAAACCTTCGAGCAAAAATTATTTTCAGATTTGCGGCAAACTAGCTTCGGTATCACAGGATATTTGACAGGACTATCAGAATATTCACCGACAGCAAAGTCGCAATCAGATCCCCTACAGGTGTATACTCAATATCCAACGAGGTCTAAGAATTCTGGCCATCGCTGATGGGATGGCGTGACATTTACATATCACGCTTATATGGGTACATGTATCCGGAACCAGCGAAGTTAGCTGCATCGCTGATAAGCTGGAAAAAAGGGAATGACACTGCCGGCGTCAGCCATTGACGTCTTCAGTGGTGTTGTTTGCAAACAGTAAATTCAAATTACTTCTGTGCTCTGGTTCAGACCAGGTAGCTTATGGAACATAATAACAGGACTTCTAGACTAATCTGGCTCAGACTAGACCCAATCCGTACCGGGAATCTTTTAAGACTCTGGAAGATGCTCCTGAAAGACATCGTTGCACCTGTCACAGGACAAACTCATGGGACTCACGTCAAACGACTTCTGCTGAAGTTAAAAGGTAGAGTGAGTAGAAAGAGGAAACAATTTTGCACCTTTTTTTCCTCTGTTCTTCACTGGAATACCAACGTCAAACACATATTGGACAGCAATCCTGCGACAGTCTATCGGAGCTGCTGATGACAAAAATCAACATATTTAGCTACTTTAATGGGAGCAGTGGGTAGAACTAGCCCTGAACCATCTAATATTGGAACGTAATAGCTATACAATTTTCGGCTCTATTTCTTTTTTACTACCACTCTATGCTCTTTTAACTCTGATTTTACCTCCTTTCCTTTTTTTCTCGTTTTCTTACAGGTAACGCAAAAAGGCCACCTCTGTGCCCAAGTGAGCGAAAAGCAGCCTGTCTAACATAGCTTAACCTACTATAAGTTAGCAAGAAAAATTATATCAACTGTACTTAAATCAAATCATAGTGCTGTCAAAAGTAGGATAAGTAGCGTTAGTACAGCTTGATTCAAAAACCAATTATTAACATTAGACATTATTAAGCTTTGTCAGACTTGATTTCTAGCAGAAATGAGAAAGCTTTGTACTGAATGCTTGATGAACATGGATTATTCATTCAATAGCTATATACACACACACACTTGATACGAAGCCAGCCACCTAAATTTTTGCCTTAGATCAAGCCAGTCATTGTTGAAATAAGTTCCTTTTTTCGCCTACTATACAAGTTCCTTTAGGCAGCTTTTACTCATTCTTCTTCAATTCTGTAACAGACTCGATTTAATATTTAAATTCATAAATTTTAATTTTCTTCCTTTAACTTACCTGCGTTTAATTGATTTTTACATTTTGCATACTTTTTATGTTAGTATTGAACCAGGCATGGATCCATATTAAGGTTTTTTGGGGAAAGTCACGCAAATATGGAAAACTCGCAAAAACTTGTTGCTAAAGTCTAAAAAAATAGCAACTATAACATATAACATCCACTTGGGAAGAACTTATATTAAATCACCAACTTGTGGATGGCCTACCCCAACAAGCTCCCGACCAGATCCGAATGGTATAAACCTTTTGCGTTTACAAATGCATTCCCAAGTGGGCCCCTATTTCTGTATTGGAAAAATTTCTAGGGATGTAGCTTATAAGTATATTATAATTAGATGTTTTCATAAATGTATATCGAAAATATATATTTTGTTCGTCTGTGTTATAAATCAATATTATTTTTAAATATTAAAAGATACTTGTTTCTTCGTTGAACTTACATTAACAATATAATGTGTCCCTAAGAGCATTAAGAATTTAAACAATTTATATTCCCTTATTGTACAAATGACAGATGTCGCTTTAATTAAAACTCCCAAAACGCCTTTTTGGTATAAAAATCAATGTCAATTTATGGTAAAAAGAAAATAAAAGCTAGAAAAACATCAACAAATCAAAGCTAATTAACAGAGCGTAAAGTATGATGGCCAAATGTAAATAAGAGCATAAATATTTTTAAATAGCAAAAGAAAAGCAAAGAAAAAAATTAACAAATATCCTGATGAACATTTTTTGGCCAATTTTCTTAAAAAATACTCATAAAACCCCAAACAATGTACTTATTTTTCCAACAAAATGATGTGAAAACAAAAGAAATAAATGAAGAGGGGTGGGTGGTCGACAAATGATATAAAATACATGCAGATGAATAATTAGATTCCAACTGTTGAAATGAAGGAGAACTCAAAGAGCGGTTTTGGGGGAGGATAAAAGTGAAGAAGGTAAATTTAATTTTATTGTTATTTTTTTTTTAAATCACTGTTAAACACATTTTTTTCTTAAGAACTTTTCTTCTCTTCACTTTTCTTTAACAATTTAGTAGACGGCTTTTTTTTCTTCTTTTGTTTTTCTAACATTTTTATTTGATTATTTTTGTAATAAATAAAATACCATAACAAGCTACTTAATGAAATGAAAGTATGTAAATTTTCGTTTTATTAAAGAATTTTTTCGTTTGAAATATTAATGTTAAGAAAAAACCGAATAAGAAGAATTTAAATAAATTTTCTGAAAGTATACTTTGCCTTTTTTCTTTTGATGGGTGGTATAGGTATTTTGGGAAAATTGTGAGCTTAAAACATAAGAAACAATACATCAATTAAGTTGATCATTTTTACATCAATATTATATTTATATACGAATACTCGTATGAATCTGAATTAGTAAGAAGTACAAACACGCTGCCTTGTTTCCTTTGTTTCAAATATACACGCACTTATTGCGTTTTTTCTTTTTTGGTCCTTTTTATTTTATTCGTATTTGTAGTAGTTGCTGTTTTAGTATTTTGTCTTGTTGACTAATGTGATTATCTTGTTATAACATGCTGCTTGTCAAAATGTGTCGATTGTCTTCATCGGATAACAATTGACAGACGCCCAACTTAACCTCTCAAATGAGTATCGAATGAAAAACAAAAACTGATAAATATATTAAATGAAAATGGGGAAAAAAGTCCTGTATTGTCCATTTATAACAAAACTTATACAATTGATTATTATTATTATTGTGCGTATATATTTTTGTTTTTTTTTCTACATTATTATGACAATGTTGCACAGTGTAGCATATTATCTTTCAGAGTTTAGCAATATTTAATAATATATATTAATTTATTCGAGATATTCTGAAGAATTTATGTTTCAAAAATAAATTTATTTGTTGTGGATTAGCTAATCTATATACGAGTAACTGCATTTTGTTGTGGGTGATAATGCCAATTCATCAATAGATCTTTAACCATATTCAGCGTTGCCAGAAGCTTTTCGAAGAAAATCATCATCTGGCGAAACAAAAATCATATTTGGATATAAAAAAAATCCTCACAAACTTTTATTCCTAAGCGGAACAATGAGACTTTTACAGCAAACTAAAACAAAAACACGGTCTTTATGATTGTATGATTTCCTTCATGTTATCTTCTAGATAGTAGAGTTACTACTTTTTTGGCAACCAATATTAAAATTATACTTGTAAAAAATTCGTGATAAGGTATGAAAATCGGGAGCAATCAGCGAAGTACATAGAATATCGCCATCACTGTCAGAACATATAAAAATGCAACAAAATCACTTCCAACGCGGCAAAAAAAAAAATTCGGAAAACACAACTATGTGCACTGGTATACAGAAATACATTTATCAGCTGTTAAATACAAGTATGTGGAATATATAAACTTTAATGTACAAATCCGTTTTCAGTTTTTTCCTATCACGTACAGTTTTTTTAATGGGCATGACTAAGATTTTCACAAGGTACATCAGTATCCCATGGCTTATCCAATTTCAATAAATAGTGCACCAAAAAATGCAGAATAAAATTACCTTTAAGCCATTCATATCTAATTTCTTTTTTTATTTCCAACTGCTTCGCAGTTATTCAGGAATTAGCTGCGAAAAATGCGTTTTTTATGCAAAATTAAACTCTTTCGTTTTCAAAAAGTCATGCAAAAATGAAGAGGGAAGCCAATTAGCCATAAACCATTAAAATTGAAAGCAAATGTCGTTTTTATTAAATTTTTTCTGTTGTATGGAAATTGTGATTTTTATCAACCTCATTCACTTAATTGCGAACAAAATCAACATTTGCCATCGATTTTCATGATTTGAGGCTTATTTTATTTCTAGTTATCCTACCTGTCAGACTAATATGATAACAATTTAAAGTTTTTGCAGTTTTAATTTTTTTATGGGTTTTTGAAAACCGGTAATTTCTAAAGAACTCCGAAGCAGTTGGATATATAAAAACTTATTATGCATGACTGGCTTATTTATTCAAATTGAATAAACCGTTATCGGGTTGGGGGGAAATATACTGACGTAGCTATTTGAAATATTAGTCATAACCATTAAAAAAATCTGTACATGATAGAAAAAAATTGACAAATTATTTGAATTTAGCACATTAAACTTTCTATATCCCACAAAATTTTTTTTCATCGAACATAATTGATAGTTTTCATCATTCAAAACCATCTTTAAAAGCTCATGAATGCACTTCAATACACTTTTATGTTAAAAACGTTTAAAAAATATATATTAATTGATTCAAAGAACTATAAAACGTAAGGCATGATATGTTTCAATAACTATTTATATATCGTCACTGAAAATACAGAAAGCCCTATCTAACATTTTAAACGTTTTACAGAAGAAACATAAAACTTGTTTAAATGAAAAATATATGAACATGAAAAATATATGGTACAAAGTTTTGCAATTATACTGTAATTATACTGTAAAACAGTGCACTAATAATTAGTGTCAATATATTTTTGTCAATGTTATTATTGTCAATATATATATTTTTTCATTTAAACAAATTTCATCGTCCTGTAAAACTTTTAAAATGTCAGATGGGGCTTTTTGCATTTTCTCTGACGATATACATATAAAAAAAATCATAATTTGCGAGAAAAAAATCATCATTTGGGGAAAATATCATCAAATCATATTTTGGTTTCAAAATCATCAAAAATATGATAACATCATCATCCTGGCAACGCTGACCATATATGAAAAGTTTCCAAACTCGTATGCTTTAATAGAGAGACTCTAAATCTCAAACAAGAAATGAGAATATAAAGAGGCACTAAATAACGCGATTTGAAAAAAAGAATTCGTTAGGGCCTTTCTATATTACGATAGCAATAAATAATATTTAAAAAAACGATGAAATCAAATGTGGATATTTGAGAAAGTATTTATTTATTTTATTTTTATTTTACCTCTGGGCAATTATGTATCATTATCAAACAATATGCAGCATATTTCGGCTATAAGAGCAGGTTTGTCAGCGAGAGATCTTGCTTGTTGTTGTTTCTCCTGCTTCAAAAAACGCTTCGAAAACGCATGATTTTTGCTGGCGATGTCCCACTTTGGAGCTCTTATTTTTTATATAAAACAGCGCTTCTTTGAAAGCACCAAAAATGTGCTAAAAGTATGTCTCTTCGTTAGACTACACCCCAGCGTTGCCATTTTAGCATTTTCACTGCTAGATATAGGATTTCTCACTTTGGCTTAAAGCAATGAAATTTAAGAAAAAAATATATGCTAAATGCTGTTTTGGCATAATTCGGTTGTAAAAAATTTTTTATTTTAATTTCTTTAGCGGCCCTTTTCACAATGCGTTATAGGAAGTTAGCATGGACTATAACGCCAAGTTTTTATGCCGAAGTTGCCGTTAAAGTCCAGGTTAACTTCAAATCATACATTATGAAAACAGCAGTCAGTGTAATAATATTTTACCATTTTTATAACATATGTAATGTTTCTACACTTTTCTAACGCCGCCGTGCAATGGATCTAAAATAAACATAATAGTATTTTTAGCTTTCGTTCAATTTCGGTCCATTATGTCTTAAAATTTTTGTAATCGAATGGACTATTTAATAAAATTATAAAACTATGGATTTTGTTATTATTTCTCGTACAAAACAGCTTCCTAAATGACAACAAATGGGGAAAAAAGTTTAAATTTAATAAAGTTTTGAGTTTTATCCACTACAACTCAGTCATTTGCTATCCGGTGAAAGTCCATTAGCTTAATTTAGTAGCCTTTTAAGCAACATATAATTCGTTTTAATTGAACCAGCCTTTGAATCTGGATCGGCTTTTAAGAGAAGTATATTGTCACAGAATATGCAAAAAATCCTATCTAACATTTTAAAAGTTTTACAGAAGAAACATAAAACTTGTCACAATTACTGCAAAATTTTACAATATAAATAAAAAAGGGGCAACAATTTTATATATTCATTGTAAAATTTTGCAATATTTGTCAACATATTTTTCAATTAAAAAAGTTGTGTGCTTCTCCTGTAAGTTCCCCCTTATTACGTGGCTATTTGTCGACGTCACGTTAAGATAATACCAAAAAATTGCCAGTTGTCTACTCGCTGTCGACAAAAATTTGCTACTATTAACAGCCCCTTCCCATTTTCGATGCCTTAGAGAATAGTAAGTGGCTGTCAGTAATAGTATATTGCTGTCGATGACGAGTAGAAATAAGCTTATTTTTTGGTATTGTCTTGACGTGACGTCGGCAAATAGTTACGGAATAAGGGTTTTAATATTTAAATACATATATTTCGTTCAAAGTACTGAAATGAATCATTCGTATACATAATTATAAAAAGATTTTATTTAGCATTCTTTTTTTATCGTCTGTAGAGCGTTTCAGCATTTTATTTTTCCATTTAGCATTCTTCTATATAACTTTTCTGGCAACACTTCTACAGACATAGCAAATCGTGTTTTATTCTAAATATATTTCCTGTAATAAGTGAGAAATGTAGAAAGAGAGCATGCATGAGAGCATGCATGAGAGCATGTCTAGAGTTTTTAAGTGTGTGAAGCTGAAAGTCGATAGCACGCGTTACACGGTTTTTCGCATCATACGCGGCTATAAAACATGTTGAATCAGTGTATTTGTACGTATCAAGTTACATAGCAGGACGCTTTGATAAGTCGAATGCAAAAAGTAGGTCTACTGTCTAATTTTGTAAGCATCATCAGCGGTATGCTAACAGGTCAGATGTTTTTTATAATTTACAATGCTATCGATGATTTAATAAATTTTAAAAATATTTGCGATCATTAAATACAAAAAAAAAACTTTTGCGTAAAAAACATCGCATATAACTTGTACTACGGAAAAGCATAGAATGCGCAGAAGGTGTGAATGTGTTGAAAGGAAAACGTGTGTTATGAACTTTCAGGTTTAGTGTTTACTTGAAACAATGCATACGACAGTTCTTTAAAACCTACTTTAATGAAAGTTACAATGCTACTGAATAGGATTTTGTCTATTTTAAAGTTCGTATTGAATAAAAGTAAAAAGCCGATTAAGCTTATAATTTACTTTCTTTTTGAGTATACCCGAAAGCGCTTAACATCGCATCGAATACTCTTGCCTTTATAGCACTCTTTAAATCGTGTTCAATATGTCTCCAATAGAGATTCCTAATAAGAAAACACTGAAAGTTATTTGCCTTCACATTGATGTTAAAAATACATAAAACCGATTTTTCTTGAGTACATTTAGCCCTACACTGTGCCATTTTCCAATTGAAACAAAAAACTTTTCACTTGACCATTTTGAAGTTGTGTCCACTAAAAATAACTAGATTTTCTAAGTTCATATCAATTCTCTGTCTGTCATGAAACTCTAAAAAAAAGAACAAAAAAAAACGAAATACAAAGATGGTGATGATGGTGCTGCTCTATTTGTACGACTATAATGATAAAGACGATGATGTTCATAGCACATTTACCCTTAAGGGAATCTTGTTGAAATCTAAATTTCTTGTTATTTGCAAAGGTTTGCACTACACAATGAAATCTCAGATAAAGAATTGTGAAAACAGACATGAAATCACAATTCAATTGATATATTTGCTGTTTTGTGACCAACTAAAAAATTATGAAAAAAAATGAAAAAACAATCTATAGAAATGCAGCAAAACGAAGCCAATTGCTACAACTCTTATCCTTGAACAAAACTGTCTGCTGCCCAAAATTAAAAATGAGAAAAAAGTTTATATAAAAAAAAAATAGTAACAAGACTCAGCTTGAGGGTGCTCGGCAATAAATTTATGACATTCATTAGAACGTCAGATTAAGAAATCTTAAAGGACAACAGAACAAAACAATAAAGAAATAACACAATAAGTATTGAAATTTAAGCAGCTGGCACCATGTTCATACTTGTGCTTTAATCTCGGCCCCTTATTATTTGCCCAAAAATAAAAACTTTATGAGTGGATTTTCATGTTAAAATTGACTTGAGGTCGGTTAAAGCTAAAAAAAAAAATAAATGTTTGTTTAAAAAGGAGGAATATAAAATAAATATTTCTTCAAAATTGGAAGATAAAGTGAGTGGTCCAAGAAATACTAAACAAAATTAAATTGTAATCTAAATACAACAATTTATATTTTTAAGTGGAATATTGAAAGTCACTTTTGTTGTATGGGGAATATTAACACAGATACAGATGCTTCTTACAGTCAGTTATTTGGCTCCTTTTTAAAGGTCGACCATTTAGGTCAAAAATATCGTAAAAACTGAAAAAAGCGAGTATTTTATAACAATCATTTAGTATACATTGCGACACCTTCAAAAGTGATGTAATGTCCATGGACATTCATGGACATATATGGACATGTCATTCAATCATTTAGAAGGCCATGTGTTTCTAGCAATGTCTTTATGTATCCAGATGGGTCCAGATGGATATGAAGGCCTTCCAAGTTGAAATGTTTCGCCATTTGATTTCGGAATGTCCGGACCGAAAAATCTACCTCAAATTTTTTGTTATTTTCTTTATTTTATACACAGTCGAGCATGTTGTCATTGAACAGTCGAGAGTCTATTACTTGGTTCTCCTAAAAAATTAAAAATGTTTGTATTTCCAATTAAGTAAAATCAAAAAAATCGTAACCTACATATTTTTCGAAACTAGTTTTCTTACGAAAACCGATTACTAACGACATTTGGACGGAAGTATAGCAAAAGTAGTTTTATTGGAAGTGCATTTCGCCTTTGAAATTTTTAAATGTTTACATTTTTTTGTAATGGCAAAGTGTTGGTTACGATAAAATTTTCTTTTTCAAGTTAAGCAAAGCAAAAACTACGAGTATAAAAACGAAAGAGTTAAATAACAGTTCGCTATGGACAATAATTAATGGTTGTAAAATAATTTTATTGGACTAGCTGATTTTTGATGACAGCAAAAATATCTTAACCCATACAAACAAGCGTTGTCTTATAGAAAATTTATTAAAACTATTATCACTACTTATGTCAGTCCAAGAAAATCCTCTGTACTCAATATGAAAGCTATACTTCGATATAAATTAATGATAACTAAGAAGTTGCGGTTATGGTTCAATATTTTACAGTGTGCTTACGTGAAATTGTTAAATGCCTTAAAGCTATGACTTTTAGGCTGATTCCGAATGGTCTCACTTTGCGTCAGGGTAACTAGCGATCTAGCATAGTCCAACAACTAAAATTTCCTTGATTTTCGACTTAGTTTCCCTGTTTTTTTTTTTAGCTTTGGCAGTTCAACTGAAACAATTTGGCTGAATGCATTTTGCTCTGAAGGATCTTATTTGTCCCTTTCATAGATAGTATGAAATTAAATGCTTGGCGTAACTGTTACAAATGGTAAATAGTTGTACCGCACCTATTTATTTTTCAACGAAAGATAAAAAGCAAATGAGATAATTCAGAACGCTTTCGTTGTTAACTGTCTCAATTGTTTACCTCAGAAAACAACAATAAATTTACACCTACCAACAGGAAAAACAAACTAACACAAACAAGCGATTGCTATTCCAACCAAAGACTACCTTAGCTGCTGAAGCGCTACCTTCCCTTATGCTTTGCAATTATGTAAAACATGCTGTACATTATTTACACTAAAAACAAACAGATTGTGGGAACAGGGGAGAGGGAGAGGGAAAAACACATTCATACAAACATGTGTATAGAAAAGTTATTAGAGACAAGCAAAACAACTGTCATTGCCGCCACTGGGACAAGAATTGTGAGTACGATTTATGCGTTTAATAAACAAACGACCACCGCAGGACATGCAAAGTGTCCTGAAAGTAATATGAATTCTACACAACCATACACACAATCTCGTATCCACTTGCACACAGTTGAATAACGCGACAAGGTCGCTGGCAGGCAGCAACAACATCTTGCAATATTTAGGAAAGCGCGTAGACAAAGGAAACATCAACGACTAAATCTTTTTACCATTGAATTTAGTTCTTGTTTACTCTTCTCATAAGCCACTGCAGCTGGAAGTGTATAAAGAGGTCCTTCCTTATTTCATTTAGCACTAGTTCACAAGAAACGTCAAGGCATCTTTAGCAGATGTGTCTTTTGGTTATTTTAATATTTTATTTATAGTATTTAAGCAGTTGCTATTTTTTACTTTGGTCGCCATTGCCACATTTGGGGCCACATATTTACGTATTCAAAACTTTAAGATCTTAGATTCCCTCCCCTACAAACTCTTCTTTAAATTTTATTTTATAGTCGAAATCTGTTTATTGCCGTTGTGTTGCTTTGCTCCGCCATTCTAAACATTTACAATTGTTATTGTCAACCTTTAATGCAAGATTATGTCGCGTCTTTTGTTATAGTGGCAGCTAATCAAGCCAAACAAATGAAAAACCATTTTCCAAAAAGAGAATTTTAAATGTTTCGAATCAGAAAGACTGAATGAAGTGTTTAAACTTAATTGCATAGTTTTAATTGTATTTTTAGGGTTCCGTACCTCAAAAGTATAAAAGATCCCTATTGTTTTCGCTACGCTGTCTGTATATCTGTCTGTCTGTCTCTCTGTCTGCCTGTCAGCCGGTCTGTCGGTCTGCCTGTCTGTCTGTCTGTCTGTCTGTCTGTCACAGGCTCTTTGCTCGGGAACCGTAAGAGCTACAGACCTGAAATCTTTACAGAATATGTAAAATAAATTTAAAGGGTGTTCTAAGGCGAGCAAGGAAACATGTTGAAATACTAATGTAATATGCAGACACTTATATATGGACGCTTTAAATTTTTAAAGTTAGTGTTAATTGGTGTAGTCTGTAGACTAAACAAATTAGCACTGATATTTAAAACCATAAAAATTAAAGGGTGTTCTATCAGCTAATGTAGTTTTGACTATATAATTTAGACAATTTGTTGTATCTTGGAAACCGTAGGAGGCAAACTCTTGAAATTTAAAAAAACGATAAAACTACAAAAATCCAAAATTAAAAAAATGTCTAAACGAAAAAACCCTAAAATGGAAAAAGCGCCTAAAGGAAGAAAGCACCAAAATTTAAAAAAAAAATCGATAAAACGCAAAATACCACCAAAACTAAAAAGATCGCCAAAAAACTAAAAAACGCCAAAAAAACCGAGAAAAAAAGGCGTCAAAACGAAAAAAGCATTAAAATAAAACAAATCGCTTAAAACAAAAAATATCATCAAAAACGAAAAAAAACGCGAAAAAGTTTAAACAATCACCAAAACGAAAAGAAGCGCCAAAACACACAAAAAAGGCGAAAACTAAAAAATAGCCAAAAACCAAAGAAATCGCTAAAACGAAAAAATGCCAAAACCAAAAAAAAAGAACGCTAAAACTAGTCATCAAAAACCGAAAAAATTTCCAAAACCGGAAAAAGCACCATAAGTGAAAAAGCGTTAAAGCTTAAATAAATCGCTAAAACTAAACATATCGTCAAATAACCGAAAAAACGTTAAAACAAAAAAATGCCAAATCCAAAGAAAAATCGAAAAAACTAAAAAATCGGCAAAAACAAAAAAAAATTACAAAAAAGAAAAAAGCACCCAAAATGAAAAAAGCGCCATAACCAAAAATCGCCAAAACAACGAAAAAACTTAAAAAGTAAAAAAAAAAATTATAATTAAACAACAAAACGAATCGAGAAAACTGCCAAAATGAAAAAAAGGGCGAAAAAAACGGGATATATGTGTATTTGTACGGAATCCTTCGTGTGCAAGCCAAAATGTCATTTTAATGCATTTATTTGTGTTAGAATTTTTTGGCTGGATGTAGTCATGGAAACAAGAATCGTAAGAGAAATGTCTTAAAGATATTGGGCCACACTCATAGTCTAAACAAAATATACTTTAAGATTTTAAAACCAGTATTTAGTATATCAATACTGGTGTTAAATTCGTAAAGTATACTTTTTTATGACTGTGAGTATGCGCCATTATTTGCAACCCGATTTTTGTAAAGCTAAAGCTATTATAATATAAACGGACGGACTCTATATCTATAAAAATTCGCTCAATGAATGAATAAAGACGAATGAATAAAGATGTACTCAGAAAGCTGTTCTTAACAATGATAAGTAACATATTTTTAGATCACAAAACATTGGAATTATATATTTTGCCTTAAAAAGATTTTTGAACAAATTGAGCCATAACAAAAAATTTAATACTACACTCTGATTTTATGTATTTCAACTTTGGCTTAGTCTTTTGTAACCATTTTGTAAACGTAATCATTATTTACCAATAAATAATCAAAACTTATTTCTTTTCTAACAATAACATATTTAACAAAATAAAATAAAATAATTTCTTACTATAAGCATCCTTAGCTACATCTTAATATTGTTGTAAAAATCGGCAATAAGTAAGCAAAAATGAACATAAAGCGTATTAAATGTTTTTGTTGTAAACTCATATAATGGCCTTAAATAGAAGCTAAATAAAACATTTACCAAATCCCAATACATACGTTTATGCAACAAAATGTTTTGTGCACAATCTCACCTTGCAAATTAAAGTACAGTGGGATGGACTGCAAAAAAAAATCATATATCTCTTTGCGAATTATAGTTTATGAAATATATACATAAATTTCTTGCGACGCCTCCTAAAGATCTTCCCTCTGATAAGAAAATACGAGTTATTTATTGAGTTTATTTTTTCAAATCATGTTTCTTTGTATATTTTTCATTAACTGCCTGACCCATGATGTCGAACGAATTCTTCCTTTTGTAAAATTACATTTAAAACACAATCAAGTTCTAAAATTTTATTTTTATTTTAAATGTTGCTGTACAAAAGTAAGAATTTCTTCGACATCGTGGAACATGCAGCAAATATCTATCAGGAATTTATGTATGTAACGTTTATTCAATATTTTAAAAGAATAAATCTCGACGTTTCAAATGGTACTATTAAAATTATTATTAAAATCAAATGTTGTGCTCAAAAGTTAATTAAAGTTGAATAATAAAAATGTTTTGCAAAAATGTGTGACATATTCATTTTTAAGGGGTTAATGTTGAAGACTTAATAACTTTGGAAAGCGGCATTTTATTGTAATAAGAATTGTGCCGTTTAAAACACTAAAAGGACGTCTTTTCAAATGTTGTATAAATATATAGTATTCGGCCATGTCACAGAGTTCAATACCGTTCGGAAACGGAATTTAATCCACCAAATGTTTGTAGCAGCTGGTGACTAAAAAGGAAAACTAAAATACGAAAATTTGTCAGGTAGGTCCATACTGTTGTCAGCTGGGGTATGCTGTGACTAAAGCTTGACATCTTGGGATGAATTGAATTCCGTTTGCGAACGGAATTGAACTCTGCGATATGGCCGATAGTGAGTGATTTCCGAAAAAACACGATTTTACCAAAAAAAAAATCAACTTATATCGTCTTAAGGCATGTGTTTTATTTTGTGGTATCTCGCCAAAAGGATGCTTTTTAACAGGCGTCGAAAGAAGTTTATATATTAACGACTGGTTTAATGCTTCCAATTCTATGAAAACACGTCGAGATCTTTGATAGCTATACCGAAAAAAATCTCTGCAACATATGCACGAAAACAGTTGTACATATTACGAAATGTTTCGTAAAATATTCGAAATGTACGAATATAATTAAAAAATAAAAGTAAAAATATAGCTTGGCTTAACCGGGGCACGAACTCACAACCTTCATATATCAAGGACAGTTTTCCACGCACTGAGCAAATTTCTTCTTACTTTATAAAAGTTACAAAATTGTTTTATATACTTACACCTGAAATTTATGTACACACTGAAATTAATCCATGCAACATTTTACGAATAAAACTTTCGTAGTGACTTTTTCGTAGAATATACGATACTTTCGTTTACATTACGAAGAAACATTTAGGCAATATGTTTTTGAATTTACGAAAGTAATGAAAACCTTTCGTAAACATTTTTCCTTGCTAAAAAATATATTTGAAATAAAAAAAACAAATTAGAATTAAGTTATTATAAATTGACGTACTTTGCAGATTTAAGTAAATAAAACAAATTTTTAGCTCCTTAAAATAAGCAGAGTATATGCCTTGAAATATGAAGATTGCGCGTTCGTGCCCCGGTTGAGCCATACTTTTTTTTACTTTTATTTTTTATTATTTTCGTACATATCGTATATTTTACGAAAGAATTTCGTGGTGCGAAATTGCGAAATATTTCATAATATATACGAGCGTGTTCGTGCATATGTTGCATGGAATTTTTTCAGTGCACCGCAAAAAATCCATACAACATATGCACGAAAACGCTCGTACATCTTACGAAATATTTCGTAATTTCGCACCACGATATTCCATCGTAAAAGATACAAAATGTACGAAAAGATTTAAAACATAAAAGTAAAAAAAAAGTTTGGCTAAATCGGGGCACGAACTAGCAATATTCATATATTAAGTCAAGTAATCTAAACACTGATCATTTTCTACTTATTTTATAAAAGCTAAAATTTTGTTTTATTTACTTACGCCTGAAAATATGTTAATTTATAAGAAACTAATTCTAACTCATTTTTTCGCAAATTCAAAAAAATATTTGCTAAAGCTTTTTTCGTAGTATGTACGAAAGTTTCATAAATTCTAGGAAAAAAGTAACTATGAAGGTTATTTTCGTAAAATGTTTCGTGAATTATTTTCATCGTAGGTATATCAATCTATAAAAAATAATTCTAACATATTTTTTATTTTTAAATATCATTTTTAAGCAGGAAAAATTCTTACGAAAGGGTTCCGAGACTTTCGAAAATTCATAAAGTTATAAAGTTATACAGATATGTACGAAAAATTCGTATATTCTACGAAAAAATAACTATGAAAGTTTTTTTAGTAAAATGTTGCTTGGATTATTTTCAGTATATTTATTTCGAATGTTAAAATGTTATCTTTTCCTTTGAAAATTGACTAAAACTGTTGGGATGTTTCTACCGATTCTAAAACTCTTTCTTCAAAAATAATATTTTAATTTAATTTAAAAAATCGGTTTAACGAACTTTAACCTAATTAGATTTCCTTGAACTATTAACGCTGTAATTAGTTTTATTACTAAAGGAAAATAGAAAAAGTAATTAGCACTATGGCAGTTAATAAATTTTACCGATATTTTTTCGGTCAAAAATAATTGTTAAAATTTGAGTTGTTTTCTGTAATTTATAAAAGTTAAAAATCTATCGATATTTTTCGTAAGTAAATGAAGTCAAATTTTAATTGCAATTCATAAAAGATAAATATTTTCGAAAGAGTTGATTTATCGTTTCAGTTGGAGTTAATTAACATTATTATAATTTCCCTGTTCCTTGATATATTATCCATATTACGGCCCTTTTCACAATGTATGATTAAGAGTTAACGTGGACTTTAACAAAAAAATTTGTATGCCGAACTTTCGGTTAAAGTCCACGTTAATTTTTAATTGTATATTGTGAAATGAACCGTTAAACTCTTATTGCAGCAAATGTTATGAACTTATAATGAAAATCGCCTTGGATTAAAAACCAATTAAGCTTAAAATAATCCATTTATCAGTCAAATATCTTCAGTATTGAAGCTATAAACACATGGACTTGTTTATATATACTTTTTTCAAAAGTCTCACTGTGCAAAATCACATTCAACCCTGTCACCCAACGATGTATGCGAATGAAATGTTTGTAGGTATGAGTATCTTATCGTTAAAGCGTATGTTAAATTATAGTAAAATGCTACATTTGCCGCCAATTTTGAAAGGTTTTACCACACTCATACTCCTCGTATTGAATTCACATATAACTACTCTCATATTATAGAAGAGCAAAATGAATTCAAACGGAAATTACTTGAAATTGAGACAAACATTGATGGAAAATCATAAAAAAAACACAAAAGCGTAAAAAGGTAAAAAGCAGTCTCTGTATATGAAGTAAGGAAGGGAATAAAGGAATTTGAAATTTGGATATACAATTTTAGTAATAATATATGAAACTAAGTATGCCAGAATATGTGTTCTCTTAAAGTTTGTCAATTGTTGTGTTTTCTATATAATAACGATGATGAGGATAATGCTCTTGATGTTGATGAAATTGCTTTATAGCGAAATTGTTGTAGTGGTAGTTAAAAAAAAGAACATCATATGAAACGATTTGCTTCCGTATCATTTGATTTGAATTGACTTTGACAATAAAATGTCATTTAGTCACAAATCAGACAATTGGCTTATAAAATGACAAAAACAAACAATATTTTAGGGAGATGAAGCTGAAGCTTCAACAATAAACCTGGTAGTATTGGAAACATAAAGTTAAATAAGCCGTGATTAAATACAGCAAAAATTTTGCAACAATTTCAATTGATAGATTTTTTTTTATGATTTAGAAATATTTTGTATCAACTTTGATGTGCATTTTAATAGAGATTGCTCGTCTTTGTGCTTTTTTTTCTTCTTTTTTTTTTGTAATATATAAACAGAAATTTTAGTGAATGAAATGATAATTTTAAGAATTTTGTGACCCTATCTAAATTTTTGCAAACTGAGAACTGACGTTTTATTCTGTTGTCCAATTTAGCGGGTATTTTAAACAGACAGGTTTAGGAAAATTACACTAATCAACACTAAAAAACAAACTGACTTTTCATCATGCCCATATGATTGGCCACACTAAACAATATGAACTGCATCACTAGAATTCTTACACCACGTCACAATTAGTAGTTTTAATAATCTTGGAATTATTATTAGTAGGGATTTTCTTTTAACTTGGACACCAAGTTAGTGTGATGAACAAGGGCCAACCTTAAAGAGAAATACCAATTATAGCCACTCAAAGCATGATTATAATTGCGGGCTTAAGATAATAAAAGATGAAAGGAAATGAAAAATTAGTCCTGTTGTTCTTTTATTCACGCAATACTAATTAGAATGCTTACCATTTGTAGGGTGATCCTTGTAGAGAAAATTTAGGTATTTAGGAGTTTATCATCAATTGATGGCAATTATAATTCAATTCTTTTATTTCTTCTTTTCTATATTACAATTTATTGCAGGTAAGTGTACAATCGTAGGATGATTATAATTATAATTAATTAGTACAATTTCAAATGTAAATGTACAACTTTTAGGGTTATTATTATAAGTTGACATAGAATATAATTTAATTATAGATAAATACAGATTTAATTATAAATTTTGGTTTAGATTTTGATGCAATTGATGTTATTTGAAAATAAAAAGGTAAGTAAGTAAGTCTTAAGAATTCTTCGTATCTATAACTTCGGTTTTCATAAGGCAAAACGGTTAAAAAGGAAAATGCTCTCAATTTTGTTTAAAATTTACGATATTCATCCATAGATGGATACTTTAATTTTGTGTATGTCCAAATGTATTTTATGTTAAAATTCAGTTTTTTCTATTTTCCCTATATTTTGAATTTTGACATCAAAATGTTCAAATGATTCTTAATCTGCACAAAATTTCCTGTCATTAGGAATTTATTTTGGCGTTTCTCAATTCTTTTCTTTATAAAAAAGTTGTCGTAGAGAACATATCTGTGACATTTCATCATAACATCTTAAGTTTAAAAATCATGTTTGAATGGAGATATTAACGATATATTCCAAAATCGTGATAACTTTTTCGAAAATTAGAGTATTTGAAAATGGATTGAACCCAAATGTGACTTTTAAAAAGACGAACCAGAATATGACTTTACTCGATTTAAGCTATTATAATAAAATGACACAGATATTATTATATTATATATGTGTGTCTAAAAGGTGTATTCGCAACAGGCGCGTATCCAGCTTGAGCTTTTGGGAAAGGGAAACTTCTAACCAAAACATACTATTTTGCAAAACTTCTTTTAGAAACTCTATAGAAATTGGATACATTTTACTCATCTTGGAGGGGAGAAAATATACCGTCCCCTCTCGGCCTTATTCATAGACATGATTTATAATAATAAATTTAATCCAATTTAGCAGTTATCCTGACTAGAAAATTTCATTTACACACATTTGGGATCTAACCGGGATCCCAATTCCAATGTAACGCAGAAACGTATTTGAGACCCGATTGATTTCTTGTGGGGAAATATCAAAAGCTTTCAAAAATTTGCTCAAATATCAAACTCGAATGTTGAACTAAAATTGCTGAAGCTATCCAAGGGAAATTAGTATGTAACAATCACCTCTTTTGAAGATGATCAAAATATACCGTTAAAAATCTGCGCTAGATTTTCCCAATAAGTTCCCAATAGTTTCCCACTTGGGAAGAACTTATGTTAAGTCACTAATTTGTAGATCCCAACAAGTTCCCGAACAAATCACAAATGGGATAACCCTTTTGGGCGTGCCACATGCATTCCAAATCGGGCCCCAATATGAGTATTGGGAAAACTTCAAGTCGGGAGACTTCCGAATTCGATTTATTTTGCAGCTAAATTTTGAGTTTAGACCACATGTTCTTAAGTCCTAAAGCGAATGAAACAAACACCACTTGAGAATACTCTTACATGTATCCATTTATTTGCCACAGAATTTTATGAGCCTTGGACCAAATGTGAGCCATAACATTTAAATTTTTGGGATTTCTTGAAACTTTCTTAAAAATTTTGAGATTCCCAGAAGGGAATCTTAATGGTCTGTTCTTGTAAGGTATTTAGCAAAAAAATTTATTCCAAAATATCCATAATAAACGATTTTATAGCATGCACAAAACACCATATAACACCATTTATGCTTTGTTTTGTAAAAAGCCTTACAAAAATGTTTAAATTATTAGATATCTAACTACACTGTTGAAAACTTCATATAATTTTGTAAAATTTGGTATATGATGTGTCTACCTTTCTATTTTGAACTTGTAAAAGTAATTGATTTATAACTAAAAACTCGTACTGATCTGAGGACCATCGAATGAAAATTCTAATTCAGATGTATTCACTAAGTGTGTAGTAAATTTTGTTTTTGAATGCTACCGGTTTTACGCTTACTATGTGTTTGGCACAAAATTTTCATATTTTTAATTTATATTTTTTATTTATCTCATAACCTGTAACAAAGAGAATTTTGATCCAATAAATACAGTTTGTATATATGCTGAAAGAGGAAAGACATATCTATGCAACAGTGCAAAACATGTATAATTCAAAAGAATAGCTCCCAAGATTTTTGCCAATAGCTGGAAGAACACTTCAGAAGCCCAAGTTTTTCACGAATATCTCGAAAATGCTTCTTGAGACAAATATGTAAATTAATGCCATATTCGTGTTGAGCGACCCCAAATTAGCGTAGAAAATAGGCTTTTTTTCTCTTTGAGATTATGGCAAAGAGATAAAAATTCTTTAATTAGTGTTATATGATTTAGTAGTATTTCAAAATACTCTTTCGTACACTATATTGTTTTAATAACAAAATTTATACAATATAAATCAACAGTGTAATTTTCTTTCAATATCGTTGTGGTTAGATAGTGAAGGAAATATTGAATAAATTCTGAAACCAAAACCAACTTAAATTTCAAATGCTAATTTCACAGGTCGATTATCTTTATTGTATTTTGATTTTGACAAATTACACTTCACTGCCAACAGCTTTCATTAAACGCCAAATACACAAGATTATATGTTTAAATGTGTACTAGGAAACTACAAATATACGAATATTACCTTATCAGTTTTTCGTATATGTGAATGAGATTTTATATTAAACAAAGGTAACTGAGGTTAATTAATAACCATTAACACCTGTTGGCTTTTGGAATTAAACTACTCGTATGCGGCAATTTTAGTTAATATTTCAATGGCATTAGTTTATATGCCACAAATTAGCACACAATATTGTTTTGAATTCTACAACCACCCTTTTCCCCTCCCCTTTTGTACTAACATTTACACAAAACAAAATATTTATAGTCATTAACTCCCATTGCTGGCATTTGAGTGTGAGCCAAACTCCCGTACAATCACAAAATTATTTAATAGAGTGTTAAATGAAAATACTTACGTATTAGTGTAGAAATTTTGCACATACTTCAACACTTTTAGGCTTTTAAAACGTATTCGTATGTCAACATATACAACCCCTAGTACATCTGTTGATGCCAGGCATATACGTGTTAATGCTGTCATCAAAAACAAGAGGAGTCGAGTCACTGAAATACTTAACAATTTTTAGCAACAGGCGTTAATTACAAAATAAACTCAAATTTAATGAGTTCCATTTCTCTGGCGTTTATGGTTTCATACCATTAGATTGAAATACAAATAAAAATACTGAAAATTTCACAACTAAGTAAACATTCATATGCACACTCTCCAACAAAGTGATTTCTTTTTTGTTTTTGTAAATTGGGTCCTTTGTTTCAGCGTTTAGTCACTGTTGGATAACAAAGGAAGCACCTTGGACATATACTAAATGCACATGTCGCTAAATGTGAATACGAACAAATTCACATGCATACATACGGCTGTATTTGTAGTCGTAGTGTGTTGTTGACCATTGTGTCCTGCAGTGATTTACTGCGGTTAAGGTCAGCAGCCACCAGTTACCGTCCAAGAAGAAACAACAATAAGCAAACACCAGCAGCTAGTCTTTTATAGAATTTTGTGGTCGCTGCGGTCAAACCATAATGACCGTCAAAAAAGCACCACCAACCAAGCGAATAATTTCATTTAATTCTTTTGCAAATATGGGGTTTTAGCAAATACTCATGTAGTTAACATTTAGTAGGTAGCATTAAAAATCGTAATGAAACTCCCCAGAGAATGTGAATGTAAGAGTAGTGTATGCTCTTTATAAAGATGTGAATGTTTTGTGCAAAAGATCAACAATGCACACTGGGGCCGGCCGCAAAATAACGAATATATAACTGATACACTTCTTATCCAGACTTATGATCTACTAAGGCAAAATGAATCACTAAAAGTGTCCGATTTTGTAAAAAGGGGTTACATTTAATTACACATAAAGAAGTATTCCTAAAAAACTTTCAATTAACATACTTGATCAAAAACTAAAACTAGTTTCAATTATTTTCGTAATTGATTCAATTACTCATATGATCGAAAACAAAATTTTCTAAAAAATTTTACAAATTTTGAGTAATTGAAAATTTTAATTTCAGTAATTGAATATACAATTTTCGACGTGGGTTGAACTTCAACAACACAATTAAACGAATTTAAAATTTTCGTAATTAAAATCGTATTTTAGTTTTTTCTGTGTAGTTGGGTGTTCCAAAAAATAGTCCAAAAATTTTCTGAAAAATAAAGTTTCTGAAAAATAATTTCAAAATTTTCAAAATTATTTTTTAATTGTAAAATGCATATTTGGTTCAACTGATGCGCAGAAAAAACTAAAATACGATTTTAGTTTCGAAAACTTCAGATTCAATTAATTGTGTTATTGAAGTTCAGCCTACGCAGAAAATTGCGTATTAAATCACTGAAACTAAAATTTCCAAATACTAAAAATGTTTAATACTAAATATAAAATAATGGTTTTGATTATATGAGTAATTGATTAAATTACGAAATTAATTGAAATTAGTTTTAATTTTTGATCAAGTGTATTAGTTGAAAATTTTTTAGGAATAGTTTTTTCTGTGTGGTAATTGAATAAATGGGTTTTCAACTGATTTAAAAAAAGAAGAAAAGTTATTAGTTCGTCATATATTTGCGATGTGTGCTCCTTAATAGTCCGCCACTTAGAAACTGATCTAAAATTTTTTTCTTTATTTAAAAGATTGGTCACGTTGAAAAGTGGACAGGGGATCAACTATAGGAAGTAAATATGCTTACCTGTTCAACAACTTTTACTCAACCGATTCCTATGAAACTTTGCACACACATTAAGCTTCTGTTTAAGTGCTACATCATGCTTCAAAAGTTGGCAGTGACACGCCTATGTAAAGTAAATATTATTTTTTAACAACTTCTACCTGTCAGATTCTTATGAAACTTTGCATACACATTTAGTTATTGTTACAATACAACATTATGGTTAGAAAATTGGACACTGCCACGCCCGTTAAAAGTAAATATATGCATTTCAACTACTTCTACTTAACTGATTCTTACGACACTTCACATACAATTAGCTCTCGTGAGAGTTCAACATTATGGTCAATATTATGGGCGATGCTACTCCTATTTTGTAGTAGTTTTTTTTCAAGGATTATTTATAATATTAAATCGTGAGCAGCGATTATATAATTCACTTGGTATTCCAGCAAGAAACTTCTTTCTCTTAGTCATTACAACCGGCGAGCCGCACAGAATAAGTTCCAGCGGGACTTCTTGTCTTTCATAGACTCTACAAATTTGCTGTTAGCGTTACCAATAATAAATTGGTGTCGTCTGATACCACAGTATCCTGTAAAATACCACATTAGTAGTCTAAAGTAATTTTTTAGCTTATCCACGTTTCCGGCTTCCAGAAGGCTTCCAGTTCTATAAGCCTATGTATAGTATATTGTACCTTTTTATTAGCTACACCGTCAGCCCATTCACTGCTAGCATGAGTTTTATGGCCAGGCACTCAACCTAGTGTAAGTTCAGCAAGAGCTGTATCACAATCTATAATAACTACCGATCTTATTTCATAAGAGATTGAAGTCTTAAGAGCTGCCTGGCTATTTGAAATATAACAGATTCGAATACTCGTACATATTCCCTTCAAATATTTTCTAGCACAAATGAGGATGTCATCGATTTCTTCATGGAAAATCGTATGGTATTTGTCCGTAGGAATAGGCCTTTCAAAATTATGACAGCATATTATTGCACCGGGTATCCATTTCCCTGTTTGCACCCGTTAGTGAACTAAATCTGGAGTTAATTTCAGCTGTGGGCTCCTTTCATTCATTAGAATATCAAAGCTTTTGTTCAAGACTAATGTGGGTTGTATTTGCTACACTGAAAATAATACATGCAACATTTTACGAAAAAAAACTTTCGTAGTTACTTTTTTCGTATTATATACGAAATTTTTGTACATTCCACGAAAAAAGTTTTAGTCTAGAATTTTATTATTTTACGAAAGTAACGAAAACCATTCGTATTTACTTTTTTCGTAGAATGTACGAAACTTTCGTACATATTACGAATTAGGTTGAGTCCAGAATTTTATTATTTAACGAAAGTAACGAAAACTTTTCGTAGTTATTTCTTTTTGTAAAATATACGAAACTTTCGTACATATTACGGAATAAATTTTTACACCAGAATTTTATAGTTTTACGAAAGTAACGAAAACATTTACTAGTACGTTTTTTTGTAAAATATACTAAAATTTCGTACATATTACGAAATAAATTATGGACAATATAAGTTGTTCTAAAGTTATTGGATTATTTAAAATTGGGCGCTAAGTGACCCGTATACATATAAGTTGTAGACAGTGTTACCGTTGAAATTTTTCAAAAAGGGACACAAAAGGGGATTTTGATAATAAAATAGGCACAAAAATTGAAGCTCTGAGAAAAAAACTATAATAACAAGAATAATTTAAAAAAAAGTTGTGTAATTTTTTCGTAAGACACAAAAAAATATTTAGTAATATTCTCTAAATATTTCGTAAAATGTAAAACTTGTTTCTCTTTTCTACGAAACTCTTTCGTATTATGTAAAAAATTATTTCCTAAAACACACAACATACTTCGTAAAATAAACACAAAAATTTCGTTCGTTTCGTAAATTTTACGAAAGAATTTCGTGGTGCGAAATTACAAAATTTTTCGTAAAATATACGAACGGCTTCGTTCATATGTTGCATGGTTTTTTTTCAGTGTATGCATCGTGATAACTTGATCATTCAAAAGCTTTCCCAATATGTTGATGTATCCCACCAGATCTTCGGTTTAAAAGTGGAGACATCTGGTAAATGATGTACACTGCTGTAGCCATCCTCCTTCTCTTAATGTGTAAAATGCAGAATGTAGTCCAAGGCATATAGGAATATGACAGGTTTTCATTGCCCCTGTGAGCAAAATACGTATTAGGCGGTAGAACATATCGAGTGGACCGAGCTGTGACTCGTTTAGTTTGTGGCAACTATAATAGTGCAGGGCATGTTAGTTTTTGTATAGTTAGTATTTGTATAGTTAGTATTTGTATTTCTATGGTGGTTAAAGAAGAATACACCTATTCCCCGTTTTACACGGAAGATGCGTCCCTGAGAAATCCGTGTAAAGCAAAAATGAAAATGTACCGTGTATAAAATTCTTGATTTGAATGTTTGGCCGTTTTAATGGCGGTTTGAAAAACATGGTAGTTCCATGTGAGTAAAATATCAAGCAAGACTCTGAGATATTTAACTTTTGGTAAAGACCTGACGACACTGGTCTTTAAATAAAAATATGTGAGATATAAAGAATTTAATGCTGAAAACCAAAATCCGTTTTCAGTTTTGTATAACATAGAGAATTTTGTTACTAGGCTTGACTAATATTTACTCTAAGAATATTTTACACTAACTCTTGAACGGTATGCCCGTGTAAAAAAAGTATATATAATTATATAGAACTATATGTGATTCACATATGATTCATATATAATTATATATCTGTGGCAATAAAGAATAAGAGCTTTTTAAATGTCAACTAATTGAATGCAAGCTATCGTGATTCTCAGTGAGGTCAAGATGGAAAAGAACTCTGATGATGAGATCGCGATTGTTCTCGAAACACCATGATGTAAGTTCAACCTTCCCTGCAGCGAAATATTTTTGCATAGTTACATGCTTTACAATTTGAAAAATTTTGTATAAAACGAGCTTAAGCAAAATAATTAAATTTTTTTCGAATAAACTCTTACTCCTAACATAATAATTGTTAAAGTAAAAATCTTAAAGCCAAAACTCTTTATTTAAACATACTTATTTTGGAGCTTTCTAATATTTACAAAATATGGTAAATGAATAAAATTATTTAAGAATTATATTTAGTACAGGATTATCTCTTGAAATATATACATATATCCACAATTCGTGAAGAGCATTATCTCTGAAAGCACTATAGTTAATTGTTGTTAGGCATTTTAAATCGCCATATGCAGCCACGTACCTTAATGCAATGATTCTTTTCATTAATTAATCCAACCTCGCTGTATTATTTTGGCAGGATTATTTATTTATAAAATTCAATAGTCCACAATTACAAGAACTAAATAGTACATGAGCGTGCTTCACCCAGCTTGTTGTTTTATTAGGACTCCCAAAATATAGGTAGTATTACAGAATCGTTGCGTAAGTCGACTTAAGCAAATTTGGACTTAGCTTCGTTTTATTCCTTAAGTATTAACTCGTTCAGGTCAAGGTTGCAGTGGCTACAAGCACACCTAAACTAGGAAAGTTCTCACAAGAAATATATCATATCAGCCTATAAATCTCTTAGCAGTAGCGTAAAAACTTTCGGAAAAACTACTTTTTTTAAGTCAACTTAAGGAATATTGTGTAGGATATAAAATAAAAATTAATTTGTTTAGTCCCTACGGCAACTTCAACGCAAGTGTGAAAGCTCCTTCATTAATTCCAATATGTTCATCTTTCAAGCAAATCTGATTGTCTACGTGCTCCCTGTAGTGTAAGTCCCATTATCTTTATTTTAGTTGCAATTTAATTTAATAGCTTGGTAGCACAAAGCCTTCTTATAGTACAAGGTAAGTATTCACAAAATACTACATTCTTTGTGCCATATATATTATTGCTACAATATCCACATAAAAATATCTCTTTTTTCAACTTACTGCAGTTACTTACATACACGATTACTGCTTACTTTTACCGATTAAGATTGAATTTTATCCTTTATGAACCATTTACCGTGCATGTGTAACATACGAGCTTGATTTAGCTTTTTCTGCTTATTTTCTTTATGTTATTTCAATAAATTCTTTCGTTTTTGTCTAGGATTTTTTTAAGTTTTTTTTTTGTTTTGTTTTGTTGTTTCTTTCATGTGGAAAAAACTAATTTCCTTAATTTTCCTTTGCTTTTTTCGCCTCATAAATGTCTCTTTTGTCTTTTGTTGCGTTTGAATAATGGGCTGGTTGCAAAAGTGTGAGTTAAGTTTATGTGTACGTGTGTCTTGTAAGGGAAATGAAAGAAGCTAAGCTAAGTGAAGTAGATTTGTTAAGATTTGAATTATAGAAATTGTTAGTACTGCAAGGTTTTTAAAGAACGCAAAGTAAAAGCCTGTTAATATTTTTTTGTGCAATTTATGAAGATATATGTATTTTCGAAAGTATTAACGCGATTTTAGAACAATTTCGTTAAGCAATTACAAAAAGCTTAATAAGATATTTTTTTAATTGTATTGTGGTTTTTGGCGTGCAAAGGCACCATATAGTTTTTGGCGAAGTCGCACAGTGCAAGAAAAAAGAAATTTACGATTTTTTTTTCATCAAATTGTTGATTTTTTTTATTGGGCGAATCGAAAGAAGCACTCAATACAGTCAACATTTACTACATGTAATTTTTTCGAAAAACTAATACATATTTAACGATATATGATGAGAAATGTGTTTATTAACTATGGAACGAAAACTAAGTTGCTATGGCTCTCTAAGTCCGTCACTAATCTAGTTTTCTCGTTTCAAAAATTCTATTCTGTAAAAAAAACGTATCGATGTCGCTGCAGCTTGCTTGTTATAACAGCTTGAAGGTAGGCACTTTTTTGCACTATTTCAAGTATTGTTGATCATAATAATTGGTACTGGAATTGGCATCATGTCGTATGATTAATAAATAATCAACTATAAAACATACGCAGCTATGACTCCAAAGCAATGTCACCTAAAATTGCCAAAAAAAAGTGCCTATTTTCAAGAAGTCAAGAGTCTCTTTGCTGTTTTTCTTGTGCGTAGTAAAAATACAGATTTTTTATATATTTAAAGTGAAATTTCGACAGCTTTTTTTAAGTGAAAAGTAAAAACTAACAATGGGAACCATCTACTTCAGGTTAGTGAAGTTATTTTTGCGTTTTTACTTTTTACGTTTATTCTGCGTATACATTTTTTATGTTATTTGCAACAAAAAAAAAAGGCTGAAACGAGTAATTTTCTTTTTCAAATATGAGAACTTTTTGTAATAAGTTAAGCAAAGAGAAGCAGAGCTACTTTTATTTTTGCAAAATAAAGACATTCCCAAAACTACTGGTGAAAAAAATCTTGCTCATATATGCTCGTTTTAAAAATACATTGTCAGTTAATCTAATATTAAGGAACGATAAAGGCACGGAAGTTATGTATGTACGAATGAATTTGGAATATAAATAGTAAATGGCTGAAGCGTATTATAATGCCTGCAGGAGATAATATAAGAGCTTTTAACGAGATAATGCAGAATTTTAGTTTACAGGTTAGAGCTTGATGGGCATCATTTGCACCAAAATGGGAACGGTTTTTTCGCAACAATAGTTAAGACGTGGCACAGTGGTTCCAATTGAAAAAAGTGCCATAAATCTGTATCTTTGAAACACGCGATTCGATTATAAAACGTTGGATGTGAAAATCATAGAGGAGGACCTATGCTTTAAGAATGATGAAACATAGACCACACCACCCAGTTTAAACTCACAGTGAGCAATAGCGTGCAAATTGACTATCTCGGACATGATAAACTTTGTAAGCCTTATAACTTTTACAAATATTATCGAATTTTAATGAATTTAGACGTGTTGCTTACTAAGAGGCAAAAAAAATACACTTTGTCTCATTAAGATATCCCTTATATTTTCAGAAATATTTGGCTTAGAATTTTAAAATTTCGGTTTTTGGCCGTAGCTTTGTTCCTGATTTCGTAAATATATTTCCGTTAATACCATAGCCAAATTTTTCAAAGTTTTATGATTTTATGTGCAGAAGATATTTTTAACTTATATCAAGCCCTGAAAAGATTCAAAGTCAAGATTTTGAAATGATGGTGAAAAATGGCTAAACTTTGGCAAAAATAGAACTTATTGTTGTACGTTTTTCTCAAAAATTTTTCAAAACTAAAGTTTTTCTTAATATGATTATTTCGAACGTATTTGCTTATGAAGTCAAACTGATTATTAGGCTAAGGCTCGTAGCGTTTAATTCAAAAAGAATTGGGCGTGATTAATATTCCAAGGAACAAGGGAAAACTTAACATCTACTTAATTTTTCAACTTAAACAGCAAAACAGAATAGCGCCATTTTCAGAAGCAGCTACACTTCCATCGTCACTCACGTGTTTTTTGTTTATCACCACTTGTTAAGTGGCTCTGTTGAATGTGATTTCAATTCTTATATATACAAAGTTTTCTTGAAAATTGAATACGAGAATTAAATCACTTTTAAGTTAAGTTAAACTGCACTTGTTTGTTCCTACACCTCAAATGTCAAGAGCTGGCCAAATTGGGGAAACGGACAGGTCAAATTGGGGAAACTAACCCCTTCTAAAATAAAGTCCCAATGCGATCTTTCAAAACGCCGGCACATTTGTATATATATTTTTTTCTAGGTTATCAGAATAACGTAATTTTGAATTTTGTATAGTGTTTTTTGTTATTCTGAAAATATTCTTTTTGTGACACTTGTATTACAAGTATGGAGAATAATTAAAAAAAAAATACAATTTACACTAAAGTATGTATAAATGCAGAAATGTGCGATTAATCGATTAATAAAATTTTTGATTGATCAAAATTGTGATTAATAAATTAATCAACAAATTAAAAATTCAGATTAATCGAAATGCTTATTAATCAAATAATTTTAAATTTAATTATTCAAAATGAGGATTATTTGATTAATCATGCTTTTGAATAATTTATTGAATAATTTGTGTTTTTAGTTTTTGGCTTGTTTTTTTTATATTATGCTTTTGTTTTTTTAGTTTTTTGTATCTCTTTCGTTTTATACTCGTATTTGGATGTGTTAAATTCATTTTGTTTGAAATATTGTTGTTTTATTATTTAGAATAAAATTAATCAAACTTGAATAATCAAAATTAAAACTATTTAATTAATCAGCATTTTGATTAATCAGGATTTTTGATTAATCAGTTAATTGATTAATCAGAATTTTGATTAATCAACAAATTTTATTAATCGATTAATCGCACATCCCTAATAACAACTATTTATTTTAAATTTCTAGCTAAAATTAACTAGAAAACTGGAATTCAGATTTCAGGATAATCTCCCCAAATTGATTCCCATTTTAGTTTGCGTCAATTAAGAAAGTGTTCAACTACGATTCGTAACTTTTTAAATCAATCTTATTTTCACAAGTCTTGTGACTAAAATTTTCAAAATACACAATTTCCTGAAAATATTTCACAAACAAAGTTTGTCTAATATAAAATTTCATTTTCAGTGAATGTTCTTTACTGAATCAGTGAATTTTTTGTTTGAACAAAAACAATAACAAAAAAGTTTTTAATTATTCCGGGAAAAAGTTTCGTTATTTTGTTTAAAATTTTCAAGTATTTTTAGACCAATTGCTTTATCAATTCAAACAAATATATTATTTGATATATTACAGAAAATCTAGTATATATTTTGGTTTGATTCAGTAAATTATTTTGCTTAGAATTTGTAAATACTTTTAAGCAAATTGTTTTATAGATTTGGAAAAATTTTTTACTGAAAAAAAAACTATTTTTCAGTGAAATTTTTGAGAAATTTTTGTCTATATTTACAAATTTGTTTGTAGGTCCGCTTCTACACAAAATATTTACTAATTCAATGAATTTCTTTATTGAAATAAAATATAGTTTTTTCTGTGTATATTTCTCAAATTAGGAGAATCTCTTTTGATCTCTTGAAATTATGCTAAAATTATTTGTAAAGGCTTAATATTCGAGAAAGAGTTTGATTACAAACAATTATTGTATTGTTTGGGTACTAATACATTGATTATCACCTTTAGCTTGGTCTTTATATCTAATCTTTTTTCACCTTAAAGTAATTAATATTGAATAAAGTAAGCAATAAACTTAAAAATTGTTAAGCATGAAGAGAATAATTCTATATAGCTGTTAATATTTGCTTTCTATAAGAAGATTAATTACGGGGATGGGCACAGGACTATATAATAATTAATATTCAAGAAAATAATGCTTGTATTTTTATATAATTGAAAAAGATTGATTGATTAGGATATTTTTATTAAGTGGCAGAAATCTTACGAAATATATCAAGAATAATAATTCCGGTTGCCAACTAATTGACGTAAGAGTAGTTTTTCCTCCATTTTCTTTCTCCTTTTTTTAACTTACGAAAACTACAAAATTAATAGCAACTTGGGCACGTTTCATTGCAATTGAATCAACTTGAATGTCAATAACAGTAATATTCAATTAATCGGTTCTGGGAAACGCATACATACATATTTACAGTTCTTCAAAAAAAGAAAAAAAAACTTAATGAACAAGTAATTAAATAATAATACAAAAGCTATATGACCAAATAAAACCTTCATACAAATTCATCCAGCACCAGCTTCCTGTTCTTGTAATAAGTAAAAGTAGCAACACAAGAATTTAGTAGCAAAAAAAAGGAAATTCGTTGCCAAATTATTACTTCATTAATTATCATTATGAAATGTTTTTATTTCGTTTTATTAAATTTCTGATAAAGGGGGCAGGAGACGCCAAAATTTTTGGCACTGGTCTTTAATAGTGGTTGAAAATTGACATGATTTCTATGAATGTAGTTGTCAGTTGAGGTGGTGGTGGGTTGTGATGGTTTTTAGATTTGTTGAATTATTTAATGAAAATCCAAATGCTTAGATACCTTATGGTATTACACCTTTTTCTTGTACATGTAACACCAATACTAACACATTATTATTTAAAGACATTTCCACAGAAATACACATGAAATTAGAGGAAGTAAAAACATGTTTTTGACAAACTAAATTACAACTGACATGATGTCTGTCTACTGACGCAAGAGTGAACGCACTGTTGCCTTCTTATAATTTTGTAATCTAAATAGAAAGAAGGTAAGATGTATTTTATTTCCATTAAAAATGAAAGAAATAAAATAATTAAAGACACTATAAGAAGTTGCAGTGGCATAGAGATATTTTGAAAGATGAACTGAAAGACTATCGGTTGAGTGAGAAATGTATGTAAAATTAAAATGCTTAAATTCATCAGAAGAAGCCATTAAGTAATTCTTAGTTAAAGTTCTCTAAATTGTACAATGTGCTACATTCGCAAAATTAAAAACCTCCAACACAATTGCCGGTCATATATAATATAAAACATTAGAACAAAACAGTATCCTTTTTACGACATGACACAGGATTGTGTTTTTTAAGTAAAAGTTATAAAGCAAAAACCTTTACCCAAGAAACCGATTTTTTTGTTATGCTCTAAAACAAAAAAAAAATAAAATCTTTAGTGAATAACAAGCTGAACATGTTTGACATTTTTCAGGATATTCGATATATTTTTTGCTATGCAAAATTATGTCCATAATCTCTTTTACCATTTAAATATACTATATTTTTGAATAAGCCACATATTGTCATATATTTTTAATACACATACATATGTACATATAAAAAAGAAATAAATTGTAACAAGAGATAGTGTTGTTCATCTAACAAGTGAAAATATTAAAAAGCAAAAAATGCCATGACATTGAAGCCATTTTTCCGAAAGTTGACAAAAGAATTTTTTGACAATGTCTAGGTTTGTCGGCTACACACACATGTATAAAGCTACAACTAAAAGATATATTCATTTCAACATGTATCTAACGTAGATGTAGGAGGAGTATACATGCATATGCATGTGAGCAATATGCTAAAAAGAATTATGAATCAACATGAAAACAAAACATTTAATGTTTTACTAAAAAGCATACGATTTTAACCCAGAGAACATTTTAGGAAGTAACAAAAATGCAATTTGTAAATTATTAGTTTCCTCCGTAAAATAAATCGACCAATAAATTTTACTGTGATTTCAATTGGACAAAAATGCTAAAAGTCTTTATCTTTGAAACTTGCAAATCGATTACAAAACGATGTATGAAGGTATCATAGAGGAGGACCATTTTGTTGAAACAGATGGTGATCTACAGGGTGTCAAAGTTGACTACCGCGGCCATGAAAAACTTTGTTGGCCTTATAACTTCCACAAATAATATACGATTTTAATGAATTTAAGCTGTTTGTAAAGCTTATGAATAGATAAATATAATACATTTAATTTAATTGATATATCTATAATATTTTCAAAGATGTTTGGCATTGAATCTTAAGATATTGGTTTTCGAAATAATATTTTATGATTATTAGCAAAATCCTTGAAAATATGCAGAAAAATATTTTTTGGTTATCACAATTCATGTATTCGTAAAAGGTAATCAAAGTCAAGATTTGAATTGAGAGTAAAAAATAGCCATATATTGTTCGACGTTTTTCTTAAAAAAATTTTCAAAACTTTAACTTTTTCTTTTCAATATCCGAAAAGAATATTCTCCAAAAATGACTGGAGTTGAAATTTTAAATTGTTTTTCAAATTTCTTTACAAATTATATGAGATATATATTAATATTAAATTGGCTTTTAATGGCAATTTACCAATAATTTTGGAGGCGTACGAGCCAAATGGACCACATATTCATAGCGTTCAAATCTACATATCGTTACCTCAAAATACGGATGTCGTATGTAGCAGAACTTAACTTTTCAGGAGACGATTTTTAATGTTTAACATCAAATATCTTTAAAACGGCCCAAAGGATTCACTCCAGTTTTGTAGTGAATATAACCTGAGTCCTTTTTTCATCAGCACGAGTCGAATTTACTGTCAACATAATGGGAAAGGCGTTATTAGCCTTTTGCTTCAGAATGCATTTGTCGTATGTCACGTTTTTTAACAACTTGCAAATTTCTTCTTTGAACATAAGACAAAAAGCATACTGGAAGCAATTAATCTGCCAAAGTAAAATTGGAAATTTTATGATAAAACCTTTAAAAAAAACTATATAGAAACCAATGGACATATATTAAAAACGTTTATTATTTAATTTAAAAAAATAATATATATATATATATATAATTTTGTGACGTGCAATATAATACATACTGCACAACACCATTAGAAAGAGCGTGTGAATTTTATTATGAATATATAATAATTCAAAAATCGGAAATTTTGACATACGACATCCGTATGCTGAGGTAGCGATATGTAGATATGAAGGTGGGTTTGGTCCAGTGTACAGACGACTTTCTTTGTGGTCCGGTGTAATAATATAAAAAGGTGTAAAACAATTTAAAAAAGGATGCGCGAATTTCACTAGAAAATCTGTTAAATTTCTGTAAGAAATTTGTACGATTAATCGATTCGAATTGCATTCGAAATTCTTTCAGATATCTGTCAGAAAATAATACGAATGTCGGCTAGCACATCAGAACTTCCCATGAATTTTCATCAGATTTCTGTCAGATTTCTATCAGATATGTCGGTGAAAAACTCAGAATTTCCCACGACATGTCTGTCAGAACTCGTGTCAACCACTTCATACATTTTTCGGTCAGAAGTCTGACAGAATTCGTATACGAATCGGACCTTTTCGTTGACGTTTCTGTAAGACATCTAACAGACGTCGGACTATTTTGCAGGCTGTGTATTTTGTTGAAAAAAAAAATTTTTTTACACTACAACTATCATAACTTAGCCATTTAATTTTATTTTTTTATTTATTTGAAAGATAAGAATTATCAAATATAGAAATCTTTCAAATATAGAAATGTTCGTAGTAATCCTCTTTGAGATAAAGAAGTTATGACTGTTTAAATTTTGAACTCGAAGAAAGACGTTGTAAAATCACTTTACGAAGTGACTTAGAAAAACTAAAGGTATTTTCGATCTCTATGGGCTCCAATGAAACGCAATTGGTACGTACATGAGAGCCTCTGAATAATTTTAGTGTACCCCAGTGATATTATTATTCATTAATTTTTTATACGATCAAAGCCGATTATGTGCAATTCGACGCGGATATAGCTCACTTTAATCAAACCATCCTTTCACATTTTAAAGAGAAGTATACATTGACCGAAATGAAAATTTTATTTTTCTCGTGCTTAACATATCCCAATTACCCTAAACAATGCTTTATAATTTTTATACCTTTTTGTTGTAAAGAAGTGCTACCAAAAAGTACTTTTTTCCAAAGATTTTACTTTTTTTGTTCAAATTTATTTTACGTTTTTTCAAAAGGTTCTTTTTTCAGAAAACATTTTTTCAAATCGTAATTTTTCAACAGTTACTTTCTTCAAAATCTACTTTTGAGAGTACATAGTTTTTTCGAAACATACTTTTGGGCATAATTTTTTAATCGGATAACCGAATTCCTTGATTTTTGGCATAAAACTATAGTTCTTTCTCGTATCCCATAACTCGACAAATAAACATCATACAAAAAAAATTTTTGCATTCACATTTATACTTACACACAGAAAAATTTCCATGTAAAATCGTCGAAAACCAGGTTAATTTAAAATTTTTCGGTAGTGATTTTGCTTCATTTCCGTTTAATTTTAATTCAACCTGATTTACAATAACTTTGAAGGAAATTTTTTCCTTTTGAATTAACTATATTTCATGTTGATTTAATATTGCAGTACAGTTAAATCAAAATGAAGTTGATACTGAAATAATACGAAAAATCATGTTGAATCAGAGTTATTTCGAGTTGAAATAACGTGAATTTGATATTGGAACAACGCGAAGAATCATATTGAATCAAATTTATTTCAAGTTTAAACAACGTGAATTTAATATTGAATTAACACTAAGAATCATGTTGAATTATAGCTATATCAAGCTGAAACAACATGAATTTAATGTAGCTATTCTATTAATTATTTTACTTACGTGATAGGCATCAGAAAACTTTGTGTTGTAGCTGGCTGCCCCAGCCAAGATTTGAACTCGTGCCACCTGCATGATAGTCCACGCGCTAGCCACTGCAGCCACAACAGCTTCAAAGTTTTCTTTACTTATACACTAAATAAATACCATCGTATGTAAAATGAATTTCATTTTAATTCAACATGATTTAAATGATTATTTAACATAAAAATTATTTTATTAAAACTTATTTTATTAAAGTTGAAAAAAATGAAATGTAACATTTATAACAAAGTTGTTTTAACAGTGAAAAATTTAAAATCAAAGAGATTTAAGATTATATTAATAATTTTTTATTTAAAACTAATATGAAATAATGGTAATTTCAAGCCAGCAGCAGTAAAATTTTGCTGGTAATTCGTTTTTGTCGTCTACATAGCCGACACATGTAAGAATAAACAATAACAAGTCCCACAACTAAGCACAACAGTGAACTGTAGCAACCTTGAAGAAAGCCAGGGGCCAAGTGTCTCCAAGTCTCCACTTTTGTCGACAAGTTTGGTGACGTTGTCAACGAGTCGTATACACTTTTTATTTTAGCTTTAATGAGAAGAGAAGTTTTTAACAGCTAGAAAACGATTTTTTATGGTCTCATTTTGATGTGTTGAAAATATATACGGCTGAACCGAAAACTAAAAATTTTCATAAAAAATCCAATTTATTCGTCTTATCTGTTAAATAGTTTCATATGTGTGGACTAGAATCATTAAAATGCTCTAGTGAATCTCTGGTACCGGTGTCTCCATGTGGTCCCATAAGAACCACCTAGTCTATAGTAAGTCAACAGTTCCGAGGTCAGTAGTGGAATCTCAATGACAAGCACATGTTAAATGTCTATAGCACAGAACATTGCCTGGGTGCAATTAGTCAGTAGTACTGGTGACAAAGTCAATAGTAATTCAGTACAATTTTACTATCGACATTTCCTGCAGGGAATGAACCAAGCAAATATACACTAACACACTTAAACGACAAATTATTTCATGTAAATTTAATATGATTTCAAATCACAATTGCGTCATGTTCATTTTACATTCCATTTTTTTTCTGTGTGTACTATAACTCTAGTTATGCCAAACATTAAGGAACTTCGCCAAAAAAAAGTTTTGGGTTGTCCGATTCAAATATAATGTCTCTTTTTTTCAAAAGGAACTTCTTTGAGTACTTTTTTCATTTCAAGGTTACGCTTTCCAAAAGGTACACTTTTTAAAGGTACTTTCTTAAAAAAAATTCGGTGGCTAATTTGAAGCGCTCAAAGACTTAGTATAAAATAAAATTTTATAACCCTTTATATGGTTCGTCTTCTATTGTTTTTTCTTTTCCTTCAGAAATTTAAATATCATATTCAAATTTTTTTAGTTCGTTAAATTGGGTCAGTATTTGCCGAGACAATTGATCTTATGAATAACAATGACGGTGTACGCATATAAAATTCTACTCTAATAATAAAATGCAAATTTGATTTGCAACCAATTTCTTTGAATAAACGAATAAAGAAGGTATTTAGCACTGGCAGCTACTTGCTGCCTCCATATCAACTGGTATCAACTGTAAAATTAAAAAGAAAAAAATATATGATATAAGAAATAGCTTTTCATGGTTTAAATCCTTTGAGGAAAGTTTCACTTTCACTTAAGAAGTATCATTGTAGCTGTAGCTAAAAATAAAAGAGGTTGTGAGAGCTGAAGGTTGGTGGTGGGTGTGGATGTGAATGGGTCAGAATATTTGTACAGAATAATTGCATAACATTTTCAAAGATTAAGGAATTTTTACAACAATTTTTTTTAACAGCTACAAGAAGCTCATCCCTTTTGAGAAAAATGTTTTCTATGCTAAAAATGTTCTTGAACATATTGTAAAACCTGTAAACATTTTTATTCTAGTACTTTTTAGTCCTTAAAAAAAGGTTTAAAGGCATTTTTGTATTTTACTTTTTCTACCAAAAAAAAAAGAGGAAAAGCCTGTAAAACGTTTGTGTTAAATACTTTTATTGAGATGATAAGTCTTTTATTGGCCAGACCTAAATAAACAGCAGTAGAGGCAAATGCTGAGAAAAAAAACAGACAACAACTAAAAGAAGAAAGAAGAAAAATCTCTGTCATTTTATGATGCTAAAACAACATTTATTTAAAGAAATTGACATGTTGTTTTATGACATCTAAACTCTGTACAAGTTTCAAGGATTATTTGAACTACAAATGTAAACAGCAGACTAAAATGATAAAAAGGAATTATTTTTTGACTACCAACACTCAGATTGTATTAAATTAATTAAAAGTCCTAAATAAAGTAATTAAAGTAAAGCCAAATTTTTGTTCTTTTCTATGTTCTTTTTGTATTTTTTTTTTCAGATTATGGGATTTATTACAGCACCATGTAAATTAAAATACTTTTTGGGAAATTGAAAGAAAAGTTTTTGCGCTTTAAATTTTTTTCGGTACATGTAATGTTGACTTTATGGAAAACTAAAGCAAAGAGCATCCTTTTAAGCTTTCGTATTTACTTTTATTTTATTTTTCAGTTTCTATTTTCGGATCCACAAAATTTAAATAAGTAATGAGATTGATTTGTCCCTATCTGGGGTTAACAAATCTAAATTTAAATTCAATTACAGTAATAAACTTCAAAGCAGCGACTTGTCGGACTTGGCTTATACTGATGTACATGGCTCTGCCTTCAGCTTACTGGTATACTTAGGCTCGGCTTGTACTGGTGTTTATCTGTACTATTTATGGGACACTGGATCATTTTGCTCATATACTTGTGCTCAGCTTGTGCTGGTCTACTGTGATCTGGTGTATGTTTGTTATTTACTACACTCAGGTACCGTTTACTGGTATACTTAGCTCGCCTTGTACTTCCGAATAAGGGCGAAGGCGGTTACGTGCCATTGTGACCGGCTCTGTAACGAGGTGGTATAAGAAAAATGTATACTTTTAGTCGGAAAATTAAGTAGGGAGCAGCTAGTCCGCAGATTAATGTGAAAACAGTCAGCTCGAAGGTTAGTGAGGAAGCATGTAGCTCAAGTTATACTATGGGAACAGCTATGCCGCAGCCTACTGAGGTAACATCTAGTCTCAATCGTACTGTGGGAACAACACACTAATGTGAGAACAGTCATCCCGAAGGCTAGTGAGGGAGCATGTAGTTGGAGGTATACTATGGGAACAGCTATGCCGAAGCCAAATGAGGGAACAGCTAGTCCAAATCGTACTATGGGAGCAGCTATGCCCAAGACTACTAAGGGAACAAGTAGTCAAAAGACTACTGATCGAAAAATCAGCCCAAAGACTAATAAGAGAACAGTTGGTTTGAAAACCACTGGCCAAACAACTAGCCCGAAGACTATTGATGAAACATCTAGTCTGAAGGCTACTTAGGGAACATCTAGACAGTAGACTACTGAAGGAATAGCTAGTCAAAATGATATTGAGGGAGGTGATAGTTGAAGGCTACTGAGAGAACAGCTATCCAGAAGGCTACTGAGGGAGCCGCTAGTCCGAGTTCTATTGCGTGCACACAACCCATGAAGTGATTAGCTTGTCTGCGGAAAACATCCAGGGTCTATGGCAGGGATCGAACCTACAACCTCTGGACTGATCACCTAGCATCGGTACCACTCACCCACGGGGCCAGCCGATGCGAAAAGAGGGAACACCTAGTACGAAGGCCACTGAGAGAACAGATAATCTGAAGGCTACTGAAAGAACAGCTAGTCCGTAGACTACTGAATGAAGAAGCAGCGAAAGGACTGCAGAGGGAATAGTTATTTCGAAAACCACTTGAGGAATCGCTAACCTGAAGACTACTGAAGGAACAGCCAGTCTGAAGGCCGCTGAAGGATCAGCTTTGCCGAAGACTACTGAGGGAACAGCTAGTCCGAACATTACTGGGGGAACAGCTAACCCAAACCCTACTTAGGAAACAGCTAGTCAGTAGATAGTAGATTATTGAAGGAAGAGCTAGCCTAAAGGCCATTGAGAAAACAGATAGTCTAAGAGAACAGTTGGTTTGAAGACCACTGTAGGAATACCTAGACCGAAGACTACTGATGGAAAAGTTGACCCGCGCGCAATTGAGTAAGAATCTATTGATCTGTAAAAGTTCTCACACTTAAGTGTGAGTCACATATCCAATTAACGGCTCTTTTCACAATGTACGATTAAGAGTTAACGTGGAGTTTAACGGCATGTTTTGTATGTCGAACTTGGCGTTAAAGTCCACGTTAACTTTTAATCACACATTGTGAAAAGTGTCGTTAATGTATAAACTCAATGACAATTAACTCATAGAAGAATTAACTCAAGAAGTATCGATCGATGTGCAAATTGTACCCATTCACATACACGTTGTAGAAGCTTTCCGCAAAAATGATTTTAATTGATTTTTAATTGATTTCAAATAAATTTCGCGGAGAGCTTATACTGCAGAAATGAATAATTGCAATTTGCATATCGATTGATCAGGGACGTACATAAGAGATCGTATTATTGGTTTCGCAGGAAAGAAAAATTCAACGGAAAGAAACAGCGATCGATATGCAAACATCAATTAAAATCATTTTTGCGTTACAATGTGCACTTGCGGAAGATATATTTTGCAAGCCAAACTAATTCTCAATTGATGTTTTATATATCGATTTAACTTTAACAAGTGTCATCAGAATCTAGTTCAAATGACCATAAACAAGTCGCGATCGGTAACTGCAATTATTCTCTCTGTTTGGCTGTACCAATGCAGCGTTTGAGGACTATAGGTCAATACCAACATAATAGAATACATATTTTCTATGCTGCAACTCACTACAATATAATTTATTTTAATTTAATCAAATTTAAGCTACATTAAAATTTACCTTAAAGCTGCTCACTATTATACGTACCTCTCTTATGATGCATTAAAAGTATTCCACTAATTTAAAGAGTCAGTTAAATTCATAATGTTTTAATAATTTGAATTCAACTCTTTTTTAATATTACCACGAAATCTTGAAGATTTTTTTATGTGTATATATGTACTATATTCCAGACAATTTTATTTCTCATACCCAAAATATGAAATATGTATTGAAAAAAGCATCTTCTAATCCATAACCACTCATTACTTTAATTATATTAATTTATTCCACATGACGAAAACTGAAAATAAAGAATATAAACCACATTTCATACACAATCAACTTGGAGAAAATGAAAGAAAACACGTTTAAATGTACGACAAGTAAATGATAAAGAAACACAAGAAAAGCCTTCATTTTTGGTTTTAAGATTAAACAAAAAAACCCCAAGAAATGAACAATATATAGAAGGGAATTTTTGGCAAAATCTACACCCACATACACATACACACATAAATAAATACCTACCAAACACATATACTCTTGATATAACACATAATTAAATTACGTACAAACGAAAGAGTTGAACAAATAAGCTCAGGTATTAACCTCCAACTTCAGCTATACTACAGCTACTTTTTGCTTCTGTACAGTTAGTTACACTACTGCTGCCATCCGACTCTTAAGAAACATAATTTTTATTTGGGAGTAAGAGCGTCTAGAGCTCAGTAGTATTCATTAATTCGATTTCCATAACAATTTATTCATAAGACAATGTCTGGCACCATTATATTATCTGACAAATATTATGCAGCCGAGAAAGGTATTGCAGTGAGTGAGTGAGTGAGTTAGGGGCTAAAAGGAAGTAAGCTACTTCTTCTTCTATTCGTTGTCTGTTTCAAATATAAAGAGCTAAAAACGTTGTTTTACATTTTTTTGTGTACTATTTAAACTCTTGTTAGTGTTCACATAAAGTATTTTTATGATCTACTAAAGGATGCTTTTCCTTAAAGCTTCTTATTGTTTAGAATTTAATACACATGCATATACAGCAGCAGACACTTTTATATGCATTCACTGATACACTGGCTTGTGTAAAAATCTACAAAAATCCTTTCTTATATTTATGTTCTTTTGTGCCCCCGAAAGAAACGTTATGGAAAAAAATTATCTTCAACACCTTCGAACTTTAAAATTAAATGAGTATTAGCTCAAGCTTCTTTTATTTTCATATTATTGCTTTTTGTATAGGTACCAGGGATGGATGATATTGTGGCATTACATTCGCTGAACAAATTTAAATAGGTTTTTATATGACTCTATGATCGCGTTGTCTGCTTTCTAGTGTTTATTATCATGACTATGATTTTCATTACAAATCGATAAATTTTAAGACGACAAATCGATAAATCGATAAATTGTAAAACGACAATGTCAATCTAGTAACTAAATAAAAATAGAGACCAGGATGTAGAATAAGCAAAAAATTAATTATCAAAACTGATTGGAAAAAGTACTATAAGGAGCTCTAATCAAAAAATACAAACAAACTGAAAATAATGAGCACATCAGAACTTTTTCGGATTTAAATCATTTCTATTTTTTTTATCAATTTCCATATCGAGCTACTACATATTTGTACACACAGAAAAATTTCCATGTAAAATTTTCGGTAGTGATTTTGCATCATAGGTGTTTCATGTTAAATCAACATGATTTACAATAATCTTGAAAAAAAAATTTCCCTTTTGAATTAACTATATTTCATGTTGATTTAATATTCCAGTACAGTTAAATCAAAATGAAGTTGTTACTGAAATAATACGAAAAATCATATTGAATCAAAGTAATTTCGAGTTGAAACAACGTGAATTTGATATTGGAACAACACGAAGAATCATGTTGAATCAAAGTTATTTGAAGTTGAAACAACATGAATTTGATATTGGAACAGCACGAAGAATCATGTTGAATTAAAGTTATATCACGCTGAGGTAACATGACTTTAATTTAGCTATTTTATTGATTATTTTACTTACGTGATAGTTATCAGAAAACTTTTCGTTGTAACTGACTGCCTCAGCCAAGATTTGAACTCGTGCCACCTGCATGATAGTCCACGCGCTAACCACTGCAGCCACAACAGCTTCAAATTTGTCTTTACTTATACACTAAATAAATACCATCGTATGTAAAATGCATTTCATTTTAATTCAACATGATTTAAATGATTTTTACATAAAACTTATTTGAAATTAAAGTTATAGTCATGTCGATTGAAAATGAAACTTAACGTTTATAACAAAATTGTTTTAACGGTGATTTAAGGTTAGATTAATTATTTTCCGTTTAAAATTAATATGAAACAATGGTAATTTTAAACCAGCAGCAGTAAATATTCGCTGGTAATTCGTTTTTTGTCGTATACATAGACGACACATGTAAGAATAAACAACAACAAGTCACACAACTAAGCAGAATAGTGAATTGTAGCAATGAACGAAGCAAGTAAACACTAACACACTCAAACGAAAAATTATTTCTTGTAAATTTAATATGATTTGCAATCAAAATTGCGGCATGTGGATTTTACATTCCTTTTTTTCTGTGTGTAAGTTTTACATCTTCAGATTTTTTTTCTTTTAATAGATACAACTTCCCGCAATCCAGAAATGGAAAGTTATTGATTCCACCCCGATTTCCCAAAAACGAGTTTTCATTTCATCTCGACATTTTTGAGGTACTAAGTAAGATTTGTGTGTGTTCGCTTGTTTGTATATATGTGTGATTATGTCACTCTAAAACAATTGTCAAATCGATTATAAATATTCAGTCACTTTGTGCAGCTTGAAAAGGTTAAAGACTCATTTGCGCATACACCGTAATCATCGACGAAAATGAAATTCCATTTATTCGCAACGAAAAAAAAGGTTGAAACGAACTTTGCTTTGCGAGCATATGCGGAAACGAGCTTTAAGTGATATGAAAGATATCGTTGTTGAAAATTTTCATAACCCCTTCTTTAAGTATTCCAAAAATCTATGATTTTTATCGCTTTAAGTTTGAAACTAGTTTGAAGTTCCAGGGATCTTATCAGTGTGTTTTTTATTAAAATCAACCTATTAAATACAATAAAATATGTTTTATATTATAATTGGGAGTTCCCGCAATACCGGGAAATTTTAGGTAAGTCCCTGTTTTCCGGAAAATAAAAGATTCCGGTAAAAGAAAAACATTAGTTTCAATCTGCTCAATATATCGATTGATATCTGTGTATGCTAAGGTATTCATTTAATCGAGTTTCTGCCTTAACCGCTTAAGCGCTCAATTATTTAATCAAGGTTATGGCTTAATCGGTTAATAATCGGTTAATTTCTGTATTAACCGATTAATAAAGTTTTTTCATAAATCCAGTAATTTCACCAAATAAAATTGCATAAATTATCTATTATTTTGAATTTATTAGTAAAAAAAATAACATAACAATTCTTAAACTACATCAAGCAAAAAAAAAATCATAAATATGTATTCATTAAAAAATTAACAAGTTTGTGAGATCTTTATATCAGTTATTTCAATAGTTTAAGAAGATCTTCTAAAACAATCTTTCAGAAAAATAATTTGCTTTAAGTGCTTAGGATTTAAGAGATTCTCTTCTTTAGTTTTGATAAAACTTGACTTGGAAAAATCCTTTCATTTATCGTAGATGTTGAAGAAATCGAAAGCAATCAATAATACAGAACATCTATTTTCTCAGTCCTTTTCCTGGATTTCTCTAAACTTATAAAATTTTCCATTATGCCATTAGAGTCCTATTTTTATTTGCAAATTCTTAGCACTTCTAATTGTTTCAGTTAATTCTCTTAAAACATTTCTTGTATTACCATCGATAGTTTCTTCTATTGTAAGGTCATCATCTGACTCATACTGGCAGAGCTCACTGACGAACATTCTGCAAAAAAAAATTGATTTCCGAATTCCTTAGTTTCCGTTTTTGTACTTTATTTTATAAAAGGAAACATTCGTAAATGGAGCTATAAAATTAAATTCTTCTATTATTAAATCTAGTCCTTAGATTTTTAATTAAATCGTTGGCAACAGTGATAGTGGTTTTTATAAAACTATTAGATAAAAACTTAATACGTAATTCCTTCAAGTTCAATTCGAGTAGCAGAATCTTTGAAGGAATGAATGAATTAAGCTAAAAGGGAAACACAGGACACTGCGACCGAGGTAGATCTATGGTATCGCCTGCCAGGTGCTAAAGCACCTCATCTAGACCTAATCTCCTGAGGAATCTCAAGATTGCCAGTGCGTCTAGTGTTGGCAGTTCCCAATCCTCCAATAGGTGCTTACCCAATTCGCTATCTCTTCTGTGGCATAGAACTCCACAGTCCTTAAGAATATGCTCTGGAGTTTCATCGTCATAATCACAGAATCTACACAGGCTGTTACTCTCAATGCCAAGTCTGTTGAGGTGTTTTCTCAGTGTGCAATGACCTATGAGGAAACCTGTGAGCATTTTTAGATTGTTTTTAATCAGGGACATGAGAGCTATGAATCGATTTTGGTTATACGTTCCAATCATTAGCTTTGCATGCCTCAATCCAGGGAGATTGAGTCAGAAGTGTTTTCTAGTCCTGTTGATCTCCGTCGATATATCTTGCGGGTTTTGTCCACTCCAAGTCCGCAAAGCAGAGTCTTTACTAAACTCTTTTATAGCCACGTCAAAGATTTTATTGTTTTACTTAAGTTGAATTCACTTATTTGTTTGTACGAAAAATAATTTCTAAACACATGCATTTTGTGTATGAGACGAAACAAATAATCACAAAAAATACGTTATAATATTACAAAATATGAAAAATTTTGTTACGTTCGTTAATCGACTGAAATGAACCGGTTTACCCGTTAATCGAAAATACCCAATTTTAAATTAACCGGTCAGTTAATCGCTTAGTAATTAACCGGTTAAACGATTAACGATTAACCGAATGAATACCCTAATATATACATATGCTCCTTAACAAGTGGCTGTCTTGGAGAGCCTCTATGATTACTACATAGAAAAAATTTTTCAAATTTCCTTTTCGGAGAAGCATTTGTTTGAAATTTGTTTGAAATAGTTTAGCTGATTCAAAAATGTTTCTCTAAAAGCTACCCTAAAAAGCAACAACAAAAACCAGTTTAATTTTCAGTAAATATGTGTTTTGATTTTACAAAAGATCATTGTTAGGTCACATTAAAAAAAAAAGTTTGTCTGAATTTATAAAATTTTAGCTGATTGCGAAAAAATTTAGACAATTATTTTATCTGATTCAGTAAATTATTTTGTTTGAATTTGGTTTGTTCATAATGGAATGCAACAACAAATTTTAAAGATTTTTATTAATAAAAAAATTTTGTATAATGTTTTATTCGAACTGTTGATTTTTAATAAAAAAAAACTTTTTAAATTTGTACAAATGTTTTTTCTGATTTACAGGTCGTAAGTAATTATAATGAAGTTTAATATTTTCTGTGTACTTCTTACTACAGAAAAAATTAGTTTCGTTTTTGATAACAAAAATCCTGGAATTCAATGATATTTACTTTTCAAATTTCCTGTGATAAAGATATCCGCTATATTGATAACAAAATTATTTCAAACGAAACAATATATATTAAAAAAAAATTTACATGACTGAGGTACGAACGCGGGATTCCCGGACGTAAGCCATACTCTCTACAGCCATGCCATATCCCAGTTATTTTTTTATGAGATAAAACTTGTTGTAAGTACTTATGTATGGAAAAAAAATAACCGGCATGGGAAAGAAATACATCCAACGAAATATTGTATTAAGTTAATGAATGACAAATGTTATTGAAATTCATATATTTTTTCAATAACATTGTTTTATTGCACATAACTCTTGTCTATTTCTTTTTTTGCGTATATATCCTTCTCTGACTTGTTTCAAAGGCAATGTGTACATTTAAGTGCTGGCACTAAAAACTGTTAGCAAAAACAGGTAGCAAAATTATGATTTAGCTTTTACCTAGTTAGCAGTTGTGGCATTTAATTTGCATTTTATCTTAACAATTTTAAATTAGTCTACCACTACTTTATTTTTTCGTTTTTTCTCCTCAACTTTTTGTTTGCCAACACAAAAATTATTAAGCCAAAAAATTGCATTATGTAAAGCTGGTTGCAAATAAAAGAGAAACAATAGCAAAATCATGGTAATTTATCAAATTTAAGAAGTAGAACAGGTAACTCCTTCCTTAATAACAAACAAAAAATAGAAATAAAAACTATAAAGCACAAAACACTAGCCAAATCAGTTTGCATTCAAAATTAACCAAAGTCAAATATCTACTTTGAAATATTTACTATTTGCAAAGCATTTGTTTATGGTTTAGTTAAATTGGGTACCAGTCTGTAGCTGTTATTTATTTTTTAGTGTTGGCAGAGTTTACAAAACGACACTAAACAAAATTTTCATGTTTTTAAATTGAACATTTGAATTAAATTAACAATACATACTCAAAATATATATTATACACACCATATATGGTTATCTTACAAGGAGCTTATCTATTTATTTATTTATTTTTGATGTCCCATACATAAGACCTAAGTTTTATATTACAATAAGGAATTGAGCATATGTAAATACAATAAATCAAAAATGAGTTTTCTCGCCTTCTTTTAATGCAAATTACAAACCTGGAAACCTATTTTATCCTTTAGTAACCCTTATTTCGATTGTCGTACCAGTAGTCGAAATTAGCCAACTCTAATGTTAAGCATGTGGCAACACACCTGCCTGATTTTATTGATCTCGTCACGACTACGACCACTGTAATAAACCTGAAAACTTTATTATACTTCTTCACTTGTTTTTATATAACCATTTCTTTGAGTGTTTTTTATTTATAGCCTGGCCAAAATCTATAAACACCGCCAAACACTTTGCCAAATTGTTCGCAAAATAGAAAAAAAAACAAAAATTGCAAGGCATTGAAAATTATATAAGCTCATGCATAATGGGAAAAGTGTTTATTGGTTTTTTGTTTGTTATTTAGTTACACGGTTGTTCTAAAGAGATTTTTATCATGAAAAAATATTTTGTTATATCTGTTTTAAAAGAGTACAGGGCTAGAATATTTTTCATTAGCAGCGAAATTCCATTATTGAAAATTTAATTTCATCACATTTATTAAGAAAAATTTTTAATTTCGCAAAAAAATCAGTTTAAACCTTAAAAATATTAATTAAATGGAAAACATTTTAGTGTTTAATAAAGACTAAAACAAAAAACTAAAACCTGTCCAAAATATTTCATTGAAATATAATTAACATCTTAACGAGGCATAAGTTTTAAGAAAAATTAGCTCTTGACAACCCTGTTGAAAGACACGGTTGGCTGCAGGATGTCAAAATTAACTACCTTGGTCATTCAAAACATCCCAGGAGGAACTTTTGTCATTTTTGTAATCGGTAGTACTTTATTAATGGGTTACAAGCTACCAAATCAAAAATAAGCTCGTTGTTGTATTTTTATTTTTTATGCATTCTTAAAAACAAAAAATTCAAGATTTTTTATAAAAGTTTTATTTGTTTGGGTATTATGATATCTTTGAAAGTACTGAGCAAATTTAGAAACCATGTTTGCATGGCCTCAGGATTATTTTGTTGGCTAATTTCGGTTTTTGTACTTTACTGCCTTGAAAAATCCCTTCTTAAGTTATGCTTGTATATGTGGTAAAAGTGCCTTTGTTTTTTACATAACGCTATATCGCGTTCAGCGTTCAAAATAACTAAAGAAACAACTTTGATTTCAGGCAAACAAAAATGTTTGCCGAAACTGGTAAACATGTGTAGGCCATGATGAAATGTAAAAGGAATTTTTAAGTATCTAAATTGATATAGTTATGAAAATAAATCAAAATCAAGAATTTAAAATAACAGTGTAACATGGCTTAATTTTTACAAAAATAGAGCTTTAATTAATTCCAAAAAAGTTTCTGATGGCAAAGTAATGAGTTAAAAGTTAATAAACATATTTATCACTATTTCTTCTTTGATATTTTAACAAACTACTTTAACATGGAGATGTCGCTGAAGGCAAGTACTTACCACATTGCGTTACAAATAACAAGTTAAAGATTTCAATAATTAGAAGTCATTGAATACTAAACGTTAGCATAAAACTTATTCTTCACAATGTACAGTATTAAAGTGTATTACACGTATTTTTTTTTGTAACAGAAGTAACACAATGAGGCAATTAATGCCTATTAGTTAAGTAATTAATGTTTTACCTTCTTTGGGAAATGGATAGTGCAGAGATATCAGGTGGTGAAGTGAGAGAGAGATAGAAAGTTTAATTCATTTACAACCCTGATATTGCGCTTTTTATGTAGAGCACTGTTGCAATACCCTCTGGTGTCAAGTAGAGGCATTGAGTTGTTTTAGCTGTGTATCCATTTTATTAGTTCTTTTACTTCGCCGACGGTTCTGCTACAATATCGACGAAGGAGGGTGCTGTGAAGTACATTAGGATATGTTAGTTGCCGGTACTGCAAAAGTGATCAGTGATATACCCTCATCACTTTAACACCCCAACAACAGCCAACACAATAACACACCAATGCACATGAGAAAAATGCATGCTGTTGTTGGCTTGCCTGAAACTAGTCTTGAACTCAAGACCTCAGTGTTTGTAGTCAAACGCGCTAACTACTCAGCCAACAGCATCCTTGATAATAATGCGGTAAGCCACAAAAGCAAAATATCGAATACAATAACATATATCTATCCATCGAGCAATGGCATTATTTATTGTAGTGTCAGAGAAAGTTTCACTATTGCCTTTTTTGATAGAGTAGAATATTGGAATAAAATTGTTATTCTCTTTATTTAAAGTGCTTGTGAAATGGTGTACACTATGAAGTGTACAGTATTTTTATTGTGCAATTGAAATAACTTTCTATTCAACTGCTCTTATCTTTTAGGTTGAGCCCCCATGTTGTGGATTTGGTGATCTAAATAATGAAATATGTTTTTATTTTAGTAATTGAGTTATGATTTTTTAGTCGAACTGTATGGTTTTTATCCAAAGTTATTTAATTAGTTTGGCTTAAGCTCATTTTTGATTTAATCTTTCGATCAAATTATTTTTATTTTAAGAAAGAAATTCTAAAGCATGTAAATATTGAACATTCAAAGAAAAGTTTTTACTTTTTTTTTTTTATTTTAGTTTAATAATTCATTTGTTTCTCTATTTTTTAGAAATAGTTTTATTACTTAGGTCTAATTTTATAAGTGGATATTTTAAGTTTAGATTTTAAGTTTAGTTCCAAGTCTCACGATAAGAGTTTCTTCAAAATATAATATAAGGTATTTCATTAAATATACACTTTAGGACTTTCGCTGTAGTATTAAGCAATAGTGTAATAAGTCTTCATTAAGTTTACACATCAGGTTTCACATTTAATATTAAACAATTAGTTAAGTTTGTAGTTATTACACTCTAACAATATAATTCTGAATATTTGGTTAAGTTTAGATTTAGGTTTATAGCTTCACGATATAGTTTTAAACATAAAATTTGTTTTAGGAATACTATTAATAAGTAACACAAATAACTCTGGCAAATCTCTTCTTTTTACTTCAACTCCTATTTAACTTATTTATTTAACTTCACCTTAATTTACATACTGACCGACCAACGACTCTTTGTCACGACTTCAACTTCTAAACTCTGCTCGGTCAACTTCTGTATGTTTCTTACTAACTCTGTTCGTTTCATTTTGTCTACTATGGGTATACGAGTATGTGTAAAAGTATGTTCAATAGCCAAGAGAGTCTGTCTTGTTTGGTATGGTATTATGAGTGTTGGGTAGGTGATGCTAATGTAGCGATACTGCCCTGCGGAAAATTTGGTGACAAATGATCCAAAAGTACTTGTCCTATGACTTGAGAAAATGAGACTGGTACCAAAAATAAGGAGTAGTGAATGGTGAAAAAATACATATTGTGTAAATGGTCACATATTAAAAATTTTCAGTCAATTTAGTTGGTACTCCGGCTAGTATTGTAGTAAACGGCACTGAACAAATTCGACGCACCTGGATCTAACGCCTATCACATAGTATCTATATAATATTAATTGTCTCCCTTCAATGAGACTGCCATGCCACTCAGGAATCTGTTCCGTAACTATACTCAGATATTAACTCCAGCTTAACTGGTATTTATAACATTGAAATATAAGTTCCCCTGTGGTCGAGTGGGTAGTGTACTAGCCTGTCATGCCGGAGGTTGTCGGTTCGAATCCTATCAAAGACACCGCTTAAAAATAAAATACAATTTCTACTTGGATTTGTAACAATAAAAAAATAAATTAATCGATAATTACAGCTGAATTGGGAATAATATTTATATATTATCTATATTATTCTACACCGATTAGGGCTCCATAAGATAGTTCAGAGACAAGTTACAAGGTGAATACAAAGTATCAATTAACCCCATCCTAGTTCATCCCCATGTAAAAGTGGCTGGTCCGCTTCATATGATGTGTTAGAACTCGGACTGGTCCCTACCACCTGGGGACCGGTCACGTGACTTGTTTTGTGTCAGTTCCATTTACCGTAGGGTGCTTAGTTCAACATCCCACATATATATGAGAGGCTTAGTGCAATAATACGGTCAGTCACAAAAGCAAAATATCGAATAAAACGACTTTTAAGTTTAAACAAAATTTAAAATTGAATTCCGAAATACTAGAATTTATCCAAAAATTTCTCTATGATGCAAAGCTATAGTACCTAGCAAGGGAATGAGCACATAAAACCAATTTATGATTTCATATGGATTACCGACTTATTGCACTAAGCCCTTCATATAATGGATTTGAAATAGTAAATAAAATTCCCACGAAATAGATGTCTCCGGTATTTTTCTTTATTCTAAAGTGAGTTTTTTTTTTGGACGAATTATTTTTTTTCATTTTTCATTTTACATATAAACCAACTGAAAAAAGTCCTTCAGATAATAATAATAAATAATAGTTTCCTTAAGCTCGTGTGTGCTTTAAAAACATTTTGATTATAGTTATACAATTAAAGATCAAGTTCGCGTAAGCCTTAATATCTCTGCCTTAACTTAACTACCTCTTAATACCTTTAAGTCTTACAATAAATAATACATAATTATTTACATCCCTCATTTTCCCAAAACACAAATTTCACAAGTGTCTATAAGCAACATGACCAACCCACATAATGATAATAATAGTGATGACAAAAATTCATCAAAAAATTTTAACCGAGTGTTTTAAGTTACTCATTAAAGTATCATGCAACCAACCAACCAATCATCCAGTCCGTCCGTCAGTCAACTAAACAGCTTTCCTTTTGTACTTTTTGTCTTCAAGTGTTAAAAGGAAAAGTCATTCTCAAATAAACTCCAGCATGACATAAACAAAAAATCAGAAAGCGAACTTCTTCAAAAAAATCTTTTGGCATTATGTTGCCAAATGAAAAGTATTTAATGTTTGGTAGTGTTAAATTCTTAAAAAAAGCTAAAAAAAAACTTAAAAGACAAAAACCAAATAATGAAATGAAAAGATACAACCGACAAGACAAGCAGTGAACAACAGAGTGGCGATAATGAAGCCGAAGCCTTTGATATCAGAAACTTCAATAGATTCAATAGAACTATTCAAGTAATTGGATAAACCAGTTTAAGAAGATTCTAAGATGAAAAGGATGAGTATTTTTAAGTGAATTTTTAAGCTAATGTTTTGGCAGGACAACAAAAAACTTTAGTACAAACAACGAGAGCCATAAAACTTAAAAGGGGAAGGGAAGTTGCAAGAATTTTAACAAATGACTCTTGCTTAAATTTGGCGCTTTTGAAGAAGATTTAAAGAAAATAGCAGCCACTTTAATGCCAAAGGGGATATTAAAGAAAGAAAAAACCAATACTCCATCCAATACACAAATACACATGCAATTAAAAATACGTTTGCACACGTACAAATACTAGAAAAGGACCTCATACAAAAAAGAGCCATAGAGAAATCTTTAATTTGTAGTCATTTGTGTGTGTATGTGCTTTTGCTTTTAGATATGTGTTTTTTTAAAGGCCAAATAAACGTACATTCATGTACGCATACATTTAAAAGCAATAATAATACATTGATTACTAACGAACACACAAAAAGTTTAAGTATTTATTATGGCACTATTGTGTATTATGCACACACACACACACACACACAAATACCCGTATATTAAACACACACTTTTACTTATTTGCAATAAATGTATGTGTATTTAATAAAACAAAGAAAAGATTTTTATATCAAGTTCATTTCAATCTAAAATACTAGTGCTGGTTTTTGTATGTTTGTTCACTTGTGTGGCAAGTTAGCACATCCGGTGGTACTACTAACCAAGCGTCATTTGGGAACAACAGTGTTTTTTTCTTTCTTTCTTTGCAGCTCTTTGGTTTTTCTATTCAACTCTAAAGCTTTTTCCAATAAAAGGTGTGAGGAATTTTCTAATTTTGTACATGTTTCATTTTTTGGTTATTTTCATTAATTTGGGATAAATTAAAACCTCAACAGCTGTAAACGAAAACAAAAGGGATATATTTTGTTACGTATATACTCAGATATTTACAAAATAGCTTTAAACCTGGTATTTTGACTAACATTACAACTTGTCTTAACTTTAAAGCTGATAAATCGATACAAATTGCTTAAAATTCAAGATAAGATTTTCTTGCATATACAGGATAAAATAAATATGTTTATTTCATTTGGATGTCTTAGTTCCATCAGGCATATTGTTCTCAAGTTAGGGTGAAGTATGCTGATATACCTAGTGGAAATGTTAAACATGCTCATAAGAAAAATTTTTTGGTGATAGGCAAAAGCTAAGTACATTTTCAGCCAATCAAACTGATTACGAAAGTCGTGGTTTTGTTAAAAAAAAAATCGATTTCACTGTCGGTCTGTGTAATTTCTCAAGCTCAGAATTTGTAGAACATTGTTACTGATCAATACAATATTATTTATGTACATTAGTTTTGCTGTTGTATGCAGCGCTTTTGGTACTATTTTTAGTTCTTTTCGATGTCTCAAAACGTGAAATTTTTAGCTGCTGTGCTTTAAAAGAGGAAGGACTAACTTGGTGCTTTTTAAATTTTTCATCAGTGCCTTTAGTGCCTTTTACAAATTTTCTTATTTCATAACTTATATATATATACAGACTTACATAACTTCGATTTGCGAAAATATAAAAATGCTGCTAACATTAAACCTCCAAAATAAACAGTGCTAGGATAACTTGCGCTACAAAAGACATATGTATGTGTATGATATCTGGGATACTACTTTGAAAGGCCCTATTTGAAGATAGCCCAGTAATTTTTGGGTTTCACTGCAGAATGAGAGATAATAAGATGAAATTTCGTATACACCTTCATTTTGTTTTGCTAAAAGTTGTCCCAAAAGTCTCATAACATCTCGTGTCTGCGCCGTAAGTTATTCAAGGTCAAAGGTCACAAAAATAAGTTTTTCGCAATTACCTCGGTTCCTATAGTTCCAATGATGTTAAGAGTTATTATAAAAATTGTAGGGCATAAAATTTCCGACAGATTTTGTGTTAAAAATTTTTTCATACGCCCAACCGTTTGTGAGATAGAGAGCAGAGATCCCGCAGTGCTCAGCCATACTCATTGTAATGCAACGTCAACCGTGAATCTCATTGAATAATACCGTAATAAAACCAGTGCACGCTAAATTATTTGTATGATTATACATACTGGCTGCCAACTTGATCTCACTAAAATTGAAAACTCTCATCCATATTATTCTCTAGATACGAGATTGCTTATAATTGCTTTGCCTGAGAGGTGCCTTCCCCTTCGCAGCTATCTATTGAATGTTGTCCGTTTGATTGTGTATAAGGGCAGTAAAGTAACTCACATCGAGTTTAAAGATTGTCAGTTATACAGTTCTTTAGATATTAGATAATTACATTTTATATTTGGGGTGCCCTTGTGGCTGAGTGGTAGCGACGCTAGCCTGTCAGTCCAGAGGTCGTGGGTTCGATTCCCGCCGTAGACCTTGGGTGTTTATCCGCAGACAAGCTGATCGCTTCGCGAGTTGTGTTTGTTAAAAAAAAAACGTTGTATGGTAGGTAACCTTACCCACGTTTTATATGTTTTTTTAAGCAAGTCTTTCAAAAAATACAATTGGAAGCCCTTAGCAAATAAGGTAAGTTTTAGTAAAATTTTGCAGTTTTGTCCTCGATTGACGCAGCCAGAACAAATGAGTCTGTATATCGTGTACTGTGTATAAGTACAAGAGGATAAGTGAAAAAATATAGGGTAATTATAAAAGTCTCCCAGCGACGAGCTCTTAGACTGTGAGTAAGCAAATGTATTTACTATTTTTTGCAATTAATTAGAATAATTAAAATTTCTGATTTAAATATTCAATAAATAAAATTTATCTTTATAATTAAAAATTCTCAGTTTTATTGGATTGCATTTTGTTGTTCCCCCTACCGAAGGAGATAAAACAAAATTATAAAAATTAAGAAATACAATAAAAAAAGTATTGTTAGCGATTATGAGATAGTATCCCGTAGTTACTTCTATTCAATGGTTACATTTATAATTACATTTTAATTAGATTCATTCGGTTGTAAAGTGTCCTTTTCTTTGCTTGTTTTTTCCTTTTTTATGTTAAGAAATATTTCGCTTTCACACTTGTGCCACACCAGGACTGTGGACACCATAATCAAGGGTATTGCTTACCGATTTTTTTTTCCATTTTTTCCCTTATTTTCTTTTTAATTTATTTTATTAAAGGAAATGAATTAAAAAGAAAATAATGAATTGTTACACTATTGTTGGTTTTTAAGATACAACACCAAAATGGTGTTCGTATCGGTGTTGGAAATTACAAAAATAAAGGCAAAAACAAAATAATAATAAAAATATTTTGTTTTTTTCTTAACGCAGCTGGATGGATTTTTACGCTCTTGCATTTTTAATGACTGTGATTTATTAATGGCGACAAGATGATTAAGAAATAGAAGCTTAGTTTTATAAAAATATAAAAAATGTAATGTTTACAAAGGAATATGAGTTTTGACCGAATTTATTTTGCGCTTAACTGTTTAAGGACTGATGTGCTGTTTAAACCAGCCAGAAAATTCCTTCATTATGTCACTAGATGGGAGGTAAACAACACCAAGTTACATTTTGTTCGAAAAACGTTTTTTATACTGTTGGAATCAATATTTTCCATGTATTTAATGGTAAATTCCATTATATATCAAGGAACATAGTACTGCTCAAACCCATATCCGAGGTAAAGAACACCAAGTCCTTTTTAACAAGTAACGGTATATACATACGTATATCGTATATCAGATATATGACGTAATTTTCTTAAAGATATCTTTGATATAAAAAATTAATATTTGAATAGTAATAGGGTTATGTCAAATTCTTAATACTACGGAGATAGAATGCATTTGTGGCTTTCAATATGTTTTTGTGGCCTCCTGTAAAATTTCCCAAATGTGACTTGGTGTAGTTTACCTCACACCTACAGAATATAAAGTGCTATTTTAACAAAGTGTTGTTTTAAGGTACGTGTTACTTCTTGCTTATATTTCAGCATTATGTTACAAACAACTTCATGAACTTATTTTTCTCACTTAATTCCTCCAATTTGAAATTAATGATAATACTTTAAAGATAAAACATTTAAGAAAAATGTAGAAAATATTGTAGAAAATCAATTAAAAATTGGGAGTGAATAGAAAATAAGAAAGGGGTAATGTCTGTAAAAAAAGAAAAACAAATTTTTAATTCTAATATAAGAATGTTTGGTAAAATTACAAAAGAAAAAAAAAAGGAATTATAGCATTTACTTGTTTGGTTAAAGCCCACTGTCTTCTTGTGCTTAAGCTTTACGAAGATATAAAACAATACTAAAGTGATTAATACATAATTGCAAAAAGGAGCCCTCATAAAACTGCAACCCCACCAGCAGTAGAGGATATTTTTATGTGAAGCAACATTTAAAATTTTACTTGTTTGTGTCAACCCTTTCTTTTCTGTGGGGAATTATAGCTAACCCTTTCTTAGAGATTCCTTTCTTTTTCTATGTTTTCTTTTTTGTTAATATACGGGTCATAGACCGTCAACTAAATTGTATTTTTTGCTCATAAAAAATTTTTGCTTGCTATAGAAATTATCTAATAACAACAGTTTTGCTACTCTGCTTTAATTTCTTCTTTTTAAATAATGTAAAAGAAAAATTACAATTTTATGCAGAAAAAAACATATTAAACCAGACTACTTCCTTTACTTGCTTCAAATAATCCTTCTAAATCAGAATGTTGACTCACTCTCAATAATTGTTGCTATTTTTATGCAAAAAAGATATTTCAAAATGCCAAACCATAGAGATTTTAAAAAATTTTCTTAGTCAGTGTTTTACTTTACTTTTATTTCTTACAATTGAGGCTCATTGCCTTTATTTAAGCGTTTTTTTTTTGCAAGTTACACATCGTTGATTTTATTAGTCTCCGGCGCGCAATTCACAAAAGAAAAAAAAACTAAAAGAAAAATAGCTTCAAACGAATTTGACATCATCTTTAATGTTACACATTCTTCCCCATTTTATTATTCTACATACATAAATAAACATTTAAAGGATTCCATCTTTCTTTGCAAAAATACCTTTTTTCTTAAAGGACTCTTTTTATTATTCCGCTTAAGAATTTTGATTGGTATTCTACATTAGAAGGCTTAATTTTGTTTGAATGGCTTTTTTTATTCCCGGCAAATTGTTAAAATTTGTAAACAAAATCTCTTTTCAGTTGTCTATTTTTATGATTTCATTATTATCTCAAATTGTTCATTTAATGGTTTGTTGTCTATTTTATATTGTAAATAAATGCAAGAAAAAAATTAAGCACCAATAATCGAAAGTTTTTTTTAATATACGAAATTTTATTGAATTAGACAAAAAAACTTTGTAGTTTAGGAATACTAATATGGGAGTAAAAAGGTTCATATAATTTTCTTTTCAATTTACTATTCATTAAATTTAAATTGAGCTAACAAAAAGAACTTAGATATTAACTTTAAAATTGTTAGTTTCTACAATTTATTCTGTGGTTGGAAAAAATGGTAATACCCAGTAAAAAAAATTGGAAGTCCTTTTTGAAGAGCTACATTTTCATTGCTTCCAAAGAATCGATATTCAAAAATGCAGATAATTAGTAGAAAAGCAAGTCAAAATTTATTTTAGTCACACAAAAATTTGTAACTCCTTTATAGTTTTAACAAATATCCACCATGTTTTTTTTGAAATTCGATTTTTTTAAAGAAATTTATGAATTAATTTTCGTCTAAAAATTAACAGTAATTTACTGAAATTTACATAAAAACACTGTTTTGCGTTTAAATTCGTATAAAAAGAAACAAGTTGCGAAAATGTGTAACTTCCCTGCGGAAAATTTGGTGACAAATGATCCAAAAGTACTCGTCCTATGACTTGAGAAAATGAGACTGGTACCAAAAATAAGGAGTAGTGAATGGTGAAAAAAAGACATATTGTGTAAATGGTCACATATTAACCATTTTGAGTTAATTTAGTTAGTACTCCAGCTAGTATTGTAGTAAACGGCACTGAACAAATTCGATGCACCTGGATCTAAGGCCTATCACATAGTATCTATATAATATTAATTGTCTCCCTTCAATGAGACAGCCATGCCACTCAGGAGCCTGTTCCGTAATTATATTCAGATATTAACTCCAGCTTAACTGGTATTTATAACATTGAAATATTAGTTCCCCTGTGGTGGAGTGGGTAGTGTACTAGCCTGTCATGCCGGAGGTTGTCGGTTCGAATCCTATCAAAAACACCGCTTAAAAATAAAATACGATTTCTACTTGGATTTGTAACAATAAAAAAATAAATTAATCGATAAGTACAGCTGAATTTGGGAATAATATTTATATATTATCTATATTATTCTACACCGATTAGGGCTCCATAAGATAGTTCAGAGACAAGTTACAAGGTGAATACAAAGTATCAATTAACCCCATCCTAGTTCATCCCCATGTAAAAGTGGCTGGTCCGCTTCATAGAAAGTGTTAGAACTCGGACTGGTCCCTACCACCTGGGGACCGGTCACGTGACTTGTTTTGTGTCAGTTCCATTTACCGTAGGGCTTGTACTCTTTTTTTTTAGAGAAAAAATATTAATATACAACGCCAAAAAGGAAATATTTCTTAACTTCGCTTCTAACTCAAGTGATTAGTTTAGTTTTTGACCACCCTGTACAAATACACGGTGTACTACAGGGTGCCAAACTTGACTACTTCTGGCATAAAAAACTTTGTTGGCCCATAAGTTTTACAAATATATGATATCCTATTACCCATACGTATAAAATTTTGCATTAAAAATTAGAAATTCGCATTTTCTTCACAAAAATTTTAAACATAAAAGGATTGCTAAACAGGGAAATAATTAGAACAAAATTTAAAAAAAAATATGTATCAATAAAATTTAGAATTTCGACTGTTTTTGTAGTTGGGAGACCATAACAAGTGAAAAAAGTTTCTTCTAAAAAATTTCTTGTTGCGTAGTGTAATTATTATTTTTTCCTTTTTTAACAGAAGTAATACAATCAGGCAATTGTTGCCTACCAGTTAATTAATTAATGTATTACCTTCTTTGGCAAAGTGATACTGTAGAGTGAACAGGTGGTAAAGTGGGGATTGAAAGCTTACACAAAAAAAAAAAGATTTGTAAATGCAACTAATTTATTTGCAAATACAATTAAAACTTTTTTAAAATTGGTACCTACAACGATTTTTGTAAATACAATCACGGCATTTGTGACATTAGAAAATAAAATCAACTCGACGATTTCCAATTATTCACAATTGAAGTGTAAACAAAACAAAAAATTTTAATAAACTGGGTTCTCAAAAAACGTTATGTTTTACAAAAAATATTTTCAATTAAATATATCAATAAACAACTTGTTTACTCCCGTAGTGTACTGGCTACTATGCCAGGCTATTACAAGTGTGTTTCTGCAAATAAAAAAAACTAAAAAAAGAATATTATTTTTTAATTTTATTGTTAGATTTTAAAATTATATCAGTTGAAATTATTGTTATGTTAACAATGTGATTTGTTAAATGTTTGAACCAAATTTTATTATTTATTATCATACATAATTGTTATATCTGCGAAAGCACCAAATGTTTTTGGGTGCAATCGAACTGGCGACCTCTGAACTAATAGACTGGCGTACTTACTCCTCAGCTGCAGAGCAACTTGTTAATAAATAAGTAAATAATAAATATAAACCAAACGTGGTTTCTTATATTTCTTCTATATACGTGTATACGTGTGTGCATTCCGTTATGATATAATTTAACAAACCATTTTATTAAGTAATTTAATTGGTTAGAAAAATTTTAATTTGTAATCTCAACAATAATGATTGTTGAATTGTTCACAAGTTTTTTTTTTATCAAAAATAATTACAAAAACTGTTGAATTTTTGCACCATACATAACAAAAAAATTTAATTAACTCAGAAAAGATTTTCTGTGTTTGTTGTATCAACATCCTAATTTGTTATTATTAATTAAATATATTTTTGAATTTAAATTAAATATTAATGACTTGATTTGTTGTTAGTGACTGTTTGACGATATTTTTTTCTGTGTAATTCATTTACAACTCTGCTAAAGAGCATTTTTTTTAAATTGTTGTAGAGCTGTGTTGCAGCTCCTCTGGTGTCAAGCATACGCATTAATTTGCTTAAGCTGTGTAGCCATTTGTTACATTTGTTACTTCGCCGACGATTCTGCTACAATACCGACTAAGGGGGTGCTGTGATGTGCGAAAGGATATGTCAGTATTAATCGCTGCCGGTACTGCCACAGTGCTCAGTATTGTGCCTTCATCACTTTAACACTTCAACAAAAACCAACACACAATGATGCACCAATGCACATTAGAAAAATTCATGATGTTGTTGACTGAAACTATTCTTGTACTCTAGAAATCAGGTTTTGTAGTCAACGCGCTAAATGGATTTGCATAAAAATAAAATTTATTACAGAGGAGGGGCCACGCTTTTAAAATCGAGCTTTTTTAGGAAAATCATTCCGAATCCTATATAAAATACGATATTAAATTATGAACCAATCTGCTGGAATATAACCGAATATTTGTGACAATAAGAAGCAGTAAAATCAATTGATGAATTACTGCAATATAGCAAAAAAGCACGTTTTTCTTATAAAGGGTCCGCCATCTAACGTTTTTTTTTCAACTAGTGCTTATTTCGTGAATGGTAACACTTAGCTCATGTCTGATTTGACAGATAATTAGTTTTATCCTTTCGCTGATCGGCCAACTGACCATCCAATGCGTTTTCGCTTCGCTAAGTGGGCCTGAGATCGACTTACAGAAGATGCCGATTTTGCCAAAAAAAAAAATTATCTTTTCAGATGAAGCTCATTTTGATCTTGGCGGGTATGTAAACAAGCAAAATTGTCGCATTTGGGGCACAGAAAACCCGCACGCATACATTGAAAAGCCGACGCACCCTAAACGAGTCACTGTTTGGTGCGGACTTTGGTCCAGAGGCATAATTGGGCCATTTTTCTTGGAAAATGAGCAAGGAGTGGCCGTTACAGTCGATGGCGATCGTTATCGGGCCATGTTGAACGAATTTTTGTTCACAAAAATTGAAGAGGAGGATATTGGCAACATTTGGTTTCAATAGGACGGCGCTACGTGCTACACAGCCGAAGCTACACTCGATGTTTTGCGTCCTGTTTTTGAAGATCGCATTATCAGCCGCAGAGCTGATGTCGTTTGGCCACCTCGGAGCTGCGATTTGACACCGTTGGACTATTATTTGTGGGGTGCCGTCAAAGATAAGTGTTACGCCGACAAGCCAGAGACAATTGACGCTTTAAAGGACAATATTCGTGAAGCCATTGGTGAAATACAGCTGCAGACAATCGATAATGTGCCTAAAAATTGGACCGATCGTGTAGGCTACTGCATGGCCAGCCGAGGCAGCCATTTGAATGAAATTATTTTTCATTATTAACCGGAAGGATTGTACTTTCAAATAAAAAAAGAAATTTGAGAAAATATTCAGTAGTTTTTTTATAGCATTTAAAAAAAAAAGTTATCTGGCGGGCCCTTTATTTCTTCGAGCTTTTGTTGTGTTTATGGCCATATACGTCTGATATTCCTCTATATTTCTCTCTTTAATTATGATCAAAATTCTGACGATATTTTTCCCAAAAAGGTTGTGGTTCTAGGCACTTGGTATGCAATTCAGTTGGATTTATTTCCAAACAACGCAAACAACGTTTTATTCTTTGTAAAAAACAAAATTTATTTTGATATCCTGACGCAAATTACGTCATAATTTATTGGCCTATTGAATTTTCTTATATTAGATGTATTATAACAGCAAGAATCCTGCATGTTCTGTAAATCGAGTCGATTTAAAAATGCAAGATTTAGAGAAATTAAATCCACTAAAAGGGCTATTCACATATTACGTAACGCTCCAGGAGGAGGGCGTTATAGATATGTTACGGATTAGGGAATTTTTACTGAAAATTTTGCAAAAATTGTTTGGTGAGGTATAGAAGCTCTGAATATAGCGTTACGTCATATGTGAATAGCTCCTAATAACGCAATTTTTTCACACGTTTTTTATATATTTTTATATATTTTTATATTTTTATATATTAATATATTTATATATTTTTATATAATTTTTTTTCTAATAAAAAACTTCGTACATAATAATATGTATTTATATGTGGTCACCACTAGTTGATTTTATTTTATTTTTTTTCTAAAATTTTAAAAAATTACTGAAGCATAAATTTATGTTAATTAGGAATACCCGCAGCACACACTCACTCATACATAAATGAATTGGATTTTAATGGTTTCTTATGGAAAATTATGATGTATTTTTCTTAATTTCTTGTACTTTTTTCAGATTTAACTAAAAGGACGCTGTTAGTATTTAATGTGCGTGTATTTGTTGTTTTTTATTTATTTAATGAAAGCCTTCGGAAATGCTGCATCAGAAGTAGTCAGTCATATACAAAGACCATGACTATAGATGAGAGAGAGCATAATTATGAAGTGAAAAATGTTAATGAAGGGACTCCGTAAGGTTGCAGAAAAAAGAAAGCAGTGAAAACAAATAAACCAAAAAATGAACAAGGAAAAAAGGCAAATAGACAAACATCAGTCAACTGGACAGGAGGCAGCCGAGCTAAGTCAGTTAGCAAGTGGTCACTTTGATGTGGTGCAGTCTGTGGTAAACGCGTAATTTATTTTATTTTTTCCAGAATATTTTTTTTCTTTTTGACTTCATCAACAAATTTTTTAAATGAGACGCTTTAATAAACAATTTAAGTCTTAAATAGATTTTTTTTATTTTCTTAATAAATTAACAAATTAAGAAAAGGAGTTTTCTTAGAGAAAGGCAGATGGCAGACATCAATTTTTTTTTACTATTTGTAGAAACTTGAGTGTGTTTCATGTGTATGTTTTTGACTTTGATATGCAAATTATTATTGCTAGTTTTGGTTTCTTTTTCTATTAAGGATTTGTGAAATCCTAAAATAAGTTTCCGGAGTTTTGTTTTGAGGGTTTTAAGACTTTCAAGAACATCTTAAAAATGTTAATTTCTTTAAGATCTTTTGAAATGTCTTAGAAATTTGCTGACCAAATGCATTCATGCATAAATAACACATTCAAATGAATCTGTAAAATCTTTACCATCAAAAACACACTCATACAAGCCCATACTTTAGACATGCACTTAAATGTATTAAGAAGGTCTATACAAATAACAGACAAACAAACAGTTTTAATGGTCACAACACCAAATAATTGTTAGTTTGGAATTTTCTTCTTTTAAAACAAAATTTTAAGTTTATTTCAAAAGACTGAGTATGAATATGCTTCTTACTCGTATATGAATGATTTTCTTAGATTTGTGTTTATCTACTTTTTGTAATAAATAAGTACGAGTATTTTTCTTATTTTGTATTTTTGGCAAATTAAGACCCCTTGACTAATGGTTGATAATGCCTGAACTCAAACTAGAAATCCTATAAAATATTTTTTCATTTTGCTGCATGCTAGAGAAGGATAAAGCTACCACTATGTAATATTACACATGTAAGTTTACTTTCTTTAGCATAATTTGTTGTACAATCGAATGTGTGTAAGGTCATATACAAATGTATGCATATAGATTGAAATAGTTTTTAAATAAAAAGCAGCATATTTGAGGACTTTAAAATGTGTCTTATAGTTTTCTTAGAGATATACAGTGTTTCAGATAAAACAAAATGTGTATATGTATAAATAAATTGTTTAACCGGGGACACATTTTGTGGAGTTGTACTATTATTAGATTTTGTTTTCTTATTTATCAAATGATATCTATGAATATATTAATCAAAATTAAAGTGTGTGCTTCAAGTTTTTTTTCATACTTCTTGGGACTTCCGTCAATAGTTCTGACCCCTTATCATCGACTTCTGACGAGATTATCATTTAAAGATGTTGATCGTGTTCAGTCGGCGGTTATTTGTAAACCATCGTTCCATGTATGTTGGGATGATGCTGTAGATTTAACGTCACTGTAACCCAGGTGATTTTTGATCGTTGACGGGAGCCTTGTGGGTTATACGTTGTCCAGAAACATCGGTTGATACGGCGGTGTTGTTAAATCTTCGCTTCAGGTCATGTCACATATCATTTGATATCCATACATACCTTTCTCAGCGATTACATCTGTGATTGTACAGCGAAAGTAGTTGAGATATGGAACATCATAATAGTGCAATTTAGAAGGAGGAGAAGGATATATGTGTTTAGCCTCATGACCTCTGTTTTGCTTTGCGTTGATGGGAAGCCCAACTATACCTGCATTACGATGAAGAACCTGAAGTTTGGCAATTATATGCTTAAAACTAAGTTTGAACAAGCATATTAACCCCTTTTCGCGAAATGATCGTAAGTGAAAAAGATTTAAATATTCAGGGGAAGGGCTTGCTATTGCATTCAAACATGATTTATATTCATAAACTATCGCTTACGATCAAATCTTACATCAGGTGGTACACTGATGGCTCCAGAAAGCCGGGAGGCTCTGGTATGGGAGTCGTAGGACCAAGGACTAACTACCATCAGTCCTTGGAAAAGCCCCTACCATTTTTCAATCGGAAGTTTATGCCATTTAGAGATGCGAACAATTTAATCTTGACAGGGGCTACCGAGGGAGAGAAATAGCCATCTGCTCGGATAGTCAAGCTGCCATCAAAGAATGCCGCATTACGCTAAATCAGCTAAGCAGCATTAATAAATCATAATCTGCTGGGTTCCTGGACACACTGGAGTGGTAGAAAACGAAAATGCACACAAAATGGCCAGAAGGGGGCCTACTACACTAATGGTCGGACCAGAACCGTTTTGTGGACTTAGATTGGACAAAATCCGGGAAGATATGTCGACGGAGATCAAGAGTACTAGGGAATACCTCTGGTTCAATCTCCCTGGATTGAGGCATGCAAAGCTAATGATTGGAACGTATAACCAAAAACGTTTCATAGCTGGCATGTCGCTGAGTAAAAACAGTCGAAGTATGCTCACAGGTTTCCTCACAGGCCATTGCAGATTGAGAAAACACCTCAACAGACTTGGCATTGAAGAGCAACAGCCTGTGCAGATTCTGTGATTATTACAATGAAACTCCAGCGCATTTTCTAAAGGACTGTGAAGCGTTATACCACAGAGGATATAACCAATTGGATAAGCACCTTTTGCAGGATTGGGAGCTGCCAACACTAGTGCTCTAGCACCTGGCAAGAGATACAATAGATCTACTTCGGTAGCAGTGTCCTGTGTTTCCCATTTAGTTTAATTCATTCAATCATTCTTTTATCGGCTCTGGCTGAACGTTGAACTTCACGATGCCAAAATGAGTATTCACGTCGTAAGTTCTGTTCGTGTACTAAGTCCGGATCGCAGTTGCTAACGTATTATGAATTTCTTTGCACTTGGTGATTTTAGACCATGTTCTATTTGATATTCACTTTTTCCTGCCTGTGGATGATAGACCAATGACAAAGTTGAAGAATTTATTTTTGCACTTTTGAGCAAACAGAATCTGACGTGTCGCCACTATTTTAGGGTTTCCGTATAGTATCGTTGCAATGTTCAATAAGTTTGGCTGCTGCATTGGGTTCACTAAAGTTTGAGATGTTAAATCTTATCCGTTTTGTATAATTTTACCACATGGAGAAGTTAAGAGTTAGAGAGAGTTTGCTACTAAAAAGGAAATGATCGCCGAATATGTCTACCCCTCATTTATTGAGCACGTCTACCTGACCCCCAGTCGTTTCCTCTCGATCTGAGCCCTGTACATAACTTATGATGAATACCAAAGTATATTTGTGTACATTCTTTTGAGGGAATTTGAGAGAAACTTCAACATTATCCTTCCTCAAGTACAAATTTTAGCTTCTTATGAGCTTATGGACAAATTTTAAAGAATATTCTTCTCTTTGAGAAGGCCTAATATTTGTTTTATTATATTCACAAGAATATGTGTTTGTTAAATAGCTCTATGCTTTTTAAAACCTACCATGCGTTACACTGTGCAAAGGCATTTATCTTGTTTTATGTAGCTTAAATAAAACATATGTATTTGTATTTAAAGTTTTTAGAACCCTTGAGTGCACATGCAAACAAATAAACAACAATAACAGTAACATACCTCAATTCAACACACACACACTCAGTCAACGACAAACTAACACTCTTATAAATAAAATGTCCTGTTTTAAAATAGCAGAGAAAAATAACGACTTATACAACATGGATAGTTTTGTATATATATTTTAATGAATTTGCTAATACTTACTTACAGCCTCGTAAGATGCGCTTATATTCTACCATATAATTTCTTGAGCTACATTTTATTAGTATAGCAACACATACAATGTGTGTTTGTGAGTGTGTTAATATAAATATTGCTGTATTTGCTTTACTCGTATCCTGTCCAAAGCTAGCCTGTAGTGTTATTTGTGCAATTTGTATGCTTGAAAGCGTTTTACGACTTTCTTTAAACTTTCTTATAAAGTACAAACTACAAGACGAGCACAATACAATCATTCATTCACATAAACACACACACACACATATTCTAAAACTATTTCTTTATCCAGCAATCCCACATACACATCTTCGAACATTAGTGTAAGTAATTTGGTAGTTAAGCTGTGTCAAACTATACAAGTATTTATTGTTTTCTAGTCACAAAATTTTAAGGAACCCATTATCTTGGTTTTGACTTTAAGGAATTTTCAATTTTCTTTCAAATCGTGTTTCCTGGGAATCTTAAGGCTTTTGTGGTTTTATTTCTTCTTTTCTATTTGTACATGAGCGTGGCATGTGTCTCTTAAAGGTTAGAGTTGAATTTTGACCACTTTCATCTTCTCGTCCAATTGAAATGCGATTACATGACCAAAACACGCACTCTCGACCGAATGAATTGATGTCTTAAAAGGTCATTTTACAAACATGTTTTAGTTTTAGTCTAGAAGTTGACTTCGTTTTTTGTTAAAATGGTTTGAGTTTTAATAAATTTTGCATAAGATTGGTTTTATTTGTTTTAAGGTAGGAACGTGAGTACTAAAGGGTTAAATTTAATTTATTTAATTGAAACTTTAAGGCTGTTAGTGTTACTTTGCAGTTTTTTACAGAGAGTTTCTAATAAAAGGTAGAAGAAGAAATTATATAAATGGAAATGCTTAAAAATTTAATTGTGAAGTACATTAAACTATAATGAAACTAATATTAGTAATACAATAAAATTAATATGGTTCCAAAATTGTATCACTTTCTAGTTCACATAAAAAATAAGCTAGATTTTGCCCGAAATCTGGTTTCAACTAGATTTTACTCGTATACAGGTGTATATGCTTGGTTTTCGAAATCGATTTTTATCACATTTATATATATAAATCAATCTGTGTAATCAACGCGCTAACAACTTCAGCCAATAGCACGCTTGACCCCCTAGTGGTCATCATGATGAGTATAATTTTTGAACTGTTAACATTGGCGATATAAACTCATCAAATCAGAAACACTAGTTTTCGTGATCTCCTCAATTATATGAGAAATCCCATGTGCGAGAACCATCCAGATCATCACCTTAATGCAATATTAAGGAAAATTACGAAGAAAGATATAATGAAACAATGTGTTAAGGCCCCTAACTAAGATGGTGAATGATTTGCTTAACTACACTATGCAACAATAAAATTGTCAGGGAGTACCAATATATTTTTGGTGTATTATCATAGTCCCCTAAATACAAAAACAGTGAAAATTTTAAATTAAATGGATATATATTTTTTTTCTCCACTGATTTTATCATAACTTATAAAGAGACTGTCCTACTTTGTTGAAAAAAAAAATACAAAAAAATATCAAATAAAATTACCTTTAAGTAGTTTTAAGATTATTGTTTTCTACTCAATGGTTTCACAACTATTCAGACCGCAATGATAAAAAAACATATGTTTTTGTCCAAAATCGATATATTGTATTTTTTTATTTAAAAAAAATCGAAAATTGCAAAATGTTACTATTTTTATGTACTAACCGCAAAGCCACATATACCCCAAATAAAATAATCTTTATTTTTTGTAAATCAAATAAATATTGATGTTATTCATAATAAAAAAATTACCTGCTTATTCAAAAATTGCGTATATTTACACTGTACAACAAAATAAATTTTTTTCAATAACCAGCTAGAGGTCACCACCTGTATCGGTGTTTTGAAAGTTTACATCTGGAGAAGTTAAATTGTCACTCGTTTTGCACATAATTATACTGAATCGTCATTGTATATCTTAAACGCCTTATATTTATCGTATAAGACGCGTAGTTCGATGTAGAATAACACGGTTAACATATTTATAGAGCATTTATACCCTCTAGCTCTTCTAGGTATGGGTCTTTTTGGCCCCTGAATAAATAAGGAACAAAAAAACTCCCCTTCAGAGGCAATATATCACGGTTCCACAAAAATGTTTTTCGTGGTGTTTTACAAAAAATTTTTTAACACATTCTGTACGTTAAACGTAAGGCCTTCAAGATATTATGCCAAGTCAGTATATATATATATGTGCAAAAGGCGGAACCCCCTAAAATAAATCCCAGATGTAAACTTTCAAAACGCAATTACAAGCATGTACTTTTTTTGGTGACTTCTACCAGAATCAGTTGTAAGAACCTTGTTATTTAAAAAAAGCTAATTTTTCTTTTTCCTTGGAATATTAATCATGCCCAATTCTTTCTGAATTAATCATTACGAACCTTGGATTTACAAATATATTTTGCTGTACAGTGTAAATATTCGCAACTTTTGCAAAAATTAGGCGACTTCAATTTCTTATGAATAGAATCAATATTTATTCATCGATTTTCATGAAATAAAACTTCTTTTATTTGTAATATATCGAGCCATAACCACCAAGAAAGCTTAAGCGACATGCTTTTCGAAAATCGTTTTTTGACAAAAATTGATTATTTATGATGATTCTGTGAAAGCTTCAAAGCTTCAAACTATCTGTGAAAGCTTCAAACTTATATCACGGGCCGTTACGGAAGTACAGCAAAATAAATTTTAGCTTAAGTGCATTTTCCCTTAAAATTGTTAATATGTTTACATTTTTTGTAACTCCAAAGTGTCGCTTAAGCTAAAATTCTCTTTTTCCAGTAGAGCAAAATCAGTGTGAACAACTGCAAGGATATCAATGAAACAGTTACAGAACAGCTTGCTAAGGATAGTAATTAATAGTTTCAAAATAATTTGATTAAATTAACTGATGTTTGATGCCATCAAGAATATCTTAAAATATCAACCCCATAAACACGTGTTGTCTTATAGGAAATTTATTAAAGCTATCAACATTATACGTAACAGTCCACTACAATAATATGTAGCCAATATTAAAGCTCTACTTCGATTTAAACCAAAGATAATTAAAAAATACTTCTCCTGTAAGATTTATTTTTGGCGCTTAAGCTTTTTTGGCGGTTACGACTCAATATGTGGGCTTATGAACAGTTAATAGAAATGGTAAGTGTTTGCCATTTCCGATATTTTATAATTTTTTACATGATAGAAATTTTCTAATTTTGCATAAAAAAATATATTTTTCATATTTGCAGTCTGAATAATTCTGAAACCATTGAGGATGTAAAAGAATAATGTTAGAACCGCTGAAAGTTAATTTCTTTTTAGTGGTATTGTTTTTTTAAGGAAATTGAATAATCGATGCTACACCAAGTAGCGTCTTGAAAAATCACAAAAAAACGTATCCATAGAATTTTAAATTTCGACTGTTCGTAAATAGGGGACCATAATACATCAAAAAAAAAATATAGTGATGAACAAAGGTCATGACAAAGGTTTCATTTTGTTGCATAGTGCTATCAGTCTAATTTGATGAACAAGGTGTACGGAAATTAAAAGCAGGTGTTCTCGATGTGTTAAATATTACTATATTGCAAAACGTTTCATCAAACAATCATGATTTGTATCCAAAAAAATGTATTGTGTGTTATCCATAGTTTTTTTTTAATAGATATAATTAAAGTTTTTTAGTGAATACCTAAGGAGGTCATGTTGAAATACATCGAAGATTATGCATCTGAATTCTATTAAATTCAGAATAAAACCTTAGTTCTGAAAAAAATATCGAATTCGTATAAAAATGTATTGAGCGTTACGTAAAAAATTTTTTTTAATATAATTTATCTATAAATTTTAGGACGTTAAAAAAACATAACAGCAACTGTAGGGTAGAAACGATATAAAAAACAGTTTCTGTTTACAAATTTCTGGTTTTCTATGAAAAAATTTTGCTCCTTTTGCACTGTGGGCTGTTATATTTTCTAAAAATTTATTAGATAGGCCGTATTTTGCAGCAACAAAATTATTTGAAATTGACATACATAATTGTTGACCCTATTGGCCTACTTTTTGCTAATGTATAAATTTTTGGAAAGATTTATTTTAAAACATATACATTTTTTTTTCTATGTAAACCAAAGTCAAAGTTGAAAAATTGGTCATAACTTTTAATTTCGTTCTCCGATTATTATAAGTTTTTGTTCTTCGAGAGTAGATGTATAATGCTGCCAAACCTAATACTTATTTTTTGTGGTGCATTTTTTCGCAAACATCATTTCCAGAACAATCGCGAAAGCAAATGTCACGCTCAATACACAAAATGGTAAAAAAAATCTAAAAATGTAATTGTATTTCAGGATCCATGGAATGATGCAAAAACTTTAATATGAATCCTACTGTCTTATATTTCTATTACTTACATTGGTAAACAACAACAAAAAAACACACACACAAAATGTACGCTTAGAATGAGAATCACCGATATAAAAAACTTCTATGAATTTGGTGCGTAGACTCGTTTAACGATTGTGAGAAAGTGAAATCGCTGTTCTTACTACTTTTCCAAAGTCTACATGATTTTTAAACTGGAGCTTGCATATTTACAAAAAATGCAAAAAAGCCATCACCCTACTGTGCATTTTTTGGAAAGCCAAAAAATTAAGAGTTTTCAAAGCTTCAAGAAATAAAAAAAAATATTTAATTTTGAATATAAAATACAAGTAAGATCTCCTGAAATTGATACCGACATGACTCCAATCAAATAAAAGTGATTTTTATGTAGATTAATAGTCCTAAACTATTTTAAGGCTTGGAAGAACGTTCGTGAAATAATAAGTGAATAATACCAAAAATAGTGTAAATTATGGAAATATTAAGTATCAGTATATTATTAAGACTAGAGCTGCTAAATAAAACTAATATACTAACTTTTGACAGCTAAAAAAGATTGTTCTCATGTGTTATGCAGTTTTACATGCATGTTGCTATTTTTACTAAGATTGTATGAATGCGATAGTCAATTAGAAACCACGTTAGAAAATAAGATTTGCTTTCTCTTTCATACAATCTTCGTAATGTTTTTATATATTGACGGGTCTAGTTAGTTGTCTATGATTAAAACTATGAACAAATCTCTAGAAGTCTTTTATCATTCCGTTGTATTGTTTTTCTATAAAGTTTGATATTTCACAAAGAAAAATTTCAATCAGCTTTTTTTCTTATGGCTACGAAATCCTGAAAAAAAACCTTGACGTAAACGGTAAAGATTTTGTTCCAGATTTCAATTTAATCTACTACATTTCACTCAGTTTACTTTTTTATTAATTATTTTTTATTAATTTAAGATTTCTTTAGAAATGCCCTTCTTTAAAACTGAATTAAATCGCTTTTCTCAAAAAAATGCTTTTATTAGTAATAAAGCATTTACAATTAAACAATTAAACAGTTTTAATCGTCCAAAAAGCATTATATGAACATAAAAAGATAATATTTTCAAAAGATATTAAAAATATGCTTACATACTTCAAAGTTTTCAGTCAAACAAAAATATGTATATGAATTTCTTTTCATATAATTAACAATAAAAAATGTATATATAAAACAAATATGCCAACAAATTAAAAAAAAAACAATTATATAAGTAACAAAAAATGTCAGCATTTGAACATTTTATGAAGCAAGAGACAAAAGACACTCTTACACGTACACGCACACATTCATACAATTTACAATAAACCCCAAACAAAATAATGCGTAACATTATTTGAATATTACTCATACTACCCGTGCACTGGACATTTCCTAGAAAAGTATTTTATGAAATTTTCTAATGGTATGAGGTTTTTTTAAGTTTGTATTCTCCCTTTTCACTTTCTAGGACAACTGAATAGAAAAAAACGTAAAACAGTTTGATCAAAAATCACATTAAAAGGCAAAATTCTAAAAATTTTAATCAGATTTATGTTAAATATCCTTTCTTTTTATAAAATAACATTCACATACATTTAAATGTGTATTGAAACCTTAGGTAAAGTATTGTTAATGCCCAAAATAAAATACTCACACATATGTTTACTTTATATATATTTTTTCTTGATTGTCCTTTACCTTATAAATATTTTGTTGTCTGCTTAAGTCACAAACAGTAATAAGCAAATTTATAGACCTTATGCAAACTGGCCTTTTTCCATAAAATATTAAATTAATTTAACAAGAGCCGAAAATAACGAACTTGAGCCGAAATTAAAAAACTATGTGAACTAAAGCTAAAGCTAACAAATTACGGAGAAATAACTATAAGTGTAAGAATATAGTTAATAAAAATGTTTTACTTACAAGTCTGTCAATATTTTTAAAAGTTACGAGACTTTTAAATATTTTATAGTCGATTTTTGCCTAATCTTGCGAATTGCCTAATCTTGAAAATAGCCAAGAGTTTATTTCTGAAGGCTTATGTTCTATATAGAGTTATAATCATTGTTCTAAATAAATTAAATAATTTTATTTAAATCATGCTATATCTTTAGTCTCTATTGCTAAAGCAAATACAAAATGCACATAGTCTACATATTCGATTTTAAAATAAGTTTTGCTCCTTTCTGTTAATTTCAACACAATATAGGATATGATATGACTCTTTTTTCACTCTGCCTTATTTGTAAATTTATTTGTTAATGTTCAGTCTTTTTTTTTACTGAATTTCTAAGTATACAAGTACGTAAAGGAGAACTGGACTGAAGTTGCTTAGTAAGTGCGGAAATGTCCCAAAGCTAAAATAAGTCACACAATACATGAAGTATCCAGCAGCCAAAAGAAAAAAAAAGGATAAAGGACTTTACGTACTTATTTCTTTTCATGAATAACTTGTTATAGTCAGTGTGTTAATGCGGGCATAATACGCCAAGTGTCCCGCTTTACAACAAGGCCACAGCTGTCTGTAAACAAAATTTTCTAATTGTAATTGTATGTGTTGGTGGGGCTTCAAACGTATGCTGGAGCATGTATGAATAAATGAATGTGCAGCCGACTGTTTGGGCAAGCGGCTAGTTGTGTGTCTCTAAAAAAAAGGATGTTTTTTATGCTTACGGGCATAAAAAAGGGTCTCAACTCTTAAAATCCACTTTACTTTATAAGTTGTGGTTCTAATAAAATAAAAATTTAATTTCTCTAAATGTATGTGTGAACAAGTTATATGTCATATATATAGTTTATGTGCCTACAATACATATGAGCAATGACAACAATGTGAAAAGTGTAAAGACCTTGTTAAGTCTTAATTAAACCCACTCAAATACATGCACACGCACACACTCATATATGTGTTTAGAAAGAAAATTGTTTTAAAAATTTAATTTGTAGAAAAAAAGACGTACTCTTGTTAGATGAGATAAAACAAAATCAATATTTTAAATTGTTAAAAGAAGTATTTCGGCTTTAGTTTAGTATTTAAATTTAAGGAATATTACAATATCGAGCCTGCTGCACCATCTTATCAGCGTTCGTTGTTCATGTTTACCTCTTGTCAAGGTGGCTAATAGTGAGTAGGAATATCAACTATTTAACCGATTTATTTAATGAAATAGAATAAGAGAGATATTTTAACTTCTTATCTCCAATCTTAAGTTAAATCAATTTCGAAAATCCCCATTTTTGATTACACTCTGCAACAAAATGAGATTTTTATCATGATGACCTTTGATTATCACTACATTATTTTTTATATGTTATGGTCCGCTAACTAAAACAGTCTATAATTAAAATGATTTTTTTTTCTAAAATTTAATATTTTTTAAGAGGCTGCTACACCGATCACCATAGCTTGGGAGTGGCTTGCTAAATTTAACTACAAAAAACACGAAAAACTTGGAATAAAATTATTTTTTAAGCCGCTCTAATATTATTTTTGTAAGTGAAAAATTTTCACTTTCCTAAAATGAATCGCAAATCTAAACTTCCAAAATGGCGATATATGATGGCCTCTACCAGAATCATCTGTTAGAACCTTGTTATTAAAAAAAAGTATTTTGTTGTATAGTGTAAATATTCGTAATTTTAGCAAAAATCAGATGATTTCACTTTATTACGAGCAATATAAATTTTATTTTACTTTAAGTATATGTGGCTTTATGATTAGTTAATATAAAATTGGTAAGTGTTGCCACCTTCGATTTTTTTTATAATTTTTTAAATAATGAAAATTTTCTAATTTTGCACTAATAAACATATCCTTCACTACTTCTACTTTGGCACTTTAACCAATTAGCACAAACCAATTCAATAGAACACTGAAGATGGCACATAGCCGAAACCGGTCTGTTTACAAACCAAATTTGACGTGGGATGACGGAAAATCATTCCAAATTCAAAAAAACCCCGTCGGAAGAAAAACACAACACTCAATTACTTTAACATGGCCCTGCCATTGGATGTAAGAATTACCACATTTGACAAGTTTTACATTTTAATATTTCGAAGGCATTGAATACACAAAACACAATAAAAATTAAATGTCTCTGCTAAAGCCCTTATGACACTACATTTTTTCTTCATTTTTCAAGTTTTGGAGAACAGTGCAAATATAATATAATAGGAAATTTTACCAGGTGCAAAGAGTTTAGCTATATTAAAATAAATACCAAATTGTCAAAGCTTTTACTAGTGTTATCGATAAAAAAGGGGCCCTGTCAAAAAACAATGTAAAAATGTTCAACTTAAAATTGACGTTTCATGCTTGAAACATTAAAGTATTGCCAAGTTATCGCTTTATTCACGAATTCAGCGACTTAGCGCCTCGTTTTTTTTACTTTTTTTTCTTTTACCGTTTTATTATAAATAAAAAGTAGGCAGCACTTAAAGAAGCCATTACGTTTTGTTTACATTTTGTATAGTTGTTTCTCTCTATCATATGCTATTTCTTTCTTTCAATCCTATAGCAAAACAATGCAAGAAAAATGTAGTGTCATAAGGGCTTAAGCATTGAACTCAAACCGTCTTCAGTTATTGTGTTATTTTATGAAAAGTGTTTTGCTCACTAGGCTACTTCACAACTATTTTGTTACAGGCTTAAAACTAGTCTTCACAAACATGAACACAATTAAAAAAACGCATTTAACTTGCCCAGGGGTTGAAATATGTATCGTCTGTATGATAAGCAGATACACTACTACTCTGCCAATAAGAGAATACATGGCATGCTTAATTACTAATAAGTAATTGTTCAACTAATGTAAAGTAATACAGACGGTATGTAATTCTTTGAACTGAATAGGTTTAGGTCGAGAGGTATTATTTCGGCTCAAATTCATACAAAATTTTTTTTTTAATTTATTACCGAAAGTGTCTGTCAGTATGTACTCACAAAATTATTAATAAAATGAACATTTATTCCTGGGTTTTCATGATATATGCCTTTTTTGTTCGTAAGATATCCTTAAGCAGAATAGTTAAAATGTAAAGTTTGTGCAGCCTTAAAATTTTTTCAGTTCTTAAGAAGAAAAAATTTTTTAATTTTGTATGAAAAGACACTTTTCGATACTATTCTGTTCCGCGATTTCTTCACAAAGAAGTGCTGCATTCAGCCGAAAAGCTTTAAATTTGCTATTATTCTAGCAAATTTATATTAAATATTTTCAAAATAACAAAAAATTAATTTATTTTCAAATGTCAATATTTTCTTCCAGTTAAAAACTGAAACTAAAGCTATCAGTTAAATTTAATTGAAATTTAATAGGCAAATCAGCTTTGGGTTAATGACATTTTACTAACCAAGATCTAAATTTTGAGCTTAGTGTTAACTGCAGGTTATTATTTTTATTGTTAATGGCCCTTAGTTGCATTTTTTTTAAGAAAATTCCAGTTTATTTTGCTAAAATTGATTAAATACTTGAAAATGCTTCATATATTTCATAGGATAAATTACTTGCTCGTGTGCATACAATGTGCTTAAACTAATTTATAGATTTACCTTAAAATATCGCAAACTTGCATGAACTTATGTGTCAATGTTTAATACTCACACTTGAAAAAAATACAGTAAATAATAAAAGTATATATCGTTACCTCAAAATACGGATATCGTATTTAACTTTTCAGGAAACTAAAGGATTCATTCCAGTTTTGTAGTGGATATAACCTGAGTCTTTTGTTTTAAAATATCGCAAACTTGCATGAACTTATGTGTCAATGTTTAATATAATGCATACTGCACATTTGCGAAAGTATAAGGCTTAGAAGGAAACACCATTAGAAAGAGCGTGCGAATTTTATTATGAATATATAATAATCCCAAAATCTGAAATTTTGGCATACGACATCCGTATTTTGAAGTAGCGATATGTACATATATGCTCTTGCTTTTCAACACTAAAAACCATGTGTGGTCGCAAACAATCAAGAAAACTTTTACTCACTCTTACCTGAACATACATTTACATTATTTTAGTTCGTGGAACTCTTCATTTATGCCAAAATGCATTAAACAGATTTTATGGAATATATTTTTCTTGTCTTGTTTTCTCGGTATACATCTTGTGTTGGAAAATTCAATTATAAGTTATGTTGTTATTCTATAGAGAACCATAATTAATTGTTTGTTAGATGTAAGACACTGCTTTTTGCCAAAATATGCTTCAGACTCGTAACAATTTATATAAAAGTATTTTAAGATACAAGACAAAGATTTAAAGGAGACCCTTAATTAATAATTTGTCTTTTGTAGCAGGATTTAATGCACATGCAACAGTACGAGGGTGGTTAAAAAACTAATAGGTCGACCCTTTAAAAAAGGGATATTAATAGAAGTAAGAAATTTTAGGTAAAATTTGTATATTATTTATATATAAACAATATAAAAAAGATTTGAATGAAAATCTGAGACTGAGTTATGAAATGACTCACATTTTTGAAAAGAAAATTGCCGGCAGAAATTTATGAAAAAAAATAATACTAAAAAGTGAATAATTTTTCTATTTAAACAATATAAAAAAGATCTGAATAAGAATTTCAGACTGAGTTATAAACTGACTCACATTTTTAATTTATGGAAAACGTAACACCTTTTTACATAGAAAATTTGCAATTTTTACAATTTAGTGACGGTAATCCATTGGAAAAACAATTCTGCTGTTGCTAACTATCACTGTTCCATGAAAATCACAATTTTATTCAGTTATTTATGAATTTTTGAAGAACAATACGAATTTTTTTAAGCTTAACCAAACTGGACGAACTGTTCTTGAGCTAAGCTAATATATAGGTCGAATTAACATATTAATTTTAGTTCATGTCGAGATATACGGTTGCTTAAAAAAAAAGTCAAGAAGTAACGAAGCAAAAAATTTTTTTGTAGACCAGTGTTATTAATTATCCTGCCTAAATATAAATGATATTTCTCTCGCTAAAAATTTTTAAAGAACTATTTTTGTACAATTTCTTTAAAAAAATTTAATTTACTTATTTATACATTAGAGGTGGAGCGTCGATGTAAGAAGGGGGAATAGAGTCGTCCAATCCATATTGAATATCAGCACAAATGGGCATTTTGCTGAATTATATTCAAAAATATAACCTTTTTAAGGTTCCGTACACCAAAAGTGTAAAGGAACTCTATTATTGTCGCTACGCTGTAGAAAAGACGTCACCAATTAACATCGATATTTAAAGCAATAGAAATTAATGGGTATTCTATCAGTTAATGTAATTTGTATCTTGGAAAGCGTAAGAGGTAAAATCTTCAAATTTAAAAAAAACGCTAAAACTAAAAAATTCCAATATTAAGAAAATGTCAAAACGAAATATCGCTAAAATGAAAAAGCGCTTAAAGAAAAAAAGCACAAAAAAAACGATGAAATGCAAAAAAATCACTAAAACTAAAAATATCGCCAAAAAACTAAAAAAAAACACAAAAAACGAAAAAAGTCATCAAAACGAAAAAAAGCACTAAAACAAAAATAAATCGGTGAAACTAAAAATATCATCAAAAAACGAAAAAAATCACCAAAAATGGAAAAAATCACCAAAAGGCAAAAAAACGCCAAAACAAAAAAAATCGCCAAAACGAAAAAAAGTTTCAAAGCTAAAACTAAATATATCATTAAAAAGCGAAAAAACGTTAAAACAAAAAAATACGCCAAAACAAGAAAATCGGCAAAATTAAAAACAACGTCAAAAACAAAAAAAAACACCAAAATGAAAAAAGCGCTTAAAACAAAAAAATCTAAATCTACAAAAAAAACTTAAAATATAAAAAAATAAAATTAAGCGAAAAAGCAAAATGAAAAAATTGCCAAAATGAAATAAGGGCAAAAACGACGAGGGATATATGTGTATTTGTACGGAACCCATCGTATGCGATCTAAAGCCGCACTTTACTTAATTTATTTAATTTCTTTGCCATATCTTTTTCTTAAGCCTACTCGTAAAAGACAATTTTGTGCTTAATAAAAGAAGCTTAAAGTCGTGAAGATCCTACAAAAAAATGGCAAACTTATAAGCCATTAAATACAAAAAGCCGATTTTATTTTCCATACAAATTTTTTTTTCGATGATACTGGTGAGTAAAATTCATTTAACATCGTACATATTCTTGGGTCCAACTCGTTCGTACTCGTTCAGCAGATCGTTTTAGCCATAAACCTATGTTCAAACATATATAAATTATATGGGTTTGATCATAGGTTTGTCGCTAAAACGATCTGCAGAACGAGTTCGAACGATTTGGACCCAAGTCTATAATGAACGAGCAATAGGTGAAACATAATAGTCTACTTAAAAACATATATTTAATTGTTTTTGTACTACCATATTAATGCATAATATGTTTGTCATTCGTTACCTTAATATAGGATGAACTGATGTGTATATTATTTCACCTGGTCTTAATTGTTCAGAGCTCCTTTAAACCAAAGCCAAAGAATTAAAAAATAAAATGAGTTTTTTTAAGAGTAATTCCCTTTACATATCTCTTGTTTTTTGCTTAAATGCATATATTCTGCACATGGTTTTTCGTCTGGTTAAAATTTTTCTTTGTAACGTTTTGGGATCTCACCTCTGGTTAATTTTGTTTTCTTCTCCTTTACAACCCAAAACAATAATAAAAACACCAAAATCAGATATTTGAAACTACTACAACAAAATTCATGCAAATTTTTACATGTTTCTTTTTCTTCGCAATCAAATTATTCCAAATAAATCCCAAATTTTTACGATGAAACAATAACTTTTTCTTTTCAAAATTTTTTTGCTTTTACCCAACACTCGCCTAGATTTTTTGAATAAATACTTAAGCAACGAATGACGAATTCTTAGCAAATTGATGATGATCATGCTACAAATTTTACAATAAACACTTAAATTGCACATGTTTTAAATAATTTTTTTTGCATTGCAATTATTACCCACATAATTTTAATTAATTTATAAGACTTCCATTTTATTGATTTATTTGTTAATAACATTTAATATTAAAAAGAAAAGTCACGAATGATGAACAACTTGTAGACATACTTTTAATAAAAAACAAAAGTTTTTTTTCGAACTTGCTCAATTTTGTAAGATTTAAAAACGAATTTGTTATGTTTAATTTTATTTGCGGTGATTTATTCAATTATAATTATACATCTGAAAAAATTGTTTAAGCCAACTTCAATGCTTTTGTAAAAAATACACAGATAGGTATAAATGTAAATTTGTTTAATGTAAGCCCTTAAACATTTTTATATAAATAAACAATTAACACCTTTTTGTTTAAAGTAAATATAATTGCTTGTATTGTTAACTTTGACTTTATGTGGTCATAATCTCTGACATTAAAACGTTAAATCTTTATCTCTAAAATATGTAAACACTTTATTTAAAAAAAAACGTATAAAACGTTTTAATATAGTCAATCTTAAATACATGTTTACTTAAAAAAATGAATACTAAAAAAACTCCCTTCCTAATATTCTCTGGAAGATTTTTTACAGCATTTTTTCCATCAACAAAAAAAATCGGTCAACACCATCATCAGCAAACAAAAACAAACAAAAGCAATTTTTCAGTTTTTGCTTCTTTAAATTCACATTCTCATATCTACTCATAGTTAAAGAATTAAGTACTCGTTCTCGTATCTACATATCTAAAAAGGCGTGAAATTAATTTACATAATTTTACGCTCTTTGATCGCTTCAAATTGCCTTCGTTGCCCTTGCAACACAAAGATAAAAACAAAACGTCCATACAACGCTTGGGGCCATAAAGTGTCGTACGTACTGGTAAATACTTGATGCAGCACTGTGTTTTAGGGCAGTACAGTTAGACAGTGTGCTGTACAATAAATTGAAGTATTTTTTTTTTTTTTTTGTTGAAATTGTGGCTTTATTTTTTTCTCTTTCTTGTTCTTATTGTTCTTGTATTTCTAAATGCTGTCAAGTGAAAATTTACGCCTCCCTGTACACCAATGTAATGTGTTTTATATTAAATATATGCTAAATTAGAATATTATATATAGTCCAAATAAAAGCGTTAAACTGTTAACTCAAGTTGCACTTTAGTGGCCTAAAACGTCACTTTACGAACTTAATCATTTGGGGGATCTTATAGATAATAAAAGCTAAATGTAATTTTATGTTGTAATAAATGGTAAAAATAAAACAACACAGAAAAAAAAGATAGTTCCCAAAAAGAATCTTTAGCAATTGTATTATGTGAAAAAGAAGTGGTTGTTAATGGAATGCAAATCAGTTATTTTTTGTTTAGAATTCAAGAAATTTCATTCGTTCGATATCGTCTCACATACTGTTTTTAATATATTACTAATAGTAATAATAGTTTTCCATAATTACACAGTGGAACAGAACTTTTGGTGCCCGCAATTTTAACTCAGTTTTGTACGCGATGATGAATCCTCTTTACTATGTTAAACTAGTTTTTCTGCTGCTCGCGCTTTAGAAATATCTCGGTTTTTTTTATTCACAGTATATACACTATTTTTTTTTTTCATTTAAATTTTGAGTGCTACACCTTTAAATGAGAAATATTATTACTAAGGAACTAGTCTAAGCAAACATATGTTTTTTTAGCATAATAATTCCGGTGGTTGTTTTGGGATATCTGTCTGATTTTTCAAGGATATTGAAATTTAGTTATTTTAGTTTAACGCTAATAAAATTGTGTATCAAAAAAATCCCACAAACAAAAGTATTATACAACATACACAAGACGTTTCAGGGAACATACGAGCAGTTTTTAATTAAAATAAAAATTAGTTCAAAATATAACTAATTATTTAAAGATTAGCTCGAAATTTGTTAAAAATTAAAGGATGTTCTAAAGCGAGCAACGAAAAATGTTGAAATACTAATGTAATATGCAGACATACTCGTATATGACATTTTAAATTTTCAAAGTTTATGTTAATTGGTGTAGTCTGTAGAATGGACTACACCAATTAACACCGATATTTAAAACAATAAAAATTAAAGGGTATTCTATCAGTTAATGTAATTTTGACTATCAGTTAATGTAATTTTTGAAATTTTCAAAAACGGTAAAACTAAAAAAGTCCAAAATTAAAGGAATATCAAAACGAAAAAAACGCTAAAATGAAAAAAGCGCATAAAGAAAAAAACACCAAAATTGAAAAAATCGCTAAAACGCAAAATATCACCAAAACTAAAAAGATCGCCAAAAAACTAAAAAAAAACGCCGAAAACCGAAAAAAGTCGGCAAAACGAAAAAAACACTACAACATAAAAAATCGCTAGAACTAAAAATATCATCAAAAAACGAAAAAAATCGTCAAAAATTAAATGAAATCACCAAAACGAATAAAAGCGCCAAACCAAAAAAAAAAGCGGCGAAACTAAACAAAATCGCTTAAAACCAAAAAAATCGCCAAACCGAAAAAAGTGGCAAAACAAAAAGAAATCGCTTAAATTAAAAAAATTACAAAAAACCGAAAAAATCCCCAAAACCAAAAAAGCGCCGAAACTAAAAAAAATCGCTTAAAACCAAAAAAATCGCCAAACCGAAAAAAGTGTCAAAACAAAAAGAAATCGCTCAAATTAAAAAAATTACAAAAAACCGAAAAAATCCCCAAAACCAAAAAAAGCTCCAAAACTAAAAAAAAGGCAAAAACTAAAATAAATCGCTAAAACTAAAAATATCGTCAAAAAGCGAAAAAACGTTAAAACAAAGAAAAGCGCCAGAACCAGAAAAACGCAAAACAAAATTGGCAAAAAATAAAGAAAAAAATTCAAAAAAACAAAAATCGTAAAAACACGAACAAAATCGATAGAACGAATAAAAATGTCATAACCAAAACAAAATCGCTATAACTAAAAAAATCACCAAAAACCGAAAAAATCCCCTAAACCGAAAAAAGCGCCAAAATTGAAAAAAATCGCCACAGCAAAAATAAATTGCTAAAACTAAAAATATCGTCAAAAAGTGAAAAAACGTTAAAAAACGCCAAAAACCAATAAAAAAATCACCAAACCAAAAAAATCGGCAAAAAACAAAAAAAATTTAAAAAAAAGAGAAATTGCCAGGAAAAATAACCAAAATTAAAAAAGCGCCAAAGACAAAAAATCGCCAAAAACAACGAAAAATACTTAAAAAATAAAAAAAAATAAAATTAAACAAAAAAGCACATTGAAAAAAACTGGCAAAATAAAAAAGGGGCAAAACGAAAAGGAATATACAGATGTGTATTCGTACGGAACCCTTCGTGTGCGAGTCAAAGTCGCACTTTACTTAATTTATTTAAGTAGTTATTTATTATTCATATTTTTAATATATCATTATGGCATTCTGAGTCCAAATGCAGCAAGAAAAAAATTTTCCTCATTTACAGTTTTTCAAAGATCGTGAATTTTATATATTTTGCAGCAAATATCTTTCTTTCGGATCTTTTTTAACAAAATACTAATCTACACAACAATATATTTCATTTGAGCATAATAATGTAGGTGCTTTTAGCATTAGACTTTGATGGTATTCGAAGGATATTTAGTGCTAAAATTACTATCTCACTTTACCATCTGTTCTCTCTACTCTATTCCTTTCCCAAAGAAGATAGCAGCACATTAATTAATTAACAATTAATTAGCTGCTAGGCATTAAGTGCCTGAAAGTGTACTTCTGTGTAGAAAAAAAACAATTATACATGATCAATATTTGCAAGGAACGAGGGAAAAATCAACGTCAACTTAGATTTTAACGTACACAGCAGAAAATATCAGTACTTTTTTGGAAGACCCTACACTTTCTTCATTCAAATTGTATATTTTAATATGACTATTTTGAACTTATTTGCTTTTTAAGGCAATCATTCCTAACGTTATACTCCAAAAACTTTGACTTAAATAGAACAAAATATCAGAAAAATGACCAAGAAAAAAACTAAGCTAACGGTAGCACTAAGATTTGATAATTTTATTATCGTATTTAATTTTCACGAAAATTTTCTTATATATTTTTTTGTTTGTTAATTTATATTTACACTAAAACGCATAAATTTACCCAATTTATGCGTTTTAGTGTAAAGTATATTGCTAAATACATAGTAGTTTTAACGAACACGAAACTAGCTTTGTAAATGAGAATCACTCATATACGGGTGTTTTTTATAGAGGTATAGAACTTCGAATTGAAATAAAACACAAGAAAATCGTTTTAATGTCCATCAATTTGGCTTTATTGGAAGGATAATTTTATGCCATTAATGTTTAAATATGATTTCGGGCATGTGGCCGCCGCGGCTGGCTCGAATAAAGCCAATTCTACAGGTCCAATTTTCAACCACTTTTTCGAGCATATGGGGCCGTATGTTGGCAATAACGCCACGAATGTTGGCTTCCAAGTCCCCTAACGTTTCTGGTTTGTTGGCGTAGACGAGCGACTTCACATATCCCCAAAGAAAATAATCCAATGGTGTCAAATCACACGATCTTGGTGGCCAATTGACAGGTCCATTCCGCGAAATTATGCGCTCATCGAATGTTTCCTTCAATAAATCGATTGTGACGTGCGCTGTGTGGCATGTATCGCCGTCTTGTTGGAACCACAACTCATCCACATTCATGCCATCCAATTCGGGAACAAAATAGTCGGTTATCATGGCTCTATACCGGTCTCCATTAACGGTAACTGACTCTCCAGCATTATTTCGGAAGAAGTATGGCCCAATGACTCCACCAGCCCATAGAGCACACCAAACAGTCAGTTTTTGTGGATGTAATGGCGTCTCAAGGGTCTCATGTGGATTCTCTTCACTCCAAATGCGGCAATTTTGCTTGTTGACGTAGCCATTCAACCAAAAATGAGCCTCATCTTCGCGAACTGAACTTCGCAAACTGAACCATTATTTTCGAAATAAATTTGCACGATTTGCAAGCGTTGTTCTTTTGTCAACCTGTTCATGATGAAATGGCAAACCAAACTAAATATTAATCACTTGACAGCTGACAAAATGGCCGCCAGTTAAAAAAGTGATGCCAACTTAAAGTTCTATACCTCAATAAAAAACACCCAATAAATACATTTGTATGTATGTGCGTATCTATAGAAGCTTTTAGTCCTTTGTATTTGCTCTAAATTAACACTCCACCTTATAAAGTCTTTTAAAACAAAACAAACTCCCCAAAAACATAGAGTTATCACAATTTAAGCTTCATATGACTTGTCAGCTTGTCACATTTCAACTAAACTTCCGGTCATTTTTAATATGAAATTAAATTAAAATTCCAAAAATCACGAAAATCTAAAAATCAGCAGCAAACTGGCCAGTTGACGGTCAAATAATCGCAACAGTTTGAGCAGCAAGGCAATGTATTTTTGGCAAAAAAAACGAGGCTATATGCTGTGATTTAAAAAGATATATGATTATTTTAGTCACGTTGTACATTAAAAAAAATCAACAAATATGATGAAAATTATAAAACAAAACAGGCGCTTGCATACACACAGATGTCAAACGTAATGCCTGATGAGATTCGTATGTCATTTTTGATGATACGTGGATATTTGCCCCAAATAGATAAAAAAAAATACTTAAAAAACTAAGATAAATATGAGGGAGAGCTTAATTCACTCGCTACAATGAAAAGTATAAGAATGAAATGTTTGTTGGTTGAAGAATATTAACAGTTTGATGACAGCAGTACTTAAGAGATGTTCATATCATTACGAAGGGGAATTGTGTGGAAATTAAAATTAATGATCTCTCTGAAAAAAAACTAAAATAAAAGCGAGTCAAAAAAACTAAAGTTATTCTTCGACCAGAATATTTTTGCAAAATTTTGTTGACAATTTTTATTCAGTATACTTAAGCCAAAAATATATCCAGCACGTAGAAATAAAAATGCAATTTTGTTAATAAGCTTAATGCTGAAAACATCCCTGTCGGAAAATGTCTAGTCGACTACAAAAATAATCAACTTCTAGTTAGCTTTTCTTAGACTAACTAAAAGCTGACTACAATGTAATCCAGATCTGACCCAAAATCAATTATTAAATTGAGGTAAGAGCCAACAATTTTGCTCTCAGCTACTTTAAAACTCATATCAAGTTTATATTAACTTTTTGCTGTTATTATTTTAAATAGTACCTTACTGGAGGTCTACATTAGTACGAACACCATGTCGAACATATCATATGGCTAATGTAGACCGCTCATGTCCATGTTTCGTCCATGCTCTGACACCGAAGCCCGAACATATGGCTGAGCATCAATGTTCGCCATGAGATTCGCCGTCAGCAACCATTTTCAATGGAAAGAAAGGAGACAGAACAAATATTCCATTTGTATTGCACTACCACCAACTACATTGATAAGGCAGAACATGAACATCGTACGTATTCACCACCACAAAGAAGCTTATGAATCTTTTACAGGTGATCATCTGCCGGCGTCATGTTCATGTCATGTTTAAGTCAATAGCTTGTGAAGACGTAGGGTTAGCTGGGTGGACAGCGCGTTGACTATAAAACGTGTGATACATAGTTCGGACCTTAGCAACTCCTTTTTGCAAATGTACTAGCTGCTACCAGGTGACTTAAATTAAGTCAGCTTTATGTTAGTTGAAAAATAGTGCAGAGTGGTACAATTGACTACTGTCTAAGACATTGCAATGTTAAAATAGTTAGTTGTTTCCATTAAAAAGTAATCCAAGTGTCAGTCAGCACTATTTGCGCAATATTTAGCTTAAAGTTAATATAAAGTTAACTCCCTTTCCGACAGGGATATTTCAAACAAAAAAAAAAAAGAACACACACACAGGCACACACACAACATGTTGCCATGACTTAGAAAAAGCAGCAATACCTTTTTTATACACCAGAATGCCAATTTCATATGCAGACACATTATTATTTTCGCTCGTACTTGTATTTCATTATACTTCCATACATTTACCTACCTGGGAAAATCATCATCATTATCAAATAAAATAATAGAATAAAACACAAAAAATGTCGTTGAAATACTTAACAATCATAAGCTGGAAAATAAGCATGTGTTGTATTGTCAGACGTGTGTCATCATACAGTTAGTGTTACCTATTGTCATCACCGTCATCATCAAAATAACATTATTTTCTGGGAAGGCAAAAGAAATGAAAACAGTAACATATAAAAACACAACAATGAAGAGTAAAAAACACAATAAAGAACTGACTACACATGCGGTACTTCAGTGACTTTTTGTGTTGTAGAAGCTATTTAAAAATAAGTATAGAAAAAAATAAAAGAATGTTAAGAACCATATCCACAATTCGTTATGGCATTGAACGATATAAATGTTTTTTCATAAGTCATATTAAAAATTCAGTAGAGTTTAGTTGATTTAATGACGAAAAGAATTGCTTAGAAACTGATCCTGCCAAATTTTCAGCTCAATCGGTTTGGGGTAAGGCGAGGCGCCAACCCGCTCAAATTGGGGAAAAACCTTGAAATTTTTTTCCTATCTCATAACTTTCAAAATAGTAATTTCACAAAGAAAAATTGTTATGGGAGGAAAATGTTGCTTGTGAAGTTTTCAATATTTTATGCCCTAACAACTTTTCTGTAGATCTAACAGTTAATAAAATATATATACAATTTTCAAGCATCATTACCTTATTTTAATGCTTCATTCGCCCTCCCAGCTCATGTCAAATAAAACACAAATTTAGAAGGTTTTGAAATGGAGCAACTGAAAATTATTTCGTATGTAATTTCAGCTGAATCCAAATCTGCTGCACTCAGTTTATTTATTTGTTTTTTTTTGTTCTAGTTTTCGAGATATGCGCTTTTTTCAAAAATAAAGCAGTTGCACAGCAAAAGCTGAATGAAAGAAAAAGCCTAATTCTACAACAATATTATCTTTAGGTTATACGAATATTGCTTTTCAATCTATCCATTAACTTTAGAGATATCGTGGAACTTGTCGAAAAAAAATTTTTTTATCAAAATTTTTATTTTTAAAATATTCATAAATAACACTGTACAACAGTCCGAAAATCCCATAGCCTTTCATGACGTTTTTTATGTTTCCGATATCACTGAATCCGAATCTGAAGCTATTTTTTTCGGGTCACATTAGGTTTTTGTGCTACAGAGGGAGAAAGTCTTAACCCACCACTGTCACATAGGGTTAATAATATAATGACCAAACCCATTACTTATGCAAGACGAACTTTTTTTGGAACCTATCCCTCAGACCCTTCTTAGGGGTGTTCCCATACAAAATTTATGATTTTTGTGTAAGTTTTCTAAATAAAAATATAATAGAAATATAAAAAATATTATATTTAACTAAACTATTTGTTTTTTCATTTTATAAAGTTAAACAAAAATCATAAATATTGTGGGGCTTAAAGGCAAAGGGATACAAGTACAAAAGACGAAATTCTGAGTAATTAAGCTTCAAAGCTTTTTTTTCTTATGTATTTCATAACTAATATTTTTGGTTTCCAAAACATAGCGTTTTTTTTTTATAGTGATAGTTATTAGTATTATGCATTTAGGAGGGTCCGGGTTCCAAAGGAAAAAATTTTCCTTTCGAAAAAAATGGGGGTTAATCATATATATTAACCCTCTCCGACAGTGCTGGGTTAGAACTTGCCCCCTCTGTATCACAAAAACCTGAAGTGACCCGAAAAAAATAGCTTCAGATTCGGATTCAGCCACTTCGAAAACATAAAAAACCGCCATGAAACCCTGCGGTATTTTTAATTTCTTGAAAGTTGTTGTACAGTGTAATTTAAAAAATAAAAATAGAAATTCAGGTATTTCACTACAGCACATAGAAAATACATTTCCAACAAAACAAGCCATATTTCATCAAAATCAATCCACAACTTTTCATTTTATTTACAACTAAATATCCAAGAAAATTAGAAGTGAACAAAAAATGAACCACCAGTTGGAAGAAGGGAATAAATCCAAAAATATGGAACAGAGATAAATGAAAACAACTTCATAACTTTTTATTTTCTTCACATAACCTTTTATAACATTTGGATGAAATGGAGATACCATTAATTATGATTGCTTAACAATAGACCAGATTTCAGAATATTAATATTTACTGATATATACACAAATAAACTTCTTGGATTTTTTCCCTTTTTCCAACTGATTAAAAAAAGTATATAAATAAAAGGCAATTTTTTAACAAGGGTATATTTATTTTTTTAAAAATAATGAATAAAGCAGTTGATATCATTTATTCGTCATAATCGGTTGTTGTAGCAGTTCAGGAGATATTATTATCATAATATTCTTTAAATTCGTCGGGAATGTATTGTTTTATTTTTCGAATTTCATTAATTTATTTCGTATTTATTGGCATTTTTGATGTGTATGCCTTTATACATGGTAATTTTGAGCTTACATACTTTTTCTGAAGCAAAAAAGTGTTTTAAGGAGAGCCATCTATAAATTCAAAACATATTATATAAACTTTTTGGCTTCAACAGTATTCAAAATGTCTGTAATTCGATATCTTGAATATGTTTTTCTTATTCAATGACTTAGAGGTGTTTTTTAAATAATTTTTCCATGAATTTTAAATGAAATTTATTTGCTGGAGTTTAAGCAATTGTCTATATGCAGCATTTCGTTGGTGCTTTACCAACTCATCAGTAGACTTTAAACACAATTTTGAACAGTTAAAAACTCTTTATCTTATGTAAAAGCTTTTAAAAAACATTTGAGCATTTACAAATATATAAATGATTTTCAAAAAATAAGCATTGCAGGCTTTGAAACTTATACAAAACCCAGCAAATAATTTTTTTTTTATTCGATATGAATCTATTTTATTTTTCAAATCAACAATCAATTCTGAAGTAACAAATATCACGGAAAAACCTGAATGTTTGCTTTTAAAATTTTACTTTTTTGAACTCAATTGTACCAGAATTCAGTTTTTATTGATTATCAGTTGGAAAAAGGGAATAAATGACCGGATTTATTCCCTTCTTCCAACTGACTCGTTTTTTAGTCACATGGAATTCTATTAAATATAAGTATTACATCTTTGTCTTTAACTCGCATAATAGAGCCATGTTTCAGGTAAACAAAAATGTGTATAGCTCAATTTTGGAAAAAATGGCGTTTATTCCCTTCTTCCAACTGATGGTTCAAATGTGTTAATTAATTTACAGTGACATACCTGGAGAACGGGTGGTCCTATTCAATTCAAACAGAGAACCAAAATTCAACAACAATATTATATTTATGTCGCACGAAAATTGTTATTTAATCAGTCCAGTAGTTTCAGCGATATTGGTGTCTATTCGGGAATACGCGTCAACTAAGTGAAAAATACATGGCAAACAAAAACAAAACTTCACAAATTTCAAAAATTTGTTTTTGTTTATTATACAAAATTTACCGGTTTTAAAAGAGAGAGAGATACGCGTTAAAATTCTCACGCTTATTTGATTTTAGAAATGTATAGAAAACGAAAACAATTTGTGAAATTTTGTTTTTTGTTATCGTGTAATTTTTCACTACTTCGACGCGTTTTCCCGAATAGACACCATTGTGAAAATTGTACGAAAAAAAGTTTTTATCAAAATGTTTTTTTTTATATTAATTTTTATTTTTTTTTTTTGATATTTTAAATTTTTAAGCTCAAACTTTTACGATATCTCTAAAGTAGACTTAGAAATAATTTTTTCCCGGCTTAAACATCATTTTGTTGTCGAATTCTGGTTTTTCTTTTTCATTTATGCTAATAGATATCGTCCAAGTGCTTTCAAAACTAGAGCTGATGAAAAAAAAAAATTAATTTTAGATTCACGTACAGCGGTCCAAATAAATAAAGAAACAGGTTTTAGCTTTAGGGAACGAAAAAGTTAACCGAAATTTGTAAATTAGTGTAATCCTTTTGAAATTTTTAGTATTGTGTACTTTTTTCGATATTGCTGTTTATTTTGTTAAATATGCGAATAGGATAAAAGTCGGTAAGGTAAAATCTGTCGGAAACTTAAGAGACACTAACTCTCTTCAGTTCTTAGATTTATTAAGTTATGGGACATAAAAAACATAAAAAGAGTATTTGCTCCAACTTTGGTGGGCGTGCGGTGCGACACGCCTTAATCTCAACTGATTGACCTTGAATTTTTTTTTAGGATTGTTTTTTATGAATACCCATTGATTTTGGGTATGACTTTAAGAAATCTAAACTTGATTTTTTACGACCAGCCCAGTGTGCTATACTTCGCTTTTTTGCAGAAAATCCAAATATTGGCTTAATCAGTATATTTGTTATTATTTTGTCACATTTATTAGAGACGGATGAATAAGAATATAGTGTTCTAACAATTAAAAAAGCATATTTTTCTTTTGCGTGTATAATAATTTGAAATTGAATTAAAATTGCTTAGAATTACGAGCCAGCCCAATAAAACTGACAAAAATAATTGCTTATCAAATTTTTTGTTTAAAAAAACGCAATTGCAAAAATTAATTTATTTATTTATATTTGTACTAAAAAATTTCATTTCATTCTTTCCAGTTGGATAGAAAAATGTCTTGACGATTTTCGGTATGGGACAGCTCCCGCTCGGCTAGTTCTCTCTCAGCTATTTCCCGTGCAACGTCTATATCTATGCAAAAACCACGTAATTCAATTAAGTTTTGTTTGCAATACTTACTACAACACTCATCATCGCTAATACATCCCTTACCATTGGCCGTACACTATACAAAAGTGAAATTTATAACAAATTTATTTATCTTAAATGTTAGCAAAAACATATATAATAATATTCAGCTAAAAAAGTTTTGTATGTACATATTATATATCATATATATTCCACATACATATATTGATGTATACTGGCATACATGATGATATATGCATGCAAATATGAAATATGTATGGGTCATGTCTGGAACATATACCCCCAACTTTTTTTATCCGTATATATCTCTGTCCATAAGCGATTCATATATAATTTTCTTAGCAGGATAATGAAAAAAAAAAATACCTTATTGGCTGCAGAAAAGTTTACAAATACTGCCAATACAACGGAAAACACAACGAGAATATTAATAAAGTTCATTTTTATGTTGGAAAAAATAACAGGAATGATTGAAATCAAAAGAAGAACTGTCGCTGTACTGAAACCTTTTTAAAGCAGACTATTTATATAAAAAAAATATGTTCTTTCTTTAATCTAGTGTTAGACGTCTGTTTTTTATCTATATTGTTGTTGTTTAGAAATTGTGTCTTTACTGCTGTAGTCATAAAAAATATCTTGCCTAATATCTTTTCTTTTTATGTCATAAAAAATAGCATAGATAAATGACTTATCTCTTTGATTTTACTATATTATATTGGTTTAGTATATAAACATATATGTATATATATATATATATATATATATATATATATATATATATATATATATATATATATATATATATATATATATATATATATATATATATATATATATATATATATATATATATATATATATATATATATATATATATATATAAAATTATTTATTTTACTTATTTAATATTAAACTTATAGATAAATATAAGATCAATATAAGGAAGTGAAAACACTAGCTACCAGGGTCATCGGCTAATATATATATATATAAAATATTTTTATAAATTACATATTAATATTAGTTTAATAATGAAGTCTTTTTAGAACTGGGATAGTTCAAATTACATTCTTTGATTACTTGAAAAAGGAATTGTTTCTCTTCTTAATTATGTGTTAATTTATTATTATAATCTGTAATGAACTTGGCACGTTTTTCAGCTGCATCGTTCGCTAGAGATAAATTTTGACAAGTTTTGACAAATTTGAGATCCTTGAGCGTAGTCAAATCTTTCATTACAATTTGATGGATCTACTTGTAAAAAGTGTTTGAAAATATCTAGACGATCAAAGAAAGCGTGTGCGTCTGAATTTACAAAATCGCTTAAATCCTTTTGTGAATATGTTTCAAAGATATTTGTTGGATTAGCTATGATTAGCTTGCATTTTTCTTTATTTTCCTAAACATTAATTCATCTAACCACTTTTCTCTTAATATCTACACTTTGATTAGGATCGGAGATTGAAAGACCGGCTGCTTCTTCGGACAAATACCATAAGTGATTGCTGACTTTTTGCAGCAAAGCAAAAGCTATAGCTCGTTCAGGATAAGCAATTGTATTTTTAATTCAATTTAGGTCTTGATTTGGTGTTCCAATTGCTTTGGTGCATCCAAATCTGGCTTTTACATAAATTCAAGCTGAAAAAAGACATACACTACGTATACTATTCAGCTCTTCTTTTGTCATATTGAATTGATCACGGAATAAATAAATGTTTGGTGTATAGATCGTTTTTGACATCAATCTAGCATGAGAAGTTGTACCAGGTATTCGAAAGGTGCTAAAATTTGGCATCGTACCACCAAGAAAACTGACAACTAATTGTAATAATTCCTTGTAATCGCGTCTACTGGCAGTTTTCTTTAAATTATCAAGGCAGTAATTTAAGACTACTTCACGTTCTTCAGCAGTCAATACTTTAACAATTTGTTCATCTTCTAAGCAACTTTTGTAATTCCTCTTTTCAATATTATTCCAGTATTTGCTAAAGCGATTAAAAATTAGTACTTCTGGAGCGGCTGTTGTAGCAACTCTAATTTCAAATAATTTTTGTATTAACAGTTCGTAAATATGGTGTTTGTATGAAAAATATAATAAATCGCGACACAGTTTTCCTTCAAGCAAAGCAGCAGCACCTTTTTCTACACCCGTATTATGTGCAGTTGTGTCGACGCAAATAATTTAAATGAGATGAAGGATTTTATATTCTTTCACTAAATTAAAGACGGCTTCTGATATCTCCTTTCTGCTCGATGATTTTAACTTTTGAGTCCCAAGTAATTTATCGACACCACTAATTTCTGATAACATTACACCATCCCAGTGCAAAACAAAACTACGTGGAATCCGGAAATAAAAAATTTAGTTTCTTAACTCATACTCAAAAGATACATAAGCAAATAAAATATTAAAGAAGATCCGAAAGGAGAAGCATAGATAGAGATCAAAGCATAGACACTTATTAAATTACATACATTGAAGTTTACTGCAATGTTTTGTGCTGACGCATGCGATGAATTGATGAACGATTCAGTACAAGTTCTTCGATGTGATAGCCTAATGCGTCAGCAGTTGCACTTAGGATATGAACTGCACCACTATCAGAGACTCTCCACTTATCCAAAGTTGGAAGCAATCTTGGCGTAAAAAAATTGTTTCTACCTCTTGGTACACCTGATGAAGTTTTGTTATATTCATTCGCATTTACACTTTCTGCTGATGTCGATGCTACAACTCCAATATCGTCAAAGTCAATTAAACCTGTTTCATAACGACAACTACCATTTTTTAAAAATTAGTATTTTAGCAAACATAATTTTATACCGCTTTGAGTCTGTCGTTCTTATTTTATTTCGTGCTGGTCTTCTTGTTCTTTCTGGACTGTTTTCCGCTTTTCTTTTTCAGTAATAATTTTATATGTTCCTATCATACATCCTGGTCTTCCTTTTTCTCGCTGCTTTAATAAAAACTATTTGTCTGCGTGTGTGATATCGAATAAATCATCCAATTTTTCTTGAAATTCAGTCTCCTTCTTGTTTTGAGTTTCAGTTTTCCGACCATGATTCTAAATTGAACTCCCTACTTATCGATGTCGTTGAAAATTATTCATTTTTACAATTTCATTTAAATAAAAAACAAAATTTTGAAATTTGTTTTTGTTTTAAATAAAATTGCAAGGTAGAAAGCTTTTGTTAGTTCTAACAAAAATTAAAAAAAAATTGTTCGAATATCCGAATAATTTTTATTCGAATGACAGGTCTAGTTAATATTAATTTTCCTAAGTCTGAACAAAAGCAAAAGTGGGACTTGAAAACTGCTGTGATTTACTCTTAGTGTAGTTGGCTTTCAAGCAACAATCCCGAAGGTATACGAGGCAGGAGATGGGGACCCATACCCCATACATAGTTATTTGTAATTATCTAATATCTGGAGAGAGATTCTTTAAATTCAATGTAAATGTCACTGAGAACAAATTGTGAACTTAAATGAAAATCTGAGAGTATAGCAGCGGATAGACGGGTAGACCCCATACAAAGCAATTATTAATTTTTCTATATCTGCACGACAATGAGGCACACTGGGTGTAGCTAGCATATAGCCAAAAATAACAACTAGGCATATAAAAATAATATATGTATGCACATAATAATGTATACTATAAAACTATTATGAAGTTATCATACAACATTGCTGTTACTTTTAATGTAGGAAAATTTTAAATTACCTCTTCTTCCAGAACTTGGTAGAGGTAATAAAAAAAATACTTGTTTATGTATCACTAATTGTTTTTATATATATTAAGTACATATGCACCAACATAAGTATATTAATAAAATTTAAATATGTCACTATCAAGATAATAATGGCCCATAATTTGTTAGGTAAATGTTATAAAACGTTTGATAAACAAGGCAATTAAATTTTTTTACTCCCTAAAGACTTTATACAAAGATATGAGAGTATATAAATTTAACTAAGTTCAAGCTCGTTCTTATACAGAAAATACAAACAAAAACAAATTTCATTTTATTCTTTAATATTTCTTTACCCTTTGGGTATCATTGTCAGAAATATGTTGAATTAACAATATTAAAAAATTGTTTCAATTAAGAAAATTTTTAGTTTGATTTCTTGTTGCAAGTTTAGACTTCTATGAAACAAATCTATTTCCGCATTCAATATTTGGTAGTCTTACTTAGGTGAATTAAAATCTTACCTACATTCGCAAGTACTTGCAAAACTTATTATAAGATCTTTGATAAGAATGGAAGCTTAACAAATAAAATAATAGAAATCTCAAAGATTAGCAATTTAGAATATATACATATCTTTTGTCTTACTTTCCTGTACATTTATTATCAATTTAAAAGATTTTTATCTAACATATTTTAGACTTCTATGAAACACATCTATTTCTGCATTCAATATTTGGTAGTCTTACTTAGGTGAATTAAAATCTGACCTACAAGCACTTGCAAAACTTATTATAAGATCTTTGATAAGAATGGAAGCTTAACAAATAAAATAATAGAAATCTCAAAGATTAGCAATTTATAATACATACATATCTTTTGTCTTACTTTCCTGTACATTTATTATCAATTTAAAAGATTTTTATCTAACATATTTCAGACTTCTATGAAACACATCTATTTCCGCATTCAATATTTGGTAGTCTTGTAGTACTTGCTAAACTTATTATAAGATCTTTGATAAGAATAGAAGCTTAACAAATAAAATAATAGAAATCTCAAAGATTAGCAATTTAGAATACATACATATCTCTTGTCTTACTTTCCTGTACATTTATTATCAATTTAAAAGATTTTTATCTAACATATTTTTATTTTCTTATTAATAATTCTGTTGCTGTTACCTGATTGTTGATATTTGCAATATTGGTTTTTCAATATTAAAATACTTTCAGCTTTTTATGAATTTCCCAAGTGCTTTAAACAAAAGTTTTATTTTTATTTTATTTTAACAAAATCACTTGATTTGTGTTGACCACAGCATGATGGCGAAAATAAAAAATTCAAAGGACATCTTTTAATAATCATCAAAAAACGGCCATCAAATAGCCACTCACTTCTGGCCATCATATGTTTGTTGTATTTAGTAACAATGACAATGATGTTATTAAAAACATGCAACATCTGTTGTGTGGAATCTTTTTTCTTGCTATTAAAGGTTGCAAGGAAATGAAACTTTTGCGCTTCCTTTTTTTTTTTTTTTGATATTGCTGAGTATTTAGTATAACAAATTGTCAATTCCACACATGTTTTAATGATAATTAAGGCAATTTCTTGAAGACCAAAGGATCTGTATTATCTACAAGGGCTTGCTTTTTATTCCGGCCTTTTTGTTTTATAAAAAAAAAGACAAAAACAAATTGTAAAAATAATATTTGACCTGCTCAAACTTTTAGCTGTCCTTCTTTTATTTAATGACTTTGCTGGCTGTATGGGCAACAAAATGCTGCTTTATACCCTGTTTGAAATGATGTAATGATATAATACTGCCATCACTTTGTTTAGTATTACTACTACACGTTTAAGTGTTTTCATCTTAAAACAATAATGACAACATATTGTTTTTGAAGTATGTACTCTCGTGTGCTTCCGAACTCATTCTTGGCTTTAGAGTACACAAAAATACATCGAATGCTTGGTTGCTTGCCTTCAGTAGATTGATTATGTGCTTGTTATGGCCTTTTATTGCCAATAAATCAGAATTTATTTGCAACAAAATAGAATTAAAAACTTCAATAAATTCCTTTAAGTATCCTCCCCGTATTGAAAAAAATAAGCTCATAAAGGTTTGACTGTGTTTGTTTCATGTGTCTTTTGTAGTGTTTAGTGATGGAAGACGACATTTAAACATATATGAAGAACGCCTGTTGAATACTGAAATATCCTTAGGAGTGGTTAAATAAATGTATATGTTTGTTTTACAGAGGTTTGCTTATATATTTAAGTATTTGTATGCATGTAGTTTTGGAAAAGATAATATAGAAATTGTTCATTTTAGATAGATCGTGTCTACCTTTTGACAGTGGAATGTAAATTTAGCCACCAGCTAGTTAATAAAATAGAAATCAGCTTTTATTCCATATATTTCTCAGTGAAGAAATGGTGGGAGTAATTTTTACAGAATGGCTTATTCATTATTTCTATAGCATTTATTAATGCATATTATAGGACTTTTTGGCGGTTCCGTACGCCAAAGGTGAAAAGGAGCCCTATTGTTTTCACTACACTGTCCTTCCGTCTTTCCGTCTGTCTGTTACAGGGCTCTATGTCGAGAACTGTAATAGGTACGCACCTGAATTTTTCTCTGAACATGTGTATCTATCTATGGCCGCTAAAACAAACAAAAAATAGTAAAAGTTTATGAAAGTTAAATATTAAAGGGTGTTCTAAAGCGAGCTACGAAACATGTTGAAATTTTAATGCACTATGCAGGCACTTAATATATAAAGACTTGACATTTTCAAAGTTAGTGTATTATAGGGTATTCTATCAGTTAATATAATTTTGACAATTAGCTGTATCCAGGAGTCAAACTCTTGAAATTTTAGCAGCTAGTGTAGCATTTCAACTTACGAACCGTAAAAAGTAGACACTGAAATTAACAATTTAGGCGTAAATTAATAAGTAAAGGATAAATTAAAGTTAAATGGTATCCGTTGAAATAATGCAAGGAATAACACGAAAAGTAAATGGCCAAAACGAATAAATTCGCAAAAAAATAAAAAATTCGCCAAAACAAAAAGAACCCCTAAAATTAAAAAATAGCCAAAACGAAAAAAACGAACGGTAATAACAAAAAAAAAATCGAAAAGAAATCTCCAAAACGTAAAAATACAAAAAGAACGAAAAACCAAAATTAAAAATATTGCCAAAACAGAAAAAAACGCAAAAGTGAAAAGACACTCTAAAACGAAAATAGCACCAAAATGAAAAAATCGGCAAAGCAAAAAAAAAACTTTAAACTAAAAAAACATTAAAACTTAAAAAAAACATTGTCAAAACGGAAAATATCGCCAAAATGAAAAAAACGCTGAAACTGTCGAAACGCAAAAATAAAAAAACGCTAAAGATAAAAAATCGCCATAACAAAATAAAAAAACGCCACAGATAAAAAATCGCCACAACAAAATGAAAAACGAAAAAACTAAGAAAAGCCCAAAATTAAAAAATTGCCAAAACGAATAAAAACCGCAAAACCGAAAAAAACGCTAAGGTCAAAAGGCATCAAAACGAAAAAAATTGCCAAAATTAAAAAAATTGCCAAAATTAAAAAAATCGCCAAAGCAAAAAACGCTAAAACTAAAGACACATTAAAACCTTAAAAAATAGCCAAAACGAAAAAAATCGCCAAAATGAAAAAAGCGATGAACCGGAAAAACACCAAAACGAAAGAAAAATCGACGAAACTAAGAAATCGCCAAAAACAAACAAAAAACGCAAAAACTAAGAAAAGCAAAAAATAGCACAAAAAAAAATGCCAAAACTAAAAAAATGGACAGAAAATTCGTAAAACGAAAAAATACGCTAAAATGAAGAGTCTTCAAGAACTGATGAGTTGGTAAAGCACCAACGAAATGCTGCATATAGACAATTGCTTAAACTCCAGCAAATAAATTTCATTTAATACAAACAAAGATCGCCAAAATGAAAAAGGAATATATGTATGTACACAGAGAAAACAGATTCGTTTAGGCAAGCAAATTTGTTACCAATCGAATTTTGGCAGTTCCACCAACTATCATAGAATTCTTATTGAAAATTAACTTATTATACAATAATAAATACTAATGCCTAACCGTTTAATCGGTTAGGTATATCAATGATAATAAAATTCACCATAATTTAGTTGCAATAACCGATAAAAAGTAAAGTAACTTTATAAAGACATATTTTTAGTTGTAAACGCCAATAAGTGGTACTAAAATCTACTTCATAATATATTATTTGGTTGTGTTAATCATATTCGTTAATTAGTGATGACAAAAGCATATGTTCGGGTGATCTAATCAATTTAGGAATTATCAGAATCATATTTTTATTAAAATTAGACTGTTATGATAATGAACTTGGATTGTTTTTTGATTCGTAGAAAATGTTTGGCGTAAGTTGAAATATATTCTATTCAACTCATATATATCGGTCTAACCATTACCCAACCAATATTTACTCGCAATTTACTGAATTTATTTAAGCTACAATAACATGTAGATAACACCGTAATAAAGAAAAACAAAAATTACAAGGTTCTAAATAATTGAGCCTTGTAGAGGCGATCAAAAAAATATACGTGTTTCATCGCCTTGTGTTTACACCTAGGACTCATATTAGGGGCGGTAAAATTTCAGCTTTGCATATTGTTATAGTAAATCGGCATAGAAAATATTGTAATCCTTTTTATGTAAAATTGTTGTAGAACATTTTAACCCACCAACTAACTATCTGCTGCTATATAGCTCTTTGTTCATCCCTTTCTGTAACAAGTTCTAAATAAGTCAAAATTAGTGCTCAGTATGTCACAAAGCCAGATATTATGAGGCTATTTTGTATTGAAATTATCTGTAATGTAGAATCTGCTATAAGTACACAGAAAAAACTAAATTTCATTTTCAATAAAGAAATTCAATGAATTAGTAGACCTATAGTCAAATTTGTAAATACAAACAAAATTGTCTCAACAGTTTCATTGAAAACCCCCGGTTTTTTCTTCAGTAAGCAAATTGTCCCATTCTATAGAACAATTTGTCTAAAGATGTTGAGAAATTCTAAACAAAATGATTTACTGAATCAAACAAAAATATTTACTAACTTTTCGCCAGAGTTAGTAAACATTTTTAAGTTTTAAATAATAACATTAACAGAATCTAACAATAACGTTTGCTTACTTTTTTTGTAATATATCAGACAAAGTTTTAATTTTCGTTTATAAAAATTTTTTAAAATTAGCCATTAAGCCTTTGTGAAATCGCACTTTGTTAAATGTGCTCAACTGTATATGTCTATCTAAACTCTTTAAAAAATTTGCGGTAATTAATGCAGAAATCTTCATTAAAAATTTGTTACAATTTAAGTTTGATACTAATTGTATGAACTCCGACATGGTACTCATTTTGCTATCATTGGTGTTGTTACTTATGTGATGTCTTGATGGGGGCTGTTTTTTTTTTTTTTTTTTTTTTTTTTTGCGACACAGAAACTGATTTTTATAGTTGTTTTAGTGTTTGCGTGCTAAATAAAAGACAAACACAAAATTTACTGATTCAGTAAAGAATATTTACTGAAAATTAAATTTTATTGCAGATAAATTTTTCTTTGAAAATAGTTTGGTAATAATTTTTCCTGTATATAACAGTTTCCTGTTCACTCTTATATGTTTGAATTTTCCTTACTAAGCTATTTGTATTGAAGCCATCTCTATGGATTTCATGTGCCCTTTATTATGCCCTTTATACCACTGTCTCTCCTACATGCATCGATTAGATAAAAGTAACAAAACAAAAAAACAAAAACCTATTAAAATCGAACTTTTGTTACGTGATGAGCATGTTTGTCGGCAGTTTATTTCTACCATTGTCAATTGGTATCCATAAAAATATAAATTTGCAACAACAAGAAAAAATGAGAAAGAAAAAATGTTAACCCAAAAATCTATTAAAAAATTATAAGTTAATCCCTGGCGCAATGTTGTCTTGTACGAATATTTTGGTAAGGTTTTTAATAATAATGACATTAAATATATTTATACAAAAATGTCTAGCTTAAGCCAAACAAATGAAATAAATGTTTTACAAGACAAATTGTTGACACGTGAGTCAATTGTTAATCATGTAATATAAATTTTTTTAAATGTATATTAAATTTCGTATTGGCAAATTTTTGCCTTTAAACACTTTTATTCATTTTGTGCTTTATTTTCTTCCATCTGCCTGTTTTCATATTTAAATTTATTGGGAAAATATTTTCCCAAAACTAAATAAATAAAATAAAGCAAAATCGGATCTATTAAATTTCACAGACAACTTGTTTTTTAAGCTTCAATGATTGTAAACGAACGTCCAACTAGAGCTCTCAAGCAGAGAGTTTTCACTTCAATCTTTGTTGCTGAAACAAATGCAACGCAAGACAAAAATATTTCTGATGATTTTTTGCCAGAGTTTTTCTGTTGTTGATGTTATTTTTATGTTCCAGTATGTATGTATGCTATGTTCGAGCATAAGCAAATGTGTATGTTGAGATACAAATGTATTATTTGTTTCATGTCATACCTTCAAAAACGTATATACGATAGATAACAAATGCGCCCCTGGGGTGTCATCGATTTTCGGAAATTCCATTATTTTATTTCCGTTGTATTGTGTTGATGTTGTCGCTTGTTTTATAATGTTTTGCTGCTATTTTTGTATGTTTTTTTTTGTCGCCAGATATTGCAGTTAGATATTAAAGACAGAACTTTTTTAATTTTTCTATAATTAAAGGCAACTTGCAAAATTTTTAGCTACAAATAACACTGTACAACTTTTTTTTGGGAAATTTTAGGCCTCCTACTTTTCCCTGTAGGGGTTCTATATGTCCCTTTCTTGGGTTCTGTTGACTGAGTGGCTAGCGCGTTTGACTACAAACCCTGAGGTCTTGAGCTCAAGACTAGTTTCACGCAAGCCAACAACATCATGCATTTTTCTCATATGCATTGGTGTGTTATTGTATTGGTTGCTATTGGACTTTAAAGTGGTGAAGGAATAGCACTGATCACCTTGGCAGTACCGCCAGCGATTAATACTAACATATCCTAATGCACTTCACAGTACCCTCCTTTGTCGGTATTGTAGCAAAACCGTCGGCGAAGTAAAAGAACTAATAAAATGGCTACACAGCTTAAACAACTCAATGCCTCCACTTGACACCGGAGTGGCTTGCAACACTGTTCTACAAAAAAAAAATGCTCAATAGCAGGGTGTAAATGAATTGAACTTTCTATCTCTCTGCCACTTCACCTGTTCTCTCTACACTATCCCTTTCTCAAAGAAGTAACACATTAATTAATTAACTGGTAGGCATTAATTGCCAGACTGTGTTACTTCTCTAAAAAAAATTAAATTAAAAAAAAGTTTGCCATAAAATTCTATTTAAAGTCTTGAAAGACATCGAAGCTCTAGACGCAACGTAAACGCCAGAAATCATTCAAAACTTAAAACGTGTTGAAAGGTTAATTTCGTACTTATTCACAATTAGCACTCAGTATAGGAAATCTTGTAAGTCTTACGTTAGATATATTCAGCAATTTTGTGTAAAACACTACCGGGAACAAATTTTTTTTATCCCTCTCACTTTTCGCTGCGTGGGCCTTTTTGTCCATTTTCAAAAAAAGGGCAAAAAAGTCCTCTTCTGCGGTAATATAGCGCGCTAAAATCTTCTACAAAAGTATTTGCCACAAAATTTTACTATAGGCTTTCAAAAGCTCCAAAGTCAACATGAATGCTAGAAATAATTAAAAACTTAAAATGTTTTTAGGTGCTAATTAGTACTCTGCACAGATGTAAATTTTCAAACTGCTGATTTACGTATATGTATATTGTTTTGGTACCATTTACCATAACACTGGTCTGCAGAAAAATCCTAATATGCCGAAAATGATAAAATTTTAAATTTTTAATCTTTTAATTTTTCATGAGTTTTTGAAAACGAAAGAAATGTGTAATTCTGCATGAACAAAAAATTGGCAGCTAATTTCTGAATAATTTTTAAATACATACTTGCAAGTATAAAAAAAAACTCTATATAGATTACGCGAAGGTAATTTTATTCCACATCTTTTATTGATTTATTTATATAAATAGAAATCTGAGCGTGATAGAAAAAACCTGAAAGCGTAATTGAACTTAGCGCATTAACTTTGTATATTCCACATTATTTTATTTAAAGGCTCGAAAATTTTTAATATAAAAAATTTTATTTTGTTGTACAGTGTAATTATTAGCATTCGAAAATATTAGAAATTCTTTCCATTAAAGTAATTTGTCTATTACACCGGAAATCGAAATAATGTATTTTTAAAGCTTTTGTTAATTACAATTAAAATATGCATTTAAGTCGAACTGTATGAGTTAAATCCAAAGAAAATTAATTAATTTGGCTTGTGTTTGATCTTGCTTTCATTTTTCAATTAAATAATATTTTTATTTAGAGAAAAATGTGAAGCAGTAGATGAAGAAAAGTATGACTGCACGGAGGGTTGAACTTGCATGTTTCGAGACCTCCCGGTCTACTCATCAGATTTCTTTACCGCCTAGCCCACTCGACCAATGTCAGTAGTTTCCAGTCAAGTAGTAGAACCTCAGCTACCTTTAATAAATTCATATTGTTACTCTTAGAGTTGTTTTTCTGCATTTCATTTGATTTTTGTTGATATTTACTATTTTTCTTTATGTCTTGTGTTAAGCTTTCTGTTTTTTTTTTGTTTTTTCTACAGTAGTTTTGGTTTAATCGCCTATTAACTGCACAAAATTATTAATTTGTGTGACTATTCTTTAAAATCCCATACCTGCACTTTTAAGATAAATGCTTCAAATTATGGGAATTTAGCACTTTTGACTTAACTGCACAAAATATGGTTTTTCTGTAATTTTTCTTCAAAAACCTTTTTTAAATGCATTTTGTATACCTCCACACTTACCATATTTTTTGGGCTTCTTAAATTATTTGCATATAAAAACTCAAAGTTAGCTGCACACATTAAAAATATGTGCTGGCCATTTTCTCTTAATAATATAATTTAACATATTTTGCCGACATGTCTGACGTCAGAAAAATCTAAAACTTTACCAGACAATCAAGCGAGCTGTCTAAAATTACCTTAGTCATTTGCCAGACACATTTTCTGACTTGTTTGTTATCCGATTAATCTTAAAGTAGTCTGCACATTATCGGAAGTCAATGTAATTTCCTTTAAGACGTTGGAAGAGAATATTCTGCAGATCGTCTGACCTAGGACTTTTCATCCGTCACTTCTACACAATGTCTGATTTTGTAATAGCTCTCATTTGTCTCTGGAGAGTTTATGTATAAATGTGTGCGTAAATGTTTTCGGAGTAGCTGACATGAGCAGCAGCAAACAGCATGACACATAAAGAAGCACTGAAATTTTAAGACTTTTTGATTCCATGTGCGAGTTTTATATGACATTTCTAATAAATTTTTGATTTTATCTCCGACTTTTCTGCGACAATAATACTACAGAACGTACAAAGTAATAGAAAAATCGGAAAATTGTTCGATGCTTTGCCATAATTTCTTCCAATATTGTTTAGTCATGTCGAAAAATCCTATAAAATATCCTCAGAATATTTTTCAGAACTCTTTTAGACTTCTCAGCAAAGTTTTGAAAATGATCACTTGTATGATTATCGGTACCTTTTCTAACAGACGGACTGGAACTCGCCATCTTGTGATGATTTCCACACCGAGTTCGAATAGAATTCGGCAAAAAATATTTGTAAATATAATAGCTGCACTTTTTGGCAGGAAACCACAATTAAGGCATATAAATACATTTAAGATAACAACATTTTTGACTTATCTGCGCAGAAAATCGTGCAAAGTTGCTTGTACAGGTAAGTCAAAATTACTGTATATTAAATCGGAAGAGATTTATTTATATTGTCTTTTGTTCGGTTTTAATTAAATCCTTCCATTAAATCGGATTTTTAATTAAATTAAAAAGTGAAGCATGTAGACAAAAAAAACTTGACTGCACGGGGGGTTGAACTTACATATTCCGAGACGTTCCGGGCTAATTATTACAACTCTTAACAATTTAGACCACTCGATCAAGGTCGGTAGCTTCCAGTCAGTTTAATGAACACTCCTGCTTCAAAAAGCGCTTCGAACATGCATGATCTTTTTTATAAAGCAGATTTTCTTTCGAACCATCAAAAATATCATGTCTCTTCGTCTTATTGCGTCATCCAATTGGATCATGTCTAAGCTACATATAAAGCAAATCATGTTTTATTATAGAAATGAGAAATATAGAAAGAGAGTATGCTTTATATGTGTTAATGTTTATTAGGACCTACTTTGTTGAAAGCTACAATGCTACTGAATAAGAATTTATTTATTTATAAAAAGAAGACCAGCTGACCGATCTCAGCATTCTTGGAAGCGCTTCAAAGCATCGCATGTGGAAGACATGAACTCTTTTTATTGCTTTCAGACAAATATTTTTTTTGTACCATTTACCTTTAATCAATTCATGCTGTCATACTTAGAGTTGCTGTCATACAAAATAATTAAATTTCTTTCGTGTTTTGTTAATTGTTAATAACTAAACAAATAAATGAAATTCCTCAGATTTGCTTGCGATTCAAGTGATGCATATTGGAATTACTTAAATTGAAACAACTCAATGATTGCAGGTTTAACATAATACTTTATATTGCCAAACAGTACATAAATTTTAAATATATTTTAATAAGTGTTGTGCAAAACTGAACTAAATGTACAATAAGTTGCTCACATAAACAAGCAAATAGCTACAAAAAAAGAATCTAAGACTGCTAAATATATACGCAAAATAAACTTGCGAACATACAAATAAAAGAAATACGAAGAAAATTATGTTGCTATAAAAAGGTGTAAGGGAGTGAACGGTACATAAGAACCACTAATAAAAAAATACATTAAATTTTCAATGAACTCAACCTTTCCGTAAATTAGTATGTTAGTGTATACATCCAAACACACACACACATACACATACTCATAAATATTGTATGTTGTGTAATTTGCATTTTATTACATTAAATATTTACAAAATAAATCATAATTTTTTTTACATGTTTTCTATTTGGCCCTCAACTGCGCCATCTTATCAACTTTCGTGTATAGGATTTTTTTAAGGACTATAGGGAAATTTAACATGGTCTTGATATTAATTTTACAATTTTTCACTTTTTTCTGTGTTATAATGATGTCTACTTTAAAGCCATAAAAATTAACAAATTGATTAAACAGTTTTTTTGTGCATTTGGTAACAATGACAACAAACGTAGTTAATAGTCAACCTAATAAACACATGTAAGTGCTATTTGTGTGCAAGTGTGTGTTTGTATAGATTTACAACATTTTTATTAGTTTATGCGTGATAAATGAAATTAAACTCCACGTAGTTTGTTGCCAGCTTACGAGCCGTAATAAACTTCATCTTTTTTTTTTTTTTAATTGTAAATTGTTTATTTTTATTTGGTACAAAAACTATTAACAACTAAGCAAAATATATATTTTTTATAACATAATTTTTACTCAATACATGCAAATTAGCGTAGGTCAAATTACAGCTCTCACGTTTACAAAATTTCAACACGAAGGCTCTATTACACTGGTTCACAATTTTTTTTTTGCTTTTAGCGATAGTCTTTAAAAATATTTGTAAGCTATTTTGGTGTGACTGCAGTATTTGTAAACAAAGACAACCTTCCAAAAACTGGTAAGATCGTTTCTACAAATCTGCTAATTAGAAATTCTATTTTCCTAATAATAATAGTCTGAGTTCATAAAATAAATTCAGTAGAGAAGAGACATACCTAAAACATTTATAAATACATATGTATATACATACCTAACTTCGAATATCAAAAATCTGTAGTTTTCGGGTAAGGCAGTAAAGACAGCTGATCACTTTTGCTGTGTTGTTATCAACACAGGAAAGTAAACATATAAAACAAAAACAATAGATGTAGAAAATCGTATGATTTTATACAAAAACAATGATGAAGAGGAGTTAACTGATTGGAAAAGGACAGTTTTGTGTGGTGGCGTGATTTAGGTTTCCTAAGAGATGGCAGAGAAAAGATCGTGGCTTTTTGTAAGAGGATCTTGAGGAGGTATGACATGGTCGAGGAGGTAAGAAAACGGAGCGGAAGTGAAAAAATAATAATAAAAAGAAATGTTTTAAGTCGAAGTTTAATAAAAGTGTTTAATTTTTTTATTGAAAAATATAAAAAAATATATATGAAAAGAAAATTTTAAATTAAATAAAAAGGAATTCTGAAGTCCAGCGAATTAAAGGACTAAGACTGAAAATAAAACTTAAAAGTAATTGAACATAAAACTTATATCTAACGAATTAATGTGCCAAAAGTGCATTTTTGCTGGCCAGATAACATAAAACAGAAAGTCTTAAGTCTAACTAAATTGCAATACATTTATCAACGATGTAAATACAGTTTTTTATTAGATAAAGTGGCTAGTTAACTATTGAAAAATTTAACAATTAAAACATTAAAAGCCAATGTCAAGCAAAATTGTGAAACTTAATGTAAAAAGAGTGATTTTTTTTTATAAAGTTAAAGCAAAAATTAATACAAAAATAAACTAAAACAAACAGTTTAAAACATACAAAAAATAATATAAAGCAAACATTTTGAAACATACAAAAATAAACTAAAACGAACACTATAAAACTGCAACCTCCTCCAAACCGCCATCGCCGTCATACCCAACGAGGGAACGCCACCTCTGCAACATCAACGAAGGGAATGCCATCTCTATCACACCCAACGTGGGAACACCAACCAACTACTCCTTCAACTAGCTCCAGCAGCAAAACAACACCAGTTCCTATAGTGCCGAAGTATTCTGCCAGTTAAGACTTGGACGTGTCACCCGAACAACAAGACGTACCTGTAAGTGGTCAAATATATATATTTTTCTTGTTAGATCTTTAGGGAAGGCACCTTTTATATTTATACTAAATATCATACCTTTTGATCATTGAATAGAAAGGATACGTGTAGTTAGGCTTGAGCTCAAACCTAGGTTCCATTTTACAGTGATTGGATTAATTGCCAGCATTAGTGTGGTGTTTACCTTAAAGAAAATTAGAAAGATAAATATATATGTAGGATATCAAGTTGTTAAGGACTTACGTTAAATTAATATACGACTTAGGACACGCCACGTACTGACGGCAGATCATCAGTCCGGGGAAGGATGCAGTAGACTTTGTTTATCAAATTAAATAGTAATCTCTTTTTTCCAAATTGCTGATTTTTCTTTTGTACCGTTTTTTTGTTGTTATACCAAAATTGTAAAATAAATTTTATTAAAAATTTTTTCGAATAGAAAATAATTATGTTTTGATTTTTTTTTAAAGAACAATAGAATGGTGATGTAGAGAAAAGGTAAGATTTACGTTAGAGGGTAACTTAAAGCTAGAGGCAAAAAGTTACCGAAGGTTGAATCTCGAAGAGATTCCGTAGGGTGGGCCATGCCAAGGGTTAGCAGGACATCAGCTACCCTAAATTTCAAATCTTGGTAAGCAAACAGCAGTAAGTATGGTGTATGGACTATTGTTTTTTTCTGTAATTTACTTTCGGCCTTCTCCTTTTTTTCCAATGTTCTGCTCGCATTACATCTGCGAGTTAGCTGGCATGGAATTTTTGTTAGTGGCTGTCGTAACCAGACAGGTTGGCAAGATCCCCCCCCAAGACGGCGAGCTTCAGCCATAGCAATACGCCAGCATGCCAGCGCCGCCAACAATCTGGCCACACATCAACACAATTGTGTTTTTCTTCGACACCTAGCTGCTACAAATCCACTCAAATAGTTTTGATTTTTAGAAAACATATATATTTTTTTCTGTTTTCACTCAGCTAAATATATATATACGAGCCGATTACTGGTCGCCAAACTGGTGCCAGTATGAGCGACTATGGTACCCAGTGGAATTTCGATCACATACATTTTCGATATGAAACCAATGACAATGTAGGTGCGACCCATCTAAAGTCTGTATACAATTCCTATTTACATTCACACACAACATACAATTCCTATTTACATTAAACACAACCGACATTGCAAGCGAAAGTGGGATGAGTTCAATTGCTTGGTGACGGCTCGTAAGGTGGCTAAAATTTATTCGGGTTTGTTTTGTTCTTCGTTTCGAGCTTACATTTAATTTACAATGTGATAGAAAAAATAATATTCTGAATCGGATGCTGATTCCATGCGCTTAACTATTTTGTTTTAATTGTTCCTATGACAATAGTATACAATCGCATGTTTTTCAATTTGTAATAACTTGTGGACTATTGGATTAATACATATTCTCTCCATATAACAAAAATAGCGAATGATCCACAAAGAAATCATTATACTCATACGCTCCTGTTAAATAATTCAATTGCACAGAAAACCCAAAAAGTATGCAAACATTTTTGCATAAGCTAGAAACCCTATTATATGTATGTTTGTTGAGCTTGTGTAAAGAGTTAATATTGCTCATCCGCAAGAGCTACAATTTCATCTTCCCAAAAAAGTATGCAATAGTTTTTATGAATGCACATCCATATTTACGAGTGAGTTATTTTGTACGTATCAAACCAAATATTGCACATACTACATATGATCGGCATAATATGTGAGTGATTCTCATTCTAAACCAGTGCTAGCCATCGAGAGAAATAAAGTTTTAATTTAGTAGTAGTGCTTATGAGCATGTGCTAGTAATATTCCACTGTCCGTCTATTAAAAAGAAAAACAACAACGTAAAGGAAACAACAAGTGTTCATACAACTGCATGAAGTTAGTTGTTGTTTATTTTTTACTCTTTAGTTAGTACTTTTGTTTTCATTCGGCTGTATACATATACGAGCCGATTAATATACGGCACACTTGTGCTAGTATGAGCGACTATGTTCTAAAGTGGCCCATCCATAATACAATATTATTGCATAAGTTATTGTACATATTATTGTCGTTTTGACCTATACTATACAATAAATGGCAGAAAATTTTTAAAGAATATATTGCCCCATTTTCCTGGCGTGAAAAAGTAAACATAAGACGAAACAATCTTGCCACCACATTGCACAATTTTCATTATTGTACAATAAAAATCAAAAGTCTTTTAATTTTTGCCAATATATTGCGTCACCTTCGCATATGACATACACATTGGCAATATTATTGTACAATACGAAAAATTGCACAATTATTTTGCAAATGGGTGGGCCGCTTGAGCCGTAGTCGCTCATACTGGCACCAGTTTGCCGAACATTAATCCAGTCTTATGTGTATACAGCCTACTGAAAGCAAAACCCCTTACCAAAGTGTAAAAACTAAACGCCAAATTCATTGAGTTGTTCTTTTTTCACGTTGTGGTTTTTCTTTTGAATAGGCACATAGGGGAGTACCACTACCACAAGCTCATAAACACTAAGAGTCCATTCACATATTATGTGATGTAATTTTCGGAGATTTTATATTTGATAGTATAGATTCGATTCTACAATTAAAGGGTACTAAGACCCTATACTCAGTTTTGTGAATTTGGTGACCAATTTTTTTAAGGGCCTTTAAAATTTCTGAAAAGTAGTGGGCCCTTAAAAAATGGTGCCATCAGCTTATGGCAAACAGCTAATTCAGATTTGATGATACCGGCTAACTATATATGTATAGCAAAATTATAGAAAATAGTCCGTTAAATAAATTTTATTAACATTTTATGCCATTGAAAAAAGTTATTCGTGCAAATGAAAAAAAAAATAAAACTCCTTTATGGGGAAATGAAAAATCAGGTAAATACGCTATTGGACTATGTTTTGTCTCTAGATTAGTGGATATTTAGTTATTACATCTTTTGCTGTAACTATCATGAGTATTGAAGACATGTCAACCATTACTTCTAGATACTAATAAAGGCATCAAACAGTGACTCCTTCTTAACAAAATAATGTCTCGATAGTGGCTCACACAGAAAAAAAATAGACAAGAATTAAATTCAATAAAACCATGTTATTAAAAAAAATATGAATTTCAATAACATTTATCTTTAACTTAATAAAATATTTCGTTGTAAGTATTTCTTTTCCATGCCGGTTATTTCTTTTCTTTTTATACATAAGTACTTAAAACAAGTTGTATCCCATAAAAAAATAAATGGGATATGGCTCAGCTATAGAGAGTATGCTTTACGTCCGGAAAGCCCGGGTTCGTATTCCAGCCATGTCAACATTTTTTTAATTTTAATATATATTTTTATTTTGAAATAATTTTGTTATCAATATAGGGGAATTCTTTATCACAGGAAATTTGAAAAAAAAAATTATTGAATACCGGGATTTTTGTTATCAAAAACGAAACTTATTTTTTTCTGTGTCATGGCCGCAGATGATACAATAGCCACTTAAGCCAGAATGTGCTTCAAATCAAAGTAACCTCAAAATAACCTATAACTGATTCTCAAACCACCTCCAACAGAAAAGATTGTTACAATTTTAAAGTGTTCTCTACTTTCAAATGAATAACCTGATACTTCTTTAATCATTAATTTACTCACAGTTCACATGGATGTATGACTCTATAATAAAGTGCCTATTTTACGAGTTTATTTATGTGGTAACTCTCCCACAAAAGTCATGCGAAAATAACCATTTGTCAAATCAAAATGTTTAACATGACTATTAAATAAATACAAACATAAATGCAAATATATACTCTAACACATGCTCACACATGGGAGCAAACATATTCAGCAATCATGTTGAACATGTAAGTATTAACAATTGAAAAACGTTTAAAAATCAATCATTTTGCCTCTAGTCTACATACAACCCGCTCACATCACCCCCTAAACAGTAACAGGTCTTCGACATAAAAGAGAATACGCGTTCACATGTACGTGTGAAATGTATAACCCCAATGATTTTGAAAATTGATAGTCCTTTTTTTCTATTAGAATGAGTAAGTTTTTGGTATTAGCATATTGCATGAATGTCCAAGAATAAACCATTAATAATTCTTTGCATGTGTTGGCAAATCCCCCGGTTGGTATTGAGAACTGATTTTAAAAAAGCTATAAAGCCACAATTTCACACTTTAAAAACAAAATTTTGTTTTTACTTTCCTCAATACTCTGGCATGATGACCATCATGATATTTGTGGTTTCAAAGACTGTTGGAGATAAAGAGAAGAGTTTTGGTTGTCAGTGTTAGAGGAAAGTTAAAAATTATTTGTCTATTTAACATCAACAATTGATGGTTTAATTCTAGGTATCGAACGAAAAAGAAAATGGGTAACATGAGATATTCATGTTCAACTCTTTCCTTTTATTTTCCTTCCCTCTCTCTCTCAAATTGACAGAGTGGTTGGTGGTTTATTGGTATTCAATGTTTAAATATTGTATGTTGGTTCTTGGAAATTTGTTAATGTTTGTACTGGTCACATGGTCATTTATGGCTGATGTATTGAACTTTTTTTTTTATTAATTTGACTTTTGACATTTAACAAATATGTATTGGCTTCATTACTCTTTTATTGGTGTATGAGTAGGAATTTATGGTCATTTTTATGAAGGCCAATTTTGTTTATTGTGGTCGTTGTGTTTGTTTATTTTATGCATGTTGTTCTGTCTTAATGGCCATTTGTCATATTTTGACTTTATCTATAGCAAGTTGTTATTCACTCGTAAACAAATTGATGGTCAGTCATCAATTAACAAGGGCAATCTTTCAGTTATTTATTTTCTTTCTCATACAATTGTTTAATTTGTTTCAAATATCGATATAATACGATAGTTAATTGTAGGCATATTTTAACGATATCATTGATTTTGTGGTAAGAGTTTCACGGCAACTAATTGTGGGCATATTTTAACGATGACTTTAATGTTGGTGTATGAGTTTATACGTTATTGTAAATTTCATTTTATAATAAGAATTAATCAAAAATTAGTGGATATATATTTACATATATTGTACTAGGGTGACTATTTTATTTCTCAAGTATGTGTTTTGGAGACTCCACTTGAAATTCTTTTAGAAGTTTTTAAAAACAAGTACTATGGAAATTACAACCCTCAATATTAATTAACATTACAACCGTCAATATTAATTTTAAGTACTTCAGCCGCAATTAATGCTATTGCATTGTACCTGACCTCGATTTACTCGGAATAAAATGGGCTTCAAAGTGCATATGGCGACGAAAGTGTAACTTATAGTGATGAGTTGGTACCGGTCACTGAATTTGATTTTTAATAATCAACTTCACGAAAAAAGTATATAAGAAAATTTGTTGAAAACTTAATTTTACACAATAATGTTATATAAAACAAATAGGTTGGATTAACACTTTCTGAGATATTCGACTTTATTATGAAAAGTATAAAATTTTCCATAAAAATTTTCCGTACAAAATACACTTAAAATATTGTGTTTTTCTTAAGAACTCTATAACTCAGCTGCATTTTATGCTATTAAATCGTACTTGCTTTCGATTTACTCGGGAAAAAACAGTCTTTAAAAATGCCTATTGCGATGAAAGTATAACTTGTACTGGTGAGTTGGTACGGGTTAATTAAATAATTAAAGTTAATTTTTACTTAAAATTTTCGTTTTTTGCTGTTATCTCCCAAATAATAAACGGTACCAAAATAACATAAATAGAAAGTTTGTTAAATGCATAAATTTCGACAGGAATGTTATATAGACCAAATTGCTTAAATTAATATTTCTTGAGATATTAGACTTTAACTTATGACTAGTATAAACGTAAAAATTTTTATACTATTGATAAGTTAAAGTTTAATATCTCAAGAAATATTAATCTAAGCAATTTAGGCCCTAATTGTGTAAATCTCATCACCGAACTGAAGTTTATATTAAAGCAACAATAAATTTGACAAAATTTTAAAAATTTGTTTTTGTTTTTCATACAAATGCTTCACCAAACAAACGTATAGAAATTAAAGCGTTGCTTTAACCTACAAATATTTAAACATTTGTATAAAAAATTAAACAAAATTATAAAATATATCGAACTTTGTTTTTGTTTTCCATACAAATTTCACTTTGGTGACGTGGTTTACACAATTAGGGCCTAAGTCTGTCTGCCATGTCACAGAATACCACTCCGATCGGAACTGGTTTCAATTCCGTAAGTTGCTTCTTCAGAAAACGAACAACGAAAAATTTTCTCCGTAATCAAACCACTTTTAAATTTCAAAGTGGAATTGAAAAACACTTTTCTACAGACTTCATTTGCAGTAAATATTAAAAAAGTGCATACTTTTAGGAGCGTCAAATAAATATTTGGTCATGAGCTTTCCATGTTAATAAAAAACTTAATGTGAACTTTGCTTCTAAAAACAAGAGTAAAGAATCGTCTCTAGGTATAAAAACTTTATCACTGTAAAAACGAAATACAAAATAAACGGAATCCAAAGCACCAGAAATGTACTTTTTCGGAATGACAACTACGGAATCAAAACCAATCCGAACGGAATCTGTGACATGGCTGTATATTAGATTTTTGTAGGAATTGAATGTGTTGTTTCCACAATGCAAACAAGCACTGCTTGTCTAAAATTTATATGAAAAGCACTCAGTTTTTGAGTGATTTCCATAAAATTTTTTTACTCAAGTAGCTTGTTTGCATTGTGGAAACAGCACATTAGTTCTCATAAAATTTGCCACTTACATTTTTTTATCCAGTTGTTTGTATTGGACATGACAGCTAAAAAACGAGAATTTTAGGTAAAAATTAACGGCAGTGATCTCTACCAACTCACCATTACAAGTTACACTTTCATCGTCATATGCATTTTTGAAGCCCGTTTTATTCCGAGTAAATGAAGGTAAAGTACAAAGCACAATATTGAAGGCTGTAACTTTCAGGGTATTTCTTTTAAGATTTTTAGCAGAATTTTAAGTAGGGAGTGCAAAAAAAAATAATCACCCTAATATTGTTAACAGAAAAACTTAAAAAAAATTTTTAAAAATCTACAAACTTTTTTACTAAAAGAAAACTTGAAAATTTGTTGTTATATTTCATAATGAAAAAAAAAACAAAATCATTTACTGAACCAGGTAATATAATTAATTGTCTAAAAATGTGTTTTCATAACTAGTAAAAGAATTTATAAATTCAGAGACATTTTTTATTGAAAACGAGCCATTCAAAGATTTTTGTAAAATCAAACAACATATATTAAGATTAAAAAGGACCTTATTCTACGGAGACCGAAATTTAGTTGCCTTTATTTCCAAAAACAAGATAATATTCTAAATATAATGCCATTTCTTTTACCATGAATTTCTAAAAATTTATCGAGATATGACGCTTTGAATTTTATAAATGTAAAAATATAGCTTTCAATAAATTAGCTTTAAAGTATGGCAATATTGTGAAAGATATGTTGGGAAAATCTCTTTTAAAGTCATTGGGGCCCCTATTTATGAGTGGGAACGATGCTAACCTGTCAGTCCAGAGGTCGTCGGTTCGATTCCTGCCGTAGACCCTACCCTAAGTGTTTGTTAAAAAAAAATAAATAAAAATAAAAATAAGCTCAAAATCGACAAAATTTGCGCAAACAACTCGTTTTGGCTCTATTGCAAGTTCCTGCTGGTATATTAAGGTCCCTTTTCATCAGGATCACCATATCCCAGTGAAAACATTGGAAGTAATTCTCTAATTCCAAAGTGAAAAATAGTTTATATTTACGACTTCTTAGAAGAGATTATTAACAACATCCAGATAATTAATTCAAAAGTTATTTTACTTATACAAAATTGGGAATTATCCGAAGTCTTCGCAAATACTAACGATATATTTTAAGCAAATGAAATCGGATAATATTTGTAAAATTTATGAGGCCAATGAGGAGTAAAGATGCCTTCTAGAAGGGCTGTTTAGCAGACATAAGGCCTGCCAATTATTTCATTTCTACCCATGCTTTCATTGCAGCACAGGCCTTTCACAGTCACTTCCCAATATAGGGATTCTTACAGGTCTCTTCTTGCGTGCCATTTTGAAGGGTATCTAAGGAAAGTCTGTTAAAAAGCAAATTGAGGTAAAATTTTTTTTTCTATTTCAGTATGTATTTTCGTAGTAGGCTTCTTTCGGTTTGATTAATGTGATTTTTTTTTTCGAACTATTTCTTTTCATCCGAAGTAATTCTTTATACATTGAATTGAACATGATGTTGTTCCGGTGGAATAATTATAAATTAATCAGCGCCGACATAATAGCAGCATGTATGATGTCCCTCGTATGTAAATTTCAGTCTTATAGACAAATTACATGCGCAAAAAGAATACGATAATGTTTATTTCCAAAGCCATTTTTATCTAAAAATACAATACTCCTTCCATCTTTCCTGCTTAAAGAAGGTAATGTGGAAAGTGTATCGAACAAAAAATAATAAAGAAATAAAGTACTACTTCCACCTTCTATTCTGCAAGCAGGCAGTTAGCATGTGTATCGATCTTACAGGCCTTCAAGATGACCTGAAATTTGCAGGCCTGTTGACTTTTACCGCTGGGATATGGTCCTTCACTATTATTTTTACATGTATATATCGTTTTGTAATCGGATCGCAAGTTTCAAAGATACAGATATATTACCCTTTTTCCAATTGGAGCAACTGTGTGTTGGTTTGTCTTAACTTAGTGTTATATTAAAGCTTAAATTTTGTAATTCCTTAGAAAATAACAATATTTCAGTAAAGCTGCCATTACACTGTCTGAGTTTTCGTCTAATTTCAATATGTAAAATTGAAATATCGTGTCGAATATACAATTTTTAGTTTTTCATCTGGGCTCAGTTGAAAATAAAACTTATTCTATTTCCATCTAATATACAATATGAGTTTTAAATGTCATATTCTTAAAGTTAGATTTTGAAATAAGATGAAAACTCAGAGAGTGTAGAGGCGGCATAATCAAAATATCTGTGGACCTTAGACAAAAGCACTTATTTCGATTTAAGAGAGTCTTACAAGTAATGCCATTTTTAAATGCTGAATTTTAAGGCGCATCTTTTGATGTAAACAGCACCTTTTTACGATGTTTAGTCACAAATATATTAATATTTCATTCTGCTCTTTGATAGTATTTATGCTCTACTGAAAATTTTGAAAATTACACTTAAGCTGTTTTGTCAAAAGTCCACAGATATAATATGTAACCATTTAAAAGTGAGTAGTATTTCAGCCTAAAACAGCAATAATTTTGTAAGTATATTTAATTTTTTTTCAAGAATTTCTATGTTTAAAGTTTTTAACGCAGACATAAATTTTCATTTAGTTTTTACTCCACTCAGTTAACTTGTTACACTTTCCTTATTGGAAATGAAACAACTTGTGGTAACATTTAAATGGATGCATTAAAGAAAAATGAAAGCCACAACGGTTTTCTATTAAACGAAAATATTCTGAAGATTCTCTGGCATCTTTGCATTGCAGATGATTTTTACTCTCATAAACATTTTACAATTTGCCACAAACCATAATTTAACAACAACGAAATATTCAAAACCAAAGAAGCTTTAAAAAAACACGAATTGATGCTATGAAGGCACATAAATTATAGGAAAATATTGCGAAAAGCTTTTATAATCGCGTTCAAATCGCGCATAATATTACAAAACATTACATTTTACATTAAAAAAAATATATTAACATACAGACTATAAAACATACATATACATGCTGCTACTCACACGCACACGTACACAATTGGTTGTAGCGCAAATAAAATTGTAAAATTTTTGAATCCTAGAAACATATTGAATATGAACAATTTATGTTTCTTAACGTTTTACAGCATTTTACTCCTGCATTGAAATACCAAAAATATGTTCACTTTAGCTGAGGTTTGACAAGTTAATGCTTTTGCCGCTACTTGCCTCTTTTTGTCTGCCTGCTACTTCTTTGACGTTAAAAAAATTTGATGACTGGAGTTGTGGCATCAGTAGTGTAATAATTTGCTTTAAGAAGGGTAGTGATGTTTGCTAGCGGTGGGTTAAAAGTAGACAATGTGGAAAAATAGGCAAAGTTATGTGAATGTCTGTAAAAAATCGCATCATCATAAATATTTTTTTTAAGAAAATAAAAGGCATAAAGCATTTATTTTTATACACTAGCATGATCATTTAAATAATCCCTTCCACTCATTATGCTGCTAAAAAAAATTATTGGAAATAAAATAGGAATTTAACTGTTGGTACATTAAAGCAAACCCGAAATTCATAAATTTATAATTTTATACAAAATATCTTTCATCATCATTCCATTATTTAATAAAAAAATGGGTATTTTTGTTAATGTTTAAAACGGGAAGATGTCACTGGGAGCCAAATCTGGAGGATACGCTAACTGTGTCAGCAAATCATGTAGTTTTGTGCTCAAAAAAATAGGATACGAAGCACAGTAGGGACTTTTGCAAAATAAATGGTAATATTTGTGAAACTCCTAACTGCTAATTGGATTTATCTTAAACCTTGGAAATTTTTAGGGAAGCAGTGAGGCTTTATACTTCATTTATTGGTAGCGTAGTTGCTTAAGTTGGAACGGAGCTTGGGCGAAAGTTGATCACGTTAGAATCAAAAAAATTCCTAATGCCGATAATTTTCTTAAATGTTATCCGATTTAAAAAATTTTAACCTTTTAAGTTATGCTAGAAAATAGCAAGATATTTCCTATTTTAAAATATATTTGATATCTCCTATTTTGAAATATATATGACTATGAAGAAAAATATAATTTATTTTTGTCTTCACTTTCTTAGTTTTTTGCTTATAACTTTCTAGTTTTTTGCTCGATTTTAATGTAAAGTGCACCGTACGATTCTTGATAAATTCTGTCTAAAACTAGAGAAAAAAGTTTTTTATTATCCTTAGTTTCTAAGTCGGAAAAAGGGTATAAGTTCAAAAATGTTTAATTGACATGAAAAAACCAACCAAAATATTATGTTCATTATTTTAAATTTTGCAAAAAAATCCTTGTTACACAAATCCAATCCAAATGTGTTTTTGTGTGTGCCTGCGTTCCTTATAAGCAGTACTTTAGCTTGCAATACTCTAACTCCTTCAGGAAGTCGTATACTAAGATCTTCCCAAGATACTCCAGAGGTAATACCGCAGATCATCCTTGATCCATCAGTATGCACCCTGAAAGCGTAGTCTCTTTCTATATTACCTCCCTCCTACTTTCGCCTGAATGGAGGTAATTTTTGAAAGCGCTGTCAAAGCCCTGTTGAGATGCCATGCAACCGCCCAGATGCAGCTAATTTCGCCGCTCTGCTTGATGTATTCACCAATGCATGTAGATAGATCAATCGGAACATTATATACTATACTAACATTCAGAGCTTCCATTTAGCATCTTAGTTCCTAGGCGCCATTTTGCATCAAGCATTCTTCGACAGGAGTTGAATACTACTTGGTCTATAGATAGGGTTATATCTTGCACATTTAGTTTCCATGATAGTTTTGAGTCAAGGATGTTTTGCTAAGCCCGAATGGGCTAGTTCCTGATTCTGCAGCCGAGAGGTCTAAAGCTCATAACCTGCAACATTCTGGTAAATATTACGATTTCCGTATTGTTTTGGCGAACTCCGAGTCCTCAGTCCTTAGCATATTTGGGCACACTCAGCCAAGGCTGTGGACATCTATTACCACATCGTCCGCGTATGTCACAGTTTTTAGGTAGATATGTTGACTATCCAATAGTCTTCGCGAACTTATGATCCATCGCCTGATAAGAGATTCCACGAGATTTTCTATGTAGTGTCTTCTAAGGTCAAAGAGGCATATATTATAGAATGGTAGCACTTTTGGTATGTTGCATTCAGGACCCTGTAACTCATACGACGAAAAGCTGTCATGCCACGAGATTCTCTCTAGCAAAACTATCCCTTCATTTCCACTGTATTCGTACCCACTAATGAGGCCGTTTGTAGTAACCGTGTCCCTACATCCGGTGAAGTGGATATTAATAGGTATGTTTAGTGGCCGCGTAGAGTAATCGGACCAGGAATGATTTGTGACTAGAACTCTACTAAGCCATGAAGGATCTCTAGTTTTATCTATAGATTCGCAGAAATTTCTTAATGAACTTTTCTCCACGACTATTTATAAGCTTTAGCTTATCGCTGTAAGGTTGCCACATTTTATTGTCGTTGCTAGTGTTGAAGTTTATACTTGCCTACTTGCTTAGAGAGTTCCGCGCTCCACCAAGAAGAGTAACTCCACAAGTTGACCTGAATAGGTAAACCTGTGTGAAATGCAGTATTTTTGGAACGAAGTTCCCTATGCCACCAGAGAGGAGATTTTTGTTCTGGTCTTTTGGAGTCCGGGGAACTTCTGGGATTTCGGGAATGATTTTGGTTCTAGTTTTTGGGAATACGTGGAACTTCTAGGATTTTGGGGAATTTTTTTCTAGTTTTTGGGAATCATTGGACTAGGTTCGTATATTGGCTAATGTTTGGTTTCCTTGCTAAGTGCAGGTGTCTCGGCTAAATACCAGCTGCTCGGCTATATTCTTGAGTAGTATCGCCTATCCAGGAGGTTTTTTTATTTGGGTAATTCCATGTCAAATCAACTAATAGTTAGACACGACCCCTTTCGATTTTGATGAAATTTGGTCAGATGTTGTCATTTATCCTATAACATATTTATGTTAAAGGAAAAAAATTAAATATGTTTATTTCAGACGTTATGACATATCCAATATATCATTATTTCGCCAAATTTACCGAAAGTGTTGATTTTAGTTTTTAAATCGAAAACTATTTTATATACAAGATTGGTTTGTATGTCATTTTAAGCAGAATATTTGGAGCTACAAAAAATGTTTTTAAATTACTTATCTGCAAAGTTTTGAAACTTTTAAAACTGATTAAATCAAAAACCTATTTTTTGTTTTTGGCTGAATTTTTTTTATATAATATCTCTAGACGTCCTTAAAAAATCCTGAAATTTTTAAGGAGATGATTTTTTCTTTTTTGACACATGACAAAAAATATACATTTTTAACACTAAATTTCCAACATGAAATTTCACAAAAAAAAAACAAATGCACAAATTTGTCAATGTTATTACTTTTTCCCCTCCAAAAACTTTAAATTAAATTAAATTTAATGCATATTGCTCAAAATTACAAATTTAATTTATTTTTGATAACATATTGTTGAAGGTTGCGAAAGAAAAAAATCATGTCTCCAAAAAAAAAACACCTCCTCCAAAATTTTAACGATTTATTAAGGACGTTTAGAGGTATTATGTAAAAAAAAATTCAGACGAAAAATATATAGGTTTTTGAGTTAGTCAGTTTTGAAATTTTCAAAACTTTGCAGATAAGTCATTTTTCCAAAAAAAAATTTTTGTTCTATGTATTTTTTATTGCCCCAAATATCCTCTTTAAAATGGCATACAAAACATCCTTATACATAAAATAGTTTTAGAGATAATTAAAAACTAAGCTCATCACATTCTGTAAATTTGGCGAAATAATGACATTTTGAATATGTCATAACTTTTGAAATAAACATTTTTAATTTTTTTCCTTTAATATAAATTCGTTATAGGATGAATGACAATAGCTGACCAAATTTCATCAAAATTGAAAGGGGTCATATCTAACTCTTACTTGATTTGACATGGAATAACCAATTTATTACTATCTTCATTTACTTGATCTCATTAAGATAATTTTTGCTTTTAAATTATAAGTTTTATTTTTGTAGGGGTCATGGCGCCAGATACGGTGCCTATGTGGAGTGTACCGAAGGCCGTTAAAGATGAGGGACATCTGACATAGCGATCGAAGGTGATCGAGTGAAGGTGGCCTGTCGATAGCATAAGGCCGAAATTAGCAGGCCAAAGCCGACAGGTTTAAGCCGATAGGGAGTACGCCGAAAGCGACTGGAACTTTGTTTCACCCAGTGTCTCATGATATCGGGCGTTTTCTTCTATTTAAACCTGCTTAAATTTTCTTTTACTTTAACAGATATAATAGTTTTGCTTTACATTCTCTGCTAAAAATTTTAGATAATTTCATTTCAAGTTGCTTAGTATCTTATAGTGAACGTCTTTTAATACAGTCCAGCTTCTTTAGCAAAATATATTGATCTAATTGCTTACCTTATTCTTTGCGAAAAGCAGTAATTTTTCATTTTGAATGCTTGACTTAGGGGAATAAAATATTTTTACTTAATAAACTCACCCCTACCAATATAATTTATTAACAACATGAACACTTGACCGTAACTTAATTTAGACAAACATAAACTATTAACACGCATACGAATCCAACATTAAAGAATAAAATCCACAACAATTCATCTAATCAAGGGAAGAGTAACTTTATGAATTCATTTTAATAAACATCAGACCAGCTAGAAAAATAAATAACAACAACAGAAAATTGCTGGCTAAATAAAAATTGTTATCTGCGAAACAAAAACTTAATTTTTTGACTTATTGCCGCTAATCAATTTTGAATGGGCAAAACGTCCGTTTGTGAACAAATTTCATTTCTTATCATTCAAACAACATCTTTGTGCTGTAATTTCATTTAAAAGAAGATGCTCAGGATACTCAATGAAGTACTTGAGAGTAGCAAGAACGTCATCATCAACATTTAATACTTGATTGTCCAATCATGCATTCATGTGAAAAGAACACATAAATAATAAAAATGACAAAAAATAACAAAGAATTTTTTTTTTGTATTTGTAGATTTTTTTTTTTTTTTTTGAAAATATCAAATTCATACAAACATTAAGTTTTCATTATTTGTTGTTGTTGCTGGCTTTTGCGCTTTCACTCAATTGTGTTCAATGATTCTAGAAATGGTTGTGATTTTTTTTTTGCTTTATTATTGCGAAAGGTTGCTGGAAGTATATGAAAAATATACGACCACAGGTTGAGAATTTTTACTACATTTTTATTTCTTGAAAAAATTTTGTGATTTGCAGCTATTTAAAGGTATTTAAAGGTTTAGTTATTCAAGAAACCTATAAAATTTTATTTTTTACTTATCTATAGAAGGCTCTAATGGACACTACAAAATCAATATGAAAATACACGAACAGTTTTAAAAATCTGATTCGATTAAAGCTTGAATAAATAGCAATTTTTTGATGTGTAAACATCTATACGCTAGGGGGTAAAAATCTTTTTCACACTACAATCACAAATTTTGAGTAAGATTGTAATAACGCGGTGAGAGCTGTGTAGGAGTGTATTAGTGTAATCATACGGACAACAAGAAGCTCAGAGAAACTTAACAGCTGAATAGAAATACACTAACACCATCTAGTGCGCAATAGTAGTAGTAGTTTCATCATTCATGGATTAACGAGATTCTCCTTCTGTCCCTATCTACTCCCCCCGTGGGGTACGGTTTATGCATCTTGGTGATTACGCACACTTTGGTGATGTGCTTCCTGGGAATAGAGTAATTTGGTTTTTGCTGACATTACCTTAGGCCAATTACCCATAAAACTTATGTGTTACTACCCAAACTCTTGCAGCCGAGTAACGGGCGTGCACATATTTATATAAGGAAGTAGGCTTGCCTACGCTAGTCAGTAAGGAGGTGAACAGGCACCTAGAGTCTCTCTCAAGACCAAAGTCGATAGAAAGTTAACCTCTAGGGATTTTCTTTCGAGGCTTGACCAGTAACATAAACTGGTACCACGGGAACCAGTGGACCCACAGATGACTAGCCTTCCAGAGGGTTAAAGAGATGATGCTCGCCGTTAAGCGACATCATCTGGGATGATGTCGCTGGCGGACTTCGTCTTACCCTCTGCAAGAAGAATGATTCTGTGTCTGGTTGTTTGGTAATCACGTGGTGGCTGTGGTTGCTACCAAAATCGCTGGGAGAGGTTTGGTTAAAGGGCTGATGCTCGACCAGTACTAGTGCCTGGTTGGACTTCGGTCTACCACATGTCCCTCTTTGTAAAATCTATTAGTAAAATCTATAGGTAAAGATTTTTCGGCAGTGATTTTCAAGTTTCATCCGTAACTTTTGTGGCTATCGGTAGCTTGGGCTGTCCTCTTTTAGAGGTGATAATACAATTTTCAAATCAGGTTGCGGATTCCTGTGATATTGTGCGATTGTATTTTTGGATCGATTTTGAATTTTCGTGTCGATATAGACATTCATTTTATATACACAGTGCGTGTGTGTATTTATAGTGTGTTTAATTTTTTGAGACTCCGCTGGCAAAGGGAGTCTCAAGGTCAAACTCCGGCAGAAAGGTCGTACGTTTGTTGGTTGGTGCTGTGTTGCCGTGTTTTTGAATTGAGTGAGTATTTCGGCGTTGCCGTTTTTTATTTTTGGCGGGAACTTCTGGGATTTAGGGGATTTTTGATCCAGTTTTTCGGGATTCAGACCCGGTTCATCTCGGTTTTTGAGCCCTGGTTTTTTTTTAAAACCCGGTTTTTCGGTTTTACCGAATTTGTTGCTGAACTTGGTGCGATATTTGGCTGACGGTTTATTGACTGCGTCTGTCTTTGACTGTTGGTTATTTTGCTGTTTAACTGCGGTAATTCTAACTATTTTGTACGGGTATATTATTTTTTGCTGGTGGATAAATAATACTATTATTTATGTCTGCGGCGAAGCGGAAGGGCGATATGCCTGGTGGGAGTGAGTCAGAGGTGTCTGATTCGAAGCTTATCGGTTTGAGCGATTTGTCGGGTGTGGAGGAAGGTACGAGGGTGAAAAAGAAGCGGATGTAGCCCGGTTCGCCGAAGTTGAAACGAGTGAATGATGAGAGGAATGTTTCGGTAGAAGGTGAAATGTTTCATTACTAGATGTTTACACATCTCCCCTGTGATCGGACTCACATTTTTTTTCTTTTTTTATAAGGTTCATTGATGTTAATTATTTCTCGCTGAACGTAATTGTAACCAATTTCTTTAAGAGCTCTAAAATGAATAAAAGACAGATGTTTGTATAAACTGCTACTACCTGGAATACATATCAACCTTGATGGCGTATTGTGGCGGCCTCTAAAAAAAGTTTTGCTTCAAAAATGAAACAACATTAATCAGCAAATTTTTTTTGCTTGCAAAATGTTTCAATCCTTTAAGCTTCTGCTTCTCAAAGTAGAAATCTTTTCTATTGTTCTCTGTTCATTGTTATGAAAACATATCATAAAAAAATTATAGATATTACTTATTTTTATGATATGGACAAATAAAGAGGGTGTTTGTTTGTATATTTTTTTGGTACTTTTTTCCTTCCTCGCATTTCAATTTAATTTTGTTTTCCTACTCAATGGCGCCAAAAAGGGCAGGCAAACCCAAGTACTTGGAGTGGATGATGATGACATAATGACGTGAAATTGTTTAACTGACCAAAAGAATTAGTTTAGTTAACTTTGCAGTTTGTTGGAAACGAAACCTCACTTGTCCAACAATCAATGAATAAGTGAAGTAGCGAAAGTGGAAATGGTATGTATCACTTACAAATGAATTATCAAGTAATAGGGCGGAAGTAATTGTCAATATTAAACATAAAAATCATATTCTTGGAGGAATTTTTTTTATATATTACTTGTATTTATTTAAAAATATAAAGCTAGGAAGCAATTTGCAATCGGTAATAGAAATTGTTGTGTTTGTTAGGTATTAGTAAAGTAAAGTTTTTCGACGTTAAATAGTAAGACACATACAATATGCAATATGTAATTTTTATGGCTATTTACATAGCGGCAAAATTTTTGGTGCCTTTCCTGCTGAATTTTCGCCGAAACCTAATGTTAAAATTTTAAAAATCTTACTGGCTGTTTTTGTAAATAAAATAAAAATTTTCGTTAGGAACTTTGAATTGAAAACAAAAACAAATTTGAATTTTTTATTTTTGTTTCAATATAAATTCCCTAACAAAAATTTTTTATTATATTTCCAAAAACAGGCAGTTAATTTGCAGCGCAGCAGTTTTTTAGCAGCTTTATTGTCACTAATGTTGTACACTTAAAAGCTAGCTCCCTACTACACGCAAGCCTTTAAGTAGGATCTAGATGATTCCATTTTGGCAGACCACTCCTCGTCAGGGTCAACCTATGCATGTTCGAATCCAAGTTCTCAGATCCGGTATTGAGATATCTAATTGAGATATATAATCAGTCACCTAGAAAAATCTTTGATGACTCTGGTAGGTCATACAGTAACTGATTGCCGGAAAAAATGTGTCTCGAGAGATGCTAGGCCGGGCATTTGTAAAGTAGTTGAAAAACTGTCTCTTTCCTACCTTGTTTACGACTTTCATGTCTGCCGACCGCTCAGTGTTCCGTCCCTACTGCGGCGAGCCTCAAGATTTCGCTGCGATTTCTGTTCCTCAATTGCATTGAGCGCTATCGTTCTAGCAAGGCCACAATTTCCTAGCTACCTTACAACTGCTCAGATTGTGTCATCTGCTTTCAGCTTTTTGTAGATAGTGTAAGAAGACACTGTTTTTAATAGAGCCAAACAGCAGTGGAGGTATTCAGAGTAGAGCCCGCCCTGGCCAGGTCATCCACCTCTTAGCCAATACACACTAAGTTCATCTCAGTGAAAAAATTATTTCACATAATATATATGAAAACAGTTCATTGAAAGCAATCATTGTTGCTGTTCTTTAACAAAGTTAATGAAAAAGTTTATTGATTTAACGTATTAGTACATTAGGTGAAAATTAATGAAGAATTCATTGAAATAATGAATTTTCTCTTGAATGTTTTATTCAGTAAAGGATGTCGGAAAGACTGGCTTACGTCAATATCACACGAAAAGACTCCAAAGCCAACACCGCAAATCATTATTGATCTAATGCTCTGAAATAGTAGTCTATATTACCTTCATTTTATTCCCGCACAGTGGGAGTAGAAGGGTTTGAGAATATTGATATTAAAACCAACCTTTTGAAACACACGTTGAGCTACAGAGTGTCAAAGTTAACTATCTTGGGCTTGGGAAACTTTATTGGCCTCATAACTTTTACAAATATTATCCAAATTTAATAAATCTAAAGTTGGTTTAAAGTTTTTAAATTGATAAAGAAAATACAGTTCATTTTATTAAGACATCTTTAAAATTTTCAAAAATATTTGGCTTTAATTTTTAAAATGTTGGCTTTTGGCCTCCACTGTGTTCTTTATCTATTTAAAAACCCAACACCAAGCTTAAATTCATTAATATATGTAAGTTATGAGAATAATATTTGTGCTAACGAGGTTTTTCATGCTCGAGGTAGTTAACCTTGACACCCTGTAGCTCAACGTGTGCTTCAACAGGGAGTTCAAAATTGCACTATTCTCAAAGCTTGGGTCCTCCTCTATGATTTTTACATACATCGTTTTGTAATCGGATCGCAACTCGCAAAGATACAGACTTACTACCCTTTTTTTCAATTGGAACTACTGTGTACCGTCTGGAACGAAGTGAGACTTTGAAAGCACTATCAAAGTCCAGATGAGTTACCATGAAATCGGAAAGTTTCCTCAGTAACTGTTGTAATCAATCCAAGATCATGACATGAGTGGTATTCACCACTCAGATTCAATCAATCTTGCTGCACTACTTGAGGATACAGCCAATACATGTAGGTCAATCGGAATACTGTTTAGTATAGGACGCACAGTCTCTGGAGGAGTCCCGGTGCAAGCAGATCTCTATACTATGTATAGTTGGTCTGCAAAAGATTTCTTACTTGTTGCGGCCCACCATAATATTGACCACATCAAAATAGCCTTCGAATAATTGTAGAGCAATCGGTAGAATGGAGATCTCTTTTATATTTAATTTTTATTGGTTTTACAAAAGCATTCGATACTATCCAACATCTTGCCATCTGGAAGGCGCTTTCCCCAAAAACTTATACACCTTTTGCAAGCCTTGTATAAGAATGCCAACTGCCGTGTTAGACATAAGGACATGCTCAGCACCCCAATCAACATCAAAGCAAGAGTCCGACAAAGCTGCCCACTATCTCCCCTCTTGTTCAACCTGGTAATCGACTTGATTATGTCAAGAGTCACCGCAACAGCCGGAGGTATCACATGGTGCTTGAATAATAGACTCGAAGATCTGGACTACGCAGATGACAGTTTACACTACAATACATCCCACTCGATGGCGTAGACTCGTTCTGCTACCTGGGCAGCATAATTTCAAAAACTGGTGGCTCTAGAGAAGATGTGGCAAATCGTATTAGGAAAGCCCGGCAAGCCTACGGCCAACTAAACTCTGTCTGGAACTCCCAACACCCCTGCAGGCGGTCCAAACTCAACATCTTTAACAGCTGTGTGAAATCGGTAGGCAAGTACGGCAGTGAAAGCTGGAACGCTAAACGACGAGATCTCTCAGCGTTACAAGTCTTCATCATCAGATGCTTACGCCGCCTACTAAAATTGTTTTGGACTAACAATATCAGCAACCAAAAGCTACTATTTTATTTGTAAAAACTGAGGACGCACGGACGTTTTTAAAACAGACAAAAGTGAAGTGAATTAGACAAAAGTGAAGCAGGTAACTAAACAATTCTGTAAACTAGCTTATAACTTTTAAATAACGTAAATTAGTTTAAAAACGCCGAAGTGTATCGAGTGCTTGTAGAAGCTTATGGTGACAATGTTTTAACTGACTAACAAAAATTAAAATAAAAAATTGCAAATTCATCAAAAACTTACACAAAAATAGTGCAAATGAAATGGTTATATATAGTGCCTTAATACGTATTTTTGCTTAAATATAAGAATTAAAATTTTTTTGTAATCGCTTTTCAAAACCTTTAATGACCGTTTTGTTAAAAGTGAAACAAGACAACAACTTTCAACTAGTAAAACTTATTTTTTGTGTTACTAAATAACACCCTTTTCTACGATAAAATTATAATTATATTCTGAATACGTGCTTGATAATCTCTTTTGTATATTTTGTCCTAAGCAATTTACAACAGGGATGGAAAATTCAGTGTTATTTACTTTTTTGCTTACGAAACACTGTAAAGCATTACGACATTAAACAAATACATATTTTACCAATACTGCCCAGATCAAATAGATATAGTAATTATAAGAGCGAGACTTTAATTTTAGTATGGCTGCGTCAGTAACTAACATTTCCGTGTATTGAATAAAGAGCAACCAAGACAGTTTAAAAAGTTATTAAATCATTCAGAAAAGAACAATTGATTGGTGTATGGGTACAGGAAAATACTGGTTCATAATTTTCAATACATTTACGAAATTTTCAATTTCCAATTAGATCAATTTAGGGTCAGTTCCGTTCAGAATGTTTAAGGATATAACAAAAATTATGAATTTCACCTCAAGAAATTTAATTCATTTATTTTTTTATACACTGGAAGAGTTTCGCTTCATAAATCCAATGAAACAATTTCGTTGGATTTTTTTACAAGTCGGATGATATATTTTACAATTTTAATGAAATTTCACGAATTGTGTAAAAGAATTTCATTGGAATTGCTTCAATAACTTTCATAGTTTCATTAAAAAATGTTATTGGATTTATGACGGCAACATTTTGCCGTTTAATGGAAACTCTTTAAGTTTAGACAAAATATTTTAATTGATGCTTAAAATTCTTTAAATATATACTATAAAAAATTAAAAAAAAATTTTTAATTAAAAAATATGTTGTAGAAGGTCATAGTTTCAATGAAATGTATTTCATTGATTTGATGAAAAGTTTCATTGGATTTATGAAATAATTAAATCATATACATATTTTCTTTAAATATACCTTTATTTATTCCAACAGTTGGCAGCCATAAGTAAACAAAAACAATAGTTTTATATGTTTTTTGTTGTTGTTGTTCTCTTTCTTATTATTATACACTCATAGGATACATTGTTATGGCAGTGCTGTTGGCTGAAGTAGTTAACACGTTGCCTACGAAGCGAAAAATGAGTGTTAAGAGTCTGAGCTCGATACTGTGAGCGGTCATTAACATTAAAAATTTTTCTATGTGCGTTGGCGTCTTCGTACGCATTTCAACCATGGAATTTTCAATAAATTAAAATAGACAGTAAAACAGATAAGCTAATGGCAATGTAATTATTTTATTAACACAATGAAATAATTTCATTACAATAATGACAGAATATCATTAAAATAATGACAGAATTTCAATAAAATTATGAAATAGCTTCATAGAAATATTGAAACAATTTCATTAAAACGACGAAATAATTTTACCAATATAATGAAATATGTTTATTAGCTTAGTGAAATTATTACAATGGATCAATGAAGTTATTTTATATATTTCATGATATATCATTAATCCAACGAAGCGTGACGTTGGTTGAGTTTTAATGAAATTTTTGATTGGATTAATGTCAAAATTTACAGAATTTATGAACAAAATATTTTCAGTGTAATTATATTTCAAAATGAATAAATAATTTAATATTTGGATCAATTGCACAGTATATGCTATTTATTTTGTTCCCGCTTTTTGAACTTCGTTTTGAGGTAGAAGGAGCAAAAAAACAACAACAAAAATAGGACAGTAATCATTGAAAATATGCCACAAGACACACATTTCTCAGAACTCAAAATTTTTTCTATAATGATCGAATATTTAAGAATATTTAATTGCTACCTAATACTCGCTCGGTATAAAAACACTTGTCCCCAGCAACACTTTTTTGTGCAAATTTGTTCTGTTTGTATTCTGAAAACATTCTAAATGCGGACTAGGATTTTCAAAAGAGTTTTGAGGCCGCACATTGTAATGACCGTCGTCCTTTTTTAGTTTTCTTAAAATTTAATAAATTGTCATCATATTAAACTGAAGTGCATTAGGGTCAGAAAGTGTTTGGTTTAAAACATACGAAATGTAAAGATTAAAAAAAGATTATCTAAAGCGTTATTTTACGTCAGGATCTAGTTAGTACATAATGGTAAAATACGTAGAAAAATGTCTTGACCGTCAAGTAAATTTTCCTAAAACCGAAAATATATTCATTTAAGAAAATTGAAGCTTAAGGTCATTGTTTCAAATGATTTTATTCATTTAGAGGTTAAGTAAAATTGCTAAAGAATCTTCTTAAAAACAATAACATAAAAAGGTGTAAATGTATTGACCGTTATTTTTAAGATGTGTTTCAAAAAATATAAAAATCAATATTTTTAGATTTTTGGACTATGCATAAATAATCATGCTTGAAATATATAGATATATATCGAAATAACAATATTTTATCGATATGGATCGATAATAATTGAAAAATATACCTAAATCTATAAGTGTATATCGATATATTTTCAATTACCAACCTCTACTAAGCACAAGCATGGAGTTGTTTAACTTAACTCAAACTCAAATTTTCAATATCAACATAATATTGCCACAAATATTTTAGCCCCGTTCTTTTTCAATGACGCTGAAAACAGAAATCGTGGCATTCCAAAACTTAAACAAAAACTGATTTGTTCCCGAGCCTAAAAGTGGCTTCGTAATCTTCATGAATATTCTCGTAAATCGAGTATTAAGTATATCGGGCAAATTTAAGAAACTTGAAAAATTAAACAACAGGAATACTCTTTGTACGTTTTATATACAAAAGAAGTAAAAAAATTAACTTATTTTTAATTTACGCAGTATTTTGAAATGTATATTTTCCATGCCAGTCCAACAACTTAATTCAGTAGTTGTTGCCACTTTTACCATCATCAGTATTGTCATTCATGTTATCGTCTTCTAATGTGACAAGAAACATAAAACGGCAGTAACCGGGACCATAAAATGGATAAACACTTAATTTATCAAAATTCAGCTCGTTATGATAATAAATATGGATGGAATGAATGCATGAATGTTGTATGTAAATTTATTTTTATTTATGTTGCATATACAAATTTATAAATTCAACTTCTTCTGGTCGCTTTTCTTCACACTGCCACTCTTATTATGGTTACAGTACAACAATATTTTAATAATTTCTCTTGTATGGGACACTTTTATATCGAAATGGTTTACAGGAAAAGGATGCTAAAGAAAAAGTTAACATTTGAAATAGTTTGAAGGTTACCAAGTAATTTTTATTTATGTTAACACTAGCGCAATTCCAAAAACAAAATTAATAAATTTTTTCATGCAGAGTCTCCGTCTTTAATGAAACTTGGTATATTTGCTCAGTTCGGTGTTCCAAAAAAAAACATTATGTATATTTTCAAAATAAACAATTTGTTATCTAAATTTCCAAAAGCCGTTTCAAGAGAAGCGTTCTTCTCTAAGCCGTATATCATAGATAATCATTAGTCGTATATGGTTTGTTGACTAGAACTAGAAATTACACAACGCTGACGATATATAGGCTTCTCAAACATCAACATGTTTCGATTTGACAATGATGAAGTATAACAACACCAATTTACAAGGGCGAAAATATACTTGAAAATCTCCTTGAAGCCATAATTTGCTCATTTTAGCAACTCTAATACGTATGCAACTTTGTCATTACGGGCTAAATTATGTAAATACATTTGTATAAAATTTATCTTAAGGTTTTTATTGTAGTCACACACATGTGTGAAAATAAATATACGTTCGTATCTGGTGAAGATATGAAAAATCATAACGGAACAAAAATAAAGTTTATGCGTCCTCGCTTGCAGCTATAGACAAGCAATGATTTTTCTGCGCTGCCAAGGGAACATTATCAGCTGGCTACAAAAAAAAAATCGTTACCAAAAGTTGTGATATGTATGTAAGTATTTGAAATTTTCTTATTTTTGAGCAGGCTAGATTTGCCTTTTATATTTTTAGAAAGCTATAAAACAAAAACACTGTTTATTCAAAATATACTAAATTCTTCATTGAGCTTATTTGCAGGATAGTCGAAACGATTTATGCTGCGACTTTTTTCAACCTGATTGATCCTCTTCTTCAGGTGTCGAAAAATTTTATGCACACCATTCATTTTTCATACTGGGAAATATATTTTTAAGATAGAAGACTATTTCAGCCAGGAAGAACTAGTCTTACAATACTTTTCACATGTCTTTCTCTTAGTTTTTATAAAATTCACGCAAAGAAAAAACATAGTTGTGGCAACCATAATCTAAGAGCAACATACTATGATTGTATAATATAGTTGTAGTCAAATCATATTATTATGAAGCTAATATAAAATATGTTTCGAAATAATCATATAAATATTATTTTCCTAACCATATTTTGATTAAATAGATTGGCAGCAGCTAAAAAATTTTGTTTTTGAACGAAAATGAAAAATAGCATTTTTTTTAACTAGTTGAATCTGAAATAAAAGCTAAAATTTTTCATTATATGTAATATAATGAGAAATAAATGTTGGCATATCGTGACATAACCGCCAAAAAAGCTTAAGCGACATGCATTTCGAAAATCATTTTTTTACGAAAATCGAATATTTCCGACTATCCATCAACGTTTTAAAGTTATGTTAAGTACCGTCACGGAAATACAGCAAAATATATTTTAGCTTAATTGCATTTTTCCTTTAAATTTTAATTTGCTTTAATTTCTTTTATAACTGCAAAGTGTGGCTAAAGCTAAAATTTTCTTTTTCAAGTAGATCAAATCTAGTGTGAAAAACTGCAAGGATATTAATCAAAGAGGTAAAGAGCATCTTTCTAAGGATAATAATGACTAGTGTCCAAAGAACTTTTGGACAATAATCAAAAATACGTAACTATTTGAGTTTATTTTAATCATTTTATTAACGAAAAATATTACCTTTATTGAACTTACCAACACTAATTGTAATATCGTAAATTTAAAATTATTAGTAAACTCTGAATTATGGCCACTCTATTGAATCGGTTCATCTAACCGAAGTCATTCTGAAGTTATTCTAAAATTAATGCTCACTTGAATTTTAACTATCGAGCAATACACTTCAACTTAAATACCCAAATTAAATACCTAAATCTATTATACTTACTTATAATTAAATACCTACAACTGAATACATATACTTACCTACATTTTAATACTACCTATTGCATAACTTAAACCTATCAACTACGCTTATATTTAAACCGTATTTGTGAAATAAAATGAAACTGGATTGAAATCGCTATCGCTTATCTAATTTCATTTCTGGAAAGGTGAGTCTCCCACCGCCGCTAACTGACCCACTTATAATAAAAGAAGCAAATTATTAACACATATTGGTTTATTTTATTCCCAAGCCATAAAAAACAACCATCGGCCGCTAACCTCTCTCCCATATTCAGCCGTACTCTTAGTTGTTGTGGATTGTTTTTATAACACCTTAATCAACTGTACAACTAGTTTTAAAATATGTAATTTGATTAAATTAACCGATTTTTCATGACATCAAGAATATATTCAAATATCTTAACCCCAAAAAACATGCGTTATCTTTTAGAAAATTTATTAAAATTATTAACATTATAAATAACAGTCCTTTTTTAATCCTATGTAGCCAATATTTAGGCTCAACTTTAATTTAAATCAAGGATAATTAAAACATACATCACCTGTAAAATTTACTTTTTGGCACTTGAGCTTTTTTTGTGGTTATGGCGCGATATTTTTTATTTACAAATTATTGGCATTTATCTGATTTTGTTATTTTTATTTTATTTTTTCCAATTACAAGTTCAACAAAAACCTAACAGAAAAGCATTCCATCAAAGTTGAAAACAAAACCTTTTTTGGAAATATAACCACGGTTTTACAACCACGGTTTAATTGCCAACAAATTGTCTTAAAATAGTATGTTTCTAGTTACATATATATTGTTGTTGTGGACTCATACTATAGTTGTATTTTTAAATATACTATGATTGTAGTCAGAATTTTTTTTTAATTTATATTGTTAAATGCAACAATGTTGTAATTTTTATGAATGCTATTAATGTCATGATTGTATGTTAACATTTTTCGTAAACTAATTAAGATTCAGAATCATTTAAAACATTAATAGCTTATTTGCCACAAATATAAACTATGTCTGGAAATATGACATTGTTGACGCAACCATGACACAACCATGTCTTTTCTATGCGTGGTACTAGCAAGCAGTTACAATTAGCTGCCCAGTTGCTGCTCCAATGTTACGTATCCACCTTTTGTGATGAATTTCGTTTCAAGCTCGTCGTCTATTGCAAGGTGGCTTGGTAATAAAAATTTTAACCAAACCTCAGAAGAAAACAACAGCATAGTTTTCAAATATATTTTAGCAATTTCATCTAAATTGAATTTTTTTCATAGTTTTATAAAAACTGGCTGTGAAATTACACAAAACACTTATTTTCAAAATTTTTTTCTAATACAATACTCCTTCGTCATTTAACCCTTTATATACATATTTTAGCCTTAGCTTCACATTTTCTTCCCCTTATGCCAGCAAATTAAACCTCCCATTGCTATATATGTACTGCGTCTTTTTTTAAGTTTATTGCTCTTTTTTTATAGCGTAATAATATATTTCTCAGTATTTCTTATGTGAAAAAAATGGGAAGAAATACAAGAAAAACTTAAAAGGAGTAAACAAAGAAGCATCATCAAATGTTAAGTTTCACAAAGGTACAAAGTACTTAAGTTTCACGGTTACTTACGAAAAGAGAGTTCATTAGCTAGCAAAGGATTTAATTACTTACACTGTTAATTTAGCACCACTTGCTTTCACACTGATGCACAAGCCAACCATAGTTACTATTTAATAAAATCAACAGCAGCCAAAAATTAAAAGAAAGAAAAAAAATTTATTAAAAAAATAAACAAATAAAAAAGAAAAGTTTTTTTCACAGTTTGTTTTCCCAAAAATTTTAGTGTACAGAGAAAAAAATTACTTACTATATATACATATTATAATATAAAAAAAAACTATACAAAACATATGTGGTAATGTTTACTTTTCTAATAATAATTTCATATTGTCGCGGGTACTTCATTTCATAAGAATCGGTTGAGTAGAACTAGTTGTAAATGTGAAATAAGGCCAAGTTCCAAAAATTTCGTCCTTAAAAAGTACTGAGATCAATATAAGGAAGCGATAGGTACAATACCGTCTCATTTCTAGGCAACCTGTTAGCTTGGCAACAGTTTTCACATAATTCTTTTCCATATTAGAAAGGCATACGTATGGAAAAGGTCTGTATTAAATTGAGTGCAATCATAATATGGTAAAATTTTTCTAAGTGTTACCTAAAAAAAATATTAAAAAAGGCAAATATATAAAATGTTGACGATATCTTCTCGAAAGAAAAACATCTTTTTGCGGAGATACCAAGTGGAAGCCATTAGAACTTTTAAGACGATACTTAAAAGCAAAATATGTACAAGACAACATGAAACAACATTTAATTAGTGATGTGCGAAATTGCCGCTGTATTTACACTTTTCCAAATTTATATCCAAGAAAGCAAGAAAGCATGGTAGAGCTAGAAAGTGATGGGAAAAAGTGATACACATCACTTAAAGAAAAATTATGCTTTGTAAAGAAACATCTTTAAAAAAAAATAAAGAAAACTAAGCAATTTCTAAGAAAACTCTATATCAAATAAAATTCCAAATAAATCTTTCACCATTCAATAAGATGACGGAAAAAAGAACATGATAACAAATCTCAAAAAAAAAAAAAAAGGATGGAGTATAAAACATTAACGATTTTGTTGTTGCAATGACAGCAAATAAATTTTACCCAAGGGGGTAATCGATACAAAAATAAGAAATATATGCCACTGCCACTACAACCCTAATGCCCCTCCCATGTTGTCAAGTAATCTTAGACTATGATGATGTAATCATGAGCAGTGTACCAAATTGTGGCATAGACCTTCTTAACCCATTATAAATTTTATTGTTCTAGCAAAGAGCTTTTTGCGTAGATTATATGGGAAAGGTTGAGTGTGTATTTCTGCTGGAGATTTTTTCCTCCAAACTTTCTTAAATGTTTTAGGTGTCACATTGCGAAATGCGTTTCCAATTGCCATTTAATCGTTTCAATTTAGAAAATAAATTGCTTTCTTTTCATCTACAGCACAGATTTATTGATAACAAATTACTCCAACAAATTGAACAACAAGAACATAAAATTAGATTTAAGTATTTAAAAGAAATAAACCTTAAACTTAATGGATAAAATAAATAGAGGGAAAAACAAATATGACTATCAGAAACCTTGTCATAAAAAACTGCAATAAACAATAAAATCGTAATAACGACAAAATGAAATTTTTACTTTGCAGTCATTTTCTTTAACAGTCGAAGACAGCCAACTATCGTTATTATGACAGTTTGCTATCAACACTAAACTGCTCTAAAAAAACAAAAATATAAACCGCATAATAAAAAATATGGATACAAATATCTTCAAAAAACTATAAATGAACTAAAATATACCAGCCTGTGTCTATTAAAACACACACTTGCAAAGAAGCAGAGAGTTTTATAAAGAAGTCCTTGCATGAGCTAAAAATACATGTACGAGTCCTACTCGTATTGACTACTGAATGAATGAATGAAAAATTAATAAATGTATATTTTATATTTTTTATCTGTCTTGTATTATTTCCTCACTGTAATATTTAATATTTACGAGTTTAACAATTTAGGAGTAAGAGCAGCATATGAATACGTTTAAAACAAGTGTGTCATGTATGTACATATGAATATAAATCGTAAATATTGTGTGGCATACATGAGGTTAAGTGGTAATTGCCACAATTTTATTTGCACTTATTTTGTGGTTAAGACGACGGTTTTATACAATTCAATACGATTGTGTATTTTGAATTTTTTTTCAACAGCTAAGAAGAGAAAGTTAGTAACAAGTAATGATTTTGCAATTGTATATTGACCAGAAATAAAGACTGTGTTGCTAAATGTAGAAATTACCATAAATATGTAAACGAACATATCGACCCCTTTGCACGAATTGATCACAAGCGACAAAAATTGAAATTTTCAGGAGAAGGGGGTTTTATTTCATAAACTGTCCCTTACGATCAAATCTTACAGCCTGTATTTCAATAGTAATTAACAATTTTGACCTTTTGACAATTTTAATCTATGGGCAGACTTATAAAATTTTGATTTCAATAAAAAAATTAGATTTTTACAAAATATCGCTTACGATCATTTCGCGCAAAGGGGCCGATATCTCTTTTCATCTAATCAAAAATTATTTAAAAAACCGCGGAGCACTGTGACATATAAAATCTTTTGCGTAGCCTTTGGATACAATAGAACAGCGTAAGGCTTAAAATAAATCTAATGTGCTATTGCGCATGGAACACGAAATCTTTAAAATGAGTGGCTGTAATTGGAAAAAGGGTAATAAATCTGTATCTTTGAAATTTACAATCCGATTACAAAACGATGTACACTGAAAGCACTTTGTTTATAAATTCTGTGAATTTCGTACAACTTTATTAAAACTCAACCAGCGTCACGCTTCGTTGGATTAATGAAACAAGTTTCGTTAAAATTATTTTATTGACAATTTCATTATATACATAAATTAATTTCATTTATCGATCCATTGTAATAATTTCGCTACGCTAATGAACATATTACATTACTTTGGTGAAATTATTTCATCGTTTTAATGAAATTGTTCCATTGCTTTAATGAAACTAGTTCATCATTTTAAAAAAATTATGTCATTAATTTTAAAGATATTCTGTCATTATATTAATAAATTATTTCATTGTTTCAATGAAATTATTACACTACCTGCTAGCCTCATTAGCTTGTCTCCTTTATTGACTATTTAAAAAACAAACAAAAAATAAGCCAAAACGAAAAAAGCACCAAACCCAAAAAAATCGAAAATAAAAGTTTTGTAAAAGCCGAAAAATCGCAAAGAAAAAACAAAATAACACCAAAATGGAAAAAGCGCTAAGACCAAAATAAATCGCTAAATCAACAAAAAAAACCTAAAAACATTAAAACTAAACTAAAAAGCAAAATGAAAAAATTGCCAAAGTGAAATAAGGGCAAACGAAAAGGGATATATGTGTATTCGTACGGAACCATTCGCGTGCGAGCTAAAGTCGCATTTTACTTAATTTATTGAAGTTTATTTAAAATATTGAACATAAAAAATTATAGTTTTAAAAATTTTATCCTTATCAAAATTTAGCCAATTTAACTCTCATTTCAAGGACTTGACTTTGATTACTCTTCACAACTACATGAATTGAGATAACAAAAAAAATTTTCTGCATCTCATTAGGATTGTATTGAAATTCATAAAATATTTTTTTGAAACTTTTGTCTATGCTATTATTAATGGAGATATTGGAGAGATAGAGAACAATTTCAAGGCCAAAGCACAAAATTTCAAAGTTCAAAGCCAAATTTATTTGAAAATAATTAAGGATATCTTAATGAAATTAAATGTATTTTTTTATCTTTTTATAAGCTTTACACCAACTAGTCTTGAACTCAAGACCTCAGGGTTTGTAGTCAAACGCGCTAACTATTCAGCCACCAGCACTGAAACAAAGTGAATTTAATATTGAAACAACACGAAGTATCTGTTGAATCGAAGTTAATTAAAGTTTAAGCAACGTGAGTTTGATACTGAAACTACACGAAGAATCATGTTGAATTAAAGTTATATAAAGTTGAGACAACATGACGCCAATGCAGCTATTTTATTAATTATTTTACTTACGCGATGTGTGTTAGTATAGCATAGGCATCAGAAAACTTTGTATTGTAGTTGGCTGTCCCAACCAAGATTTGAATTAGTTGTATGGTAGACAACAGGCTAACCACCGCAGCCACAACAGCTTCAGAGTTTACTTTAGATATACACTAAATATATACCATTGTATGCAAAATGAATTGGATTTTAATTCAACAAGATTTAATTGATTATTTAACACAAAATTTATTTGAAATTATAATTATAGTCATGTTGATTTAAAATCAAATATAACATTTATAACAAAGTTGTTTCAACAGGGAAAAATATTAAATCAAAGAGATTTATGGTTAGATTAATAATTTTCCGTTTAAAATTAATACGAAACAATTTTAGTATTAAGCCTGCAGCAATAAATTTTCGCTGGTAACGTGATCTTAGTCGGCGATTTGTCTTCTATATAAGCATAAACGACAACAAAACAACAACAAACCACACAACTGATCGCAACAGCGAATTGTATTTGTCTTCTGTATAAGAATAACCAACAACAAAACAACAAGAAGCCACACTACAGACCACAACAGTGAATTGTAGAAATGAACAAAGCAAATAAACATCAACACACTTAAACGACAAAATATTTCTTGTAAATTTAATATGATTTCCAATCAAAATTGCGTCATGTTGATTTTACATTCCTTTTTTCTGTATGGAGTTGCATTATATGTTATGTGACTGTTTTTTAGTGTTTTGATTGTCGCCTCCATTGGATATTCTAGTACATAAAAAGAACATTTTTAAGTATTACTAAAAACTGCTGTAATTTATCTTCCATCTGTAATAATCTTAAAACAAAATAATAGCATTTCGTTATTCAGATAAAATAGAGACATGTATGTTTGGATTTTTCCCCATCCACTTGATTGCCTTTAACAGTTGTATGCATTTGTTTTGTGGGTTCACGAAAAACTATTTAGAAATAAATGAATAAGAAATAGAAACAGCCAACATTAATATAAATATAAACTAAACACGCCACTTACAAATCTATACCATAAACTGCGAGTAGTTCGAAAATAAATGCGAACATAAATGTTTAAATTAAACGAGGGAGTCTTAAAATTTTAGAAATCCCATAGTTTCATTTTATGTTGAATACAACAAACAATCATTTGGATTTCATGAGAAATTCAACACCAGCCGAAAACTAAATTTCCTTGACTTCTACAACTCCTGCTGCCAACAATGAAAATATATTTACAGCCATTTTGCTAATTTGGTTATTTATAGTAATTTCATAAATCGTGAGCTCAGACAAAAAGATTGTTGCTGTTGTTTTTTAGTCTGTCGCAACATACTGGCCAAAAATGAAAAAAAAAATAAAGAAACGAAAAACGAAAAAAGCCAAACAAAATCTCAAATAGTCGTAATGTTTTTTCAAACGCAACGTATGCATTAAGTTAAGAAACCATGTAATATTTACAACTACAACTATTTAATATTAAACATACACATGGGTAACATCATATATATTAATACCGCAGGAAAAGGAAACGTAAAATTTTGGTGTCTGGTAGTTTTCACCAAGTCCTTGTGTTGGTTTGTCTGTATGCATGTCTATGTGTATGTTAGTACACCGTGTCTCTAAGCTAATCCCGAGATAGTTACAAAATGTGTTCAATTTCATTGTTTCATTTATTACGAAGGTCTGTTGTTTGGAGATGGCGGTGCGAGTGTTGGGATTTCAAAAAAACCCTTTCAAAATTAATGCAACTGTAAAGGCAAAATTATATTCTAAGCTGGTTACTATTTGATTTTGTTTTATTAAAAAGGCTGTTAAAATTTGTATTATAGACATTTTAAAGTACAAGAGTAAATCTTGTCAAAATAAATTTTATAAACTCTGTATTTTATAGTCTTCCACTCTGTATGGTCGCATAGTTGGCTGCTGGCTGTGTGTATTTTATTAGCCCAAAAGAAATATTCCAAGACTTGGGCTTTTTCTTTCATAACGTAAATCTTTAGAATATCCTCTTGTATGTATGCTCGTATGCATGTGTGTATTTATTTATGCTAATGAAAAAGGATTTAAATGTTCTAATACCATTTTTCGTTACATTATTTCCATAATAAATTTTACTTTATTTGTGATTATTACGCTACTTTATTGGCTTTTTTGAATGGTATGATGGCCTTAAAAACAATAACCATGTTGATGATGTGGCCTTATTATTATGCTCTTCTTCGTTTAAATTTTAAATCTTTTTAAGGGCTTCACGGCTATTTTGATCCTTTTTTAGTTTTATGCAAATTATTCGTTTGAACTGGTACAGTTTGTTCCTAAGCAACGAACTATGCATGACCCTTGTATGTAATTATTTGGATTTTGAATTTACTTGTATTGTAAAGTAGTTTTTGATTTTATGTATTTTTATGACATTTTCATAATATTTATGGTAAAATTGTTTAAATTGAGATTTAATATATGCTTCATGTAGCATTTTAAGCTATTCAACCCTCTTGATTTAAGTGACATTTTTGGTAGAAACTGTACTTATTGGAAATGCAAAAGATTTTAAATTGTGCCTGACCAAATTACTCTGACTGAAATCGTTAATGATTTCGCTTCAGTACACACAGAAAAATTTCATGGAAAAATCGACGAAAACGAGATTAATTTTACATTTTTGGGTACTGATTTTGCTTTATAAGCATTTCATGGTAATTCAATATTATTCTACAATAACCTTCAAAGAAAACTTTTCCTTTTCAGAAAACCATATTTCATTTTGATTTAATACTCCAGTACAGTAAGAGCAAAATGATGTTGATAATGAATAAACACAAAAAATCATGTTGAACTAAAGCTATTTCAAGTTGAAACAACTTAAATTTAATAAAAAAAAACAACAAGAAGAATCATGTCATATCAGCGTTGATATAACATAAATTTAATGTACTCATTTTACTAATTATGTCACTTACATACGTGATGTGTATTAGCATATGCATCAGAAATAATTTGTTGTAGTTTACTGCCCCAGCTTCGATTTGAAATCGTGCTCATTTGTCATCACTTACTTGGTAGTGAAAGCGCTAACCACTGCAGCCACAACAGCCTCAAATATATATAAGATACACTCTTATATAAATACCATCAAAAGTTACATCAGTTTCATTTAATTCAACATGATTGAATTGGTGATTTAACATAAAATTTGTTTCAAATTAAAATTATAGTCATGTTGACTTACAATTAAATGTAACGTTGATTTTCCATTGATTCACTAAAGTAGAGCCAACTTTAATTTAACGTGATAAAAATTGATTTTATTAAAAAATATAATTTCATTAATTCAATATTGACCAATTTTATTTCAACAGTGAAAAATGTTAAATCAACGAAATTTAAGGTTAGGTTAATAACACTGTACAACACGAAAAAAACGGGGTCTGTAAACCAATTCTGGTAGAGGAGACCAAAAAATGTATAAGTGTGTCGCTGTTTTGGAAGATCACATTGGAATTTTATTTTAGTGGGTGAAAGTTTCATCCTTTTGGCCTGATCGTGCTGCATAGCGGTACGTATGAAACTATGTGGTCTTTACATCTGAAGTGTAGGGTATGTTCAACAACTTTGTAGAAAATATTAGAGCAAAGAGTTTTGTGCAACATATTAACCCTCTAACTGCCCCACATAGCGGTAACTTTTTGCTCTTTTCTAACAAATCGTAGAAGCACGCCCAAAGAGGAAACTGCGGGGATAAAATGTTTTACAAAAATATTGACCATAAAATCTTACTATACTCGTACTATGTCACCAGACTCAACTTATACGCTAGAAATCATGGAAAACTTAAACTGTGTTTGAGGGTTAACTTCATACTTATCCACAATCAGTGCTCGGCATATCAAATCTTCTAAGTCTTATGTTTAAGGTATAAGATGTGCTCAGCACTTGTATGTAAAACATTTTTCTGAAACATTTTAACCCTCTAACTCTTCCCTTAATGGGTCTTTTTGTACATTTCTGAAAAAATTGACAAAAAACTCCCTTTTAACGGCGATATAGGGGGCTGAAATGTTCTACAGAAATATTTGCCACAAAACTCTACTATAGGTCCTTAAAGAGACCCAAGCTCCAGATTTAACTGGGACGCTAGAAATCATTCAAAGCTAAAAATGTGCTTAAGGGATAATTTCGTACTCATGCACAATTCGTACTCGGCATAGAAAATCTTATAAGCCTTATGTTTAAGGTATAAGCTATGTTAAGCTTTTTTATGTAAAAGACCACGAGAAATTTTTTCTGGCAGATTTTTGTCCGATATATCGCCGCTGAAGGGGAGTGTTTTTGTCCCTTTTTAGAAAAATGTACAAAAAGACCAACAAAAAGAAAAGTTAGTGTTCGTTTTGTTAAAAGTTCTAAACACATTTTACACGTTAAACGTAATACTTAAAAGATTTCCTATGCAGAATACAAATGGTGATTAAAAATTAAGTTAACCCTTAAACGTAGTTTAAGTTTTCAATAATATCCGGCGTACAAGTTGAGTCTGGTAATTTCTTGTCTTTGAAAACCTAAATTAAAATTGTATGGCCAACATATTTTAGAACATTTTATCCACGCACTCTCCCTCCTTGAGGTGGTTTTTTACGATTTGTTACAAAAGAGGCAAAAATACCGTAATATGGGGGAATTAAAGGGTTAATATGTATGTCCAAAAAATAATATTTTCCTTAAAATTTTCTCTAAAGTTGCTGAACAAACCCTACACCTCAGATGTAAAGAACACATAAGCGGAAATCACTCTTGGTGGAATATTTGCACCTCTAGGATATAAACTATCATTTCATGCTACAAAGAATGCGTGTCTTCTTCAAACATGTAGGAAATACATACATACATACATATATGTATTATGTATAACTATGTAATTTTTCAAATGTACCATAAAATACTACTTTTAATTTTTTCTTAATTGATATTTGTAGATTAATTCTGAACTAAGATTTATTAAAGATGCATACATTTGATATTTAAATACATAAAATAAATGAACAAATAATATAAACGTATACACACAAACCAACTTTGTTTACTTTTCATGTTAAAGCCTACTATTAGTTTGTATTTTATTTTCATGCTTATGTTTTATACACTCTCAGAGGGTCTCTCTGAGTAATTTTGCTAGTTGCATATATGCTAGACAAGTTTCCTACAGTTTTTATTATTGTATATCTGCTACTGTGTAGGAAATGTTAGTTTCTTATATTTTTTTCTTGTTGTGTTGCATATTGTAGCATATATCCTAGACTTGCATGACCTGCAAGGTCTGCAATAGCAGTTTCCTACGAAGAGTGATTTCCCCTATAGTTTCATGGGTGGAAGGGGGAAAATTTTAGAACCCTCTGAAATAAAATTTCGATGTGATCTTGCAAAACGCCGACACACTTATATTTTTTTTTTTTTTTTGGTTTCCTCTACTAGAATCGTTAAGTGGTAATTTTAAATAAAGTCTGTACTTTTGCAGAAATTTAATATGGCTTCCAATCAACATTGCAACATATTGATTTAACTTTAGTATTTTTTCTGTATGCAGGTATACATAAACGTTCCAAACAAAGAAAAAACATATTCCATTAAAATCGATCCACAACTTTTGATTACTGATTTTGGAAGTCTATAGATTTTTTAGCGCTGTGCATTGCAATTTAGCGGGATATTTTAAAGGTGGCATGACTATAATACAATTATCTTAATTTATAGATACAGAGTAAAACGTTGTGCAAGATAGGGCTAATACTTTGATGCACCGAATGATAAAAAAGCTAGTTTTTAGGATAAAGGCTTGCACTTAGTTTTTCCGAATAAAGTTAATAATATTTCACAATAAACTGAAATAGGAAAATTGCGAGAAAAAAAATTCTAAAATCAGATAAATGTTGTAAAATTTTTTTCAAATAATTAAAATTGTGCGATTATGTCGAACTGTATTCGTTTATTAATTAAAGTTATTTATTAAATTATTCATTTATGTATTAAGTATTACAAACACAATTACAATTTGTATTATAACTTAATTATAACGCCAAAAGTAACTAAAGCTTTCAATTGTTGTAGTAAAGAAGGCCACGCACAGTAGTTCGTATTGCAAAAATAATGGTAACAAATCTGTATATATGAAACTTACTATCCAATTACAAAAGAATGTACGTAAAAATCATAGAGGACGACATAATCTTTAAGAAAATTAAGCTCTTGATCACCCTGTTGAAGGAAATGGTGCGATACAGAGTGTCTAAGTTGGCTATCGCTGGTATCAGAAACTTTAATGTCTATAATATAATTTGTAAAGAAATTTAAAAAAACTGGTTGATAATTTTTGTCTTAAGCGATTAGTTTAGAATTTAGCAGTAAAATTTAATATTTTCGCGAATTTATTTAATCGGTTAATATTCACTTGAAATATTGAAAAAGAAAAGTTTTCATTTTCAGACATTCTTGAGAAAATCGTGGTACAATTTGAGAAAGTCGTGGTATAATTTTTGTCAAAATGAAGCAATTTTTCACTCTCATTACAAAGTTTTAATTTTTATTTTTAACCGACCGGAGGAGGTTATATGTATGTGTGCTGGTCATGTATGTATGTGGGTGACTCTCATTCTAAACGTACATTTTGTGTAGGTAGGACTCATATTGTAGTTTTCGCCTCATTCAAAGGATAATGAAATGAAATTATATATTTAGAATTTTCAACATTTTTGTGTATTGAGCGTTACATTTTCTTTACAGAATTTGCTTCCACAGAGTGGACCATAAACTTATTTTCTTAAAGATGATTTTTACCTACGTCGTTTTGTATGCGTATAGCAAGACTTAAAGATACAGATATATTAACATTATTTTTGCAGTAGCAGCCACTGTGCTACAGTTTAAGGGTGTAAATCGTTTAAAAATTGTAAAACATTCTCCTTTTTATCAAATTAATAATGCTACTTTTCAAAATTGTTATTTCCTTCTTATTAAGCATATATTCATTATGAACTTTCATTAAGCATACACACACAAAATAACTTATTTCAGATCCTAGTTATACTAATATGACCCATATCTTTCACCTTAATATTCTCATTAACCCCTTTTCCATTAACAAATATTTACCTTACATACAATAATAATGCGTGACCACGAATAAGCAACTTGACATTTAGGGGAACAATAGTCTATGCTTATTAAAATGTTTCAATAAAAAAAGCAGAATACACTCCAACAAACATACGTTCATGAATAGAATACAATCTATATTTACACATTTCCACCACATTCGTTTTATTTAGTACTAAAAACAAAGTTAAAAAGACTTAATGTGAATACAAAACGCATAAGCACACATACACGCACAATATTTGATTAAAGCCTTTAACCCTTTCGCAGACAAATAAAATGTACAATTAATGTTGACTGGTATTAGAGAGTACGAGTATGTGATTGTAAATGTATGTGATTTATAAAAGCATCAATTACCTTCTTTCCTCCTAAAGCCCAATCGCACACACATATACACGCACATGTTAATTAATATGCCCGTGTTAGTTGATCTAGTTAATAGCCCTTTTTAACACGTGTCTGTCTCATTTTCATATTGGTATTTTATATCCATTCACTTACTTGCTTAAACTCATATCACAACTGACCTTAGAGGGGAATTGAAATATTTAGCAGGTGGCAGTCAGTCAACCAAAGGCTTAAGTGACGCGAACACCCTTTTACTTTGTGTTTGTGAGGTATCTGAGCTACTCGCCAGTGGACGCCTCTAATTAAATTGTACAATTAATACGAATACCATACTCGAACGTTGATAAGAAGGGGTCAGTACTTAATTGAATTGAGTCACGTGATGTGAATAACAAAAATGTATAGAATTAAAGTAAAGGATTAATTATATGGTTAAAAAAATCTTCTTCAAATATTAAACGAAGAAGATATCAATTATATTAAAAAAACATATTTTTTAATTTCAATTTAAAGTTATCCACTACTAAAAAATTTTCAATATATACTTAAAGAAATCCATTAAACAACAACTTATACTTTAACTTGTTAAAAATCTGTCTATATTTTCTTGATGACCTTTCTCATACTTCCTTTAAATGAAAGTAAAATTAATATAAATATGTATGTATTTATGTAGTATATACATAAAAACTGTCAATATCTTAATATAAACCATTATAAGATGTTACACATGGTAAACATCTTGTAAGATTAACCCCATACCTTAAAAATGGTAATTTTCTTAAAAGCGTTCTAAAATTTCATATGATTATCAATAGTTTTAAGGAAAACAAAGTGACCGCAGCCGACATTCTTAGAAGAAGGTTTTGTGGTCGAAAGTAAAATGAAGAAACCTAAGACACATGAAAATCTTTTTTTTAGATTTTCCTTTGATAGATTAGTTAGTTACTTTACATTAGAGAAAAGTTGAATAAAATTTCTAATTTTATAAAATTAAAAGGAAATGCGAATAAAGCCGCAGAAAAAGAAAGAGAAATTTTATCATCTCTTAAAGAAACATATAAAAATATATAAAAAATTACAGCTATAAAATAAAACCGGTAAATTCCAACTATAACGCAAGCCATACACGTTGCGACCGTTTGTTCAACTTGGTCGGTAATCATGTTGGCTCTTTTGCCCACAAATAATACAATATTTTGTACAATTTCATTGACCAATTTTATGTGCAAAGAACTCTTTTTGAGTAAAGATATCAAATAAAAATCGCACACAATGTTTTTTGGTATGTGGTCAGGGTGAAAGTATGTACAAATTATATTATGGATGCGCGACATACCCAATCAATTTAAGACCGCGTTGTACAAACAACTAGCCAAAAAATCAAAATTTTTGATATTTCGTACAATCAATACACAACTTAATACAAAGAGCCCACAAACGCTGTAATCTTATATACAACCTACTGATTTCGTACCAACGGTCGCAGTGTGTATGGCTTGCACAAGATATAAAAAACTATTTTCTATCTAAGATTTTTTGTGCAGAAATAAGTGATAAGATATACGTGTTTTTAAATGTATGTTTGACTTATAATTAAAATTGAAAAATAGTGGTACAAAATGATCATATTATAATTATAATATAGCCGAATGTAATCATAATATGATAATAAATAAATACCATTTAACAAATGCAATTACCCTTAAAATATTTGAAATAACAAGAAAAAGGTAAATGTTTCTTTTCTTCTAACTTTTCATCCAAATTTTATCCCATTTTTGCTCTAACTTTTCATCCAACTTGTCATACAATCTTTGATCAAACTTTTTATTCACATTTTCGTTCAACTTTTGATCCAACTTTTCATCGAATTTTTTATTTAACTTTTCCTTCAATTTTTGCTCCAACTTTTCATTCAACTTTTAATTAAATTATTGCTCCAACGATTTATCCAACTTTTTATCCAACTTTTCATCTAACTTTTTAACCAAATTTTCCTCTTTTCATTCAGCTTTTCGTCAAACTTTTCATCTAAATTTTGCTCCAACTTTTCATCCATCTTTTCATAAATTTTTTTATCAATCTTTTAATTAAAATTTTACTTTAACTTTCCATCCAACTTTTTATCCATCTTTTCAATCAACTTTTCATGTAATTTTTTCTAACTTTTAATTAAATTTTTCATTCAACTTTTCATCCCAATTTTGCTCTAATTTCTCATCCAACTTTTAATCCAAATTGTTATCCAACTTTTCGTCCAACATTTCGCAAAACTTTTTCTTCAAATTTTCATCCAACTTTTACTTCAACTTTTCTTTCAACTTTTCATCCAACTTTTCATCCAATTGTGGTCCATTTTTTGCTCAAACTTTTTATCCATCTTTTCATCTAACTTTGCGTTCAGCTTTATCCAAGTTTTCTTACAATTTTTTTTATCCAACATTTTTGGTCCAACTCTTAATCTAACTTTTCATCAGAATTTGCTCTAAATTTTCATCCCATTTTTTATCCAAATTTTCGTGCAACTTGTAATCCAACTTTTTATCCAACTTTTGCTCGAACTTCTCATCCAACTTTTATCCAAGTGCTCGTAAAACATCTTATACATCTCTTGCTCCAAGTTTTCATCTAACTTTTTATCCAACTTTTTGTCCATCTTTTCATCCAAATTTTTGCAACTCTTGTTCCCACTGTTTATCGAACTTTTGCACTGCAACTTTTGCTGCAATTATTTATCCAAATGTTCATCAAACTTTTCATTCAACTTTTAACTTAACTTTTGCTCCAACTTTTCAAGAACATCTTCATCCAACGTTTTATCAAATTTTTCATTCATCTTTTCATCCAATTATTATCCAACTTTTCATTCAACTTTTGTTCCGAATCATTTTCCAACATTTTATCCAACTTTTCGTACAACTTTTTATCCAAATTGTTGTCCAACTTTCCACACAACTTTCCCCAAGTCTTGCTCCAACTTTGTACCAATTTTATATTGCACTTTTGCTCCAAATTTTGATACAACTTTTTATCAAACTTTTCCAACTAGAAATTTTCATGCAAACACATTTGGGATATCACTGGGGTCCCGATTCCGATGTAACGCAGAAACGTATTTGGGAACGTATTTGGTTTCCTGTGGGAATATATCAAAATCTTGCAAAAACTTGCTAAAATCGGGAAAATATCAAACTCTAATATTGAATTAAAATTACTGAAGCTATCCAAGGAACAAAAGCATGTAGTAATCACCTCTGTTGAAGATGAGCAAAACTACGATTAAAAATCTGTGTTGGATTTTCCCAACAAGCTCCCAATACTTTCCCACTTGGGAAGAACTTATGTTAAGACAGTAATTTGTAGATGGGCTATATCAACAAGTTCCCACTCTGATCCTAAATGGGATAACCCTTTTGGGTTTGCCACATGCATTCCCCATCGGGACCCCAATATGAGTATTGGGAAAATTTCTAGTCGGGTTTCATTCGATTTTTTCCAACTTTTCGTCCAACCACAATTTTTTATACTAATTTGAGAATAACCAAGAAGCCGTTGATTTTTTTTAACTAATCAAATGAAGATAGTTGGAAATTAATTTTATAATAAATCTGTTGGTGTTTTTGGGTCGAAATGGGACATACTGTTCTCGAGTTAAGATGAAATATACTAGTGTAACTAGTGGAAATATTAGATATGCCATAAATATATCTATAAGTAACAGAAAAAACTGAGGACACATAAAACTGATTGAAAAAATTTTTGTTTGGATCAAAAAGTGATTTCACAGTGAGACTGTGTTTTAATCTAAGTGATTTTTTTTTTAATTAATGTGGTTCTTGTTAATACGACAGGAAAAGTTAAATTATACCAAATGGTGAAATGGACATTTTCTACACCAAACAGAGATCTAGTTTGAACTGAAGAATAGATAGAAATAGAAAACGATAGATAATTGTCTTCTTTATAAGTAAGTGACAGTCGTTAAGATTTTTATATGTACCTTTATCATTATATCGCTACTTTATAGCAACGTAGTCATACTCAAAAACCCAAAATTTTTAAGTTACTGAAGAAAAAGTGTTCCTTAATACATTATTTGTATGTAAAAAATATTTTAGAATAATATCTTAATCTATGCCGAAATTATAACCACTAAAAAGCTAATACCGGAAATATGTTTGCTAATATTCTTGAAACTTTAAACGCGTTTCGCCAAGTTTAATGTAGGTATAACTACGTTGCAATAAAGCAGCGAAATTTTTTTTAATATAAGCAAGCTTATAACTTGAATGTTTACTTTTAGGCTAAAAAAAAGCTATTTATCTCATAAATATGTTTAAATGAAGTTCAATATTCATTTCTTAAAGCAATAAAATTGTCAAATTTCAATTAATTATTAAAAAAAAATTGCATTTAATTTCACGCATATGGGAAATAAATTAAAATGATTTATATTATTTCCTTTTAACAAGGTTTGCTATAATGGAATCAGGTTTTTTATTTCATTAGAATTTATTATATTTTAACGATTTTTTTATTAATTTTGTTAAACAGAATCTGTGGTTGTCAGTTCCAAAAGTTCTGTTTTTGGACTTTTTTTTATTATTTTGATAACAGCTCATTATTAAAATTTTATTTTCTGTTGCGTTTTTATTCCTTTCATTGTCTTCATACTCAATATATTTGTAAGGCAGTATATGTATGTACGGGAATTTATTATAAAATCTGGAAGCCATAAAGTTTATAGACCACCTACAGTTTTATAATACAGTCAGCTGTAATTGTACGTATGAGTATTTTTCATATGGCAGGGACTTTATGCCACACTCCTGATGATTTGCCTTTTCAACATAACAACCATCAACAAATAAACATTAATTTTATTTCGTTTCTTTTTTTACCTCTGATGGGAGGATAATTCTCGTTAGAAACCCAAAATATAAAACCTTCTCCTTATAAATCATCATACTTAAGGAAAGCAGTTAACATTCCTTACCGCAAGTTAAACATACATGCATTCATATTTACCACTAAACACACACACACAGACACTCATGAAAACTTCTTCCTTCATCCACCCACCATGTGACACAATAACCGTGCAGTGAAATTTTTCGCGAATTTTAAAAAAGGGCAATTTTTCACATGTCAAAGTAAACAATCTGGGTTGTCATTGCAAATTTTTTTCTTTGTTTTTTTTTTCATTTAATTTGTTTATGGCTCCTTGTTTTGCTTTACGAGCTCAGAAAAAAATTTTCACAGCATAATATTAAAAAATAAATAAAAAGTCAAAATTAAAATTTACATCAATTGCCTCTCGCGTATAAGCAGTATTTTATTTCCTGGCTCTTTTTATAAGAACAAACTGCACGCAGTTTGAAAATTTCGCGGACTACTGAACCTGAAAGGTGGTTAAATTGCAAATTACCGCACTAACTACTGCTCGTTATTGTACTGCGAGTGCCTCATATTTGCATGTAGCAAGAGTATGATGTTGATGAACAGCAGCCAAAGGCGGAAGTTCCAAAGTACATAGATATTTTAACAGATTATTGTTAATTTGTTGTTTTTGTTGCCTCATGTCTTCATTTCCATACATTAGAACTTTATATTTGATTAAATTTGGGAAAAAAATAAATTTGTGGAAAAAATATATATGGGAAAAAAATTTGCGGATTTCAACAACATTGTCATAAATTGGTGAGCTACAATCGGTCATGGAAGTTTCAGAATAATTTTAGGAATTAGAAAAATATAATCTGGTCTCCTCTAAAGTGACAAAGGAATATTTTCTATTATATACAAACTCATTTCAAATTCTTGTAGAATGTTAGATTGTTCAAATTTACGTTACATCCCAGCAAAAATATCCGTCTACCGGAAGCAGGTTTGTAAGGGAGAGACATCGCTACTCTCCCTTAACAATGTGCTTCGGTATTCCATGTTTTTTTGTATGGGATGTCCCACTAGGTATCGAGGTATGAGCTTCTCTTTGCGCATTCAAGATGCATTAGTCTCACCTCTTTTTTATATGTAATTATATAATTTAAAAAAAAATTCGCTCTTTATATTACAATTTTACCTGCACTTTGATTAACTTTTTATTTGCCATTATTTTAAGTTGTTTCTATATTTATTTATGGATTAAATGGTAAAAGTACAATTGAAAATTATATTACACTATAATTAACTTTTATTAAATACTTTTTGTTTGCGTATTGAATCCAGAATCGATCCCAAGATCTCCGCATGGTAGGCTAGAACACTAACCACTAAGCTACCGAGCTACACATATTTTCATGCATAATTTAATGGAAGAATACAAAATCAAATTACGAAGTAAAAATAACACTCGCATCCATATTTGTATCCACGTAAGCGAGAGAGGATGCACTATAAAAAAGTGTTACATAGTTGAATAAAAAACTTCGGGCTTAAAAAACATGAAAAAATAGCCGACCAACTGCGTCGTGTGTGTGGTAAACTTCACTCTCTTACGTTATTGCAACCTCGCAAGGCAGAGGAGATGCACTGTGTGCTTTTGCGTGTCTCCGAAGCCCTTCTAATTACGGTTACTAATGGGTGATTTTATAAGAACTATCGGAAAGTAAAAAAAAAACACATAAAATTCAGAAAAATGCATGAAATATTTATTTGGATCGATAGTTGGGTCGATATAATTTAATGTTTGAAGATTATTTCATGCAAATGTTGGCCGCGGCTGCGCCTCAAATGGTCCATCCGCTTAGTCCAATTTTGGCATACTCTTTCCAACATTTCGGCCGGTATCTCACGAATAATGTTGGCAATGTTGGCTTCCAGTGCGTCAATCGAAGCGGGCTTGTCGCTATAGACATTAGCCTTAACATAGCCCCACAAAAAATAGTCTAGAGGCGTTAAATCGCACGATCTGGGCGGCCAATTGACTGGTCCCAAGCGTGAAATAAACTGTTCACCGAACTCGCCTCTCAATTGGTCCATTGTTTCGCGTGCTGTGTGGCATGTGGCACCGTCTTGTTGAAACCACATGTCATGCAAGTCAAGCTCTTCCATTTTGGGCAGAAAAAAGTTTGTTATCATCGCACGGTAGCGCTCACCATTCACAGTAACGTTGTGATTCGCATCATCTTTGAAGAAATACGGCCCAATGATGCCGCCAGCCCATAATCCGCACCAAACGGTTGTTTTTTGTGGATGCATTGGTAGCTCTTGCAATGCTTCTGGCTGCTCTTCACTCCAAATACGGCAGTTTTGCTTGTTCACGTATCCATTCAACCAGAAATGAGCCTCGTCGCTGAACACAATTCTTCGATAAAAAAGTGGATCTTCATCTAACTTTTCAAGAGCCCATTCACCAAAAATTTGGCGTTGTGGTAGGTCGTTTGGCTTCAATTCTTGCACCAGCTGTATCTTATAAGGCTTCACACCCAAATCCTTCCGCAAAATTTTCCACGTATTGGAGTAACAGAGGCCCAATTGCTGCGAACGGCGCCGAATCGATAATTCACGGTCATCACCAACACTGGCCGATACGGCTGCGATATTTTCTTCAGTTCGCACTCTACGTAAACGTGTTGGTGGTTTAATGTCCAACAACGTAAATTTGGTGCGAAATTTTTTTACAATAGCCCGAATAGAAGCCTCAGTAGGTCGATGAAACTGACCATAAAATGGAAGAAGCGCGCGATGAACTTTCTTAACAGAGCACGCATTTTGGTAATAAAATTCAATAATTTGCAAGCGTTGTTCGTTTGTAAGACGATTCATGATTAAATTATAGACCAAACTGAAGATGTTTGACAGTGACACAAGATACAAAACGAGCGTGAGCTGTCAAAACTAGTGTTGCCAAAAAGATAATAGCAAAAAAATCACTCTTTATTTACTTGTACCATATTTATTTTTGCTGAGATGGTACAGAAAAAAATTCAAAAGAATTTGTTTAATGCAAAATGCTAAAATATTGATACACTATACAACAAAATCAAATTTTTTCAAAATAACAAGGTTCCAGCGACTGATTCTCGTATAGCGCAACACATACATACCGGTATCATCGTTACAAATTATATTCATTTTAGCGGGAGCTAAACTTCTCCCTATTTAGCACATTGTTATACAAATCGCTATAGGATACTTGTAATCCTTATATTTATGGTATAAGATCTGTTATGTAAAACACAACAAGAAAAATTTTTGTGGAAAACTTTATCCTCTAATTCTTCGCTTTATGTGGAAACGAACTCTGAAGATATTAGCGAGAGCTATCGAAACGTCAGTTCAAACCTCCGTGCAGTCAAAATTTTCTTTGTGTACATGCTTCACATTTATCTCTAAATCAAAATATATTTAATTAAAAAATTAAATTAAAGCCGAACTTAAGCCAAAATAATTACAGCTCGACAAAAACCCATAATTTAATTTCATAAAACTTTAAATATCATCCACAAGAACTCAGTAATATTTTATTCGATTAAAGCCGATATTCGACGCATAAATCAGTAGCCTTCCAAACAGGATTTAATCGAATCTGCATTTGACTGTGAAGGAAAGTATACACCGGAAGACACAAATGTACCGTTATCTGGATAATGGTCGACATTAATATAACTTGTATTTTTTTTTTGTCCTGTTTACTGTTTACATCCTAATTACTACAAAAAATTTCATTAGAAAATGTTATAATGCAGCGTAATTTTATGATAAATAGTTTTATAGAACATTTCAGCCCACTACATCGCCGCACAGTGGCTCAAATTAGAAAAAAGTGGTAATAAATATGTATATGTATGTAAAAATTAGGAGAGGACCTAAGCTTTAAAATTATTGACATTAGGATCACCCTCATCGATAAAAATTTTTGGGTCTATAACTTGTCCAAATATTATTTGATTTAAATAAATTTAAACTTTTTGTAAAGCGTAACAATTAAAAGCCAGACTAATTATATTAAACATATCTAGTATAATTTTTAAACAGATTTAAAAAACTCGATGGGCATAATTTTTTCTTAACCGATATACATATATAAAATTTCGTAGAAAAATTCACTGTTTTCGTCCAATGCTGGATGTGGCGTGTATCCTTTAAGCGATTTAAAATAAAACTTCAGTTATTTTTTAAGTCTATGTGGATTATTTTTCACGACTACATGAATTGAGATATCTAAAGAAAGTTGTTTGCATATTATCAAGAATTGTGTACAAAGTCATAAAATATTTTTAGGAAAATTTTGCCTATGCTATTACCAGAGATACATATTTACGAAATAGGGAACAAAGTCGAGACCATAAACCAAAATCTTAAAACTCACAGCCAAATATATTTGAAAATATTAAAGATATCACAATGAGTTTAAGGGCGTTATCTTTATCTATTCATAAGCTTTACAAAAAGCTTAAAGTCCTTAAAATCGGATAATAATTATAAAAGGTTTGAGGCTTACAAAGTTTTTTATGCCATAGTTAGTCAATTTTGATACGCTGCAGCTCACCGTGTCTTTCCAAAGGATGGTCCTAATTTCAATAGTGTTAAAGATAAGATCCTACTCTAGGATTTTTATAAACTTCGCTTTGTCATCGGATAGCAGGTTTCAAAGATACACATATATTAACCATTTTTTGCAATTGGAACCACTGTGCGCGGTTGAACCATGGTTTTCCCCCTTTTTCAAGAAAGGAACAAAAATACGCTGAAGTGTTAGAGGTTTAAAACGATCGAAGAAGTTCTCCTAATAGTGATTTACATAAAAAACAAGCTGGAAACATTTTTTTCCTTAAATGTAAGGGTTACAAAATTTTCATGACGACTCACCTTAACAATGTGGGAAAGGTTTGGAACTTTAACTTCCGTTAAAGTATTCCCTGATGTAAAGTTTTAAAAGGCCGATACAAGCAGAGTAGGAAAATAAACTAAACGAAACGTTTGCTTTGGTTTTGTTTTGTATTTTTCAATGTGTAAAAAATAAAAACAAAAAACAAAAATAATGAGAATGATAGTCCAATTTAGTTTTGTATTGTTTGTGCTTATGTACCCTAAATGTACATTAACTTACGCAGCTACAAAAGCAAAGAATGAGAACAAAATTCAAAAGTTTTAAGAAAATACATTTGCAAACGTTTCCTGATTGATTTGCTCATCATAGTAGAGAATGTGTTAGTATATTTATGCTAAATACAATGAACCATTCAACAAAATATATTTCTGCTTTTGTTTCGTTTGCTGTTGTACGATTGAAATGGGATATTAAAGCAAGCAGATGAGTGAAAAGACAATTGTATTGCTTGCAATCTTTGTCATTACAAAAGTATTTGTTTTGGTTTTGCTCATGTACGAAACGATTGAAAATATCTTAAAAGTTTGTGTCTTCGGATGAAACGTTTGCGAAAAGTTTTGTTTGTTTGCATACTCTGGATACAAGTATGTTTTGTTTATGCCCCTTACCAGAATCAGTCGTTAGAACATTGTCATTACGAAAAAAGTTTGTACTGTTGTATAGTGTAATAATATGATTTAACTATAATAACATAATCTAATCATATTATGTTACTCTTAGATTATGATTGTCTCAACTACATCTTTTTTTGTTTGTGTAGAGTAAAGGGCTGCACGAATATACTCGAAAGTACTCGTATGTATATTTGTGTGTGTATTTTTTTGTATATATGTGTGTATATATGTTTGTATATATGTATATTTGCTCGTGGCTATGTATGTACACACATATACATGCATGAATACATAAGTATATACATAAGAACATACAAACTAAATTCATTCGAGTACATTCTAAGACTACATTTGAGTACAATTTGCAGCTCTCTAGTATAGATCTTTTCAAGAAAATTAGAAATTTGCAAACAGCAATTTCCAAATATCAACCCAATATTTAATGTAGTGTACCAATAATATTCTGTATAAAGTCACTTGAAATTTTTCAAATATATGCTAAATATTCCGCGAAAATAAAAACGTTGAATACATTTCTTTCTTTTTTTTTTTTGCTGATTTCGATTCCGCTGCGTTCTTTTTTATTTCCATTTTATTTTATATATTTTTAGTCAACCTGCCACAAAGGGTGGTATTTGGTATTTTTTCATGCTCCATATTATTATTGTTAGCATGTAATTGGATAACGAAGTACTTTGGAGTGATTTGAAGCGCGTTAAGTGAATTATTTCGGATCGCATAAAAGGCCACAGGGAAACATACAACATGTTACGACAAAAAACAATGAAAATATTTTTAAAACCTCCTTCTCTAAATATCTTTAGCTTACTTTAAAATAAAGGAAGTAAAGCCCAAGTAAAAGAAACTAGTTTTTGCAAGTATTGTACTTTTTTCCCTTTTGATTTAAAATATATTTTCACATACGGACAAAATATCTGACACAAAAAACAAAACTGTCTGTCTGTCTGTCTATAAAGATTTAAAGGCATTCTTAAGAAATTTAGTTAAGTTTAGTTTCTCCTTGATTGTGTTTCATAAAAAAAATTCAATAAATAAAGAAATTTCGCATAAATCATTATCATCATCAGTCTTCAGTCTTAACATTTGGGTGCCATAATTCATAATCGAATACAAAGGGGTGGGGTTGGGTATACAATAATAAAAAGACCTAAATATCATTGACATTACCACGACGACGACGACACAGGTGGCATTTTCCCCTTTAGCCTTGGTTTACATGTAAAACAAAATAAAATTGAAATCGAAGGATTTTTAAAATTGTGTCAATGTTAGTTACTCACACTCATAATTTCACACATAATACTCTCTTAAGGTTAGACCATTCTTTTTTCATGCATGAAATTCATACACTGTTGGCTATGCACTGAAATCTTAAAGGAAACAAGCCCGGCAGTAAATTGCAAGAGTAGAGAGGTCTTCTAGAAGGCCTGCTTAGCAGTCATAAGGCCTGTCAATCCGCATTTCGTACTCAATTCATTTTTATCCATGCTTTCATTGCAGCGCAGGCCTTCTACAGTCACTCCCCAATGTAGGGACTCTTACAGGCCTCTTGTATATAGCATACCATTTTGAAGGCTATCTTAGGAAGGTCTGCTAAAAAGTAAATGCAAGTGCACATCTATATCCGTATGTATTTTTATAGCGGCTTCTTTCGGTTTGATTAATGTGATTTTTTATTTCGTACTATTTCTTTTCATCCCAAGTAGTTTTGTATTCATTGAATTGAATATAATGTAGTTCCGGCGGAATAATTATAAATTAATCAGCTCCGACATAATAGCAGCATGTGTGATGTCTCTTGTATGTAAATTTCACTTTTATATACAAATTACATGCGAAAATAGAATACGAGAATGTTTGTTATATCCAAAGCTTTTTTTAATTTTTTTTAATCTAAAAAGACAAGGAGTATTGGCCATCTTCCCTGCTTAAAGAAGGTAATGTGCAATGTGTATCGAACGAAAAATCAAAAATAAATAAAGGACTACTTCCATCTTCCCCTCTACAAGAAGGCAGGTAGCATGTGTATCGGTATTGCAGGCCTTCAAGAAGGCCTGGAAATCGCAGGCCTGTTGACTTTTACCACTAGGAGTAAAAAGCTGAGTTGGTAAATAAGTAAGTACGAGCAGTATTGGTCCCACAAAATATGTGTAAAATACGTGACAGCCTATAACTCATTGTCAGTACCATATGCCCAAATAAATACTCACACACACACACACACCCACACACAAACTCCATTCTTACACATAAATATTCCTAGCATACAAATTGTTTTATACCCGTATAATCCCACTTCTTTTAGAGATAAATATTGACCTTCTTTAAGTTTAACTGCAAAAATATACGTAAGACTTTAAACACTGTGCGGCTTAAGAAACTTTAGAGTATGAAATACTTTTTAAGAAAATCGCGAAAGGCTTAAAAATTACAAAAAACTTTGAAACCATTTTTATTATTACCAACAAGTAGGAGGAAAAAATGTAATTGTGATAAAAGACTTTACTAGCAAAATTGTTTTGGCATTTTAAAGATACCAATTTTAAGCATGTTACATTTTTTATTGTAGCCAAACTTTCTGCTATCCCCTGCAAACAATTGAAAGACATCCCCTAAGCCAATAGCTTAGCAATATTTCTAAATTGTCATCTAGATCAAAATAATCAAAGCAATATTTTTATTTTCATTCTTTTTAAGAAAATATAGACATAAAAAATATATAAATTAATAAATTTTATTTCAAAAAATATATAATACCATTAAATCAAAAATGTTAAAAGATCCCGAAGTAAATAGATGATAACAAATTCAAAATATCTGGACCGAAAAATAGATTAAAAGATTTTAGATAAATTCATCTTTCAAACAAAAGAAATTAAAACGCAGACTGAAGAGGTTACCGCTAGTACACTCGACCAAGTTACCTTTCAAACACAAAAAGCTAAATCAAAATCAGTCCGTTTAGGCTCTACGAGGGAACAGATAGCCACAGAGACACTAAATACACACTACAAACTTATAGCACCACTCCTTTTTGGTCGGGGTTTAAAAAAGGGCGTAATCTCCACGAACATTAATTTTAAAAATTCAAAATCTTCTTTTTATCTTCCTAATTTTGTTTTGGCGATATCTTCCTATTTTCGTATAAGTGGTTATCTAGATAAATTGGTAGTTTTTCATCTAGAAGAATCACTTTCGTATTGCGAAGAAGTATTGCCATCGAGACACGTTTCTTCCCGAAGGAAGTATCTTCCGCAATACGAAATCGATTATTGCTGCAATAATATTTTTCATTCAGGCAATACGTTTGGCAATACATATGGCGTATTATTATGCTCGCTGGGTTCCCTATATATTCAAATGTGTTTGCATTTGCATGCTACGAAATGTGTTATTAAAGCGAAAATCCATACACAGAAAAAAATAGATAAGAATTATGTACAATAACACCATGTTATTGAAAAAGATATGAATTTCAATAACATTTGCCATCAACATAATACAATATTTCGTTGAATGTATTTCTTTCCCATGCCGGTTATTTCTATTTTTTTTAAATAAATATGTACTTCGAACAAGTTTTGTCTCATAAAAAAATAACTGGGACATGACTTGGATGTAGAGAGCATGCTTTACGTCCGGGAAGCCAGTGTTCGTATCCCAGGCATGTCAACATTTTTTTATACTTTTTTTCTTTTCAAATAATTTTGTTATCAATTCTTTATCACAAGAAATTTAAAAATATATATATTGAATATAGTGATTTTTGTTACCAAAAACAAAAAAAAATTGTTTTTTCTGTGTGGAAGATATGATTTTTGCGCCGCTAGATTGTTCTTTTTCCCAGTGTGTGTCGTAGATAAATAGAATTTCAAAATATTCCTCGTTAAGATCGTTTTGGCTATTATTTAAAAATGCCAAGAATGATCCTGTTGTAAGCATATCTAAAGGACTATCAACCATATCTGTTATTTATTTTAAAATTGCTATTCTCACTTTAGTTTTTTTTTTTTGTTTTTTTTTTTATTTATCAAACTCAATATAACGAACTCTTAATAATCTCATATTACCTTATTACATTTCCTTTTCTTTTTATTTTTCCTGCAAACTTCTTGTATCAAACCGTAAAAAGTTTAACACAAACCAATATGTAATCGATTTTTGATTGAATATTGAACTTATGTTACCTTTACCCGTATCCACCCTTCATAAATATTTTCGTTTTTTTTTCTTCAGCTGGCTCATATTTTGTTGTAATACTTCCTAAGCAAATAAATACCGAGTAGAGCAGTCATACTCTATTTTGTTAATGCACCACATGTTGTCATTTTTATTTTGCCGGCTCGTTTGGCTCGTTATAAATTTTCCGCTTTTTCAAATATCAATAACTGTAAATGTTATGAACACATCCTTTTACCGGCTTTTGTCGGGTTAATGTTAATACTACTTGATGTTGCATGAGAAGTCTCGTGTATGATGACTCTTTAATGTTCAACTTCAAGTGGTTTAAATTTGCTTGCTACAAAATTCATACATGTAGATGCACATAAACACACACATATGTCCTTTATAACTACATTCATACACACTTATGATTTCATAGAATTTGGCTTTTAAAGTAGCAAGTGTATTGAGTGAGGTTTTCTTTTCTTTTTGCCTTGAAAAAGAAATAGGGTAAAAAATTCAAGACAAAGTAAAGGATATTTTGTTTTTAAGTTAAAGTAATTGAATAAAACAAGGAAAAATTTAATATAGAGAATTTTTATAAAAAAAAAATTATGTATTTTTATTATTGGCAAGCAAACTTTATATTTTGGAGAAAGCAATTTTTTAATCTTTATGAAATTAGCGGTGTCTTTTGTTAATTAAGAGCTAATGATCTTTTTTCTAGGGCATGAATGGCTTTACATTTTTATCTTAATTGTGGCACATTAATGTTTGTTGTTTTTTTTCCAAATTGACAAACTTGGACCGCCTCGATCTGTAACATCTTTGAAGTCCTCATGAAAATCGTTTTCCTAGACTGTATATAATTAATGCCGCAGTGAACAACTAATTTATATACAATAATCTTTCCACCTGTTATGAATGATTACTACCCAGTAAAAACTTGGTAATGTGTTGTCATTACCAAACAACATACTTTTCAACCGTCTGAATTACTTTAAAATACTTGTTCAATTACCTACGAGGGCGGATTGATGTTGAAGCTACCTAAGTAGGAAAAAAACATTTTTGTTTTTCAAAAACCATTTATTTCTCAACACAGTCTCCTTTTAGCTCAACACACGATATAGACGATATTCCACCTTTTTTATACCATATGAATAATACGATTTTGTAAACCCCTCCAAATACTCTTTAGTTTCGGTAATCACTTCTTCGTTTGAGACGAATTTCTTTCCTGCGAGCCATTTTTTCAAGTTTGGAAACAGGAAAAAGTCCCTAGGAGCTAAATCTGGACTATAGGGTGGATGATCAACCAATTCGAAGTGTATTTCACGTAATTTTAGCATCGTTAATGCAAATGTTCATGCAAAATGTTGAACACGCGTTCATATGATATGTTTACCATTTCAACAAACTCACGTAACTTGACTCGGCGATCATTCATAACGATATCGAGGATTTTCTTGATATTTTCTTCAGTAACCACCTCTTTTGGCCTTCCTGTTGATGGTATTGTTGCAGTGCTTGTTCTGCTGCGTTTAAATTCAGCAATATAATATTTTACCATATCTTTTGTCTTTTTCGCCGTTTTCCCTTTCAAATAATAGTATTTAATCACAGCACGAAATTCACCATTTTCCATTTTTCAAGGGACACAAAAGTTGCTTATTTCAAACGACTACAACAAATAAACTAATCGATGAATTTGGGTGAAATTTTACCAGCTGACGTTTGACAGATCGCAATTTCTAAAAACAAGAAAGTTTTTGTATTTGTGCTGCCATCTAGTGCTAGGTAGCTTCAATATGAATCCGCCCTCGTACTAGTATATAAACAAACCCTTTGTTTTCTTCTTGGCAGAGTGGTAGTGTATCTGCTTATTATACAGAAGATAAGCAGTTCAACATCTGGGGAATGAAAATTATTTTTTTTTAATTATGCCCATGTTTGTGAAAACAAGTTTGAAACCCATAACAAAATTTTGTGCAGTAGCCTAGGGAGCAAAAAACTGGGCACAAAATAACACAATAACTGAAAACCCCATGAGTTCAATGCTTAGCGGAGACACTTACTGCCTATTTTACGATGTGGAAGGAGTTCTTTCTTTCGTATAAGTACATTTTAAACAAAAATAAATTTTAAATTTATTTTTTATTTCAAATGTAATTGTAAGAAAGAAAGAATTCTTTTGACATCGTGAAATAGGCAGTTAATTTTTATTGCGTTTTGTCTATTCAATCCCTTCAAAATATTGAAATTTTTAACTTGGTATTTGTAACCCAATGTGGCAAGTAATTGCCTCCAATGACATCGACATGTTAAAGTAACTTGTTAAAATGCTAAAACAAAAGTAGTAAAAAGTATATTTATTAGCATTTTAACTCATTGCTTTGCCATCAAAAATTTTCCTGGGTATTTTATAAATTATTATTTGAACAAAAGTTTCGATAGTCCGCTTTAACACCTCATTTCTTTTTTATTCCACTAACATTAAATAAAACATTTCGTCTTCGACACCCTCAAAGTTAACCCCTTTTATTTCGTCCTTTACTCCTTAAGGTTTTGTTATTTTGTTTTTATTACCATGGTCGTAATGGTTATTTTATAAATTTTTTCTAGTTTTTATATTGGAATACATAAATCCAAATATGATCACATCATAATGTGACATTGATAGATGGATGATTGAATTTTATGATGTTGATGTATCATTGAATGAACATTTATTTATACCGAAACACAAGCGAGCTTAAGCTAACGAACATGTGAGTAAGAAAACAATTTGAAGATTTATTTGAACGAAAACATACACATATTTGTGGCAATTGATATTCCTTCAACATTGAAAAAAAGAAGCAGTATTAAGAGGACTTTGAAAATGTTGAAGATTTTGTTGAGGAGATCCTTGCTCCTATCCAACAAGAATGATGCCAAGCAGTACCAAGATATAATTTATTTTTTATTTTTTTTGATGTGTTATGGTTCCCTAACTACAAAAGCAGTCGAAATTTAAAATTCTATGGATAATTTTTGGGATAAGATTTGGGATTTTTGAAGACAGGCAATCTTAATATAACTTGGCAAGGTGTTATCCAATTTTATTCCAAAAAGTGTTTTACATACTCAACATTTTCGGAATTATTACTAACGTGACCATTTTTCATTTTACTCCAACCGGGACGCCGCACAGTGGTTCAGAATCGTTTTTCATTGGCCAAAACTCTGTAACTTTTGAACTAATGAAGACTTTTTTGTAGTTCTTCTTTCAGTGGATAGATAATATCTTAAGCTTTTATGCAGTTTTAGTTGGATTAAAATCAGTACAGTGGTTTTTGAGAAATTTAAGGTTAAAGTTGAACTTTCGTTTTTTTTTTATTTTGCATAGAAAATATAATTTTTGTTTATTAAAAAAGCAAAAAAAAACCTTAAAAATATAAAAAAATAGATAAAAAATAAAATAAGAAAACCGGGACGGATAGCCGTAAAACGGAATTGTCTCGGTGAAATCGGTACGCATGGCCACGTTAATTATTGTGACCTGAATGTTGAAAAATATATATATTTTTTTTAGAATAAATGAAAATTTTTATTTATAAAAATTTATAAAATTTTACTGGTATGGTCCACAAAATACTCCTTGGTACCGCCACACAGATACAACTATTGCATACAATAATTGCAACTTTATTATGGTCCTTCGAACCGGATTCTGATAGCACTAGTGCTATCGAATGACTTCTATAACTGGAATCGTATTTTCGTTATGAACTAAAGTTTGTTTATGTATTATTGTGCGGTTAATAGAATATTGTTTATAATGATTTGTTTCTTGTGGTTATACAAAATAATAATAATAATAAAAAAAATAAAAAAAAGGGTTGGTTTATTGATAGACGTCTTTGGCTGAAAGAAGAAAGTATACAGACAAACAAGCAATGATAAAAGGACTATTTATTAGTCTCAAAAATACAAACACATACACATGCATATACTCCTAAGGCGGTTGTAATATCTTTATTTTTATCTTGTGCACAATATTTCATATGTGTGTATCTTTAAGTATCATGTAGGAATATTTTGTAAAAATATTAATGGTTGAATACGTGTGTGCATATTTGTTATCTTCTTTATAACTTCTTCAATGATAAAGTATGTCAGACATACGAGTGTTTCGCTTTTTTCCCAGTGAACTTGCATAGTTAATATAAATAAAATGATTTAAGATTTATTAAAAACAATTGCTAAACATTTAACTTTAAAACTGCTTTTGAATGGGTTTTTTATTATAATTTATGCAATAAAAATTTTAAGCGCCAACATGCATAAATACAATATGAATATTATATATAAATTCATACTTAAATGCAGGAAAGCCCAGGTAAAATGATTGAAACCTAAAACGATGTTTATAGAAATTCACTTTACCAATTAATCAGCTTCAAAATTCCTTGAAAATTATATAAAAACAATTCACTTTTTAAGCCTTAAAATTGACCTTTTGATTTATTATTTTAAGGTTAAAACAAGTTGTTGATTTTTCATTTAAAGTCCCCTCAACGTTGAAGTTAAAAGAGTTTTAGTTTTATTATCCTGTTAACATGGCCAGTTAAAACACCCAGATTTTCTCTAAAATACCAAACAACAACAACAAGAAAGTTGCTTTGCTTAACTAATGAGTTGAAGGAAAAATGCTTTTAGTTCAAATACTTATAAAAGTCTAGTATAACTAACCCTAAGGTATTTTTATGTATAAATACAAAAAGGAACTCATTAATTTTCATTGTTGGTCAGTATGTTGGCATTAAGGCTTAAGTGATGGTCATTGATAATGCTAATGGTCAGTGTTGAGTTTGTAAAACTTACCCTTTTTTTAGTTAATTGATACAAATGGTAACATTAAGTCAGTCAAAGGGTGTAAGGGTGATTTAAAGCTTAATAGGTGTAGGAGGAAGCGTTAAAAAATCCAGATTGATTTTATAAATAATATGTGAACAATATAATTTGTTTTCACATTTACATATTGCAAGGAGTACAAATCGGTAGAATTTTCTCTGCGAAATAAGGCGTCAGAAAACAGTTGAAAAATAATACACAAAACAAAAAATAGTCCCAAACTCGGAGTCGTATTGCATATGAGTGATTCCACGTAATAAAAATCATTTTCTTATTTTTAATAAAAATCTCTCAATTGATGTTTTTTAGAGCATGACAATTATAGAAAAAATAAAAAAATAAATTATATAATATTTTTTAAGCAATTTGAGGCACTTTTAAATGATCATCCACGAAACATTTTGCTCTCCCTCTTTGTATGTATAATATTTATTACAGATTTTCTTTTCTTCCCTTTCTCATTAATAATAAAAACCCTTATCTCTGAAAAGAATATACTTTTTTTGATTTTTATTGAATTTAAAAAAATACTCAGCTAGAGTATTCTGCTGTCTATAATAGAACGGATAGCAAATAATTTAATGTGTTATTATATTCTTATGATTTATTTTTATATTATTTATATTAATGAAATCAATAAAAAACTTTATATCTTCAAATTTTTTAAATTTTCGTATTAGGTCACACCCGTCGGTCACACCCGTTACATTTTAAAAATGGTTTTTTTGTTAAGAAAACTGGTTTTTGTCAAACAGTAAATACGTAATACAGCTAAAAACACTTTGCACAGACAGCTATACCAAATTTATTGTGTACGTTATAGTAAAAATTTTACAGAATTTATGATGAAAGTCATAATTCTTTAAAACTAAGACCACACCCATTGCAGCTTTCTGACGACCATTCTGAGCAGGAATCGCTTTCTTTCAGTGTCTAACCGTTATTCAACGACTTTAAGCTTAACGGCCTTGCGAGTCAGAGCCTTTTTTTAATTAAAAAATTTTATATTCTTTATTTATAACAAAAAATATGTGTAAAGTGGTCACATCCGGCTAAATGGAATTACTCATATGTAATATAAACACAATTTTTTGTTATAAAATATCACCCCAAAATAGAAGTAGTTGTCCCAAAGGTGGTCTTATTTTTTATTACGAAAAATCATATCGATTAAATTTTACATATACATAAATATCTTATTTGTGCTTACCCAGCAAAAGCTTGGCTTACTGGTAGGCAAAAAAGTATATGAGGATTTAAGTCAGAACTACTTACAATTTGACTCGAAAACTACTTATTTTTGTTTGAGAAGTTCTAAAAATAAGGTGTACTCCTTACAAATTTATTTACATTGTTACAATAATTAACTAGTTATTATTTGGCTTACTTGAAGCTAAAAAGTAAGTAGTCAAATAAACAAATTTAAAAAAAATTATACGCATTGTGTTTTATTGATATTTTTCAATATTATTTTATTTTTGTATTACTATTTTTTTTACCCATCTGGGATACGAACCTGTGCTCGTTCAGATTTCAAGACAAGAACTTTACCCACTCAGCTATTGTTTACTTATAAGTTTAAGCGACCAAAGTTAGATTTGATATACAAACACCCCAGCAAAAACTTTTGTGATTTTTGTAATCGGTAGGACTTTATCAACGGGTTACAAAGTAATGAGTGATAATTATTTATTTTATTACTATGCTTCAAATTAGAACTACTTCTTAGTTCTTAATAAAATTTATTACGTATTTTTCTCATTATCTGAAAGTAGTTACAATTTAATAAAATAAGTAGACAACCACTTTTTAAGTCAACATATGTTTGAATATGAAAACTAATTTTTGTCGCTTAAACTTATAAGTCAACAATAGCTGAGTGGGTAAAGTTCTTGTCTTCAAATCTGAACGAGCACAGGTTCGTATCCCAGATAGGTCAAAAAAATAAAAAAATCTAATATATATAAATAAAATGTATTATGTGTAAAATTTTTTTTTGGATTTTAATTTGTTTATTTGACCACTTATTTCTTAGCTTCAAGTAAGCCATATAATAACTAGTTAATTCATGTGAGAATGTAAATACATTTGTAAGGGATACCCCTTATTTTTTGGACTTCTCAAACAAAAATAAGTAGTTATCGATTCAAACTGTAAGTAGTTACGACTTGAATCCTCATATACTTTTTTGCTTAACAGTAAGCAATGTTTTTGCTGGGACATGTTGACTCAAAAAGTGGTTGCCTACTTATTTTATTAACACATATCAACAAACTGTAACTACTTTTCAGATAATGATAAAAATACGTACTAATTTTATTAAAAACAAAGTAGTAGCTGTAATTTGAAGCTTAGTAATAAGATAATTAAGTACCACTCATTACTTTGTAACCCATTAATAAAGTACTACGATTATAAAAATGACAAAAGTTTTTGCTGAGTACATACAACAGTTACATCTTAAATGGTAATTTATTTCAACAAAAACTTTACTAAATGCACATTGTTTGAATAAAGTAAACAGTTATGAGTTTTAAAGTTTTATTAATATGTAGTTTAATTAATTAAGCCCTTTTAGTATTAAATATTCATTATATTAATACACATAAAACAACTTCATAAAACCGGAACAAGCTGGTAAGTTATCCTTTACAGAATGCAAAAATTATACAAATTATAATACGAAGCAAAATAATTGTATTAGAAACCCACATACTCAAGCAAAAAGAGCTCTACTAGGCGTCTTTTGACAATTGAATTAGGTGTTTAACCAACAACAACAATAACAATAATGACAAATATGTATATGAGGAATATGAGAAAATATCAAATACAAATACTAAAGTACACAAATTAGATTTGTTATTGTAGGTATTATTATTATTATTGCCGTTGTCTTTTGCTATTTAATTGTCCTTGTACCTTTTATTTGTAGGTTATTGCAACGGAAGCCAAAAAAGCGTAACGGATATAAGAACAATGTTTTAGGCCAAAACAGCAACAAAAAAATATTAACCGTAACGGAAGTTATAATTATGAGGCCGCACAAATTGTACAATAAAATGACCACCACTTAAGCAAACAAGCACACACACACTTACACATTTATTTAGAACCACATATGCATTGTTTTCATGCAAGGACAACAACAATGGTCAGGCATAGTTAAGTGTAACGACAACAAGGACAATGAGAAAACACAATAATAATGATAATAATATCATGTATAGCTAAGTGTGTATATATTCCAATTCGTGTATTAAAGTTAATACACTGTAATTTAATACAATAATTATACGTTTCGTACAATAGTACTACAAAATATATAGATACAACTTACAGCCATAGAGGGAAATTAATGTAAATTTCATGAATACGTTTAATTGAATAAGTGTATTTTAATGCAGTTAATTGTTTTGTAGAAGGCGTTTCATATGCAAATATTAAACAAATTTCAAACATGCTAATAAAAGGATGACCACTATTTGAAATATTTAAAACAATTAGGTTTAGAATACGGAAATAGTCATTAACAGAATTGTGCTTTAGCTAATATTATATAAGGGGAACGTTGAGTTTTTGAAATGTAAGACATTCACCCTAGACATTGTTCTAGAATAAAGAAAACTATTAAAAATTTTCTTTATTCTATGACAAACACAAGAACAAACACAACCCGCGAAGCGATCAGCTTGTCTGCGGAAAAACATCCCCGGTCTATGGCGGTAATCGATCCCACGACCTCTGAATTAAGAGCCTAGCGTCGCTATCACTCAGCTACAGGGGCACCCAAATACGGGTGATTATCTATAAAGTAATAACAAATCGAAAATTGTTCTAATGTTCAAAATTTTAGCATATTTTCGAACATGAACTAAATGTGTTTTATTTTAATTCACCTGATACTTATAATTTCACTAAATAAATACAAATATGGGTTAATTTAGTGATGGTAAAATTGAAAACAATTAATAGTGGAGGTATTATTAATTGATAATTCTCGTATTTAATTTTTCGAAAAAATTTTTATAAATAAAATTCAAAGTCTAACTCACCCGACCCACCAGAAAAATATCGAATTTATGAAAATAAACTCGATGATGGCTGTGTATCGGCCTCCTAAAAAATTTTTTTCTGTTCTGTTGTGTAGGTTGAAACTAGACAATCTTATTTTTTCCGTGTTCCTTTAGAATATTGTCACATGTCTACCTATTTTTGGCTAAAAATGTTATAAACTTTAGTCTAAAGCCTTGTACTCGGTTTGAATTTTTAAAAAATGTTGAGCAACTTTGATCGATTTGACTAAAAGATGCTTTATAAGTCAGATGCTTCAAGTCACTTATACATAATTTTTTTATAATTCCAACTCATTCGGAGGTATTCAGAAACTAGCGGCGTTAAGTTTTTTTCTATGCAAAACTAAACTTTTTCTCATTTTCAAAAACTCATAATAAAATCAAGAGGGCAAAAAGTTTACATGTTTGTCATTAATTAGAAAGCTAGATATATTAGGAATAAAATAAGGCATAAATCATTAAAATCAATGGAAAAATGCCTATTTAATTCGACTTAATTGACAAAAATTGCGAATATCATACAACACACATACACACACACACGTTTGTCCATCGATTTCTTAATATTCCTAGCTTTCTAATATATATAAATTTTCTTAATTTTTTGTAAGCTTTTGAGAACGAAAAAAGTATGTAGAAAGAAACATTTTTTCGCGCTAATTTCTGAATAACTCCGAAACTGTTGAAAAATACGAAAACATTTTTTTTAAATAGAGGTACTTTTATTCCGCATCTTTTGGTGATTCACTTATTTAAATCGAGCAAACCTTTCTCCAGTTATGATGAAATATATAAGCGTGACCGCCCTATTTCGAGTGCCATATTATCCATGCCCAAAAAAAAATCTGAGGCTGATAGAAAAAAACTGAAAACGGCTTTGCATTTAGTGCATTAAAAATTATATATAGGTTCGAAAATTTTTTGCTCACCAGTGTTATTTCGTAGAAAAAATGTGACATGTCGCCAATATTAACTAGCCCTTAAAAATATGCTACAATTAAATACGTTTGTTAAAACCCTCTTGAGTTTGTTGTAAATTCCATGCGAAACAAATGTCACTCATATTCAGGGCTGCCCACTTTGATCCGATGAGACCAAAACTGTTGTCTAATCGTCACTTTCGATATCGAGCTGATTCGATCGAGTTTTCTTACTGCCTGTTCAACGATGTCAAAAAAAGATGCTCATGCGCATTTTAAGCGAAAGAAAACTGATTTGCGTTCATGCACAAAGTCATAAATATGTTTAAATACGAACGATAACTCGAAAAACAAGTAGAAAGAAAACGTAAGTGGTTTCATACGATATCCGATTCAACAATGTCGAAGCAATACGAACGTAATGTCAAAATCACTCACTTACTGTGTTGCTTGCGACTGGTAAAAATTTTTGCATAAAAGTCCATTAAATTCTTAGAACTCGTAACATATCTCTTGATTATAATATGTTTTATCATTCTTATTAATTTTTTTATTATTTATGCACATACTCATGATTTTTTAAACATAATTAAAGCCACCATTGATGCCAACTTTGGCTCTTTTTTACGATATGCCAAAAAACGATATGACATACTGCATTGTCATATCGTAAGTTTTTTACGATATAACAACGCTAAGATAGTCATACACGCTGTTGTCATATCGCAGTGTTGTCATATCGTAAAAAACTTACGATATGACAATACAGTATGTCATATCGTTTTTTGTCATATCGTAAAAAAGAGCCAAAGTTGGCATCAATGAAAGCCACTAACACATTCAAAACTTTTGTTTTCTTTACTTTGTAAGGCCCATCAAACAAGGTAGTCGCACCTGTACAGCAAAACAAAAATTTGTATTAGAAAATTATAAAAATTTCCTGTACAACTGCGAGTACCTTACAATGGACTCTCTTGTCGTTATGTTTGGTTGTATTTTTCTTCAAACAACTTAGTAGTATTTTCAGTGTTTTAATGAAAATCGTCAAATAAACTAGAAATTCACAATATGGCATTATTGTATAATTTTAATACTTAAGAGAGAAAAATTGTGCAAAAAAAAAGTGCAAGCAAACGAAAGCTGTCGATATTGTTGAACCCAAATTGACGAGATTTCGAGACAGTGGCTTTCGATCGCTCAGCTTTTCCTTCGACATCGTTGAACAGGCAGCTAGTTTGAGATTATGGCAATCGATATCGAACAATGTGTTTATATTGTTCGATAGCGAGTGCCATAATCTCAAACTAAGAAAACTCGATCAAATCACCACTTAAGCCAAACTAATTAAATAACTTTGGATAAAAACCATACAGTTCGACTAAAAATTCATAACTCAATTATTAAAACTCTAAAGGCACTTAGCTACAACATGAATGTGTACTGTTCCAAAAACTTGGGCAAAATAAACATTCAAAAAAATTCCAGCATTGAGCATATCGATGATATTCCACGCTGGTACGACTGAAATGAAAAAGCTTAGAATAGTTGAACATTCTAAGAAAAGACACATAGTGAAGTTCCGAACATACAGAAAAAGCTAATTAACAGGTGCAACTCGCCACAACATGGCGACAGTAGGATTTTCGCTACAGTGTTGTTGCCACTGTCAGTGGTGGTGTAGGTAAAGGACTCTGACGATTAGACTTGGTGGTCACGAAACAGCTGTCAGTTCAACCCTCCGTACATCCAATTTTTTCTTTGAATGTTTAATATTCGCATGCTTTAGAATTTCTTTCTGAAATAAAAAATAGTTTGATCAAAAGATTAAATTAAAAATGATTCATTTTAAATGTTTTTTCTCAAAATGACAAGAGTACTACTTATGCAACATTTTTTCATAAACAATTAATTCATGCCTTTTTTATATGTGAGTGATTCTCATTTTAATTGTCAATATGACTTATAGAAATATTAGATGGTAGGACTCAAATTATAGTTTTCGCCTCATTCAATGGATCCTTGAATAAAATTATATATGTCGATTCGCCGATTATTAAACATTTTTATATATTGAGCGTTTCATTTGCTTACGGGGTTGTCTTGGAAATGATTTTGGCGAGAAAAAAAATATACTAGAAAAAGTGAATATAGGGTTTGAAAGCAGGACGAAATTAAAAGTTATGACCCCTATTTTTAAATTTGACTTGGATTCACAGGGAAAAATAAAAAAACTATATTTTTAAAATAATTATTTACAAACATTTATATATGAGCCAAAATCAAGCTAAACGAGCAAATGCAAATGCAAATATTCTAAATTTAATCTCGTTTATGGAAAAGTTTATACTTTCTTAATTTGGAAAATCAACAGCATACATTACGGACCATTTTGTATGAAGAGAGTATAAACAATACTTTAGTTCTTCGTTTTTAATAGATAATGGACAGTCTTATACAATAAAAAAAACTTATGTACATTTATTTATGATATATTAACTAATGCTAAAGCAGTTTATATATTCAAATTTATGTGTTTATGTTATGAAATATTTTACTATACTTTCAAAGGCCACGAAAAAAAACCTTTCAAATGAGAATCACCCATGCATTTTTTGATAGCATTTCACGTGAAATCTTAAACTGAGTGCCAAGCTTATGATATTTTTGGAAAACGATAAAATTCTTTCGAGCTTTTATAACAACTATTAAGTTTATAATTTCATTATAAATAAATAACGTCTTAGATATAAGAGAAAAGAAATATTGCGTAGCAGCATTTGGCTCCAAGTAAAGATAAAGACAATGAAACAGATAAAAATAACTAAATTAGCGTTATTTTGAACATTTATTAAAAAGTCTACGTCAAAATGTATTAAATGCATTGTCTCAACATCATCGCCATCAACATAATGGTAACAATCAACATTAACTACCTTCAGAAACATTTAACCACATTTTGGCAGTTAAGATACAATCAACTTTTATCCTAAAACCCACACTAATTACTACTTCAAGCGCTCGCTATACATTTTTGCAGCTCTTTCAAAAATTACATACAAAAAAAGGAAAGGGTTATATTTCCTTGTACAACTCTTATAATGTGGGCAAATGAATGAGAGTGAGTAAAACGAAGTTCAATCTAATTTAAAGGTATGATTGCCGATTTTAAAATAAATGTGGTAAAGTCATAAAATGTTGTTTTACTGCTACTCATTCTTCGAATTTAAAGCAGACAGTGTAGTGGCACAAATGTTCGAAACAAACATTTTTCTTCTGTTGCCAGATAAGAGATATAAAAGCACTGGGAGTGTAGAAAACTACTAGCGACAAGAGTTTTAAAACATTTCCGTTTTTATATCTTATTGTTGTATTTCCTGATAATGTTACTGTTTCTTTTTTTATATTTTTGGAGTCAGTGTCGGCAATAGTTAAAATGTACTTCATTCATTAGACTTGAAAATGTGTATAGTTGTTGTATATTTTCATTATCGTCATCATCTATTAAAACTTCTAGACAATTTCCTTTTACCAAATATTGGTACATATGGGGGTGGTGTTTTAATTCTCGGCCTTTAAACCTGCTGCTGTAAAAATTTATATCAGTGAAGATTTTTATCGAATGAGTTTATTTTAACTAAAGACCCATACAGCGAAGAGTTAGAGGATTAAAATGTTCTAAAAAAAGGTTTCCCCTTTTTATACCTTAAAAGTAAGATTTCCTAAATCGCGTCACTATAACTACACTGAACCAAAAAGGTACATAAATTCAAGGAAAAAGTTCATTGTTTCAATGAATTTTTCAATAACTTTAACCTAATATACTGGAACCTTAAATCAATGAACTGGTTTATTCATATTGTTAAAGAATAACAAACATTAAAGCTTTGAATGAACCATTTTACATTGAACTTCAATGAATATTTTCGTTGAAATAACGTATGCGTAGATTGAATCAACGTATTTTTACAAAAAATTAATGAATTTATATAAATGAATGTCATCCATTAAATTATGTAAAATATTTTTTCTGTGTATGTTTAAAAAGGGGCGAACTTTAATTCCTCCTAAAATGAATCCCAGTTTTTAACTTTTAAAAAACCAATATTTCTACAAGAAAACATTGTTTTGTCACGTGCGACATTAAGCAATTAAGCTTGTATATCAGAACCATGTATTTAAATTTTTTCTAAACTTTTATTTAACGTAGATCCACTTACAACCTACACAAATAAATACAGAAGTTAAAGAAACTTACGTTTTCTTTGAAAAAAAATCAAGCATAATTGCTTGATGTCGTACGTGACAAAAAGTGGACTTTCCTGTGGAAATGTCTATATATATTTTGTATGCCCTCGGCCAGTATCAGTCGTTAGAACCATGAAATTTTTTTTTGTGTTGTACAGTGTTATTTATGGCCCTATTCTTTACAACTTTTAACCGCTAACATAAGAAAAAGTGACATTAGTACTCCCTGTATCAGAAGTTTATAAATGTCTATTATTCTCCTGACTCAGCTCAAGTCAAATCTTTCTAAGTCAGCATGTTTTCTATATGTGCCTTAAACTTTAAAAACAACCGTCCAAACTCTTTTGTGTATGTCGAAAAGATGATGACGCTGTCTGACTAATTAACTACGATTATTACGGTCATTACGTGGTATTTCCTTTTATTTTCTTTATGAAAAAAAATCATTTTTAAGTCAAACATCTTGAATTTTTAGCGTTTAACATGCAAAATGTTTTGCAAAGCTTAACGAAACAATAATGCGACTTCCACAAAAAGTAGGAGGAAGAAGAATAATTGTATCCTTTGTTGTATGGCACAAGTATTCAAAAGCAAATGTTAATGTTCTAAAATTTGTTATTGGTGTCTTCGTTAATGTTGTATATGAGCTTAATTATTTTGGTCTTTAAAGAATTATAGCTAAAAACATTTAATGTAACTAAAAGACTTTTGGTCTTAACACTGGTTTTTGGTATTTTGAGAGTATTTGCACCCAAACGTTTAAACAAATTAACCACATTTTATTATAGGAAAAAAGGAGAGCAAGTGTTAAAGCAGAAATGTATTGTAATAGTTATGGTTGAACCGAAGTCATTAGTTTTCCAATGTGTTGCCATAATTGTCTGTGGCATTTAATTTTTTCCCTTATTTTCTTAAAATTATGTATGTAGAAGTTTTAAAGGATATAAACGGAAATAGAAAAGGATCGTTTCATTTATACTGATAAGTTACAAGAATTTAAGAAAGAATTACTAAATTTTAAGACATCTTTAAAACTTTCAAAAAGTTTTATATATAAAATATCAAATCTAGTGAATTAATTTTATGTAATGTTTTTTACTCAAAATTTCTATGTCCTTCAATTTGTCACTAAACAAATCCATATCTCAAATAATAGACAAAATTACTTAATTCTAGTAATTTAATATAATAAGCCTTTTACTTAAATTGCCAGACAGACTTTGACGATTCTTTTATCTCTGTTCATTTTGTATATTTCGAAGTATAATCTTATCAGGTTTTTGCCTTAAAATTGTCTTTGGCACAGTAATGAAATTTATGCATTTAATTTTATAGATTTTAAATATTGAAAACAAAAAAAAAAACACTATTCTCAAGTAAATTGACTTTCAAACACATATGTTTGATGTCTTGCAATAAATGACTGAATGAATGACAAGCAAGGTAAGTACTTGTATGTGTGTTGATTAAACTAAAATATTCCTTAAACATTTGTGTACTTGGCCAAACAGTAAAGCGCAAAACTTGCAGAGCTAGTTGTCGGTTGTAGCATTTTATTAGAATAAATATCAATTGTTTTTCAAATTTAGTTGAAATTTTTAGAAAATAGTATATTGTCCATAAAAGGACTAATATTAATGTTCTCTTGAACTGTCCTTCATTGTAATTTTTCTCTGATATTGATCATATGCGATCCTTAGTAGCCAGTCGCCCAGATTACTGAATAAGTGTGTCGGTCGGAACATTACTAAATGCCCGTTCTAATTTTAGCTAAATATGAATAGCTGTATTATAATTTTGTCAAACAAGTAAATATCAATTATCAGGCAATAACAAAAGGGTCAGAAATATAATCAACAGGGCTACCAAAAATATGCTTTAAAACAGAAAAAATGCTCTTAAAATATAAAAAATATGCTCTAAAAAATATGCTCGTGCGTGCTAGATAACATATAAATTAGAATTTACTTTGTAAGCAAATTTTTACAAATATAATTTTTTAAAATATTTTAGCTGAAATCATGTTGTAATTTCAATAAATTACGATGTGTTGACTTAAATTCTCAAGAAGAAAATTCTCTCTGTTATTTGTAAAAACACTTGTACAGAAAGAAAAATTTCTTTCTATGTCCGCCGAGTGCATTGGAGCATATTTAAATGACAAAAGTTCGCCCACATTATATTCTGAAGTGGGGCTTAATTTAGAACAATTTAACTGTCTACAAGTATATTGTACTCTTACCAGGCCTTTGCTTTTATCCATAATTCGTTCTAACTTATTTTGAACAATATGCTTAGAAACGCAGTCAGTGTAGACCTTTTTAAGTATATCGTTCAGTATTTTGATTTGCTCATTTGGGAAAATACCAGTAGTTTGAAATTTTTGATATTGTTGGCAATAAATCCATAATTCGATGCAATAAAAACTAAGTCTGCTTTTGCTTGAGATTTACGAAGCATCTTTGGCAATTTCAATCGATTAAGTATCATCCCTCAAACTATCTAAAAGTTTCAAAACTTTTTCGTTATGGGTGACAAAATAATATACAGCCGCAATCCATGTACCGCAACGGCTTGTTATGGATTCAGGAGTGAGAGGAAGTTCTGGATAAATTTGTTTAAATATTTATATACTGCATGATGCTTTTTAAAAAAATGGATTTGGCAGCTTTCACCTTGTAGATATGCACAATACATTGTTTTCACTAAGAGGACCGATTACAACCAAATCCGGTTACAACCAAACCCAGTGACGGATCTTATGGTCGAATTTCGGCCACCGGGCGGAATCCTAGTTTATTTAAAGAGAACGAAAAAAAATTATTGAAATCCGATTTTTATTTCACCGAAGAAAATGGATGATAACTTCAAAACCGCAAGGCCGATTTTCCTCCAACATAGGGTACAAAATTTTGGATCAAGTCAACTCTCAAACAACAAAAAAAATTTTATTTAAATCTATCGAGACAGACACACAGATGCAAGGACACACACTAAAAACTTATAACACCCCTATTTTTTGATAAAAGTCGATTAAAAAATCGGATGAATATTGAGCTGCTGATCAGCCGAGTATTTCGCATTAAACCCTCCTTTAAATATGTGCTTTACAGGTTTGATATATTTTTCAACTATATCTAAAAAGTCGCTATAATTTAAATTTTTTTAATGAGCGATTTTCAGTTACAAGTAAAAAAAAACATTTTAAAGTTATTTTCAATATAACAAAGATTTTACGAAAAAATGCTCTTAACAACAAATATGCTCTTAAAAGTAAAATAAGCAAAAACATAAACTAACAAATCGATGCTAAAATTCTTTAAAAAATTCTGAAACGGATAAATAGCTACCTTTAGAGAAAAAAAATACGATAAATTAAAATTTCGGTTGCCCTGATAATCAGCCTTATCATAAATAAAGTTGGTATTCTGAATAAAATGTGCACAGAAAATATTATCACCAAAAATTTTTCAAAGAAAAGTTAGTCTATAATAAAATTTCGTTTTCAGTAAAATGTTCTTTACTGAACCAGTGAACTTTTTTATTTAACTTTTATTTGGCACGCAAACACCAAAAACAAGTTATCTGTGTCGAAGAAAGCTACCCCGATGATGGACATATATATAAATAGCAACAACAATAAAAATGATAGCAAAAGGAATACGATTGTAACAAGTTTGTTTACTGAAGATATCGGAATGAATCAATCCGTTAATGTCGTTGCGATAACTCCCATTCATATTTTTATGGTCTTCACAATTGCTTAATGAATGATAATGTTATTATATAAAATTTAATAATATTAGAAAAAGTGATTTTCAAACTTTTTCTTGACCTTTTGTTGTATATCAGTAACTAATCTATTAAGCTTTAGTTTTTACTGACTCAGACAAAAAGTTTCTTTCATATATTAAAAAAATGCCGTAACACTTTTTGTTTGCTTCAGTTTGTTTATTTAAATTCAGACATTCTTTGATATATTCTTTGATATATTACAGAAAATCCAGTAAATAGTTTTGTTTGATTCAGCAAGATATTTTGTAAATATTTTTATTACCCAAATTGTATTATAGATTTGGACAATTGTTTTACTGAAAAACCCCGGTTTTGTAATGAAGTTGTTGAGACATTTTTTTCTGTATTTACAAATTTATTTGCAGATCCGTTTCTAAACAAAATATTTACTAGCATAGAACTTCTTTGAAATTGAGTTTTTTCTGTATAATACCTAAAAAAATTTTCTATCTTAATTCATGTAGTCATGAAAAACAATCAAATTCAAAACTAGGAAATGAAAGTGAAAAATTGCTGAATTTTCTCAAAAATTTTTTAAAGCTAAAATTTGTTATTTTCAATATTATAAAAGAATAGATTGCAAAAATGATTGCAGTTGCAATTTGAAATCGATTAAAGCATCCACTCTACTACCAGCAGTGGACAAAAGTGGTGAATTTTACTACGAATTAATTGCTTAAGAAGAAAACGCCCATGGAGTTTTTAAAATTTCTTTACAAATTATATTAGATATATTTTATAAAATTAATCGTGCTTTTAATTTTTACCCGCCCACTCTAATATGTGGCCAGAAGAGCAGACTGAACGAGTATTTTTTTATGAAATTTTAATTCAAAAAGAATATGTGAAGAAAATGCAGATATCCAATATTTTTAAGGAAAAATCCTATAACGTATTAGTAATATGATTGCCTACGGAGATAGTGGGTAGGAGGAAGGCGACAGGAATGTAGTTCCAACCCTGTGCCGCCATGACACCGTGTGTTATATTTTTTTAATAACAAGACTCTAACGTCTAATTCTGGTAGAGGCCACCAAAAAATATATATACGTATTTCCTTGGAACTTTTCATGTTGCATAGTGTCAGGTGGCATTACTACCAACGAAACGAAGCCATAGCTAAACCTACAATAACTAAAAATTTTTAAAATAATTAATTACTGGAATTATCTTGAATATTTGATTGCCTTGCCAGCTCATTCAGGGATATTCGGCATTCATAGAGTATAAAGGAGATTATTGCAGCTGGTAACGAGTATTACAAAGAGAACATCGAAATAAATCACAAGTATCAGCTTTAAATAAAATGAACTGATCCAGATTTAAATATTTATCCAGATCAGTTTTATACTTTACTATAAAATATTTTAAAACACATTTAAAACAAAATAATAAATTTTACAGCATTTAGAAACAAACTGTAATAAAGAAACATTTCTCTTAAAATTATATTTTTCATGGCTTAACACACTATCACCTGGACCAGGAGTACGATAGTACGACAACACTTTGTAACCAAACAACAATGTGACATTACAAAAATCTTTAAGGCTTTCATTAGAGTGTCTATCTGTTAGATGATTGTTCAAATTGTTGGTTTGGGCAGGACAAAACTATTATTTTAGGAAAATATTATCTAGGAAATCACTTGACAAGGGTTCTTTCTTTAATGATGTCACAACAAGAGCAGTAGAAGCAACAACAAGAAACAATGTTAATTCACATGGCCAAAAAGAAATGAGTAGGAAATATGTAGATTTTCTTAAATGAAATGACTTTGAAGATTCAAGGATAACAAGACCACTAGCAAAAGCAACAAGCAACCAAGTGTAGCAAATAATGTACATACGACTGCTACAAGAAATATTGCACTTGAATGGATTGTTTTTTACCACCAGTTAGAAAAACATCTTGTTCACACTTGTCTCAAAATAGTTTTGTAAATGTTTTCAATGACATGAGTAGGTGAGTGAAAAGTGACAGACAGTTACGAAGAAGGACATTTAGTTTTCTCATTTAGTGTAAATGTAGGTACATTGGGAAAACAGTTAACTGGAAGAGTGTATTCTTTTGAAAATAATCTTAAAATTATTTCAACATATTTCACTGAAAATATTTATTACAAGATTTCAGTCCTTTTCCTTTCATTTGTTAAAAGGAACAAGCAAAATAATTCCAAGTAGAAAAATTAAAATTTTGCTAAAGCATTTTCTCCAAATAAGAGAAACATCTCGAATACAGGAAGTGTTAGATGTTGTTGTATTGTTTTATTAAAAAAAAAACATAATACAAGTGCTTGTCCATTTTATAGGATATTTTTTTCCAAGTCTCGTTCTTTCATAGTTGAAAGATTTCTAGTGTGCAGTGGTGGTGATAGTTGATGATGTGGTGCCAAAAAGTGTCAAACATTCTAAGTAGTAAAATCAAGTGTCCCTTTTTTGTAGTTTGTTTGTTTGAACTTTTAGTGAGTCTGTGTGTATGTATTTTTGTGTTTATTACTTTCTGCATCATACTACTACATTTACCATTTGTTAACTTACTTTGAGTACCATAAACTGCATTTGCCGCATACACAAAAGGATTGTTTTGCTCGAGTTCAGGCTGTCTGCCTTGAAGTCTGCTGGTCTGTAAATCGGAGCAGCAGCGGCAGCGCAAGCAGCAGCAGTCACTTTGTTTGGACACTTAAGGTAAAGTTTTTTAAGCTAATTGCTTATTTTGTGGAAATTAAGAGTTTTAATTTTATTTACTTTGGGGTTACTTATTTGTTTATATTTCAACTTGGCAACAAACAAACAAACATACTTTTAACTATTGTTGTAATACTTGAACAATATGTCCTTTGAATAAGAAAACAAGCACAATTTGAGGAATGAAAAGACTCTCTCATTTCATGTATAAGATGCAGAAATTTAAACCAATTCGTGCATTCGGCTTTTAAATTGCGTCTATAAGAAATAATTGAATACAGTATGTTCATATAAACGTATGAAGGAAAGTCAATAAATAAGCCGATGAGAAATCATGAAAACAATGTAGGTTGCCCGAAAGACTCAAGTTACAAAAAATGACTTTTTTAGGAAAATCAATGATTGAGCTTTTTTAACAGTGAACTGGTTAAAACAACTTTTTTATTTTTGAAAAATGAAGAATTGATTAAAAGCTTTTACCCCACTTTTACACATGAAAGTACTTTCTTGAAATTTCTGTATGCGTACTATAAATAAATATGTCTATGAAAGAGACAACTTTCTTCAAAATTGTTTGCTCGTTTACAAAGGAAAGTTCATTTTACATAGAAAAAACTAAATTTCATTTTCTGTAAGGGAACTCAATGAAATAGTAAATATTTTGTCTAGGAAGGGACCTACAATCAAATTTGAAAATATAGACAAAAATATCTCAACAATTTCATTGAAAAAAAAAATCGTGTTTTTGTTTCAGTGAACAAATTGTTTAAATTTATTCAACAATTTGTCTAAAAATATTTACAAATTGTAAACAAAACAATTTACTAACTCAAACAAAAAAATTTACTGGATTTTTTAAAAAATATCAAAATTTTTTTGTATGAATTTATAAAAGAATTAGTCTAAAAATACTAACAAATATTAAACAAAATATTTACTAGATTTTTTGTAATATGTCAAACAAAATTTTTATCTGGGTCATCTTCATCCATTATGCATTTATGAAATTTCACTTTGTTAAATGTGTTCAAGTCTGACTGTTTATCTAAAGACTTGAAAAAATTAATGAGAATTAACGCAACGACATTAACGAATTGATTCACTCAAAAATCTTCAGTAAACAAACTTGTTACAACCGCATTCCTTTTGCTATCATTGTTGTTATTGTTATTTCTGTGTATGTCATTATCGGGGTTGATTTTTTAAGACACAGTTTTTCTTGTTGTTCTTGGTATTTACGTCCTAAATAAGAGTCAAACAAACAATTCATTGAATTTGTAAAGAACATTTACTGAAAATGAAATTTATTTTAAGACAAACTTTTGTTTGAAAATTTATTGGTGATAATTTTTCCTGTGTAAAAATGTCATCAGGGCACACAGAAAAAATCAACATGTCAAAATTTGGATTGGAAATCATATTATATATATATATATATATATATATATATATATATATATATATATATATATATATATATATATATATATATATATATATATATATATATATATATATATATATATATATATATATATATATATATATATATATATATATATATATATATATATATATATATATATATATATATGTATGTATATATATATATATATATATATATATATATATATATATATATATATATATATATATATATATATATATATATATATATATATATATATATATATATATATATATATATATATGATAAAATGATTTATTGTTTCAAGGTGTTGGTGCTTATTTGCTTTGTTCATAGTTACAATGTACTGTTGTACTCAGTTGTGTGACTTGTTGTTGTTTATTTTGATATTCGTGTTGTGCATATATAAATAGCCGATAAATAGCCGACAAATTTCGCATTACCAGAGCAAATTTAAAATTACCATGTCTCATATTAATGTTAAACGAAAAATGATTAATCGAACTTTAAATATCATGGATTTAACATTTTTTCACTCACAGAAAAAATTATCATCAAAAAATTTTCAAACAAAAGTTTGTATAAAAAGAAATTTCATTTTCAGTAAATGTTCTTTGCATAATTCATGAATTGTTTGTTTGACTCCTATTTAGGACGCAAACACCAAAAACAACAAGAAAAACGGTGTCGTAAAATAACAACTCCGATGACGGCATACAAACAAATAACAACAACAACAATGATAGCAAAAGGAATGCGAATGTACCAAGTTTGTTTACTGAGGATTTTTGAGTGAATCAATTCGTTAATGTCGTTCTGTTAATTCTCATTAATTTTTTTTTAATCTTTAGATAAACATTCAGACGTAAACACATTTAACAAAGTAAAATTTCATAAATGCTTAATGGATGATGATGAACCCAAACATAAATTTTGTTTGATGTATTACAAAAAATCCAGTAAAAATTTTTATTTGATTAACTAAATAATTTTGTTTAATATTTGTTGGTATTTTTAGACTAACTGTTTTATAAATTCAGACAAAAATATTGTTTGGTATTTTTCAGAAAATCCAGTAAATATTTTTCTTTGATTCCGTAAATAGTTTTGTTTACAATTTGTAAATATTTTTAGACAAATTGCTTTACAGATTCAAACAATTTGTTCACTAAAAAAATACGTTTTTTTCAATGAAATTGTTGAGATATTTTTGTGTACATTTACAAATTTGTTTGTAGGTCTTTTCCTAGACAAAATGTTTACTATTTCATTGAATTCACTTTTCAGAAAATGAAATCTAGTTTTTTCTGTGTTTGTAAATTATCTCCTAAAAAATATTCATCATACGTCTTGGCGCAATAAAATTATATTGAAAAAAATATTTCTTACTTAAATATAAACAAAAAAGCCAACATATAATTGTAACTGATATTCAATTAAATATAATACAAACTCATTCCTTGAAACTTTGTACCCTCATTTTTTATTCATTTGTTATTAATGAACCCATTTGCCTGAAGTGTAAGTGAAATTACTACTGTAATTGTTTATTTATGATGGTTCAAGTGCCAAATAAAGTTACACATGACATACTTTAACCACACTAACTGCTTAAGTACACAGCTTTCACTACTACTCCCTTCAAAAAATAAGATAAACTAACCAAAGATAAGCACTTTATAAAAAATGGACAATAGAATACAATAAAGAAATCACAACTTAATGAAATTACATAGTATTACAAATACATACACATAAATTTTCCACATGTATGCATGTATCTTTAATACATACAAGCACTCAACAACAATAAATAACTTAAGTTTAGTCGAAGAAAGATTTTCTACATAAACTACAATCAGAGTGAACCAACAAAAAAAAACGTAAGAAAAAAATTGTAACAAATAAAAAATCATTGCCAAAAGCATAAAAAATGTGTAACGCTACATAAAACATGATTAAGACGCCATACAAACAAAATACATGCATACAAGTGTATGAGATATAAAAATTATATAACATGACCATCAAAAAGCACATTAAGTTCAATTTACTAAAACACCCATACATTTTGCCCAGCGAAAGTGTGTGTATGTGTGTTGTCTTATGTACAAACACAACATCCTTAAAAAACAAAATCTCCCTTTCTTTTGCGTGAAAGTGATGTCTTGTTTGGTGGATAAAAAACTGCTTATAAATAAATTTGCCTCACTTAAAGTGACCAAATTGTTATCATCATTGTGATACTTTTATATCTGAGCATGTGTATTAAAGGAGATTAAAAGGACTTTCTTTCTACTTATGGATTATAGCTTGTAGGCATTTGTTAATATTTCATATGGATCATAAATACTAAAAGAAAGTAAATTTATGCTGGAATATTTTATGCAATAGATTAAATTTATGCACCCTATAGTTATTTTGTTTTCTTTAGTTTGACACAGTTTTTAGTGTTGCTTGAGGATGAGAGGGAGAGGGATGATTGGAGATAAGAGTCGAAAAAGGAGAAACCGAAATTTTTAATATATTCACGATTAATTATGAAATAATTTTTCAGAAGGTTTGTCGGCAATTAGCTGGCCATACAATGATGAAACTGTTCAGATCACAAGAAGTATTCGGAAGTTCTTGTGATCAGCATCTTTTAACTACAATTAGTACGAGTATAAGATAAAATCTGCAAAAATATTTACATTCAATTAATACGTTCTATTTATATATGAACAGGAACAAGATTAGACTTAAAATTATAGTTCGCGCACTGAAAGAATTTCGCTTCACGAGTCTAATGAAAAAATTTCCTTAGATTTTTACACAAATCCAGTGAAATATTTCATAATTGGGCAATTCCAAGCAGTGTCATATCGGTCCTATTTTTCATATTTAATATTATTTTATGCACACATAAAATTTTATTTAAAATTTCCAAAGAAAAAATTCATAAAATGTTATACATGAATAGCATGTGTTTTAAAAAAATTGTATTTCATATTCTATAATATTCTTTCAAATTTTAATGTTTATAATAAAATAAATTAAAATAAAATGTATAAAATAAATAAAGAAAAGTTTTTGTAAAAATAGAAATGTTAAGGACATCGCAATTTAAGACGGGCCGATTTTAAAATAATAACCGTTATGAGACACAAGCTGTTTAAAGTATCAAGTACTATTTCAATACAAAATACGGGATACAACAATATGTAAGCTGGCTTTGAATTGCCCAACCATGTGTGAAATTTTAAGAATATTTTGAAAGAGTTTCTTTGAAATTTCTTCATTACACACACTCTAAAACATTACTTCAAATTTAGGATCATATATTGTCTAAATTTGTGTTGAAAATTTCTTCTTGTCTAAAATTACATCGATTTTGTAGTTATTTCATTAAAGAAAAAACCTTTCAAATTAAACATATTTAGTCCAAGTGGAAAAAATTTAACATAAAGTATAATACGGCTATGGCTGAATGGTAGATACGTCAGACTATCAGTCAGGATGTTGCGGCTCAAACCTGAACGCAGTCAATCGCTTTTTTTAGTAAAAATATTTTGTTCAAAAATAGTGCGTGTGCAATTTTATGTCGATAATAATCAGTAAAGTGATGCCGACTATTATCGACCTAATTTTCAACAAATGTGTTTTAGAGTGCAGAAAAAAGTAAATGCTTTACAACGGTAATTTTCGAATACAGCATAAAATTCAATAAAACCTATATTTGATTCAAAGACAATGATTGTTGAAAATACAATTTTGTAAAAAATCATTACAGAAAAAAAAATATTTAAAAAAAAATGTTTACCAAATATAGAAACAATCTTTATCACAGAAATCTCAAAAACTTATTTTATTGAATCAACACATTTCCATAGAACAGTATACAAAAATCTTTATCACAGGAAATTTAAAAATTTTCTGATGTGTATTTTTTCATATTTTTCTTAAACAAAACATTTTGTCATTCAAGTTTTAATAAAATGCTTTAATGGACACTTAAAAAGCTTAAAATATATATCTGAACTTAAGCGCTTTTGTGAAAAGTCCACAGATATATTCTTAAAAATTAAAAAGAATTAAAAAATTTCGAATTTTAAAATTTATAATTTCAATCATATATAATTCATAGTTTTGATGAAAAGTTTATGCAATGAAACAATGAAAGCAACTTTTTTTATTTCAACAGTTGCCAACCAAAAGCCAACAATAAAAACAGTTTTCTATGATTGTTATTTTTTGTAGTCTTTATTATTGTTATGCATTCATAGAGCACATTGCTTTTAATTAAGGCGTTGGCGGAGAAGCAAATGATGAAAATCAAGAGTCTGGGTTCGATACTGTGAGCGGTTAACAGTATTGCAAATTTTTCAGATAATTATTAATGCCAATCGTTTGTATTTGTTTCATTGAATTGTGAAAACAGTGAATAAGTCAGTTAAAATTATTGAGCCTACTTAATAATGAAGAAATTTCATTCAAACAATGAAATAACTTAATCCATATAGTGAAATTATTTCATTCGAAAAATTAAATTATTTCATTAAAAGAATGTAATAATTTCATTAAAATGATGAAACAACTTTATTACAGCTATGAAATAATTTTATTAGTTTAGTGAAATTTTCATTAAAATAATTTTTACTGAATTTTAGTGAAGTTTGTTATCGGTTTAATTTTAAAATTAACGGAATTTATAAGGTAGATTCATTCAGTGTTCGGTATCGTTAATGACTCGTTCGTTGAGTGCAAAACTTGATGGTATATGGATGATTCATATTTTAAACGTAAATGTTTTTACCAATATAACTAATAGAAATATGGGAAGAAAGGATTCATATTATCGTATTCGCCTCATTCAATAGATCCTAAAATAAAATTATATTTTTCGAGTATTTAAATTTTTTTGTATTGAGCGTTACATTTGCTTACGCTATTGTTCAGGGAATGATTTTCGCGAAAAAAAAAATTCACCACAAAAATGAGTATAGGTTTTGAAAGCATTATACATCTACTCTCTGAAAACAAAAAACTATATAATAATCGCAGAACGATATTAAAAATTATGTCCACTTTTTTGGGTTTGACTTGGACTCACATTAGAAATATAAAACATCTGTATCTTTTAAAATTCTGTACAAAAATACACATGTACAAACATTTATATATGACAAAAAAGCAGGCTAAGCTTTCTCTCAAATAACACTAATTTTAATCAAATCTACCAACAGTGTTAAAAGTTATGCCAATTTCAAACGATTATTCGTCGCAAAATACGAACTAACTAAAAAATTCTTCGAAATTATAACAAACCACAGTGTGGTAGAAGCAAAATTTTTTCAAATCAAAAATTTCTAAGCAAATAATGTTGTTTACATTGTTTCTATCCTTCCGCAGCTGTTAAATATTTTTACCGTCCTAAAATGTATAGATAAATTATATATAAGAATTTTGTTAACGTAACACTCAATACATCTTTTAACGAATTCATTATTTTTTTCAGAACAAACACTATATTTTGAACTTAAAGCAATTCAGATGTATAATGATGAGTTCTAACATAAACTCCTGAACTATGCACTAAAAAAATTTCAACAAAATAAAAAAAAATATGGATAACACTCAATACATTTTTTGCGTACAAACCAAAACTTTTAAATATTTAGAAGTACAAACCTATGCTGCTATTTTAGGGCATGTTGTTAATACAATTTCATTAATTGAACGGAGTATTGAAAAAAAACGTAACGCTCAATACCCAAATCTCCGGACAAAAACAATTTATTTAAAAAATGTATAATATCTATTATTTTTCCTAAATTCTATGTGTGAAATAAGAGAAGTAAATACAAATATTCTCAAAACCGTTATAAATTTAATCTCGCTTTTGGAAACATTCACACTTTCTTAATGTGGAGAATCAACAGTGTGCGTTACGGACACGTCAATTTTGTATGGAGAGGGCATAAACAGTATTTTCGTTGTTCGTTTTTAACACATAATGAACAGTCTTACAAAAAAACTTTAATACATATGTTTATAATATATTAAATAATGCTCAAGCAGTTTTCATTTTTAAAATTATGCATTGATTTTATGAAATATTTAACTAACTATACTTTCAACGGACACAAAAAAAATTTAAAATGAGAATCACCCATATATATGTTAATTCATCAATTGTCTGAGAGTTCTAACTGCTTGAATGCTCTTCTTTACTTACTACTAACAGAATTAATTCCCCTAAAATTTTTTAGCTATCACTGGAGGTCACCAAATTAAAAGAATTCTATGAAAATAACTCTACAGATCTCTCTTTAGGCGCACCTGCCAAAAGATTTGTATTTTGACAGTTAGCGACATTGGAAATAAACTGAAAATGCATTAAAAAAAGGTTAACATACACAGAAAAAATTGTCACCAAAAAATGTTCAAACAAAAGTTTATCTAAAAATAAATTTAATTTTTAGTAAATGTTCTTTACATAATCAATGAATTGTTTGTTTGACTCTTATTTAGGACGCAAACACCGAAAACAACAAGAAAAATTGTGTTGTATAAAACAACCCCAATGACGACATACACACAAATAACAAAAACAACAATGATAGCAAAAGGAGTGCTATGGTACCAAGTTTGTTTACTGAAGATTTTTGAGTGAATCAATTCGTTAATGCGTTGCTTTAATTCTCATTCATTTTTTCAGAGTCTTTAGATAAACGTTCAGACTTGAACAGATTTAACAAAGTGAAATTTCATAAATGCTTAATGGATGATGATGATGATGATCCAGACAAAAATGTTGTTTGATATATTACAAAAAATCCAATAAATATTTTTGTTTGATTAAGTAAACTATTTTGTTTAATATTTGTTTGTATTTTTAGACTAATTTATAAATTCAGACAAACATATTGTTTGATATTTTTGAGAAAGTTCAATATATCTTTTTGCTTGGTTTAGTAAATTGTTTTGTTTACAATTTGTAAATATTTTTAGAGAAATTGTCTTATAGATTTAAGCAATTTGTTCACTGAAAAAAACACGTTTTTTTTCAATGAAATTGTTGAGAATATTTTAAGTATATTTACAAATTTGTTTGTAGGTCCGTTCCTAGACAAAATATTTACTATTTCATTGAATTCCTTTACAGAAAATGAACTTTAGTTTTTTCATTGTAAGTAAATCAAGTTAGCTTTTGCAGCAAATTCTAAGAATGCTTCTAAGTATGTTCATAAGCAAAATTTTTGCAATAATACACAATAATATTAAAAAAAACACACAAACATTTTTCTCATAATTTTTTACAAAATATTCCAAAAAATAGAATAAACTACATAGCTTTTCCACCTGTTTTTTTTTTTGCCAAAAAAAAAACCAAAGTTTATGTTGATTCTTTTACACAAGATACTAAAAGCAATAAATTTTTATGAGAAAACCACTTCATATTTCCCAAATTTCCTTTACAGAGACTACAACAACAATAAAAACAAAAAGGATATAAAATAAGAATATTAGAGCAACACACAATGGGAAAAAATGCTGTAGATGTCATTGATACAAAATACGTTTATAAGCTCCGAATAGAAAAAATAAGGAAGAAACAAAACGAAAAAAAATTAGTGTCGTAACTTTTTATACAGCACATTATTTAAGCAGCTTACATCTTAGCAAGACGAGTATTTACTTCAACTGGTATTCAAACTGTGGGTTTTTCTTATATTTTTTCTTCTAAAAACCTTCACTTGTTTTTTTTCTCCCAGAATTCTTTATTTCATGAAATTTTTTTATCTATGATTTTCTCCTTCCTGCTTTTTAGCTTTTGGTCTGGCCTTTAGGGTACACTTAACACACTTTATCATGGGAAATATGATTCTTAAGTATATTTAGAGTTTAAGGCGCATCTTTTCTGTTTTTTTTTTTCTTTTTTTATTGAAAATTTGAATGGAATTTATGTTGGTGTCACCAGAACAATAGCATTAACTGTATAAGCGGATGTTTTTAAATATTTATAAGCAAAGTAGAATAAAAATATCTAAGAGAAAATAAAAAATAATAATATCTTCAAGTTTAGCTAAAAAGCAAAATGGGAAGAGATGCAGTAACATTAATGACATATTAAGTATAAACATACAGATGTGTTCACATGTCAGATTTACCAGAACTTCTTTTACTTTAAATACATAAAATCGAATAACATCTACATATTTGTCTTTGAATCTTAAAATCTTCGCAATCATTTAAAATTTATAATTGAGTGATTCCACTTAAAACAGCCCTATGCAAGGAAAAAATAATTTTCTTATTTTTAATAAAAATCTCTCAATTGATATCTTTTAGAGCATGACAATTATAGAAAAAATTAAAAAATGCGTTATTTAATATTTTTTAAGCAATTGGAGGCACTTTTAAATGATCATCCACGAAACATTTTGCTCTCCCTCTTTGTATGTTTAATATTTATTTCAGATTTTCCTTACTTTCCTTTCTAATTAATAATAAAAATACTTATCTCTGAAAATAATATACTTTTTTCGCTTTTTATTGAATTTAAAAAAAATACTCAGCTAGAATATTATGATGTCTATAATAGAACGGATAGCAAATAATTTAATGTGTTATTATTTTCTTATGATTTATTTTTATATTATTTATATTAATGATATCAATAAAAAGCTTTATTTCTTAGAATTTTTTAAATTTTCGTATTAGGTCACACCCGTCGGTCACACCCGTCGGTCACGCCCATCGGTCACACTCGTCGGTCACACCCGTCACATTTTAAAAATAGTTTTTTGTTAAGAAAACTGATTTTTTGTCAAACAGTAAATACGTAATACAGCTAAAAAAACATTGAAGAGACAGCTATACCAAAATTATTGTGTACGTTATAATAAAAATTTTACAAAATTTTTGCTGAAAGTCATAATTCTTTAAAACTAAGATTTGTAAGGTCACACCCGTCGCAGCTTTCTGATGACCATTCTGAGCAGGAATCGTGTTCTTTCAGTGTTAACCCGTTATTCAACGTCTTTAAGCTTAATGGCCTTGCAAGTCGCAACCTTTTCTTAAGTAAAAAGTTTTATATTCTTTATTTGTAACAAAAAATATGTTTAAAGTGGTCACACCCGGCTAAATGGAATTACTCAATTACAAATAATTCATAAATGTGAACAGACGTGAGTGCTAATAACGTTCGTGATTGCACATAAACTTCACATTTCTCCAGCTGTTATATATTGATTGTAATCTTCCAACGCCCGCCACAGTGCAATTTAGAGATTTGGTCCACAAAACTTTTCAACAGATTAGACTTATTTAATCAAGTTTCTCTTTTCATTCCTATTTTACACTATGTAAGTTCTTTTTCTTGAATTTTGACATTTTGAAATAAATTTCTAAGAAGTTGTTAATTACGTTCAACCATACATAGGCGTTAGCTTCATGAACCAAGATGAAATTTTTAGTAAAATTTTTTAAACGTAGTGTCTAGATGTATTCACTTAATTGCTAATAAAATCAACATTTATCCATCGATTTTCATAATTTTTTAACCGACCTCAAAAAAGGAGTAGGTTATCAATTCGTGTGTATGTTTTTTTTTTACTTTTTCACGTTCGTACACGCATATCATTTTTTAACCGATTTTCAAAATTCTTTTTTTTTTTAAGAGCTTGCTTGTGGATTGGTCCTCTACATTTTTTCGAAACTTAGGAGGGGGGGATTTTTCCACCAAAATATTGATTATCGCATAACTCATCCATTTATGCACCGATTTTCAGCATTCTTTTATTGTTTGAAAAGCCTTGCTTGCAGGTTGGTCCCACAAACTTTTTTCGAAAATCGGTACGGATGTTACCCCCCCGCCCCCCCCCCCCATTTCCCCGGAAAAAAGCAAATATAGATTATCGCATACCTCCTCCGATTTTCAAAATTCTTGTCTTGCTCGAAAGGCTTTGCCTGCAGTTTGGTTCCGTAATTTTTTTTTTTCAAAAATCGGCGGGACATCGTGAAGATGATCTCGCATACAATTAATAGACATAAAAAAATAGAACTTCTTGCAATTCGGATTCGCACTACTTTCAGATTACAAGTTCAGGATCATTATTGACTTAATTGGAAGTTCTTTTTTTACTGGGGCGTAACAAATACGTGTAACGAATAATGGCAAGAAATACGTGTAACGACAATTCAAAACGAAGGCCACAGGCTGGCAAGAAGTTAAATTCATTAAAAATTCAGTGTTGCTGCTTTGATATTTTCGCAGTTTTCGGTGCCACCGTTGTTTTCCGGAGAAGTTCTGGGATTTTGGAGATATTTTTGATCTAAATTTTGGGAATCCGGGAAACTTCTGGGATTTTAGGAACACTTTTGTCCTAGTTTTAGGGAATCCGGGGGAATTCTGGGATCTTAGAAAGATTTTTGCTTTAGTTTTTGGGAATCCTGGTACCAGGTATGTGTCTTGGCGAATGGTTATGGCCCTTGCTAAATGAATGAAAACTAATTTTTTGTCGCTTGAGTTTATAAGTCAACAAATGAACGAGCACAAGTTCGTTTCCCAGCAGGGTCAAAAAAAAATATTTAAAAAAATATAATTTAAATATAATGTGTATAAAAACTGTTTTTTTTTAACTTTAGTTTGTTTATTTGACTACTTATATTTTAGCTTCAAGTAAGCCAAATAATAAGTAGTTAATTGCTGTGACAATGTTAATACATTTGTAAGGGGTAACCCTTGTTTTGTGGACTTCTTAAAAAAAACTAAGTAGTCATCGAGTCAAATTGTAAGTAGTTACGACCAGCGTGACCGTTTTGCGACTAAAGTGGCAATTTGCCACTTTTTCAACTGCCTTGCCACTTTTAGTGCCCCTTTTTTAAAATGACCTAAATCTGCCACCTTTTGTAATATCATGCCCCTTTTTGCCCCTTTTTATGAAATGATGCTTCTTGTTTTAATATAAGCTTTTTATGGCACGAAATTGTTTTTATAAAAAAAAATCTCAAGACAAAAATTTGTTTTTGAGTCTATCATGTAAAGTCTTATGACAAAAACTATTTTGAAATAGTTTAAGAGTTTAGATCTATAGATATTCATTATTGTATTAAAATTATTAAAAATAACATCCTGATTCACTAACACGAACAAGAACGTTTTGTTAAAAACTTTTATGAAAATCACGCAGCTTTAAATATTTTTAAAATTATTTTCATGCAAATTTTGGTGCCATGTCACAATATCCAGTGACATAATGTCCAAAGACATTATGTCACTGCTAAAAATGGCATAACATCTATGGACATTGTGACACTTTTAATAGTGCCATGAACTTTATGACATTATTATTATGACTATTATGACACTTTGAAATGTGCCATAATGTCCACACTTTTAAAAATGAAAACAAATTCAAATATACGAGTATGTACATGTTTTTGACTACTCACTTTTTACTTCTGCAATCGGTGACAAGTAATAAAAGATCAATTGACGTTATTGCATTTTAAAAAGTGAAATAAAATCAAGAACAACTTGCAAATAGCGTCAACAATGCTTAAAATATGTCCAATCGACATCGTCGATTCAAAGAAATATTTGGAAATTAATTAAAATTGTTAAGAAATTTTATTTTACTACAAAATATTCTTTGCGTAGCTGGCCTTCGGCCGGGCTTCAGTATTTTTTCTTCTTGGTATATTGAAAAGCGGCCTTCGGCCGGTCTTAACGATTTCCTCCTCTCAGTATACTCAGCGGATTCGCCGACCGAAGGCTGGCTATGCAAAAATCTTTACTCAGCGAAACTGCTTTTCGATATACTTTACTAATGTGCTGTTTCCATATGCAAACAAGCGTCTTGAGTAAAAAAATTTTTATGGAAATTGCTAAAAAAAAAATGTGAGTGCCTTTCACATAAATTTTATACAAACAAGGCCTGTTTGCATTGTTTGTCTAAAATTTATATAAAAAGCAGTCAGTTTTTTGAACAAAAAAACATCAAAATTGATTTATTTTATTTCAAAAGCATTATATGCACTAGAAATTCATTAAATATTAGAATTTGGTTCAATTATTCCCTTTTTAAAAAAGTTGCCCCTTTATTTTGAAAGAATCCCCTTTTTGGTGCCACTTTTTTCCTCAAAATCCCCTTTTTGTGCCACTTTTTAAAAATTTTCAACGGTCACCCTGGTTACGACTTAAATCCTCATATACTTTTTTTGACTACCAGTAAGGAAAATTTTTGGTGGGTTGAAATTACTATATTCGTTTACTTGGTTTCCTCAAGGTAGGTGAAATTTTTGTTTTTAAATTATAACTTTTATTTTTGGTGGGGGTCATGGCGCCGGGTTCGGTTACTAGGCGGAGTATACTGAAGAGCGACAAAGATGAGGGGGCGTCGGATCTAGCTACCGAAGTGGTCGGACGAAGGTGGCAAACGAAGGTGCATAATGGCGAAAGTAGCAGGCCGAAGATGCAGAGTGGTTCCAGTTTAAAAAAGTGGGTAATAAAGCTGTATCTTTTAAACTATAGAGACGATTGCAAAATATTGTATGTAAAAATCATAGATGAGAACCTAAGCTTTAAGAATAATGCAACCACACTTTTGAATCGCACGTTAAGCTATAGCGTGTTAAATTTGACTATCTCGGATGTGAAAAAATTTCTCGGCCTCATAACTTATACAAATATTAATTATATTTAAAAAAAATCGCTCATAAAAAGTAAAAAGTGTTTTCCATAATTCTTAACCAATATATTGAAAAAATGTAATTCTTAAAGTATCTTAATTTAAATTTGTTAAAACACACAACAAAACAGTTCCAAATCCTTTAAAAGCTTTTAATATAAAACATTAAAAAAAATCCTGATGTCCTCCACTGCCGAAAAAAGCCATTATAATTATAAGAATTGTCAATAATAAGAACATAAAACGTGTAACAAATATTTAAAAGCTGTATTTCGTGATTATCATAAAATTCTGCACGCAGTTAAATTATTAAAAATTTAAACCATAAAATCTAATATTTTTGCCTAAAGCCTTAAGCCATTTGCCAATAAACGAATATCACAGCAGCAACAGCAGCAGCAACAGAATAAGAAGAAAAGGGTTGAATACATTTTTAAAGATTTTATTTATTCCATTTTAAATACGTAAATAACTAAATAACGGATACAATTTTAATTATCACAACCTTAAGCTTTTGGTTGTAAATATTTGTACGAGACGAGGAGTTATATGGTGGGAAGTGGTACGTACTACAACGGCAGCGACAGTAATGAAGCACTGGGAAACCGATAAGAATGTTGACGACTACCGATTTTCATAAATAATAAAAAAATACACGCACATGCACAAAAGTTTAAAGTTTAAAAGAACGTAGCCATATAACAGATTGGCAATACACATTAAACATATAAATAAATCCTTAAAGATTTCTTTTTTTTTATTTCTTGATTTCGGGATAAGGGTTGAATTAGCAGTTAAATAAAGTTGTGCCAACGAAATCAAGAGTAATAGGAAGTCATTTTTGTTTTTACAAAATCTTTAAAAAACTAAAGAGTTTAATTTTTTATTAAATGCAAAATAAAAGTTCTCGATTTTACAAGAGCTTTAAAGGAATTTGTTAATTGCTTTTATATATTTTGTAAATTTTTGCAATTTTTTCAACTTTGTACGTTTATACATATAAAAACTATCAAGGAACAAATGAGAATTACAACATACAAACATAAAAATTTATAAAAATAACATAATTTTTGTATTGTATTTTTTGTATATATTTTTAATTTTTTATGTTTGTATTTTATAATTCTCATTTATTCTTTGACAGTTTTTCTATATCACTTATTCTATGAATTTCAATTTCGTACATGTAAATGACTCAATTTAGGTGCATGTCACCAATTTTTTATTTCATAACACTTTGCTGCATCGTTCTTCCCAAATATGTATTTCACTCCTTTTAAAATTGTCTCTGTGTAAACATGTTTACGCAATATAAATAATGGTACTTATGGAATGAGAATTATTTCGTACACTCTGCCCTGTAATCAATGTCAAAATTGTTCATGTTTCCATTAAGTGCTTCCTCCTCCTTGAATCATTTTAAATGAAGAATGAAAAAAACAAAGATGTTCCTTCTTATAGCTCTTTCAAGCAACGAGTTGAGATAAAAATAAAATGATAAGGCAACATAAACATAAGGCACTAACTATCTCGCTTTGAGACACTTATTGTAGAAAAACAAAAAACCCGTGGTGTACCACACTTTAGTATTACAAGCAAATCAAGATGCCACCCAACCAACCCCCACCATCTAAGTAAACCTTTAAAAAGAAATTGACAGCAGCAACAACTACACAAGCAGGAGTACAATACAACTAAAACAATACGTTTTTGCTGGCAACTTGTCATATGCCTTCTTGAAATTAGTAAAAGAAAAAAAGGAAGAAATGGAAAAGGCTTATTTTTTATAAACAGGACTACTTCGACGCGAAGCTCAAGGTGATTTGTTAAATTTCTTATTTTGTCTTTTACTCTTTTAATTTTAAATAGATTTAAAACTGGATTTTGATACTGGTAGGCAATTGCTCATCTTTTTCATGTGGTGGCAGTTAAGACAGACAGACAGGCAGCAAATACTGGCTGAAATAGGGGAGTATTGCAAACCCTTTAATATGTTTTTGTATCTGTTCTTATATGATAAATGAGTTTTATTTTTCCCATACGAGAATCCTTCATAAGGATATGCTTATACGGTTATCCATATGTGTAGTGAGATTTTTATATCATGACTTTATTTAAAAGTTTTGATGAGTTGAAATAATTGCTTAAATTCTAATGTGCAAGCACTACAATATTCATGATAAGGGTTTAGTTTTATTTAATTTTTAAATTAGTCCCAGAAAAAAATTTGCTTAAAAACATCATTGATGAATTGAGATCAAATTGGTTCTATTTCTAGTGAAACAGTTATGAATTTAACACACAGAAAAAAATTAATTTCATTGTCAGTAAAGAAATTCAATGAATTAGTAAATATTTAGTCTAGAAACGAACTTACAAACAAATTTGTAAATATAGACAAAAATGTATCAACCATTTCATTGAAAAAAACCGGATTTTTAAGTAAACAAATTGTCCTAATCTATAAAACAATTAGTATAAAAATATTTACAAATTCCAAAAAAAAAATATTTTACTGAATCAAACAAAAATATTTACTGAATTTTTTGTAATATATCAAACAATATTTGTGTCTGAATTAACAAAACAATTTGTATAAAAATATTTACAAACTTGAACAAAATAATTTACTGAAGCAAACAAAAATATTTACAGGAATTTGTTGTAACATATCAAGCAAAATTTTTTGTCTAAGTCAGTAAAATTTTTTTTGTTTTTAAGTTTTAAATAATATCATGATCATCCATTAAACATATATGAAATTTCACTTTGTTAAATGTGTTCAACTCTGAAAGTTTATCTAAGGACTCTAAAATATTAATGAGAATTAACGCAACAACATTAACGGATTGATTCACTCAGAAATATTTAGTAAACAAAGTTGTTACAATTGCATTCATTTTGGTATCATTGTTGTTGTTGTTGTTGTTATTATAATTATTTATATGTATGTCGGGGTTGTTTTTTATGACACAAAAAACCTGAAGTTTGTTGTTTTTGTTGTTTGCGTCCTAAATAAAAGTCAAACAAAAAATTCACTGATTCAGTAAAGAACATTTACTGAAAATAAAATTTTATTTTAGACAAACTTTTGTTTAAAATAAAATCATGGGACGAAAGTGATGCAAAGACCTGAACTGTACGTCAAAATTTTGCTGATAAACAACAGCTTTAGAATAATAATTTTAGTACTTGCAAAACCAAGAAGTATGCAATAAAAATGCTCTAGCTTTGGAAAAACGATTTTTTGTTGGGAATATTATGGATTGAAGAAATATTTTTAAAATGTATGTGATAAAATATAATTCAAAGTAAGTTGTCATACGCCACGCTAATTTTGTTAACTTTACCTAGTTAACCCGGCTAAAACATCTAATCCGGTTAAGAAACACAATCCGGTTAAGCCGGATTGTATTTCTTAGCCGGCAAAGCAAACAAACAACAATAACAAAGCAAATAAACACCAACACACTTAAACAACAAATTATTTCTCATTTATTTTGTTTTTTTCTTTGCATGCCTCTGATTTATAAGCTTCACAACAAGTTTGCATTCATTAAAATCGGATAATATTTGTAAAAGTTATGAGACCAACAAGGACAACCGTGTGTTTCAACAGGGTGGCCAAAGTTTCAACATTCTTAAAGCTTAGGTCTTTCTCTATAATTTTTAGATATATCGCGTTGTAATCGGATCGCAAGATTCAACGATACAGATTTATTATCATCTTTTTTCAAACCGGAACCACTCTGCGTCGCTTCTAAGCTAACCGAGAATGTAATCTCCAAATCTTAAATCGGACTACACCTTTGCTCTACTCCACGGTGCATATACGATTATATGTTCACTCTTCTTTATTTAGTCCACTGTAGCTTTCAAAGCAAAAATTTGCATGATTTCCATTTTTAATTTTATATCATTTTATTTGTATTTGCTTCTTGTATCATTATGATGTGAACCTACGGGCTTTGGTTGATAATGAATTGAAATACAATTCGCATACAATCTGATGAATTCTTGAACCCTTTCATTTCTGTTAATACAACGACGACACTATGCCCTTGAGATCTCCAGAAAAACAACAACAACAACAAAAAGAATATTAAGAAAAATAAAGCAACAAAATTTCACACATAGATGGAAACTCACGCAATCCCTGCGGATAACGAGACTACTCCATATGTGAATGTGTGTTATACTGCATAGAGGACTAGGACGAGTCCAAAGGTAAGTCAAATGTAAGGAGAAAATATGGCCGATTTAACATTATGATTTCTTAGGACTGGGGCATATAACCCAGCTTTGCATTACATCAGAGTAGTCTAAAAACTACTCTATATCACTACTTGATGGAGCACTCAAGTGCTCATGTTTTAACGATTGCATATACTTTTTGCAATCATTAAAACGCGAATAGTTGTCGCTTAACTCCAAACTATTGTTTGCAAATGACACAATCCATGACAACATTGCATGGGACCATGTTGGAGCTAGTCGGTTTACACTACGTAGTCCAATATTATCTGCAAGGATCATTTACTCAAAACCATACAAACATATGTACATATACGATATTAATCAAACACACATGTACGAATACAAACATGCAAATCCATAGATATTTTGTTAGGAGAAAGGTTCTTAAAAAATAAAAGAGTTTATTAACATCAACACAAATAAATATGTAAATAAAACAAATGTGTGTGTGTGTGTGTGTGTGTGGGTGTGTGTGTACTTATAGGTACGAGTACAAGTATATAAATCATACGAGTTTCCAAATTTTGATTTAGGATTTTTAATTTTATGCGTCAGTGTCGTCTGTCTAACATACAACATTTACACATCCTGCAAACACTCATATGAGATATTTTTAATTATGTGTAGATGAACTGGCTTCTAAGAAACTACCTAACACAAACACGCATATATATATTATCCTTAAAATTAAAATTAAAAAAAAAAGTTTAAATATTTGACATGAGATGTGGGTGACTTTTTTTTCTTTTTAGACTTTTTTAATTAAATTTTCCATACCACTTTAGCAAAACGAATAGAAGCTAGTAGCAGCAACATAATGAATGGATTTTGAGTTGAGAAATTTTTTTTTCCTTTCATTTTTCTTTTCAATTAAATCAATCTGTATTTGATGTCTCAAGACGCAAATATTTACTCTTCTTAAAAGCATGTTTTCTTTTTTTATTTTCTTTAACAGTTTGAAAAACATTTCAGAGATATTTTTTCCATGATTTATGTGTTTCAAAATAATTAATATCCTTTGGATATAAAAAGAGTACTAAGAGATTCGTACACTCATAGAAAATCATAATATATATTGATGACGCCCTGTCATCAAAATTCTGACATCAATGCTATGACAAATGTCATTAATAAAACGAAAACAGACATGAATCTAAAGATAAACCTCATCATAAGGGTATATTCTGTATTCCAAGCGGAATTAAATTTTGCGGAATTACCAAAGCATTGTTGTTATAAATAATAATTTGCAACAAACAATTCTTTGCTAATTTGGCACATTTTAATTCTGCATGGAATATAGAACACACCCGCCAGAGTTTTGAAATAGTGTCAAAGAGTCATCTATGACTGGACTGACATCAATACGATGTTACTTATTATATATGTATTATTAAAGTGTAAAATATGTATAAAAATAAACAATGTTATAAGCTGTGTAATTGTTTTGAATATAAATTTCATTGTTTTATTTTTGTGTTGAAACGCATTTTTAAAATGTAAAAAAACATGACACTGCATTGATGTACACTCATCAATCGTCATTACTATCACAGAGCTAATAATAAAATCTACAAGTCTTTTTAAGGATTTAGCCAGTACAACAAACATTCACAGACAAAACATTGAAGTAAATGAGAGTAAGACACCTATTCCTCATATTGATGACACTTAGTAATCATATGTATGCCTTATCCATGATGTTCATGTTGACCTTGTGCTGCCGATGTTTTAGATGGTCACATGGCTGAACTACTAGATGCTTCAGTCTATAAATATGCGATGAGTTCAGGAGATTTGGATCAAAACCAACATTAAAAGAAAAAATAAGATAACAAGAAGTAAAACGAATATAGAAACAAGTAAAAGCAAGAAAACAATTTTAAATTTGTTAATCATTCCATTGATGACACACTGACCAGCTGATGCAAACTTTGACTTCACAGTTATGGAAAGTATCATGGTGTCAAAAACACTTTACATAGCATTGATGTCAAATAACATCAACGTTATGACGGGTTTTCTATCAGTAATATTATATTGATGAAAGTTTTCAATTAATTTTATTCTAATTCGCAATATCTCTGATGTCTATTTTATCGTATTGATGATATATTTGCCATCATCGGTATTGATGATCAGCTGATTTAAAAGTTGACATCAAAATGATGAAAAGTGTCATAGGCTCCAAAACGAAGACACTTGATAAAAAATTGATGACAAATTACATCAGCGCTATGACGGTTTCTCTTTCAGTGTATACATATATGTTACGTTTAAAGTATGTTACCTTTTATCTATTTTAATATAATTTATTTTCTTTCTTGTGGGTATAAATTCTGTGTACTTTTTTATTAATTACTTGCAAAAAGTAGTAATTTCTGTGGCACAAACAAATAACAACAGACTTTCTAGTCATAAACTAACTGCATCAAAAATATTACTCTGCTGATAATATGCATATGTTTAGAGTTTTATAAAATATAACCACACTTTGGTATAAAATAACGAGGACTACTACAAAAATTACAACAAGAATGGCCAAGATATCATACTAAAATTTTGAATTTTATTCAAACTGTTACAAGAGTACTTCAAGTTCGTTTTTAGGGTTCCGTACACCAAAAGTGTAAAGGAACCCTATTGTTTTCGCTACGCAGTCCGTCTGTCTATCTGTCCGTCTGTCACAGGCTGTTTTCTCGGGAACCGTAAGAGCTACGGGCCTGAAATTGTCACAGAACTTTGGCCACTACAATAAAATATACATGGTAGTTAAAAATTAAAGGGTGTTCGAAAGCGAGCAACGAAAATTTTTGAAATACTAATGTAAAATACAGATACTTATATATAGACACTTCAAATTTTCAAAGTTAGAGTTAACTGGTGCAGTCTGTAGAATAGACTACACCAATTAACACTGATATTTAAAGCAATAAATATTAAAGGTTGTTCTATCAGTTAATGTAATTTGGATTATGTTACTTAGACAATTTGCTGTATCTTGGAAACCATAGGAGGCAAACTCTTGAAATGTAAAAAAACGCTAAAACTAAAAAATCCCAAAATTAAAAAAATATCAAAATGAAAAAACGCTTAAGGGGCTATTCACATATTACGTAAGGCTATTTTCGGAGTTTTCAAACCGCCTCCCGCCCCACCTTCGTAACGCTTTTTACAAAATATTTAGTATAATTTATCTAGTCCGGCGTTACGTAATATGTGAGCAGTACCTAATGAAAGAAAGCACCAAAATAAAAAAAATCGCTAAAAAGCGAAAAATCACCAAAACTAAAAAGATCGCCAAAAAGCTTAAAAAACACGAAAAACCGAAAAATGTCGTCAAAACGAAAAAAATCACTAAACCCTAAAAAATCGCTAGTCCCAATATCATCAAAAATCGAAAAAAAAACCAAAAATGTAAAAAATTTGCAAAACGAAAAAAAGAACTATACCCAAAAAAACGCCAAAACTAAAAAATTCGCAAAAAACGAAAAAAATCGTTAAAACGAATAAAAGTGTCAAAACCAAAAAAAATCGCTAAAACTAAAAAAATCTCGACGAAACCGAAAAAAATTACAAAACCGAAAAAAGCGCCAAAACTGAAAAACTTGCCAAAGCTTAATAAATTGATAAAACTAAAAACATCGTTAAAAAGCGAAAAACGTTTAAAAGAGCGCTCAAAACCAAACTGAAAAAATCGGCAAAAACAAAAAAAAATTGCAAGAAACAAAAAAGTGCCAAAATCAAAAAAGCGCCAAAACAAAAAAAATCGCCAAAATAGAGAAAAAAACTAATATTAAACAAAAAAGCAAAACGATAAAATTACCAAAATGAAAAAAAGGGCAAAAGCGAAAAGGGATATATGTGTATTCGTACGGAACCCTTCGTGTGCGAGCCAAAGTCGCACTCTACTGAATTTGTCTATTCTCATTGAGGAAAGAAACTAGTTTTTTAAATAAATCCTTATTTCTGAAGAAGGCAGGAAAAATATTACTAATTTACCAGGCCTCGGACTTTCATGCGGCTAAAAATTGATTTTAAGCGCTTAACAAATGCACCTAAATAAAAAAATGCGTAAAAATATGCATTTATCTACAATGTACCAAAACTAAAATAATATGAAAATATTTGTTTAATTTTTTATTATTATTAAAAAATAAAACGAACTTGGGTCTATTATTTAATGCAACCCGACTTTAGTTGCGTTGCCGGTCGGTAACTGAAAATTAATGCTTGCAACCATTAATTTTCAAGCACTAAATACCAATTAAAATTGACAGCTCTCTATTGCCATTTGCCATCAGTAGTATCATTTTGAGCATCTGGCAACCCATCTGAGGCTCCGTTGCTATCAATAATCACCCCATTATTATTTTTTTTTAAATTGAGAAATATGCACTACAAAAATTTTTATAACTTTAAAAATATGTATTTATTGCAAAATATGCACTTACTACCAAAATATGCACAAATATGCAACTACAAATCGATGCCAAACTATTTAAAATTTAATGATTCTCATAGATAATTAGTCAATACTTCTTTATCTAACATCACAAAAAACAGGCATTTGCATGAAAGTCCGAGCCCAGGTAATAACACTAGATAAAAAAATGTTCAACCTTTTGTACCTAAGCTAACTTAGCGTTGCCGAACACAAATATGGCTCTTATCTATTTTTCTTAAAAAGCATTTTCGAGATATTCGCGGAAAACGTGTTTTTCTGCAGTTTTTTTAGCTATTTCCAAAAATCTTGAGAAATGTTTTTCTGAATTACACAAGTCTTACACAGTCTTTCCTCTTCCATCCAATATATAAGCTGTGTTGATCGCATTAAAATTCATTCGTTTACAGACCTCAAGATTCAATAATATTTTTATGTTTTTTTTTAATTCACCATTTTAAGTAATTCATTAAGACAAAAGAAAATTCTAAAAGTTCTAACATTTTTTGGTGTACAAATTCAAAATATGAGATTAATTTTGATAATATAAATAAAATGTCATGACAAAAAACTCCTCTATGTTGTTTCAGCATTGATTTTAAATTTTTAAACGGCTGTGAATCGGAGTATTGCAAAAAATATTTTATTTATCAATCCGAAGTGGAATAACTACTAAAATGTAAACTAAATTTTAGTTTCTAACAAATTTGTAAATAGCCCTCGCATGGCATTAATATTTCCATATCATTCCTTTTAAAACAAAATGTCAGCTCTGTTAAACGACAACTGTCAGCAAATGTGAAAAGTATGTTTTTGCATTTTAGCTTAAGCTGCTATTACACTGTCTAAATTTTCATCTGATTTTAATGTGTAAAAGTCATATATCATTGATATATAATTTTGAATTTTTCGTCAGAGTTTAGTTGAAAATAGAACATAGAATCTAATATACAATATGAGTTTTAAATGTCATATTCTTAAAGTCAGCTATTGAAATCAAACGAAAAATCAGACAGTGTAAGGACGATTTTAATAAGAGTATAACGATTTTTTTGTTGTTTGTAAGTTGTTTTGCAGCTAGTTTTGTTTTCGTCTAACAGCAGCATAAGCAAATCCTTTTTAAGTTTATTCCCTAATATGCCATAATGGTAAAATAAATTTCTATATGCGCTTTAGCACATAAAACTAATATAAGCAAGAGTTATTGCATTCTTAAGGATTTAGAATTACGGCTAGAGATGGAATAGAAGCAAGCAGAGTGTCTAGTGTTTTTTTTTACCTTTTTATCAGACGTTGTTTATATTTATGCTTTAAAATTATAAGGATACACAGAAAGATTTTCGTTGCTCTGCATGCGCGCATAATTAGCCAATTAAACTAAAATTACGTTGCGTGCTCAGACATATTAAAATTTTCACTTAATTTTTATAAATCTTTGATGCGGCATATGAAAGATGAATGTGTGTTTAGAAAAAATTAAATAGATATTTAGCTGAAAGTCAGTCAGTCATTAGTATGAAAAGTTTTACTCAATCAGGTGATATTTTATCTAATCTTTTTTACTTAAAAATAAGACACTTAATATTTGCATAATTTAGATAATTGTTTGTATTATTCGCTTAATATTTCACGAACAGTTCTCAAAAATTCAAAATATATTCTTTCTGGATTATTTATTAATCGACACGAAAATCGTTTTCTCTTTAGTATAATCGGATTGGTTAGTTTATTAGGATATCTTGCTGAAATTGCAATGATACTAAAAATTGTGTGTTTTTGGTTTAGTTCTTAAAACTTTTTTTTTTAATTTTGAAATCAAAATAACTGATCCTTATGCTAATTATGACAATAACATAATTTTTTTTCTAGCACCTCTGGTTTAAGAGATATTGTGCGTTATATGTATAAAAAAATACATTAAATTTTTTTTTCTAACGCCATTTAAAAAATTTGTTTTGAAGTTAGATTTTTCAATTTAAAAGTCACTGATGGAATGGTTACGTACATAATATGTACGCAACCATTACATGTACGTAACCTTTAATATTATAATGATAATTATATCGTATTTTGAAATATGGAGCATTCCCATTTTGGATGGCGTTAGAAAAGGGAAATTTAAAATTTTTTAATATTACAAAACAAGAGATGCCGTATCCTATTTTCGCAATTAGCGAACGCAAATACATAGCGGTCAGTTATTTTGATTGCAGAAAATTTAGAGAAAAAATACAGGATTTTTAACATCCTTACAATAACAATAATATATTCCGATATACTCATTAAATGAAACAGATTTTTGTATATATTAATAGTGCACAAAGACAAGCTTTTCAGTTTGGCGGACTTAGTTATAATAAGAATTTTATTAAAAGGAATTTATATTGGAAGAACCCTTTTACTATGAATAAATTACTAAATTAATAAATAAATAAATTAAGAATTGGAGGACCGTTCGTGGAATATTAAGCGAATAATACAAAAAATAGTGTAAATTATAAAAATATTAAATTCAATATTAAATTCAATCTGGATCGAATATTCAACAGAATTTCGCAGCAAATGGCTTTAACAACAGGCCACTTGAAGATGCAAAACGATATGCCGCTCTACTCAACCGATAATTTGTCGGACAAGATATCTCGCAGAACCGCTCCAAAGGAGCTATAATCCAGGTAGCCAAGAGCCTCAAAGAATAATATTGTTAACGATCGTTAACTCGAGTTATAAAATTCATAAACAAAATAAATCTGCCTGAAAATAGTCAAACTTCAACCTTTGATAACTTTTTAACGGTGCGGTTTACAAAAAAATTGTTAGAGAGCTTTTTGTAGAAAATTCAATTTCCTACAAACATATAAGACGAGATATATTTTTGCAAATACTAAATACCGAGATATGAATTTTTCTTTCTAATAATAACGAAAAAATAAAAACCTGAGAGCCGGAGGACCTTCCTATTAATATTAAGAGCTCATACTTGGAGACAACTTTTTTGAGGTGTCTACCAACTTATTTTTTAGAGTATAAGGTGAAAAAACAAAAAAATGTTTTTCCCACCCTAATATGTATATTCCAGGCTTTTTAAGTCACAGAAAAAATTATTCATAAAAAATTTTCAATTACACTTAATCAAAAATTAAAACTAGTTTCATTTAATTTCGTAATTGAATCAATTACTCATGTGATCACAAACAAAATTTTCTGACAAATTTTAAAAATTTTGTGCAATTGAAAGTTGGAATTTCTGTGACTGGATATACAATTTTCGTCGTGAATCTGAAGTTTTCATAATCGAAATCGTATTTTTGTTTTTTTCTGGGAGTAGCCATTAAAATCTTTTGTCAAAACTTAAAAGAGTTTTCCATAAAATGACAAAATGTTGGTGTCACAAATCCAGTGAAATCTTGTATAGAAATTATAAAAAAGCTAACAAAGTAATTCCAATAAAATTTTTCGCAATACTCGTAAAATTTCGTTTATATTGTAAAGTGTTTAATTGCAATTTAAAAAAAAATATGCAGCTATGAATTTTTAGTCGAACTGTATGGTTTTTGTACAAAATTATTAAATAAGTTTGGCTTAAGATCGTTTTCAATTTAATCTTTCGGTCAAATAATTTTTTTATTTAAGAAAGAAATTCTAAAGCATGTAAATATTGAACTTTCCAAGAAAAATTTTGGATGTACGGAAGGTTCAACTGAGAGTCTTCTCATCAGAGCCTTTATCTATACTACCAGCGACGGCAGCAACAACACCCTAGCGAAAATCCTACTTATTTTAGTAAACTCCATTAACAGATTTTGTCGCCACCTCGCGGCGACTCGTACCTATTATTAATGACCTTTTTCTAAATGTTTGGAACTTCACTAACTGTGTTTTGTTTAGCATGTTCAGTTATTTTGAAGCTTTTTTGATTTCTGTCTTACCAGCGTGAAATATCATCGATATATTCGATATTGAACATGCTAAAGAAAAGACAGTTAGTGAAGTTCCGAACATTTAGAAAAAGTTCACTAATAATAGGTACGACTCGCCGCGAGGTGAGGTCAAAGTCTGTAGATTGAGCTTACTAAAATAAGTAGGATTTTCGCTAAGATGTTGTTGCTGTCATCGCTGATAGTGTAGGTAAAAGGCTCTGATGAAAAGACTGTGGTGGTCTCGAAACATCTGACGTCAGTTCAACCTTCCGTTCATCCAAAATTTTTTTTAATGTTCAATATTTACATGCTTTAGAATTTCTTTCTTAAATAAAAAAATAATTTGACCGAAAGATTGAATTGAAAACGAACTTAAGCCAAACTAATTAAATAACTTTGGATAAAAAAATATCTAATTAAATCGTTTCATTGGATTTATTAACCGAAACTCTTTCAGTATAGTTAAATTTGTTTTAATATAAAAAAATTAGCTATCTAGAATAACTCCTCTAAATTTTTATCTTAATATTAGCCTTAATAACAGCCAAATCTTAAACCTTTATTACTAAAATGTATATTGGCTTGCGATATTTATTTATCTCGAAAAAAATCTTTGAAGACAAGTGCTTACCAAAAAATATTTATTCAAATATTGCCAAAACACTTGAAGTTTTAATTTCGTACAATGGAAATACAAACTGCTGTCTAAATATTGTAAATTTCCCCTTTTTCATTCACTGATACACTTACACTTTCACCTAAAAAATATGTATTGCTCATCTAATATTAGAAAACTGTCAGATACTCATTGCATGTTGCGATTTTATCCGTTGTTGTAGGTTTTTTAATATTCATATTTGATTTGATTTGATTGAATATGGCTATTTTTGGCAATTGAAGTTAAAAGTAAATATTAACAATATTCAACCAAAATTGTTGTATTAGAAATGAAAGATGCCAACAAAAATGAAGAGAAAAAAGTTGGCTCTTAAATGAAATTTCTTTTTTCTTTAATATCATCTTTATGAAATCAAATTTATTTACTAACTTTAATTTGAAGTAATTTAAGCCCAGGAAGCTTAAATATATTTAAAAATATTGATTTCCATAAACTTTTCAAAGTTTTTGTTTTTATGCAGCAAAACATTTTATGAAATAAGTAAAACAGAAAATGAGCATAAAATTTTTTTGGTATAAAACAAACTTTCTAGACTTTAAAAATAAAAACTTTTGGGCTAATTTTTATCATCAAAAATTAGGCCAAAAAGTGTTGCAATATATAATTTTTGTTAGTATCTAAGAGAGAGAGAGAGAGAGAGAGAGAGAGAGAGAGAGAGAGAGTGTATGTGTGTATTGGTGTGTAAGTTTTTAAGCGGCATACTATACATATTCATATAAATTTTTTTTTTATTATTCCCACTGCTTGGAAAACAGTTTGGCGTAAAACTTTCTTTTACTATCTTCCTATTTTCTTTATTTTACTTTTAATTTTTATTATTAACTAGCAAAAGAATGAAATAAAAAGCTTAATAAAAACAGCCGGCAAAGAATGTTGAAAGAGAAAATAACACCAGAAAAAACAATCGAAAAAGATGCGTGGGGATGAATTGAAAACTTAGAAAACAGAACAAGAATATAACAAAGTTTTCAAAACTAAAGTTTTCAAAGTTAAATCGTGTTTTGAAAACAAGAAGAAAGAAAACACATTAAAGTCTATGTACGCAAAACGAGAGAAAATTACAGTGGCAACAATGACGTCACAGCCACAACGTCAGCTCAGCGTTATATGCCTTCTTAACACTTTAATAAATGAACGAAGAAAAAACAAAGTTAAGATTTGAAAACTTTTTTTCCCCTACTTCGTCTCTATAAAACAAAATGAAAGAATGGGAAAACTTTTAATTTCTGTGCGATTTGAAATAAATTTTTACTAGGGTAAAAAGTCTACTAAACAACAACAAAACAACAGCTAAAACAATAAGACAAAAAGTTAAAAAAAAACGGAAAAACTTAGAATTAAACAAATATTCAAGGTCATATTAAATTAGAAAAATAAAGTCACACAATTTATGGAAAAGTAAAAGAATGAAAATAAAAAACAAACATTATAAATCACTTAATTACAAGGTAAATAAACCCTTTAGATAAATAAACATTTTTAAATACATTTAATCCTTTCGCCTTTATTTTTTTTCTTTCACAACAATACAGAGTGAAAAAAGTTCGTTTAATATAAAGAAAAGTTGTGAATGAATTATAGCGGAGTTTTTTTGTGTTAATTTATTTTTTATATTATTTGTGAGTCTGTTACTGAATAAAATGTTTATCTGTTAAATGAAATTTACATTAAATATGTTTATTTGCATTTCTTTTATATTTTTGATGAAAAAAAATATTATGTGGATAATTACAACAATGTTGGATGATAGAGGTTAGAGATATACTCTACATCATTTGATGTGTTACATATAGCTTTTTTTTTGAAAGATAAAAATTTTAGTTTCATGATATTATTTCCTACAACATTCGATTTAATAGTTCTCTGCTATTCGGCTTAAAATGAAAAAATGTATGAAATTTTATTAAAACACGGCAACATTGCTGAGAGAATGAGTGGCTAAAACTGAGAGTATGAGAAAAAACGTTCTCAAAATAAAATAGATTCTATCTCAAGACTGCTTTTTACGGCGTATGATTACTGTCAATTTGTATGGAAAAACTCGTCTGGCCTGAAGTTGCAGACTTGTTCTGTTTCATAATTATACCATGACTGCTTTTTACTGCGTATGATTAATGACAATTTGTATGGAAAAACTCGTCTACGCCAGTTCTATTTCATCATTTACTGGTATTTGCGGCCTGTTCAACGATGTCGAAAGAAGATGTTCATACGCATTCTAAGCGAAAGAACACTGATTTGCGCTCATGAACAAAGTCATGAATATGTTTCTATACGAACGATGACTCGAACGACAAGTAGAAAGAAAACATAAGTGGTTTCATACGATATCCAATGTAATGTCAAAATCACTTACTTACTGTGTTGCTTGCGACTTGTAAAAAATTTGTCATAAAAGTCCATTAACTTCTTCGAACTCGTACAACTCTCTCTCTTCATTATAATATATTTTATCAGTCTTACTAATTTTTTTAATTATTTATGTAAATACTCATGATTTTTTTAAACAAAATAAAAGCCACTAACAAATTCAAAACTTCTGTTTTCTTTACTGGGTAAGGCATATCAAACAAGGTAGTCCCATCTGTACAAAGGTAGAATTTTTATAAAAAAATTATAAAAATTTCCTGTGCAACTGCGAGTACCTTACAATAATGGGCTCTCTTATCCTTATGGTTGGTTGTATTTTTCTTCAAACAATTTAGTACTATTTTCAGTGTTTTAATGAAAATCGTCAAATAAACTAGAAATTTACAATATGGCATTATTGTAAAATTTTAATACTTGAGAGAGAAACATTGACACACGTAGGTGCAAGCAAACGAAAGATGTCGATATTGTTGAAACCAAATTGACTAGATTTCGAGAATGTGGCTTGCGATCGCTCAGGTTTTCCTTCGACATCGTTGAACAGGCAGTTATACTGTTTGATGATGATGCACACGTTTTGTCGTATGTCTGCAATTAAGCAGAACTAACGTATTTGGAACGACTATAATCTATAATCCACAGTCAAAGCACATCGATAACAAAGGAGTAGTCCTCCTTAAAGTAAAACACAGAAAAAATTATCACCAATAAAATTTCGAAAAAACGTTTGTCTAAAATTAATATAAATTTCAGTAAATACTTTTTACTGAACCAGTAATTTTTTTTCGTTAACTATTACTTAGGACGCAAACACTAAATCAACAATAAAAACCAGTTTTCTGTATCTTAACAATTAAAAACAGCCATGACACAGTGGTTCCAATTTGAAAAATAATTGTAATAAATCTGTATTTTGAAACTTGAGATCCGATTACAAAACGATATATGTAAATTTCATAGAAGATGATTTCAGCTTTACAAACAATGAAATATTTACCACCTTATTAAAATACATGCTGAGCTACAGGATGTCAGTCATGAAAATCTCGTCGTCCTCATAACTTTTATAATGATATCTGATTTTTATAAAATTAAACTTGGTATAAAGTTTATAAACAGATAAAGAAAAAAAGTTTACTTTATTCATGTATCTTAAATATTTTCAAAGATATTTGGCTTTGAATCGCTTAAGAAAGAACACCATCGAGTTTTTAAAGTTCCCTACAAATTATACTAGTTATATTTAATATAATTCATCTAGCTCACGCACGGTAGAGCAAATTTTCTAAAAAATAGTTAAGTTTTCAGAAGCATTTTATTTACCTGCATGAAAAATGCACTAAACTTAATTTTTAGGCTTCCGTACACCAAAAGTGTAAGGGACCTCTATTGTTTTAGCTACGCTGGCCATCTGTCTATCTGTCGGGCTGTCTGTCTGTATGTGCAATTAATTGATTGCAATCAAATTTAATTCCAATCAAAATTGATTGCAATCAATTAATATTGAAATTAATTTCAAAAAATTGATTACAATCATGTTTATTGAATTGATTTATTTCATGATTTTAAATTAAAATCATGAAATCGATTTTGATTTTAATCAAAAAACTAGCAGCCATTAACATGAAATGATGTGATTGCAATATTTCACAGCTCTGCACAATAAGACGAAAAGGCATGATTTTAGAAAATTTTTAAAGCTCCGAAAGAAGCGCTGTTTAATGTAAAAATCAGGAGCTCCCAAGTGAGATATCGCAAACAATAATGAAAAGAATAATTTTAAAAATCGGTTTATCAGCCGTGTGTGTCACAGATTCCGTTCGAATTGGTTTTGATTCCGTGGTTGTCATTCCGAAAGAGTACATTTTTGGTGCTTTAGATTACGTTAATTTTGTATTTCGTTTTTACAATCATAAAGTTTCTATACCTTGAAGCGTTTGTTTACTCTTGTTTTTAGATGCAAACCTCACATTGAGCTTTTCATTAACATGGAAAGCTCATGACCAAATATTTATTTGACGCTCCTAAGACTATGCACGTTTTTTTAGTATTTACTGCAAATGAAGTCAGTAGTAAAGTGCTTTTCAATTCCACTTTGAAATTTAAAAGTGGTTTGATTACGAAGAAAAATCTCAGTTTTCGTTTTCTAAAGAAGCAACTTGCGGAATTCAAACCACTTCCGATCGGAATGGTGTTCTGTGACATGGCTGTATATTTCGATCCGATGCATGGAAAAAACTGCTCCAAAGTTTTGAATAATTTCTGTAATTTAAAAATTTAAATGAGTATAACTCATTAACTATAAGAGATAAGTGTAAAACCAAACATGTGTCTTTTAAATCTTGTCAAGGGCTCAAAAATGTACATGGCTAATATGCCCTTTTTTGAGACTTCATACAAACTACGACCTTTTCCTGACCTTGCTGGAAAGTTGGTAATTAAAACACAAACGGAAACACTATAGATTTTATAGCTACAGGACTATTCGTTTCAAAATGCCTGATTAATTTACTAAATATTTTGATTCTCGCCCATTGTGCAATGTTAGCCAACAAACTCCTATAATAAATTCAGAATGTTACCAATGAATTGTTAAATTAAAATGATCATTATTTACAGGAAATAAAATATACACGAAATTTTAACAATATGCTTAAACAGGATGCTAAATTAAGTCGTGGCCGCCACAGGACATACAATAACGTCCAGACCGTCATTTTATTATTATTTTTATTCTATGCACTCTGTCCGTCCCGTTCACTGTTGTGGTGTGTGGTAAAAGCATGATTTCCGTAGCTGCCTTAAAGGAGCAAAAAAGCTCCAACTTTTTAGGACAAAACAAAAAACACGAAGAAAAAAAATTAAGTAGATGTGGGAAGCGACATTCTATAGTCGGACATTAAACTTTTTTTTTTGTATATTTTTCTTTTGCTTAATTTTATTTTGTTTTAAAACAAAACCGTAGCACGTACGTATGAGTAATTTCCAATGAGGGTTTGTGGTTATTTTGGGCCACGATACGTATGAGTGTTTTTCAATTTTGAATGTTTTATATCCTTTTTTTTCATTTTTGTTTATTTTAGCATTTAATGATTTTACTGCTGAGTTTTTAATTAAAGTCAAATTTTTCATTATTGAAATTGAATTTCAAGAGCAGTTGCTTTTAGACAAGCACTGGTATGGTTATGGAAATCTGGGAATACAAAAGTGTGCATTTTAAGTATGAATATATTTTTGTTAATTGTTTTCTCTGTTTTTTTTATACAAAATATCCAACCATCACATGTGTGGCAAATGTTTTTATTGAGACTACATTATGCAAAAATCAGAAAAACAAAAGAGGAAATTACACAAGATTTAAAAACAGCAGCACCCACAGCAACAGCAGCAGCAGCATTAAATAAAAGAAGCGAACAAAAAAATATTAGTTGTAGCAGTTGTCGACATTAAAATACTCACACTTATTTGAAAGTTATAAAGTAAAATGTGGTGAGTGTTCGTTGCTACTTATGCAAATGAGGAAGAATGTCTTAATTTTTCACATTCTGCCAAATGAAAAATACTAAAACTTGTGAATGATTTTTTTTTGTTCGTACTTATGCGTTTTTTGTTTTCAGGAATTCACTTACATCTTTGGTGTTTGAAATTTATTTTTCTTTATTTTAATTTCTTTTTATTGTTCCATTACTTGTTCCAAGGTTTACCTAATGCTAAGTAAATAGAGCATACATACTCGTATGTGTTTATATGAAGAAAATCATTCGGGCGCCAGTTTACTAAAAGATCGTTATATTTACTTGCACATAAATCATATGTTTTTACTTAAATTTGAAATTATTATGCATTGGATTTGATTCTTTTAGATTCTGTTTTATTATTTGAATTACTTACGATAAGTTTACCACTTTGCATATGTCTGTATATGTGTGGATGTAAGCAAATGTCAGGTTTTAAATTATGTCGGATTGTAATGCAGGCATAATGAAAATGAATTGGAAAAAAAACTAGAGTCGGTACCCAGGAAACAATTTTTGATGTCTGAGACCCTACCGATTTGTCTAGAATTCCCTCAGACTTTTGACAGAATAACCGGCAGTTTTCAGGCATGACATCTCTGCACATTTCCTGAAATATTATCCAAATAATATCATACTAGTATGCACATTATCTAAAGGCAATTTAAGACTTTTAACAGAACAGTGGCGCTACTCTGCTCTGCTTTGTACGTTGAAAAATTAAGTTGATGTTAATTTTTCCCTTGTTCCTTGGAATATTAATCATGCCCAATTCCTTTTGAATTAAACGTTACGAACCTTAGCCTAATAATCAATTTGGACAGGAAAAGTCTGCACGTGTCCTAACCGTGTAACTAATACGTTTAAACACAATTCGAAACAAAGGCAATAGGCCGGCGCGAAGGTTAAATTCCTTAAAAACTCAGTGCTGTCGCTTTGGTATTTTCTGTGTTTCTTGTGTTGCCGTTGTTTTCCGAGCACTTCCAAGATTTTGGGGGAGATTTTAGGTCCAGGTTTTTGGGAATCCGGGGGAACTCTGGCACTTTGAGGAGATTTTTGTTCTAGCTTTTGGAAATCCAAGGAACTTCTGTGATTTTGGAGAGATTTTTGTTAAAGTTTTTGGGAATCTTTGGAACAGGGAATCCTCGGAAGGTTAAATGGCTTAAAAACTCAGTGTTGCCGCTTTGGTATTTTCTGTATTTCTTGTGTTGCCTTTGTTTTCCGAGCACTTCCAAGATTTTGGGGGAGATTTTAGGTCCGGGTTCTTGGGAATCCGCGGGAGCTCTGGCACTTTGCGGAGATTTTTGTTCTAGCTTTTGGAAATCCAAGGAACTTTTGTGGTTTTGGAGAGATTTTTGTTAAAGTTTTTGGGAATCTTTGGAACAGGGAATCCTTGGAAGGTTAAATTGCTTAAGAATTCAGTGTTGATGCTTTGGTATTTTCTTTTCTTTTTTGTTTTCCGAGAACTTCCAAGATTTTGGGGAGATTTTAGGTTTGGGTTTTTGGGAATTCGGGGAAACTCTGGCACTTTGCGGAGATTTTTGTTCTAGCTTTTGGAAATCCAAGGAACTTCTGTGATTTTGGAGAGATTTTTGTTAAAGTTTTGGGAAATCCTTGGAACAGGTTTGTGTCTTGGTGTCCTTTCTAAATAAAGGTGTATCTGCTAAATACGGTGGAATGTCATAATGTCCAGCGAAATAATTTTCATGGGCACTATGTCACTCCAAAAAGTGTCATAATGTCCATAAGGGCAGTGTTCTAAGGTCCATGGACATTATGATACTCTTTAGAGTGTAAAGATTTTTGCACAGACGGCCTTCGGCCGGGCTTCCCCTCTGGGTATATCGATAAGCGGCTTCGCTAACATAAGATTTTCTGCTTAGCCGGGAGATAATCCTTAAGTCCTGACAAAGGCCGGCTATGCAAAAATTTTTACTCAGCGAAACCGCTTTTCGGGATACTGAGAGGAGAAAATCCTTAAGCCCGGCCTAATTATCGCTTAAGTATCGCCTAAGTATCTTCCAAGCGATAGTTGTTTTTTGTTGACAATTTATCTTCTTTTTCCATTTAGAGGTTGAAATTACTATCTTCGTTTATTTGGAGTCATCAAGGTATGCGAAATTTTTGTTTTTAAATTATAGTAGTACTGATCCGTTCTGCTAATCTGGGCTCAAATCGTCACATCCGTGAACGTACAACTCGTCACGTAAAAACGCCATTTTCGGATTATGACATACGTGAACGTACTGCAATCCCACACAGTTTATACGATTGACGTGTAACGTAATTCATTTTAGTTCGATTGCCGATACGATCACGGATGTGACGATTTGAGCCCTGATTTGAATATTCCAGCACTCCACTCTTAATAAAAATAATTTGAATTTACATTAATTCAATTATTGAACTAGAAAGCCGAAATAATAAAAACATGTTCAGACTTTACTACCTATTAGTTCAAATAAAATAAAAATTACGTAAAATTATAACTTTTATTTTTGGTGGGCGTCATGGCGCCGGATACGGTGACTAGGCGAAGTGTGTCGACGGGCGATAAAGTGACCGAACGTGGCCGGACGAAGGGTGTCGGCCGAAGCTGACCGACCGAAGGTGCCTGCCAATGGCATATAGCCGAAAGTGGCCGCCCGATAGCATACCGACGAAAGTAGGAGGCCGAAGACGCACAGTGGCTCCAATTGGAAAAAAGGGGAACAAATCTGTATCTTTGAAAATTGCGATCCCATTACAAAATGATGTATATAAAAATCATAGAAGAGGCCACAAGCTTTAAGAATATTGAAATTGAGACCATCCTGCTGAACCACACGTTGAGCTATACGGTGTCAATACTGACTACCTTGGGCATGAAAAACCTTGTCCGCCTCATAACATAAGACAAAATTGTTTTTTTTTACTAATACGACAATAGTACATTACTTTTTATGAGACAGCACACACCAAATTTTTTGGCGTGCGTTATAATCATAAGAGTGTTTTGATTTAAAAGACAAAAACGTTTTGTCTTCAGCGGTGTGTTCAGGCTTACAAATATTATTTATGAATTTAACAGAATGTAGCTCAATTTATGGAATCGTGAAAAGGAATTAAAGTCAAGATTTTGAAATGAGAGTGAAAAATTTCTAATGTTGATAAAAATAGATCTTAATTAATCGTAATTTTTCTCAAAAAATTTTTAAAGCTAAAATTTTTATTTTCAATATTTCAAAATAATAGATTTTCTGCCTTTTTCACTATGTCGAAGGAGTTCTTCCTTTCGTACAATTACATTTAAAACAAAGTCAAAAATTTTGTTTTTGTTGCAAATGTAATTGTAAGAAAGAAAAAATGCTTTCGGCATCGTGCAATAGGCAGTTTAAAAATTAATGCGTGAAAACTTCTTCAGAATTCGTACAGAATTCTCTTGAACATTTCGGCAAAGAGCTTGGAACTTTCTCAGTCAAAGAGGTACGCTTGCTTGTCAACCACTCATATAATTTTCGGTAAGCTTTCGTACCAACTCGACAGCTTGTGCAGACTCTTTAAACGAATTTGGACCCAAATCGGCAAAATATGTTTGCTGGGTATGCAATAATACAGCAATTCCATTTTGTTTTAAGTGTTTGGCAGAAATGTTAAAGACTAACTTCAACAATTAAAAAAATAATTAAACTTTTTAATAAAATCGTTAATTTTTTTATTATAGTCCAGCCGTTTTATTATAATTTTTAATCAATAATTTCAATAATGTTTAATTTCGCTTTCCATATTTTCTATTATTTTATTATAGTCGAGATATTTAATTACACATGCCAACAAAATCAAGCTTTGTAAACATTTTTGAAATCAATTTGCCTTAATTTTATGTGCTTTCAAGTGCGGAAACCGAATCTTGTATCAGTATTTTTCTATCATCCGCAGATTTTTTTAATTTTCTTGTTTAATATTTTCACTAGGTACAACCGTATATTCCACCGTAACTCGAGAACGGTATAAGCGATTTCAGTCAAAATAACACCAAAAAATGCTTTACAAAAGTGCCTTTAAACAGTATTAGATCAGTACCTTCATTCGTTCGACGTTTTCTGAGTTATTCACAAATTGAAATTTAAAAAAAAGTGTTTTTCATGCTAAGTTAACAAATCTTTTATTTCTAAAATCCCAAAAAAAAATTTAGACCGCAAAACCCTAAATTGTTAACTAATTTTTTTCAAAGATAAATGTCTTGAAAATCATGAAAATCTATGGACATATGTTGATTTTATTAGTAATTAACTGAATACATCCAGACACTTAATGACTGTGAATTTGGGCCTTACCCAGTTAAAAAAGCTTATGTTTTTTTGAAGCATTAAAGCTATACAAAAAGCTGATTTCATATTGCTGACCCAATGCACGTTTTTAAGTTTATGTAAGCTCCCTGCTGCCTGCTTGCAACAGTATTTTTGGCCTCGTAGTTGATGAGTTGGATTTCATATCTAAAGGAGCTTAGCTCGATACTTGTTGAAGTTAATATAACAAACATTGAATAAAAATATGAAATTAATAAAATAAATAAAGTTACAAAATAATAAGAATTCAAAATGACGTTAGCGCATTTGGAACACGTCCATCAATCATCCGCTCCAATCCACATCCAACCATATTTTCCATTTATTTTAAGTTTTAGTGCTGAAAATGTTGACGATTTTCAGCGCTTAAAAAAGCGCTTTTTGTATCAAAAATTTAGTGCGCCAAACAGGCAACTCGCCATACAAAAATCACCAGCGATATCGGCAGGTTTGTATGCACTAATTTTACATGGTTTTTATGAAGCAGTTCTTTTACTGGGTGGTATCTTCACTATAAATAAATATTTTCTTTAAAAAATTTTTTTTTGCAAAATGCATTCATGCTCGTTTGATCTCAAACGATTTGAAATAAAACAATATCTCCATATCCATACGATTTAATCACACAATTTGATAAAATCATAAAATCAAAACGCTTGAATTTGTGCTTGTTGGGATATGTAAAATAATGTATTTTTGAAAAAATACATATATAAAAAAGTATATGGTATAGTATGTATATAAAAACATTTGTAGTTTATGACTTTATTTTATTTTTCATCCTCTAACGTTTATAAATTCTCATTAATTCAGTCAAAGTCTTAAAAAATAAGATGAAAAAAAACTCACAGCTGTTACGCTTGATTTTTTTTTCCTAAAAGACTTTAAAACTTCCGGCAGGTAAACAAACATTTAAGATTTTATTTTTAATGTTCTAAAATTTTTTTAAGTCAAACAAAAACAACAGTTGAAAGTGCATTTATTATTTTCTAACAATTTGCAATTGCAAATTTTGCATACAATTTCGAAGTATTTTAATTTATGCAAGTGTTCTGTGTTTGAAGAGAATGGATGTGCTACATACTAATATTGGATTTATTTGAGTATCAAACTGTTATAAAAATAATATATACTTATTTTAAGGGGAAATATCCTTCAAGTGCAAATATACATTAAAAAGACAGTTATTTTTCATTGAAAGCGGTCTTTAACTATTTATTTTTCTTTCATGGTTATTTAAATATCATTCAGGAGTGTTTTTTTTTTTTTGCTAAAAAGCAAAGTAGTAAAAAGGCTTTATTAAGCTGTTCCAAATCTTATATACCCTGCAACTAAATATAAGTAATGAAAAAGTCCTTCTTAGTATTTTATTTTTAACCCCCCACCAGGAAAAAGAGAGTGTCAAAAGTTTGTAGCATATGTCTGGGTATCTGTGTGTGTGTGTCTGCGCCATCGTACAGCCTAAGCGGCTGTACCAATTTCGAACTAGTTTTTTTCAATATGACTTGGTCGACAGTGTTCTTAGCTATGTTTGAAGAAAATCGGACCAGGCGTTCTCTCTCAAATATATGTGTCTGTGGCATCGTAGCTCTTAAATGGCTCAATCGATTTTATTTAAATTTTTTTATTATTAAGTTCTGAGTTAAGTCGAACGGTATATATCTGTTTATATCCAAAGAAATTTAATTATTTTTGGCTTGAGTTCGGATTTAATTTAATTTTTCAATTAAATTATATTTTCATTTGGCGATAAATGTGAAGCATGTAGACAAAGAAAATGTTGACTGCGGGGAGGGTTGAACTGACGTTTCGGTAGCTCCCGCTAATCTCATCAGAGTTCTTTACCGCTTAGACTACTCGACCATAGTCGGTGGTTCGCAGACACGAGTTGAATGAATATCATCTAATTTTAATCTATTCATACTGTCAGTTTTAGAGCTGTATTTCATTTGAGAGTTATTGATATTCACTTTTTTCTTTTGTCTTGTGTTAAGCTTCTTTTTTATTGTTTCTCTATTCTAGTATGAATTATCATTGATAATTACAAGTACTTGTGTGTGTGAATGTTTGTTTTGTTCAGTTTATTTGAACATGTACATCCTTTTTGCTAGGTGCCTTTAGAGTTTAACAATTATGAATTTAGTCGATTTGTATGGGTTTATTTTATCTAAAGAAATTTTAATTATTTTGGCTTGATTTTTCAATTAAATTATATTTTTATTTAGCGATAAATGTGAAGCATGTAGACAAAGAAAATTTAAACTGTGCTGAGGGTTGAACTCACGTTTCGATAGCTCTCGCTAATCTCATCAGAGTTCTTTGCCACTTGGATTTTTATTTTTATTTAATTTTTTTTTCAAAGCTGACTTAATTTAAAATCTTCCAGCTTATATTTTAAGAAAATCGGTCCAGCCGTTTTGAAGTTATCATCAATTTTCTTTGGTTCTTTTTAAAATTTTGAATTTGATGTGTTAGTAAAATATTGATTTCTTAGTGAAATAAAACCAGCTTCATTCACTTAACGTGAGCTCGTTAAAAAAAACAGAAAACCTATAGAACAGATGCGCTCGCCAAAACATCAATTTAAACAAAAAATACTTTCATTACTTTTGCCCTCTACAAAGAAAATAAAGTACAAACAATAAAAAACCATAAATTTAACTATAGCAATAAATAAATTCCAGTCGTTGCACAAAAGGCATTCACCAGCTGTAATATGCAACATTATATAGTGATAATGATGATGATATTGATTAAGGCCAACAACATTTTCATCTTTGTTAACACAGCCACCAGTATCATTATTGAGGATATTATTACCAGCATTTTGTAAGCAAAAAAAAAACCCCCAGTTAAGCAGCCATCATTATTAAGAATTTAGTAAACGAGCGAATAAAAGAAATATTCCCTACAACTGACCAGAGAATAAGTATGGGAATGAGAAAAAACTTCATTTTACTTGTTTACTATTCACCCTTCGAATGCACTATGGTGGACTGTAAAATATTTATATGCCACCTAACCCATCTTATAATTCTACTTTGGGGCCAGTATGAAATGCAACAACAAAAATTGTTTTACTCCCTCTCACAAAAAAGCAAAGGAAGAATAAATACAAAAAGCAAAAATGATATAGAAAATAAGAAATTTACTTCCAAGTTTTGTAACAAATACCAATTTCACAGAAGAGAGTACTAACAAGATGTTGTTAAATGGAAACCTAAAAAAATTGCAAACGACAGCAGACTCTGCCTGCCTCCCATTCAGAATGCGAATATACGAAAGTGTATGAATTGCATGTACATACAATAGGTGAATCATGATTACGTTTGTGCAAATGGAGGCGGGTCCATTGCTTTGGCAACCATAAAAATACAATGAAAAGCGCATGAGAAGGCAACAACAAGCAGTAAGAAGAAAAATAAAAATAAGGTTACAAAAAAAATGGAAATCCAATTCCAACAACTGGCAATAATGCAGCGAAAGGCAGGCAACCAAAGCAACCAACTTCAAATGCAGACATACTGGTTCGTACATTTCTATAATCATACAATTTTTCGCTTTAGTTTTAAATTTTTCTATATTTTCTTTGGCTTTCATTCTCAAAGGAAATTCGTAGTACGTCTTTCTTGTGTTTTATTACTTACAGCAGAATAAAAACAAAAATATAAACGCAAAAAATTTTTTCTTTTTTTCAAAATAACAGAAATAAAATGTTGCAATGAAATAAAAATAGTTCAAAACCAAATTAACTCTCTTGCAATTGTTCTCTTACTTTCAAATGTAAAAGAAATACTATTTTGAAGGCCTAAAGGTACGGTCACACTTGGCAAATATTTGTCCAAAAAAGCGTTACCACTACTTTTGTTCAGGTTTAGTGTGAATTAAGTTAGTTTTTATATCACAAAATAAAGTTAATTATGCTGCAAAAAGCTGTTTTTATATTATTTTTAATAAATGCGAACCCACATTTAAAAAAAAGTATTGTAATTAAAGGAAATAAAATTTTAGCTTGTCTGTTGGTCACGTTTTTTTTTTTGCAAATATTTGCCAAGTGTGAACGTACCTTAACAAGATGAAATTTTTAAAATCGGTGCTTAGACACAAACAAAAAGAAAACTTTCCAGAGGTAAAAATATTAAAATATACAATATTTGAAAGCACTTTTGAAGACGCATCACATGGCGTATAAAACTTCAAAAAAAATATGACTCTAGTATCCTATAATATCACATGTTTACAGTACATCGCGTTCCTGGAAATATTTTAGCAGTTACCGACTATATATATTATGCAGATTTTAAATATATAACTAAAAATTTTTTTTTTCAGCTCTAGTTTTCGAGATATACAGTTATGTCAAAAATTAAGGCACTTGCAGGACATATATGAGCATAACTTGAAAAGGCCATGCTGTATTTAGTTAAGTAAAAAATTCGAAATTCGTCAACAAAATGGTCTTTAAGTCGTACAAACATTATTTCTAAATCTGTATAGTAGTTTTGGCGATATTGTAAAAGTTTGAGGACAAAAAATTATTTTTTTTTAATTTTTTTTACATTTCTGTTTTTAAAACTTTATAACAGTATAACGATGCAACAGCGGGCCAGTTTTTTGTCCAGTAGCATGTAGCTAGATATATTTCAAAAGAATTGAGCAATTTTTCATTGAAATTGGTGTACAACTTTTGATTTTATTCACAATTTAGTGACAGAATTGAATTGATAAATTTTTAATTTCCGTACAACACACAATGTCGTAATTTTATATAACGAGCGGCCAGAAATAAAAGGAGTTATTGCTCAACGATAAAATTTTTCACACTAATCTGTATCTATAAAATGTAAAAAAATTTAAAAAAAAATTTCCAGCATATCGGAGCAAGGATTCGAGTCGTTCCCGTATATTCTGAAATGAAAAAAATTTTATAAAGGACAGAAAAACTGCACAAATTCTTTGAAATTGTGTGCATGAAATTCAGATAATGAATCTTACAGCCCCACAAAATTTCGCATAATTTAGATTAAGTATACGCTTAGGTCAAAAATGTCCTTTTGCTAATAACGTAAAAGCGTATAAAACCTCTATTGCTTTTTTCAAGTTCGGTTTATCTGAACAAAATAAATTTGGCATTGCAATGCAATAACTGTATCGATCGGACAAAAGTGTATTGAGTTACGGCCCTTTAAATTTGAAAAAGTGACAAAATAGCTTTAATTCTATAGAAAATAAAATCGGATCTTTTCACTTAATGGCTTATAATTTTCTTATTCTTTTTCGGATCACAGCAATTTTTTTTTCGTTTATTCAACACAAAATTGTCGTTTATACGTTGGATAAAACTAAGTTCTTATTTGGTGAAAAATAGTTCTGGACTACCAAAAATGGCACTTATAAAAAATCTGTATTTTTTCTGGTCTCACTGTATTGCGAATTTCATACACACGACAAAAGCTTTTCCATATTTATACAAACCATATTTGTATAAGATTATAAAAATCAATTAAAATAATGTTATATCATTGACCCGATTCTATTATATAGCACTTTCAAAAATGCATGTATTTATAAAAATTTTTAACAGAAAAAATATATTATCCAAAAATCTCTTCTTTAAAACGCTGTATCTTTTAATCTGCTAGGTATAGCTTAAAAACTCATTCAATAATTGTTTTATTTTCACACTTTTAGCTTAACTATTTATGGCTACCCTCACAATTCTGTGAGTAGTGGCTATTTTCCAAAAATGTTTCTGTTGTTCGGTGGTTTTTTGCCCAAAACCTTGTTATTTTAGAATTTAAACGAGTCAAGTTCTTTACGTCTTGCTGCTTTCAATAACTTCCTTCAATTTTCTATTAACATTTCTTTAGGAGCTATTCTTTATTTGAAACAAAAAATTAAAGAAATAACATATTTTCATGGGAGCTGATACTTGAAATATGGAACAAAATAATACTTTAGGCAGGCATCTAATTGTACTTATATTTTATTGTAATTACTTGCAGCTATGAAATTTTACAAAAATTACTTCGGAATGTAGCGAGACTTTTTGTTGATAATCTGTCAAAGTTATAATAAAATTTTTTTTTTCTCGATATAATTATTTTTTTTTTGCCATAGTATTATGATTGCGATAATTTTTACAGACTAAAAATTGAACAAGAATATTAAAAATATATTAAACTAACTAGAGTGGAACAACTTTTTTCGATTAATCGGTGAAATTTATTTATATGGTCCATGTATGTTAATTTTCTATATATATTAACAAATATTTAGGTAGTTTAGAAAGTGCAACTTCGACGCTTTATAGCTTCGACAACATTTAATATTTTTGCTTAATTTTTCTACACTTTCTTAGTTGAAGTGTTTACTATTACATAGTGCAAAAATAAATGAGGATTTCAAACAATTCATATTATTATTATTTTTATCAATTCAGTTCTCTCACTGAATTATGAACAAAAGCAAAAGTTATGCACGAATTCCAATAAAAATGTCACAATTCTTTTGGAATATAGTTAGCTAGAAACTACTAAATCAAAAATAAGCTCGTTCTTGTATTTTTATTTATTATGCATTTTAAAAACAAAAAATTTTAAGTGTTTTATAAAATTTTTATTTTTTTGGGCTAAACTCTTATGATATCTCTGAAAATACTAAGCAAATTTAAAAACAATGTTTGCACAGCCTAAAGATTATTTTCTTGTCGAGTTTCGGTTTTTGTTCTTTGCTGCATTTAAAGACTCTTTCTCAAGTTAAGCCATTATATGTGGTGAAAGAGCGCCTCTATTTTTTACATAACTCCATATTGCGAAAACTAGAGCTGATGGAAAAAAATGTAGTGCAGGTTCTTGTCCAGCGTTCCAAATGACTATAGAAACAACTTTGATTTCTAGCGAACGAAAATTTTTTTTCGAAATTTGTAAACATGTGTATCCTATAAAAATTCTTATATATTAGTTTTTATGGCACAATGCTTATGGCATTATTGAAAAAGTTTCAAATATTACTGAATGCAGCTTTAAAAAACCTCTTTCAAATGATATCTAGCCATAATAAACTATACACACTAATTACAAACGTGCTGTAATAAGCTCATTTTCGAGAAATTTGCAGATAGCACTATTTGCACATAGGCCCTCGATATATTTAAACTACCTTTTAATTGTTACCCGCTTGCTCAAAAATGTGGCCAGGAGAACAGCTTTTGTAAAAATAGTAAAATTTTCAGAAGCACTTTTATTTGCCTACATGAAAACTATAATAAGCTTCATATCTTCATTTTAATTTCTCTACTATTTATTAAAAAAAACATAGCAATCGTCTAAAAAAAAGTAAATGAAGAAAATATCCCATATGTGTAGAGCAAATTTTAAATACGTATGAGTAATATCATTGTACTATTATATCACTCATACGTAAAGAAAGGAAGCTTAACAAATGAAGCTTAGTGCAGCTTTCATGCTGGTAATAGCTGTTTTATACTATCTCAAAAGCCATTCGACCGACTTCTGTAGAAAATGCACCCCCGATCTAATGAATTTATTGAAAGTTTTAAAAAAGCAATTACAACATATTATATCAGGGTTGCATATTGTGCAGAAATCGAACAGCTTATAGAATAGTCTAAAAACAGCTTAAATAAAATGCTTCTAAAAATTTTAGAAAATCTCCTCTCCTGACCACATTTTTAAGTTGGCCGGTTAACAATTAAAATTCAGATTAATTATATTACATATATTTAACATAATTTGTAGAGAAATTCGAAAAAGCTCGATGGGCGTTTTTTAACGTTTTCAAAAAGGATGAGATTATAAATTCATGTGTATTTTTGATGCTTGTACACGCATAACTCTGTCCTTTATGAACCGATTTCCAAAACTCTTTTTTTTTCTTTTTTTGAGCGGGCAATTCGGTTCCATAATTTTTTTCAAAAGTATTAAGGGAAATGTCATTTGTGAACCGATTTAAAATTTTTTTGTGTGATGGGGTTTGCTTGCAATTTGGTCACATTATTTTTTATTATTTTTTTAGTCGGTGGAGAAATTTGAAACCCCCGTGCATAACTCTGCCATATGTGAAGAAAATTTCAAATTTGTTTTTTATGTGTTAAGTGGCCCATCCGTTATACAATATTATTGCATATGTTATTGTACATATTATTGTCGTTTTAACCTATACTTTGCAATAAATTGCAGAATATTTTCAAAGAAAATATTGCCCAATTTTCCTGACAGTGAAAAAGTAAACATAAGACTAAGCAATGCTGCCACCACATTACACAATTTTTATTATTGTACAATAAAAATCAAAAGCCTTTTGATTTTTGCCAATATATTGTGCCACCTTCGAATATGACATACACATTGGCGATATTATTATACAATACGAAAAATTGCACAATAATATTGCAAGTGGGTGGGGTCCCATAATTTTTTTTCAAAAATCTGTGAAGTTTTTCCCACCCTCTCCCAAATATTAATCGTCGCAAAGCTCCTCCATTTATAGAACGATTTTCAAAATTAACTTTTCATTTTCAAGGGTTTGCTTTGAAGTTGGTGCTAGCTCCCCCACCTATCTCACTTAACTCCCCCATTTACAGACCGATTTAAAATATTATTTTTTGTTTGAAAAGCCTTGATTGCAGTTCAGTTCCATAATTCTTTTCCGAAAATCTGACGGAAAATTTACCGGCCATTACACTCTCCCCCTCCCTAAAAAAAAATATTGACTGTCTGACTCCTTCATTTCTGGACCAATTATCAAAATTATTTATGAATGTGAAACGTTCGGTTCTTTATATTAAAGTCGAATTTTTTCCAAAATTGTTTTTCTAAAAAATTCGTAGAAAAATTCACCGTTTTCCTCCATTCCTGTATGTAGCGTGACTGCTTTAATCGATTTAAAACTTCAACTGTCGTCATTTGCAAAGTCCGTTTTTTTGATATATAAAAATTTATTTTAAATGAAATTTATTTGCTGGTGTTTAAGCATTATCTATATGCAGCATTTCATTTGTGCCTTACCAAATCGTCAGTAGACTTCAAACACAATTTTGAACAGCTACAAAACCTTTATCTTATGTACAGACTTTCAAAAACAATTTGAGAATTCACACATATGTGAATGATTTTCAAAAATAAGCAAAGTAGGCTTTGAAAATAAAATAGATTCATATCGAATAAAAAGTTATTTGCTGGGTTTTGTATCATTTTCAAAGCCTACTTTGCTTATTTTTGAAATCATTATCATATATGTAATATGTGAGTTCTCAAATGGTTTTTGAAAGTCTGTACATAAGATAAAGGTTTTCTAGCTGTTCAAAATTATGTTTGAAGTCTACTGACGATTTGGTAAAGCACCAATGAAATGCTGCATATAGACAATGCTTAAACACCAGCAAATAAATTTCATTTAAAATAAAAGTATGACAATATGTCAAATAAATTTCATAAAGGTATAAAAAATTAAATTTTTTGTTCTGAAAAATTTTTGAAAAAATGACCAAAAATCGAGCTCTATTTTGTCAAATTTTAGCCATTTTCACTCTCATTTCAAAGTCATTGAAATAACTAAAACAATTTTTCTACATGTTATTACAGAACGTGATTAAAATCGTAAAATATGTTTTTTTTAATTTTGCCTATGCTGTTACCGGAAATATTGAAGTAATAGAGATGAAAGTCGAGGCTAAAATATAAAAGATATCTGAATAAAGTAAACTGTATTCCTTTATCCATTTATAAACTTTATACCAAGTTTAAATTTATTAAAATCGGAGAATAGTTGCAAAAGCTATGAGGCCGACAAAGTTTTTCTGCCTGAGGTAGTCAACTTTGACACACTGTATATCAAAGTGTGTTTCAACATTCTTAAAGCTGTATGATTTTTACGTACATCGTTTTGTAATCGGAGCACAAGTTTCACAGATGTAGATTTACTACCATTTTCCCCCAATAGGAACCACAGTGCGGCGTTTTGGTTTGTTAATTTTACATACTAACAGTGTAATTAATAGCTGAGACTATCTCAAATAAATTTCATAAAGTTTATATGTTATTTTTTTGTATAAATAAACTTGAGCACTGATTATGGGAACTCCGAAAGCAAATTTATTCTAATCTGTTGAGTGGGTTAAAAATTAATTGATGTTGACTTTCCCTCCTCCTCGAAATATTGATCATGTCTAATTCTTTGCGAATATCATGTAACAAAGTTTAGCTTAATAAAATCAGTTTTAATTCAAAAGCACATTAGTTCAAAATATTCACATTAAAATATTTTCAAAATCATTTCTTAAACGACAAATTTTAAATTTATTAAAATTAAAAAAATATTAGTAAATATGTACAACTTTTCTATATAACCATAAATTTTAAGAAATTCAATAATTTAAATAAATTTCCTTTTGCCTTCAACTATTCACAACACAAAATAACCCTCCTCATACTTTAATAATTGTTTATCGCAATTTTCCCTTTACTATCATAAATATAAAGATATAAAATATAAAAATACCCTAAAATGCGTTAATTCCATTTTACTAATTAAACTCGCAAATACAGAGTGCTAAGACGGACGCGGAAATGAAGGAAAGCTGAAAATATGCAAAGGAAATCACAGTCAGTCAGTTAGAGAAACAAATAGAAAAAACAACGGCGAGAATCATTCACACTCAATGATTTGTTTCATTATTTTACATCCTGCTCTTGTACAAGAAATTTTCATTAACAATAAAAACAAAAACAACAGCAACAAAAAAAATTAAAACGACATTTGCCGCGACACAACTTTTGTGCACATCAACAACAACGACAACGACAACAACAAAACAAAAGAAGCCATTGGCCACTGAATCATAAATATTAGAACAAAATGTTGAAGGGGCCAAAGGAGGGATGGAACTGAAAGCGTTTGGGAAAGGAGGTCTAAAGAAGAAAAACGGCTAATTTTTATTATGTTTTTCCATTTTCATACGCACCAGATTTTAATTGCCAACAATTATTTGTTGTTCTATAAAAGATTTTCATTTTGTGTCATCTCTAAATAACTTTAAGTAGATTTACTGATGCTGCTGGTTTAGTCTCTGTACTTGAATTGTGTTTTTCTTCTAAGAAAGAAAAAAAAAAAAGAATTTATGACAAACACATTAAAGCAGTTTGAAATGGAATTTCACGATTTACGAAATCATACAGCCGGCACTTGAAGCACATTATTGCGTTCTCTTAATATTAATAATTACTTATGATTTCGATTTCTATTATTGCCTCATGAAAAATATTTTCATAATGAAAAATACTCATGGTGGCTATAAAAGGGGTGATTGTAATTTCAAAGAAATATCTTTTTTTTCATTTAATATTAATGGTAGTTGAAATTATTTTTGTAACGCCTTAAGGAGTCTTTATCGTTTTAATTATAGTTTGCAGAAAAAAACAGCTTTAAAACAAAGCTAATATAATATTTAAAAATTTTACTGCAGTTTTTTTTGTCCATGGCATTATTTTAAATTATAATTTTTAATTTTTTTTAAATTCCCGCTAACAAAAATATGAAGTCACTGACTTCACCCCGATTTTCCAAGATCTAGTATTCAACAGATCTCGTCGTGTTGAGGTTATGGGAAGCTATTCTGACTCTTTTTGTTATGACGGGCTTCATGGATGTATGTGTGTGTGTGAGTGTATATACTCAGCAACTAAATTTACAACTAGATACGCTTTGGGACAGTCATATACTAGTTGTAATGATACTAGTAAAAAAACGACAGACATATTGCTAGTTGTAACACGACAAGTAACGATACTAGTAAAAAAGGACTATTATATTACTAGTTGTATCGAGAATAGTAACGATACTAGTCAACAAAGACAAACGTTTCACGTATACGCCTTATACATAAAACATATTTTTAGCTCTTAAAAAAATAAGTGCAAAGTGGCTCAGTGGGTAGAGTGAGTAGACGAATGTGTGCTCGTACCCCGGTTGAGCCAAAGTGTTTTTAAGAAATAAAAAACGATAAATAAAAAAACTAGTAAGAGCACTACTTTACAACAACTGGTATTCTAACTGGGATATAACTGTATACAAATTAACTAGTTGTACTCCTATGACAACCTAGTGTTAAAATCGATAGTTCGCTATATGCAAAAAGGACAGATAGGCAACTAGTCTGAGCTAAAAACAACTAGTATATTTCTAAACACATACTAGTCATTTTGTCTGCAGGGTATGTATGTTCGTAAACCGCTCATAACTTCAGAATGGTTTAACCAATCGGAATCAAATTTACTGCGCTCTCGAAGATATTAGTCTCACTTAGATTTCGTGATATAATAAAACGACTCGGTTCGGTAAATTTTTGAAATTTTTAAAAATAAAACGAATTTTTCGCAAAAAAAATTTTTAACTACTAAACCGATCGAATGCAAAACTTAATCAGCTCTTAAACTCAAAAAACAGCGTCAACTGCTGCGAATTTCATAAAAATGGACCGTTCTATTTGAGACATATAAAATCGATTCATTCATTTACTTTTTTGGACTTGCAGTTCGAGAGATATTATTGTCGAAATTTTAAAAAAAAATTTTAATTACTGAAGTACTCCAAAAATCTGTAGATTTTTCCAGCGCTTTGAGCTTGAAATTAGCGGGAAATTCAAGGGATGACCTGCAAGTCCAACCATGTTTTTGGAATGAAGTTCCTTATGGCACGTTGTGCATATGATATACAGCATATAAATGTTTTCTATGCGGGAGGGTAAAGAAGAAAATTTTAATTCCAAAAAAAAGTCATGTGAATAATTCTTGCAAAAAAACCGACTAAAAAATAGGCGTGGCACCGCCCCCATATTTTATCATCATGTACTTTTACTAGAACTAATTGTGTATGCGAAGTTTTATAAGAATCGGATAAGTAGAAGTAGTTAAAATGAATATTTACTTTTCATGGGCGTGGCACTTCCCACTTGTCTCACCACAATAATGTATTGTAACGATAACTAGATGTGTATGCAAAGTTTTACAAGAATCGGCGAAGTAGAAGTAGTTCAAATGCTTATTTACTTTTAATGGGCGTGGCACTGCCTACTTTTCTAAACATAATGTTGTATTGTAACGATAACTAAGGGTGTGTGCAAAGTTTTATAAGAATCGGTTTAGTATAAGTTGTTGAAAAAGAATATTTACTTTGCATGGGCGTGGCACATCCCACTTTTTTCTTTCTGATGTAGTATTTAAACAGAAGCTTAATGTGTGTGTACAATTTTATAAGAATCGGTTGAGTAGAAGTAGTTGAAAAGGAATGTGTATTTAATTTGTATTGGCGTGACCCCGCCCACTTTTCAACGCGACCAATCTGGAAGTACATCCTTTTGAATAGAGAAAAAAAATCCGAAATCGGTTCATAAATGGCGGAGTTTTGAGGGAACATACATAAAAAAATATACTTGACGAATTGATATGATAACCTTTCTCCTTTTTTTGAAGTCGGTTAAAAAATGGGGATATATCTAATACCCTACTACTTATTACCATTATTACTCATAAATAAAGAAATAAAAATTAAAAATATGAGTTTAATGCAGTTTTCATGCAGGTAAATAAAGTGCTTGCAAAAACTTTTCTATTTCCAGAAAATCTGCTCTCCTGGCCACATTTTTGAGCGGGCGGTTTACAATTTAGAGCCAGATTAATTATATTAAAGATATCTAACATAATTTATAGATTTTCTAGCGCTTTGAGCTTGAGATTAGCCTGAATGCCTAACGTGAATCATGTTTTTGAAATGAAGAGAAAAAGAAAATTAGTTTAAATGAAAAATTACTTGTAACAAATACGTGTAACTAATACTGGTATGAAATACGTATAACGACAACTCAAAATTAAGGCAACAGGTCAGCGTGAAAGTAAAATTCCTTAAAAACTCAGTGTTAGTATATTTGCGGTTTTCGGTGTTGCCGCTGTTTCCGGGTAATTTCTGCGATTTTGGGGAGATTTTTGCTCTAGTTTTTGGAATCCGAAGAACTTCTGTAATTTTGGGGGAGATTTTTGTCCCAGTTTTTGGGAATCATGGGAACTTCTTGGATTTTGGGAAGATTTTTGTCCAAGTTCTTGGGAGTCCTTGGACCAGGTATGTGTCTTGGCAAATGGTTGGTGCTCTTGCTAAATTTAGGTGTCTCGGCTAAGCAGCAGGTGTCTCGGCTAAGTATCGGCGAGGTATCTTCAAGGTGATAGTTGTTTTTTGTTGATTAGTTATCTTCTATTTCCATCTCCAGGTTAAAATTACTATCTTCGTTTACTTGGCGTGATCAAGGTAGGTGAAATTTTATTTTTTAGATTATAACTTTTATTTTTAATGGCGGCATAGCGCCGGGTTCAGTGACTAGACGAAGTGTGTCGAATGGCGATAAAGATGGGGGGGGCGTCTGACATAGCGTCCGAACGCTGCTGGCCAGAGGAGGACTGCCAATGGCATAAGGCCGTAACTGGCCGCCCGCTGGCATAACTTGCTGGCCTTTACACATGCAAGTGCAAGTTCGAAAAACTCAATAAACTCTAACATTTCTACTAACACACTTTTGATTGAGCTGTGAGAAAGACAGAGAAATGAATACTATTTTCTTTTTCGTTGATAATACGTACACAGAATTTGCATGCAAGTACTTGCATGTCTAAACGGAGGGTAACGCCGAAAGTAGTAGGCTGAAGACGCACAGTGGTTTCAATTGTGTTGAAAAAATTTTAACGATATATAAATTTGCAATTAAACCAATTTTTTCCAACTTGCATAAAATTTTTCCAAATCTTTTAAAGCAAATAGCTTTGATAAAAATTTTACTTATACGAGTAGGCAATCACCAAGTCCTTAATACAAATAAAATATAAAAAAAAGGAAAACATTTGTAAAAATAAAGAAATTACTAAAGTCATGTTGTGACTCTCATCTTAAGCTAATTTAATGAGTTCCCATCTGTTTGGCAACATGCTAAAAACATTTACCTCAATATTAAGCTTTAAAACAAGTAACAAATTTTTTATCGCTTCATACTTTTTTTTTCCTTCAACCAAAAATGCTGATTCCTTTCTGAAAAGATTCACAAACAAAGAATAAACGATATGATGGTGTTGCTTGTGGTAATTTTTAAATCTTTTGAAATTTTTCATCATTTATCATTTCATCGAAACATCAAACTGATGACTGACATTGAGCGTCTGTGTCAAGAGAGTAGCACACCCACCCCCCGCCTTCTGAAGCACATGCACACAGCGTCGTTTACCGCACACGTACGATATCTTGTTGAATGCCACAAAATGAAGAATGTATAGAAAAACAAATAGAAAGAAAGCCAAATTGTGGCTTTGTCACAATTCGCTAAGGGATTGCTTGACTTTCTTCTTGTTTTTTTTCTTTCTTTCTTTCAACATAATGAATGACTCGCTTGCTGGCTGACTAAATGAGCAGATACTCGTAGAAGATGGTATGCATAAAAGCGCAAGTAAACGCGATATAAATTACTCTACACTTAAGTGGGATTTTTAAGATTTTTATCGCCTTCAAGTCGATTTATATTTTGTATTTGTTGCTTCTTTACAATTTTACTTTTATTTTGTTATTTTTTGGTTGATCATTTAATATTTCAATTGCTTATATTTAAATATTTTATTTATATTTTTCCCAAGATAGCATGGCTAAGCAAAAACGTAGCAGCAATAAAAAAGAAAGAGATTCTAAAAACCTGTTAAGAACATTGAAAATGAAAAATGTGCCAATTCATTTAGTCGAAATTATCGCAACAGGATATCCGTTTGTCTATTATTTACTTTGGCCTTTATTTTTTTGGAAATTTCCTTAGTTGTTTTATTGTTAATACGACACTTCCTTCCCTACAAGAGTTTTGCAGTTTGTGTTTTTTGTGATTAAATACTGAAATTTGATTAATCTTTTAAGATAACCTTTAAATTGTATCCTGCGTTTACTCGTTGTAAAGTGAAAATATGTTTTTAAGCTTCACAAATGGTGTTTAGACACAAATTACTTTTAAAATGAATTGCAGAAATGTATCATTTTTATCGTGAGTTTAGTGGCAGTGGCACCATGACACGCTTAATGAGTTCAAGTGCTTTAAATAATGCCAAGTGCTAAGACAGCATTTGCTGTATGGAATAAATGGATACATTTAATTTTCTAGATGAGTTTTGGTATAGAGAGGCCTAGATTTTTAAGTAATGAATTTTGTTATGTTCCTCCATACATATGCTTAATATTTTTCTACAATTCTCTATAAAAATTACAACGTAAAGGTATTTCAGTACGAGATTTTATTTCTAAGTCCTATAACTTTACATTTTTAAAAGAGAAATGAAGACATTTCATACATAAGAATTTAAAAATTGTTGTGTATTTGTGAAAAGTATATTCTCATTTTGACAAAAAAAAATTGAAGACTTTTTGCAAAACAAGCGGAAAGTTTCTGTTATGTGGTGGTTTTTTCTTCACAGAAAAAAAAATTTTAAATACAATTAATTTTTTTGTTATATCAATTAAATAATTAATTGATTTTGAACCTACAATGATTTTTGTAAATACAATTACGAAATTGTAAGAAAATTCAGAAAAAAAATTTTTAACAATTTTTTTGTTGATTTTAAATTTATTTCAATTAAGATTATTGTTATATCAACAATGTGAATTGTTGATTTTCCGAATAAATTTTAATTATCATAATTGTTGTATTAACAATATTTTTTATACAATCGCAATCCTCGAAGCGACTTTTTGCTTGTCAGCGAAAAACATTAAATGTCTTTGTGCGGAATCGAACCGGCGACTTCTGGACTAATAGACTAACGTTCTTATCTCTCAGCTACAGAGCAGTTCGTTATTAACTACGCAAATAATGAATACACATAAGACGTGATTTGCTTTGTTTCATCTACGTGTGTGCATTCATTTGTTATATCAACAATGATGATTGTTCATTTTTTCCCTATACATAAAAAAAATTTTGGTTAGTTCAGTTTGTTAAAAAGAATTTCTGTGTTTGTCGTATCAGCAACTCAATTTGTTATATTAATAAAATATATGTTTGAATATAAATTACATATTAAAAATTGAAATTGTTAATTGCAGTTTGATGATATTTTTTGCTGTGTTCATGCTATTGAATCGTGGACTATTGATATTTCGGAATGAAATTTTTCAGTTATATAGGAGATTATGTACTAAGTACCCATCAAGAAAAGAAAACTAAGATTTGTTTCTGAGTATTTAAAAAATCCTAAGAAAGTGCCAAGAAATCCCAAAACTGCAATATTTTATTGTCAACATTTGGTCCCTAGGTTTGGCAAATAAATGAATACACATAAGAGTTTCTACAAGTAGTATTTGTTATTATATTTGTTTTCGCTAAAATTTTTGGTTAGTTAATTTCCTCGACAAAAAGTCAGTTACCATGATTTTCTTCAATGTCAAAAAAGTCAAAATTATTTTTTATGGACATTTTAAACTTTTTTTTAACAAGTTTTCGTTACCTTTTGCATATGCTGAAGAGCCGCTTAACTTAATTTTTTGAAAATGAAGATGTTGGAATCTTTTAATTTTGGCTGAAATAGTATGGTACATATATTAATATGTATCATGTGCCGCTCACTAGGAGCAGAGTTATCCAGAATAAAGTAGAAAAACCTAAGGTTTCTGCATTTTTTAGAAATTCGTAAGAGCTTCTAGCTATCTAGGGACTTCATAGCGAAAAAATGTTCATGACCTACTTTGTTCCAAATCCTTTAAGGATTATGAAAACTTTAAAAATTATATTTTTTTTCTTTAAGTTGTGCATACCGTCATATAAAATTCATAATAGCCTTAAGTTACATTGGAATAATTTTACATGAGAAGAACAAAAAACTCTTTAATATGAAAAATTAACTCATGAACAGGTCATGAATATTTATAAACTTATTTTATATAGATGACTAGAGGAATAAAGCTTAGGAAGAGAGTCGTAATAACATTTATTTTGATACGGTGCATATATAATCAATCAACAAGTCGGTTTTAAATTTTTTTTAACTTAGGACTTTTTTGAAATCATATGACAATAAATTCAGTAAAGTACGACTTTGACTCGCACATGAAGGATTCCGTACGAACACCATATACATACGTACATATATTCCTTTTGCATTCTTGGCGATTTTTTTAGTTTTGGTTTGTTTCGTCGATTTTTTTTGCGATTTTTTTGGGTCCCCTCGTGGTACGGTTATACATCTTGGTAACAACACTAACCTTGATCTTGTGCTATCTGGGGAAAGGGGTAATTGGTAATTTGCTGACATTACCTTTGGCCAATTACCCCTAAAACAAGACCAAAGTCAATAGAAAGCTAACCTGTAAGGGTTTCCATTCGAGGCTTAACCAGTAACCATAAACCAGTACCACGGAAACCAGTAGCCCCACAGATGACCTGCCTTCCAGAGAGTTAAAGAGATGATGCTCGTCATTCACGGCATCATCTGTGATGATGTTCTGGAATACGCTGGCGCACTTCCTCTCACCCTTAACAGGAAGAATAATTCTGTGCCTGGTTGTCTCCTTCGGGAGCTCACATAGTGGCTGTAGTTGCCACCAAAATCGCTGGAAGAGGTGTTGGTTTAAGGATTAATGCTTGACCAGTGCTAGTGGCTGGTTGAACATCGGGCTACCAATGGAAATCCTCTTTGTGCTGTTGCTAAACCAACAGTGGCTGCATCAGTATTGCTTTGTAGTCGGGTGCTTGGGAAGCTTGATATAGCGGTGTCTACACGTTTGTGGTAGAATACTAGCTTGCTAGTTATTCCACGGTTACCTTGTGTGCATCGCATATGCTGCTGATGTAGTAGGGATTATACCCTGTTCAGACATACGCATTAATTGCCCAATTTAGGAAATTTACGCAATTAAGGCCTTAATTGAGCTCAATTTACCATAGAAGGCTTCAATTAATAAATTGGGCAATTAGTACTTAATTGTTTCATAAATTGAGTAAAGTTCGAAATGCAACGCTTTGTGACAAGTATGTTTACTGCGAAGTATGTTCAGTGGGAAGCAAAAATTGTATACAGTGGCAAGCCCATGGTGTAATAAGTATACAAATGGCAGTATAATGCCAGATTATTATTTTTTGCTCTGGTAGTTTTGTGCATGAGCTACGTCAAACACGTGATTTTTTTGACAACATTTATCTAGTTTTTGCTTTATTGTTGTATTCGTTGCCCTTATGCGGCCACCTGCATACTTATTACACCATTGCTCAATTGAAATTAAATTGTCTCAATTAAAAATCCATGTCTGAACAGAGTATTAGATAGTTCAAACACTCTAACAAGCTGTTTATGCATGGTGGGTGAGCATGCATGGGAAGTTGCTACCTGTGTGTATCTTGCAAGACACACAGGTTTGCCTTCGGGGTAACTCGGAGGTGGTTGTGAACACTCAACTTCACTCGGTGTTATGAGGAGATTGTCAGGGGCTAGATTCCGCAACGATGAATTTTTTACCAGTGAACACTTAAACACAAAAAATTCGCCGCACTTTTTCCAGTGAAAAAATTTAGGCTCTAGTGGTCACCATAACCGTCAAAATAATGCATTCTCACCGTTGCCGCTGCACAAATCAAAAGTGAACACTGAAATTGGTGAACACTTCAAAATTCAACGCAAGTACTGACGTTAATCATGAACACATTCTGTTTTTTGCGATTTTTTTTACTATTTCTTAGTTTTGGCGATTTTTTAGTTTTGGCTATTTATTTAGTTTTTGGGATTTCTTTTCGTTTTTGGAGTTTTTTTGCCATTTTTTTATTTCTGACGATTTTTTTAGTTTTGACGATTTTTGTTAGTTGTGACATTTTTTTCGGTTTTTACGAAATTTTTAAATGTTACGTTTTTTTAGTTTTGTCGTTTGGTGACTTTTTTAGTTTTGGTTTTTTCGTTTTAGCGATAACTTTCATTTATGGCGCATTTTATTGTTTTTTTTTGTGATTTTTGACGATTTTTTTAGTTTTGGCGATTTTCTTTCGTTTTGGCTATTTATTTAGTTTTGATGATTTTATTTTCGTATTCTTGCGATATTTCTAGTTTGGTTTGAGAAGATATAGCTAAATTTAATTTCAATTTCAAATAATAAATAATAAAATTTCAAAATTACCCAACCAAATGAATACCCTTTAAGTTTTAGTAGGTCTGTTGTTTTAGCCTTCGCTACTGTTGCCTTTAAAATGCTGCACTAACTGTGAAAATTTCAAGAGTTTGGCTCTTACGATTTCCAAGATACAACTAGTTGTTAAAATTACATAGCTAAAATTACATTAACTGATAGAATACCCTTTAATTTTTATTTTGTTACAATTTTTGTGTTAGTTGGTGCTGGTGTCTGTATATTACTACAATTTGAAAATCTCAAGTGTCTGTATATTATGTTAGGATTTCAACATATTTCGCTGCTCGCTTTAGAACACACTCTAATTTTTAACTCTCATATAGTTGTAGTAGTAGCGGCCATAGTTATACATATTCTGTGAAAATTTCAGGTCCGTACCGCTTCTCGAGAAAACAGCCTGTGACAGACAGACAGACAGCCAGACAGACAAACAGACAGACAGAGAGATAGACGGACGGACAGCGTAGCAAGTGATAAGTTTTAAGCAAGAGAGTATTTCTTTTCTATAAAAATAACTATTTAATTATTTTAAGCTTAAATTACAAAACATTTTTAATTGGCACCGTAGCGCGTCCTAGCATCTACATATTTGGGTTGACCTCTTGTCAACCAAAACACGTATTTTCAATTATTTTCAATTTAAGCCAAAAGCATAACAAAATCATGAAAATAATATGAAAATTAGAAGCAGATGTCTCAAACACATACTGTTGCAAGAATAAATTTTGAATTATACACTTACAACAACAACGACAGCAGCAGCAGCAACAACATGCACATTTATGTCAGAAAAGTTAGCAATGAAATTTATTAAAAACATTTTAAGGGAATGTCTTTTCTATTTGTGCAGGTACGATTACAAACTTTAAAACTGTTTAAATCAAAATTATTTATCTGTCTCTACAGCTGTCTGTCGTTATAGCAAAGATTATTTTGAAATGTATGAAATTGCCACAAATTTTGTTTCGTAGTAACTGCAAATATATTATTTATTTCCCTCTCTCTCTCTCTCACTCTACCGCTCTTACTAACAACTATCATTTGGGGTTTTTGGACATATTTGTTGCAGCAACAAAACTACAAAATCTCTTACAACGTTCAAGTGTACCTTTCCGCATTATGCGAATTTCCTTAATTGTTTCGGTTAGCCGCACAATCTATTTCATAAAATTTTGTGCAACATTTCTTCTCACCGCAATACAAAAAAAGGAATTTTTTATTTTTCTTTTTTAATTTGAAGGCGTAGGAGTTTAGAAATGGCATAAAATATGAATGTTGTAGCCAAAAGGTAAACCACAGGAATTCTAAACAAATTTATTTGCACAAAATTAATCAAAGCAATTAAATTAAATGTATCAGATTCTTATTAAGAAAGCGAAGTACATTTAATTTGACAACACTGTTGTTAGTTTGACTGTTAAGCGGCTGCCAGACACGTCAATATTCATTTTCAATATATGTAGTTGTGTGCGTTTGTTATGAAAATCAAAAGCATTTTAATATTATTCAATATTGCCTATACGTACATATGCGACTATTTTTCATAAGCAAACGCACACAAACACATGTATTGAAGCTGAATACTTTCATACTTTCTAAAGCCTAGAACACACAGAAAAAATACCAATGTAAAATCAACATATCGCAGTGTTGATCTAAAATCATATTGCATTTTTGCAAAAATACAGACTTATTAATCGAAGCCGGTGCCGAGCGAGAAATAATATTTTGTTTAAATGTGTTGGTGTTTATTTACTTTGTTGACAATTACAATGCACAATTGTTGCTGTTGTTATTAGGATTCCGTACACCAATAGTGTAAAGAAGTCTTATTGTTTTCGCTACGTTGTCCGTCCGTCTGTCTCTCTGTCTGTCCGTCAGCCTGTCTGTCACTGGCAGGTACAGACCTGAAATTTTCACATAATATTTATAACTATGGTCGCTACAACAATATAAGTCAGTTAAAATCTAAAGGGTGCTCTAAAGCGAGCTACGAAATATAAATCTTCAAAATTTGTGTACTATTTACAGACTACACCAATTCATACTGAAATATAAACAAAATGAAAATTAAAGCGTATTCTTTAAGTTAATGTAATTTTGAAAATTTAGCTGTATCTTGGAAACCATAAGAGGCAAATTTTCACAACTAGTGAAGCATTTTAAAGGCAACAGTAGCGAATGCTAAAATAACAGACTAACTAAAAATGAAAGGGTATTCTATCAAGTTGTGTAACTTTGAAATTTAGCTGTATCTTCTCAAACAATACTAAAAATATCGTCAAAAAACGAAAAAATACCAAAACCGCCAAAAAACTCGCCAAAAAACAAAAAAATCGCCATAAGCAAAAAAATCATTAAAACGAAAAAACCACAAAAGTAAAAAAATTACCAAAAAACGGAAAAAAGCGCAAAAACCAAAAAATCACCATAAGTCCATGTCCATATGAATCGACTTTTGCTTTTGCAAATTTCTTAAATTTTCTTTTGAAGTTGCATTCGTGTCCATATAATAAAATTGTTGCTGCGCAGCTTTTGTTTTTTACATAGAATTTGTTGTTGCTTAATATTACGAAGAAGAAAACAAAAGAGAGTTGCATGTACTTGAAGCAGTGTACCCCTTCCCTATCTTCTCACCTCTCTCTCCCATAAACTCAAAAGTTTTGCAGCAAAAGTTGACTCGTATGTGTGTTAGTTAGTTAGTCTAAAAAATCGTTTAAAAAAACAAAAAACAAATCGCCAAAAACGAAAAACAGTCCCCAAAACTAAAAAATCGCAAAAAACGAAAAAACCGTTAGAACAAAAAAAATTTCCATAACTAAAAAAATCGCCAAAACGAAAAAATCGTAAAGAAAACCGAAAAAATCACCAAAAACGAAGAAAAGCGCAAAAACTAAAAAAAATCGTCAAAAATGCAAACGGAATATATGTATGTAAATGGTATTCATGCGCAACCCTTCGTGTGCGAGTCAAAGTCGCACTTTATTGAATTTATTTAGTTATTTTGACGTTCGTGTTGGTAAATGTAAATAGCCCACAAACTTCGCGTTACACGCAAAGATTGTGAATTTAACATTTTTGCCTGCTAAAGCAAAATTGTTCAATATTGAAAACATAAAATCCTTTTTTATAGTAAAATAAATTTTTGTCATGTTAAATTAAAGTAGGATCTATTTTATTGAATCAATGAAAAGTCCAAGTTATTTTTCAACACCTTGGCCTAGTATTTTAAGCATATCGAATCCAAATAACAACCGATTATCACAATTGTTTATTTGTTAGTTGAACAATAAAAATTTCAAATAGCTAAAAAAAAGAGCTGAGAGAGATATTCTTTTGGGGTTGGAAAATGTACAATTTTTAATGAGAAAATTTAGTTTTTTGAATTTTTTCCAAAAAGCTCCATCATTATTTCTTTATAATCAAAATATGTCTAAAAGGTAACTTTGCAGACATGATTTTAGAGAAACAATAATCCAATTTATAACGCAAAAAAATCACCAAAAGTAAAAAGATCACCAAAAAAATTAAACAACGCCAAAAACCGAAAAAAGTCGTCAAAACGAAAAAACCAGTACAACATAAAAAAATCGCTAAAACTAAAAATGTCATCAAAAAACCAAAAAAAATTCACCAAAAATGAAAAAATCACTAAAACTAAAAAAGGGTCCAAACCAAAAAAAACCCCCAAAACAAAAAAAAAACGCCAAAAAATCTCCAAAACGAAAAAAATGGCAAAACCAAAAAAAAAAATCGCTAAAAAAAATAACCAAAAGCAGAAAAATCCCCAAAACCGAAAGAAGGGCCACAACTGAAAAAAAGCTCTAAAGCTTAAATAAATCACTAACACTAAAAATATCGTAAAAAGGCGAAAAAACGTTAAAAGAAAAAACGCCAAAACTGAAAAATTTGGCAAAAAACAAAAAAGAAATAGCAAATAAAAACAAAAATCGCAAAAAAACTAAACAATCACCAAAACGAAAAAAGCGCCAGAACCAAAAAAAAATCGTCAAAACAACGAAAAAAAGCTAAAAAAAAAAAAAAGAAGAGAGATATCTATACAACATCGTAAAATTTGTATAATTCAGAAAAACAATTCTCAGCATTTTTCAATATAACTAAAAACGAACTGCCGAAAAACAGGTTTTTCGGGAATACCTCGAACACGCTTCTTAAGAAAAATAAATGAATACCATGTTCATGTTCAGCGAATCCAAATTAGCTAATAAAACATATAATTTTGAGGTTATAGCATAAAGTTGAAAAATTTGTTAACTAGTGTTATCAAAAGGAATATTTAGTAGATTTTTCTTTTTTCAAATTTCTTAATGAAACTAATCAAAGAACAACTAAAGAAAAATGCATCAAACGATTGCTTCAGGCAAGATATAAAAATTGTTCTCGTTCATTGTTCAAAATCACTTGATGTTAAATTTTTCAACTCAGAATTTAATAATAATTTTTATAAGACACCCAAAAAGGTCAGTTAAGCTTGAAATGAAACATTAAAAGGCCAAAAACAAAGAATATTTTTCAACAAAAAATTATGAAAAACAAAAAATTAAACAGCAAACACTTGGCTTGTTTTGCAAGACAGCAAAGCAAGATGACGTAAATATGAGTAACGATGTGAGTGAAAGAGTAAAGACTTCCGGCGCCCGTTTGAAATATCCGCAAATGAATTAAATTCCAATTTTATTAAATTAACTTGGCATGAACACCTAAAAATATACTTTGCTTAAGCCAGCAAAAGCTTAAGGTATGAGTGCCTGAAAATATGTATACAAGAGCACTAACTGACTAAATGAGTAAACGAACGAATGAATGAGTTGTCCATGTATAAAAATTAATATCTTGTGATGATGTTGGTAAGACCATCTCTTTGGCTCTACGGACCAACCGGTCTCTTTTTTATATTAAATGTAAAGATGAATATGAGTGTTTACAATTTTATTCATTTACTGCTTGGTTGCCTCATTTTCAATATTTCCAGTACTTGTGTGAGCTAAAAACTTAGAAAAAAAAAGTTTTCATTCCTTATTTTTCCTTTAAATGTAAATTTTTAATAAGCATTTTTGCTAATGGCTATTTACTACAACAACATTAGCAACAACAACAACAACAACAACAGCATCAGCAGTAGTAGCAGTAGCAACACATCAACATCCTTCGCAGCCATTGTGAAAATTTTTCTATTCGTTGTAAAGTAACTTTAACTTTTCTTTTTTTCTTTTTCATTTTATTTTGTAGCATGTGCTGATGTAGCACGTTTTTCCCCCCTTTTAACCAAGAGTGTGTATGCATACAAATACACACACACGGTGTGAGCGTGTACTTGTGTGCATATAAACAATTTTAGAAATAAGAGTTAAAAATAAAACAAAATAGAATAAAGCAAAAATATATACATATAAAATATAAGAAAGTAATTTTCCTCATTTAGGAATTCATTGAACGCAAAAATTCATTTTATTGTAAATTGAAAAATTGTTCAAGTTGAAGAAGATGGATTGAAGATAAGACCCATTCGTTTGCTATAATTGCAAGAATAGATAAATTAAAAGCAAGTCCATTTAATTTTGTTCTTCCTTTTTAGCACACAAACAAATTCTATCGGCTGCTAAAATTTAAGGACGAGTCTTTATTTCCATAATGAGTTTTGATATAATTTGAAAAACTGTTAAATGATGATAAGACTAATAAACTTAATATTTTTTTATTTTTATTTGTAAAAGAGTTGCAACCATTTTAATTAATTTGGCAATTTTTTTTTTTCATTGCAGATTTTTTATGCAAACGGCATTGCTCAAGATAGAAATACTTATTTGTGGATCTCTGAGACTCATTTGGCACAAAAAAAAGCTTACTTCAAATTTCTCCTTACACACCAATGACTCGAAATGCAAAGCCCAACACTAATGATAAAGGTTCGACTCAAATACTACTACTCAATAAAAGAAACCATTTTTAACTGAAAGACACAGTATATTACCTTTGAAGTTCTCTACAAAATACGAAAATTTCACCATTTATCATTGGAAAAGAGTAAACTGGATTGGGTCAGATGGACGTATATGGACATGGGTTGATTCACGTAGTGATGTACAAGAACGCAACGTATATCAAACCCTGAAATTGTGGGGTTGATCACTTATGGTTTTGGGATGGCATCGCGGAAACGAGCTCGGAGTGCTCCGGCATATTAATGGCATTATGCGAGCCATAGACTGCATTACTATATTGGAGAGCTGTTATCTTTCAAGTCTGGATATATTTGGACTCAAACCTGGATAAGGCGATTTATTTATTTAAAGGCGAAAATTTCATTCTGAAAAAGACACTCCAAAACAGGTTGACGAATTCTGAGAGCAAGCGCTTCTGGCGTGGCAAAATATAAGCCCAACTATGTTCTGAACCTTTTAATAAACCGATAATAGTTGAGAACAGTCTCGAGATGTCGACTCATCTACTAACTGATATTTAAAACAATAAAAAGAAAAGGGTGTTCTATCAGTTAATGTAATTTCACTATGTAATTTAGACAATATGCTGTATCTTGGAAACCGTAAGAGGTAAACTCTTGAAATTTTCAAAAACGCTAAAGCTGAAAAATTCCAAAATTAAAAAATGTCAAAACGAAAAATCGCCAAAATGAAAAAATCGCTTAAAAGAAAAAAGCACCAAAATTAAAAAAGTCGCTAAAACGCAATATATCACCAAAAAAGATCGCCAAAAAAAATATAAAAACTCCAAAAACCGGAAAAAGTCGTCATAACGAAAAAAAAGCACTACAACATAAAAAATTCTCTAAAACTAAAAATATCATAAAAAACGAGAAAATCGCCAAAAATGACACAAAAATCACTAGAACGAAAAAAAGAGTCAAAACCAAAATAAACGCCAAAAGCTAAAAAAACGCCAAAACGAAAAAAAGTGTGAAAACAAAAAATAAATCGCTAAAACTAACAAAATCACAAAAAACCGAAAAAAGATCCCCAAACCCGAAAAAGCGCCAAAACTGAAAAAAAGCCAAAGCTGCAAAAAGCGCCAAAACTAAAATAAATCACTAAAACTAACAATATCGTCAAAAAGCGAAAAAACGCAAAAATCGAACAATTCCAAAACTAAAAAAAAACAGAAAAAATATTGCAAAAAACCAAACATCGGCAAAAACGAGAAAAATCGCCAGAACGTAAAAAAGTGTCATAGCCAAAAAAATCGCTAAAACTAAAAAAATCACCAAAAACCGAAAAAAACCAAAAAATAGCCAAAACTAAAAAACGGCAAAAAACAAAAAATTGCAAAAAAAACGAAAAAAACAGGAAAATTAAAAAAGCGCTAAAACCAAAAACAATTGCCAAAAACAACGAAAAATACTTAAAAAATAAAAATAAAATAATATTAAACAAAAAAGCACAACGAAAAAACTGCCAAAATGAAAAAGGGGGAAAAACCAAATTCATACATACGAATAATACGTACGAATACATATGTGTATTCGTACGGAGCCCTTCGTGTGCGGGCCAAAGTCGCACTTTACTTAATTTATTTTTTTTTTTTTTTTGATATTTTTTAAGAAACAGCACTACTTTTATGATTACAAAAATTTAACGATATTAACGGCAATTTTCTTATGAATTTTGAATTGAAAAAATATATGTGAAGAAAAGGAGGATATGCAACATTTTTATTGTAGCGCGTATGATTAATATGATGGTACTATGTATCATATTACTCATATGTAACATTATCCCAAAGAAATAGGTGTGTTGCAGATGACTTCAGAAAAGTTTGGACTAATGAGAGTAAGCTCTCATCAGCATTGAACCAAGTAAACAAGTAATAAAAAGAGTTTAATGCAAAAATTGGTTCAATGCTAAATTTTTACTGCTTGATTGATGGGCTAAGTGTTAGCCTACAGTATAAAGAGATCTGACGATGGGATTGTGGTTGATACCGAAAGCATCGATGTTCAGTTCACCCTTACAAAAGTCAAGAAATTGGTCTTTGTTCTTTTTCATTATTACGTGCTTTAAAAAATTATTTCTCAATAAAAATGATTTAATTGTAAAATTAAATTGAACGAACTTAAGCCTGAATAATAAATTTTTTTGGATTTCTGAAAATATTAAAACTAACTGAATGACATAAAGTTGTGCGTTGCTTGGAATCAGTGATGCCAATTTAGCCATTTTCTGGCTAAATTTTGCCATTTTTCATTCCGTTTAGCCAAAAGAAAAGCTAATTTAGCTATTAGCCATTTTTTTATCTACTTTTATTTTAATCTAGCTATTTTTAACAATTTTTTCATACGTTAATTTTTTTCCGATTTTTCATAAAAAGTTTAAACTCGCAACAAATGAATACTTATTTGCTACCAAAAACTACAAAAATGCATAAATGGCAGTCGATAGGAAGAAATAATAAAATTCAGAAACCTGAGTTGACACTTTCTGAAATACTTGCATTCAGAAGTTATACCCAGCAAACTTTTTAAACATTTTCAAGAATTGCTGAAAAAAAGTTTTTGCTAATAAAAAAACTTCGGTGAGCACAATAATGACTAAAGGCAATCGATAGGAAGCAAAAATACAATTTAGAAGCGGAGGCTGTCACTTTCTGAAATACTTACGTTCAGAAGTTATACCCAAAAAAACTTTTGAAAAATTGCCAAACATCACCGAAAAGTGTTTCGCTTACAAAAATAAAAAACAATCGGTGAGCGCAATAATGGCTAATGGCAATCTATAGGCGGCAAAAATACAATTTAGAAAGAGGGATTGTAATTTTTTGAAATATTTGCATTCATAAGTTATACCCAACAAACTTTTTAAGAAGTGATCAATGTAGCTGAAAAAAGTTTTGCTATTAAAAATAGAAAACTTCGGTGAGCGCAATAATGCCAATCGATAGGGTTTTATTAACTTTAAAAAATCTTTCTAATTTGATGTAAAAAATAATAAATGAATTACTTTCTTATTTTTGTTTGATATTCATGATTTTTTCGTTCGATCTCGCTTAGCCATTTTTAAGCTAGTTTTTAGCCATTTTTTAGCCATTTTTTTGCCTACATTTAGCCATTATTGGTGAAGGAATTCTGGCATCCCTGCTTGGAATAGTAATCATGTCTTAAACTTTTGGAATATAACGTTAGTAACCTTAACCTATAGAACCAATTTGGTTTAAAAGCAATTTAGATCGAAGAAATCAGATTAAAATATTGACATTTGTATGCTATAAATAATTATAATTCTTTTATTGACTCTACTTTTCGAGATATACCGTTATGTCAAATATGAAGGCACTTTTACTCTTTGTCTTAGCTTTACTACAAGTTTGAAGTCATTATAATCGGATAATATTTGCAAAAGTTATGAGACCAGCAAGGTTTTTCATGCCCGAGGTAGTCCAATTTGATACCCTGTAGCTCGTCGTGTGTTTCAACAGGATGGTCCATATTTCAAGATTCTTAAAGCTTAGGTCCACCTCTATAATTTTTACATACATCGTTTTGGAATCGGATAGCAAGTTGCAATGGTACAGACTTATTACCCATTTTCGCCAATTTGAACCACTGTGCAGGATCTCAACGTTTGAAAATCAGGATTTCAAAAAGGTGTAATAAAAAAGCAAATTTTTTTATTTTTGACACACTTGCTATAAAAATTATCCATTTCTTTTAAAATATTTTTGCTTTTCAATTAAACTCGTTTCAAACCTTGTCCTGACTTTAACACAAAATTTTAGGTAATTTCCTTTAAAATTGTTATTTTATTTCCTATCTCTCTGCAAATCATTGTTTATAAAATCAAGAAAATTAATCAATAGCCTTTTTTGTATTTTTTTCTTATACATTATTGCATAGAATAAAAATTCTATAGAACATTAACTTTACCACACAATGTGTCCAATAATGATTAAATACTCGTTCCTTTCCCCCCCCCCCCCCCTAAACAGACACTGACATGCCACTACATTCACTTTTTTCCCAGTATGTATCACTTAAGAAGTTTATTTACATTATTACCGGAATTACAACATCGAAGAAGACGGTGCTGTTGTAGTTATTGTTGTTTTGAATAAACAATTAATTGAATAGATGTATTATTTTGCCACTTTTTGTTGCTGCTGCTGGACGGCGACAAAGACAACATAAAAAATTCATTAAAAGTAATAAACTAATTCCATTCGATCCTATTAAAAATCATTTTCAAATTAAGGATATTTGCATACAAAAACTCACTCATCTACACAATTGATAAACGTTAACTTTAGCTGCACACAATAACAAAGAAAATAAAGAAGGAAAATCTATAAACACAAGTACAAGGAATAAAAGTTTATAAAGGACAACAAGGAATTAAGCAACCAAGGAAGAAAAAGCCAATATTGGGTACTTTAAAGCTGTATACATACACACACATAAATTAATTTATTTTCAGTCCTGTTTCTAAATGAGTACAAGGTACACAATTTTAGTTTGAAAAAAAAACAAGAGCTGAAGCCACAGCAGATTAAAGAAAATGACATGATGATATTCTTAGCACGACAAAATTAAACACATAAATAGAATTTCCAAAGTATTTAAAGCCACTTGTATTTTCGTACTTCTTTTGCAAACTGTAGAAGGCAATAACAGTAACAAAAAAAATATCATTTTGTGGCTGCTATATACACATATATATACTTAAATGAAGATATTGTTGCCCAAGCCTGGCTAAGCGTACATGTTTGGGATAAAAGCTTTTTTTTTTTTTGTTCAGAAAACAACACAGAATTTCATTCAAATGTGGTTGGGCATGTAAAAAAAGAAAGGAAAATTAAAAATATTTAAGTATAAACAAGACTTGCCAACATTCATCAATCAGTTGCAGACTAATTACATAATCCTCTCTTGATTATGCTTCCTTTTCGATTTGTGCCCTCACTAATGACAATATGCTCCTTCATTGGAGCGTTCGTTTGTTCTTTTGCTTCGTTGAATGGTTGTTCGTTGCTTGTTTCATTGGACCAACAGTCAACAAAACAATGGATATGATAAATTAAATTTTATTTAAATTTACTTTAAATTAAAGTGATGAATTTATAATGAGATTTTAAAGGACTCTAATTAAATTGAAATCATACTTATTTCAATTTTTCGGCAACAAAACCTTTAAAGGGAACGAATTTAATTCGAAGGGAAAAAATTTTGTATAAATTATTACAGCTTACCTAAGGTATCTTTTAAAGAAGTTTCAGATAGTTCTATTAATTGCTAAAATATGAGATTTGTTGCAACATCTAACTTAAAATAAAGTATAGTTTTTTCTACATAGTAAAAGATTAGTAATCCTTGGGATTTGCTTACCGGCACTAATACTCTTTCGAAGTTTTTCCTTCAATTAAAGCGGGTTTTATCAACAAATAATTATAGTAAATTTTAAAAGAGTTTTTAATGTAGATAACATTATGCAACAAGAAAAATAACAAAGATAACTACTATATTTTTCTGATGTATTATGATCCCCTAAAAACCAAATCAGTCAAAGTTTCATACTCTATGGGTATTTTTATTTTATTTTTTTTTAATCAATATATTTTTTATATTCTAAAGAAGCTACTCCTGCCTTCCTTCCTTCCCTCCTTCCTTCGAATATCGATCATGTTTGAGACTTTCTGAATATAACGATACCAGCCTTAAGCTACACGCAGAAAAATTTCCATGTAAAATCGTCGAAAACCAGGTTAACTTAACATTCTTCGGTAGTGATTTTGCTTCATGTTAAATCAACATGATTTACAATAATCTTGAAAGAAAATGTTTCCCTTTGAATTAACTATATTTCATGTTGATTTAATAATCCAGTACAGTTAAATCAAAATGAAGCTGATACTGAAATAATACGAAAAATCATATTGAATCAAAGTAATTTCGAGTTAAAACAACGTGAATTTGATATTGGAACAACACGAAAAATCATGCTGAATCAAAGTTATTTCAAGTTGAAACAAGGTGAATTGGATATTGGAACAACACGAAGAATCATGTTGAATCAAAGTTATTTCAAGTTGAAACAACGTGAATTTGATATTGGAACAAAACTAAGAATCATGTTGAATTAAAGTTATGTCAAGCTGAAACAACATAACTTTAATGTAGCTATTTTATTAATTATTTCACTTACGTGATAGTTATCGGAAAACTTTTCGTTGTAGCTGACTGCCCCAGCCAAGATTTGAACTCGTGCCACCTGCATGATAGTCCACGCGCTAACCACTGCAGCCACAACAGCTTCAAACTTTTCTTTACTTATAAACTAAATAAATACCATCGTATGTAAAATGCATTTCATTTTAATTCAACATGATTTAAATGATTATTTAACATAAAACTTATTTGAAATTAAAGTTATAGTCATGTCGTTGGAAAATGAAACTTAACGTTTATAACAAAATTGTTTTAACGGTGATTTAAGGTTAGATTAATAATTTTCGTTTAAAATTAATATGAAACAATTGTAATTTTAAGCCAGCAGCAGTAAATATTCGCTGGTAATTCGTTTTTTGTCGTATACATAGACGACACATGTAAGAATAAACAACAAGAAGTCACACAACTAAGCAGAACAGTGAATTGTAGCACTGAACAAAGCAAGTAAACACTAACACACTCAAACGACAAATTACTTTGCAATCAAAATTGCGGCATCTGGATTTTACATTCCTTTCTTTCTGTGTGTATATAATCAGTTTGGATTAAAAGGTAAATTAGTTCGCATTAATAACATTAAAATACTGACGTCATAGCAAAAATATCCGTCTACAGTAAGCAGGTTTGTAAGGGAGAGATTTCGGTACTCTTCCATTACATGATTTTTATATGGGATGTCCCACTTGGTAGGTCTCGAGGTATGAGCTTCTTTCTGCGCATCCTAGATGCATTAACGTCATGTCTTTTTTAAATGTACATAATGAAAAAATTATTTGTTCTTTATATCGCAATTTTACTAACACTTGGACTAATTTCTAATTTCACATTATTTTATTTATCTATTAAATGGTACAAATACAATTGGAAACTATCAGCCATGTCACAGATTCCGTTCGGATTGGTTTTGATTTCGTAGTTGTCATTCCGAAAAAGTACATTTTTGGTGCTTTAGATTCCGTTTATTTTGTATTTCGTTTTTACAATGACAAAGTTTTTATACCTTGAGGCGTTTGTTTACTCTTGTTTTTAGATCCAAAGCTCACTATTTATTAACATCGAAAGCTCATGACGAAATATTTATTTGACGCTCCTAAAAGTATGGACGTTTTTTAATATTTACTGCAAATGAAGTCTGTAGAAAAGTGTTTTTCAATTCCACTTTGAAATTTAAAAGTGGTTTGATTACGAAGAAAATTTTCGTTTTTCATTTTCTGAAGAAGCAACTTACGGAATTGAAACCACTTCCGATAGGATTGGTATTCTGTGACATGGCTGTATATTACACTATAATCTGCTTTTGTTAAATACTTTTTGCTCGCGTATTGAATCAGGAATCGATCCCACGATCTACGCATAGTAGGCTAGAAAACTCAATGGAAGAATAAAAAATCCATATTTGTATCCACGTAAGCGAGAGAGGATGCACTATAAAAAAGTTTGAGTTGAATAAAAAACTTCGGGTTTACAAAAACATGAAAAAACATAAATAGCCGACCAGCTTTCCCGTGTGTACGATATATATCTTCATTCGCTTACGATATTGCAATCTCGTAAGGCAGAGGGAAGGGAATCTCCGAAGCCCTCTTATTTAAACTTACTGCTTCCTTGTACCAAATCTATTTTTGCTGGGGTATGCATGCGCCCAGCAAAAACCTTGCTTACTGATACGCAGAAAAGTATATAAGGATTTAAGTCGTAACTACTTACAATTTGACTCGATAAGTACTTATTTTGGTTTGAGAAGTCCAAAAATTAGGGGGTATCCCTTACAAATACATTTACATTATCACAACAATTAACTAGTTATTATTTGGCTTACTTGAAGCTAAAAAGTAAGTAGTCAAATAAACAAATTAAAAATAAAATTAAAAATTATACGCATGATTTTTAATTTTAATTTTTAACTTGCTTTTTCCCAACTTAATATTGTACTTTTTAAGTAAAATATAAATTTTTTATTAAAATACATTGAAATTGATTATGGGCATATGTGCAAAAGTGTAATTTTTTTCTGATCACCGCCCATTTTCACTTGAGTCGGAGGTAAATAATAAGAAGTACATAAATAATTTTCTAAATAATTTTCTAAAGTATAAGCCGACTATCCGTTTGCATTTAAGTGGTCAAAATTGCCTTCAAGAAGGTATATGGGTTAACTTACCTATAACTCTTAAACTAAAAGATTTTAGCAAATAATTTGGGAATCAAAATATTTTTCAAAAATGGTGAGGTCCACCCTCTGGTTGACTTGAGCTGGCTTAATTCGATTTTCATAAAACAGCAATTTTTATCAATTGAGTTCCCTTACTCAATTGTAAATAAAATCAAAAGCTGTGGATTGATTTTATTAAAATATTGCTTATTTTGTTTGGAACATATTTAATTATAGAGTAATTCTTGGAAACCATAAGAACTAAGTAAACTCTTGAAAATTTCAAAAACGCTAATACTAAAAAATTCCAAAATAAAAAAAATGTCAAAACGAAAAATCGCCCAAATGAAAAAAACACTTAAAGGAAAAAAGCACCCATATTAAAAAAAATCGTGAAAACGCAAAAAATCACCAAAACTAAAGAGATCGCCAAAAAAAAATAAAAACAGAAAAAACAGAAAAAGCCGTCAAAGCGAAAAAAACACTAAAACATAAAAAATCGCTCACACTAAAAATATCGTAAAAAACAAAAAAATTTGCTAAAAAATGGAAAAAAAATCATCAAAACGAAAAAAAATCGCCAAAACAAAAAAAAAGCGCCTACGCTGAAAAAAAATCGCCAAGAACCGAAAAAATCGCTGAAACCAAATAATATATCAAAACCAAATTTTTTTTCATTTATAAAATCATCTTTATTTACATCTTATACTTAGCATATACATTTAAAATTTTCGAGATTTTATCTATAGATATTGCAACGAATAATTCTGATAACAAAAGATCTTGATATTATTGTTTAATTGTAACATTATTCAAAGGAAAATAGGAAAAACCTTTATATGAAAAGAAGAATAAGTTTAAATATAATTAGAAAATATACATGAATACAATGAAATTATCTAAGGATAATACATGTATACATGTCATTTTCAATTTAATAATTTGTGTTTCGGAGCTGCAATTAAGCTAATTGTATGCATTCCCTTATCAGTTCATAAGGAGAATGTTGAATGGATTCATGGTACTTATTGTTAAGTTTTTTTATGAAGTCCATAATTAGTTCATATCCGGTTTCGCTGTGGAGAAGTTGAGTTGAATACCTCCAGTTTTTGTTGTTTATGATTTTAAGGCATTTATTTTGAATGATTTGTAATTTCTTCAAATGTGTTTTTGCTGCATTGTACCAAATGGGACTTTCATAAGTGAAAGTTGGTCTAATCACACTTTTGAAAATTAAATTTTTGTTCTTAAAGTTAAGGGTTAAACGTTTACTTAGAATTGGCCACAAAACTCTAATAGTTTTCATGGATCGGTTAAAGTAAAAAATCATCAAAAACCGAAAAAGTGCCAAAACTAAAATAAATCGCTAAAACTAAACGAAAAAACGTTAAAACAAAAAATACGCCATAACCAAAAAATCGGCAAAACTAAAAAAATCGAAAAAAAAATTCGAAAAATCGCAAAAATTTGCAAAAAAAAGCTTAAAAAACTAAAATTTAACGAAAAAGCAAAACGAAAAAATTGCCAAAATAAAAAAAGGGCAAAAATGAAAAGGGATATACACATGTGTATTGGTACGGAACCCTTCGTGTGCGAGCTAAAGTCGCACTTTCCTTAATTTTTTTATTATAATTGCTTTGTTTTATAGCGCAGTAATGATCATTTAATATTGCTATGCAAAACTGAACTGGAATAATTAAATGCCCAAAAAGTAGCGACTTGAAAATTACACATTTCTTTCTCATTTCATCGATTTTCAATTGAACCCTGTTGAATACAAAGCATTGATTTTTTTATAGTTAAGAAGGAACCCTTATGATACCATGACATAAGTTTTATCGTGCTCAAATATTACCTTCTACAAAAAAAAGGTGCGAAAATTGATCTATTTAAAAAATACTCAATTTCGAGCTTCAAAAAAGCCATGCATCCGCAGATATAAATCTGATGTTTACAGAAAATATAGGGTTGTACTTCGTTATTATGTCCACTTTGTGCCGTTTTGATATTTTGATTCTATTACGAAATATGAGTTTTTTAAAAGTGCAATTCTTATGAAAAACATCGGGATCAAAAACCAATATATATCCTATACCTTGCCCGTTATGTGCTCTAAGTGACAATCTGTTATTTTGATTTTTTTACGAGAAATGATTCTTCTTGCTAATATTCTACTTTGTATAATTGCGCATGATGCATACATACGCGTAAGATTACGAAGTATGTATGTATATATATTTTCTAAATTATAATAAACTTTAAGTTGGTATTAGCCAAGATATCTGCTTGAACAGCATCTCATTTCTGTGGTTTTCTTGAATAAGTGCGCATGTCGTTTTTGGTCGATTTTGAGTTATTGATGGCAAATTATATTATTTTATATGCTCTTTTACATGGACCGAAAGTTCCATTAATAACATGGACCCATTCCGAATTTTTTTTTAAGCAATGTTCTTAATTTATTCAAATTGTTTTCAGCTCTAATGAACTAAATCGACTTAAGACTGCGTGCTGGCAATTTATTGGCGTTGAAAAAACACATAGCCACATGCGTTGTTACTTTTGAACACATTTCCGAAATATATTTTGGATATTGTTCAGTTAATAAAAGCTTATAATGACTTGTGCGCAAGCATTTTTCAGATAAAAAATCTTGCGTGCTTGAACTAGTTCAATATAAATAATTGTTATTGACATAAGATTTTTTTCTGCACACAGTTTTAGTGTCTATTACATCTGTCGTTCTGTTTTATCTATTAATAATATCCGTCGATTGTGACGTAACAAAGACCTTAGAAATTAATATTTGTATTTCAAAGATATATCCTAAATTTTCTAGCTAACCAATCAATAATTATACCATCATCCATCCACCTACTTGTTTAAAAACAAGAAATGTAACTTTAAAATGAATAAAATAAACAATAAATTAAAATTAAATCAACAACCCTTCCTCACGAATAGATACAAAAATCAAAGTGTTTTAAATTGTTTAAAATGAACAAATACTCAGTCAAACAACCACCCTTTAAATCCTAAAACCCTTATTAAAAAATGCGTTTTATAAAATTCCGACCAAAAACAAAAACTATAACTGCTCATGTATGTTATTATCCACTGCTAATGTAAAACTAATATTTAGTTACCACTACTCTATGATGATCCCCAGCTATTTTTTCTTTCAAGCCATCATCACACACGCACATATCACATACATACATTACACACATACTCAACTATCAATTGGCTAAAAATTAGAAAAAAATCCTACAAAAAGTCAAAGTATTTTGTTCAAATATTTATTTACAATCGAATCTAATACTCTTTGTCTAAGCTACTCCCATGTCCTTTACCAGTGATGCTATCGCATTGAAATCTCTCTAGCCTTTTATTGTTTGTAATTTTTATTGACATTATCTTGAATTTTGTAATAGTTTTTTTTTTTTCTTCTTAATTTTGTTCCATGTGAGCAAATAGACGACGAATCCAATCAATATTCGATGTGGGTGATTTGTAGATATAACTATTTTTTTTTAAGGAGAGAGAGATAGTGTGAGTGAGTGTGTTTTGATGTTAAGTTTTATATTGTTATAAAGATATTGTAGCTTTTTAGTGCGTACGAGTGTCAGTAGTTAAGAATAGTTGTTTTGTATTGTTTGTTACTCATGCCGGCGTATTGTAACATCATAGGAATTTTTATTAGTCTATATTGAACATTCTTAGGCTTATTTATAGAAACTATTTGTACAACAGTGGGATTGGAGTCAAAAATATATTAAATGCAAATATCAGAGCTAATACGAAACTCTCCAAAAAAAAAAAACAAAAGATTTTATTGAATCCAAAGTGATCCCAGCAAAAACGTTGCTTACTGGTAGGCAAAAAAGTATATGAGGATTTAAGTCGTAACTACTTACAATTTGACTCGATAACTACTTATTTTTGTATAAGAAGTCTAAAAAATAAGGGGTACCCCATACACACCCCATACTTACATTGTCAGAGCAATTAATTAGTTACTATTTGGGTTACTTGAAGCTAAAAAATAAGTTGTCATTTAAACAAATTAAAATTAGAAAAAAATTTGTATACACATTATATATTACATATTTATATTCAAAATTTTTCTTTTCTACCCAGCTGGGATACGAACCTGTGCTCGTTCAGATTTGAAGACAAGTACTTTACCCACTCAGCTATTGTTGACTTATAAGTTTAAGCGACAACAATTAGTTTTCATACACAAGCAGATGTTGACTTAAAAATTGCTTGTCTACTTGTTTTATTAATATATATCAACAAATTGTAACTACTTTCAGATAATGAGGAAGAATACGTACTCATTTTATTAAAAGCTAGATAGTAGTTCTAATTTGAGGCATTTTAATAAGATAAATAAGTACTATTCATTACTTTGTAGCCCATTAATAAAGTACTACCGATTACAAAAATGAAAACAGTTTTGGCAGGGATTATAAGGCTCCTAACTTTATATTCAGAAAGAATAAGGCATGATCAATATTCCAATAAAAAAGAAGAGTAAATAAATTTGGCAAAGTGCGACATTGGCTTGCACGCGAAGGGTTCGTACGAATACACATATATCCTTCTTCGTTTCTGCTCTTTTTTATTTTGGAAAATTTTTTCGTTTTGCTTTTTAGTTTGATTTAAGTTTTTTTTTAGTTTTTAAATCTATTTTCGTTGTTTATTAATATGATTATTTCGAACGTATTTGCTTTGTGAGTCCAAATTGATTATTAGGCCAAGGTTCGTAACGTTATAGTCAGAAAGAATTGGGCATGATTAATATTCCAAGGAACAAGGGAAAAATTAACATCAACTTAATTTTTCAACGTACACAGCAGAACAGAGTAGCGCCACTTTCGGAAGCCGCTACACTTCCATCGTCAGTGCTCACGTGTATATGTGTATCACCACTTGTCAGGTGGCTCTGTTGAACGCTGTTCAATTCTTATATATAGAACTTTTTCGTGAAAATTGAATACGAGAATTAAATCACTCTCAAGCTGATATTAAAGTGCACTTTCCTAGCGTTGCCATCGGTTTATTTTTCTTTATTCCCATTTTTCTGATTTTTGTTCTACTCAAGACAAACTTTTTTGGTTTGATTTTATACTTAAGTATATATGAACATGTAAACATGTGAAAAGCTCAAGCCAGTAGCTAATTGTTTATTAATATGATTATTTCGAACGTATTTGCTTTGTGAGTCCAAATTGATTATTAGGCTAAGGTTCGTAACGTTATATTCAAAGAGAATTGGGCATGATTAATATTCCAAGGAACAAGGGAAAAATTAACATCAACTTAATTTTTCAACGTACACAGCAGAACAGAGTAGCGCCACTTTCGGAAGCCGCTACACTTCCATCGTCGTTGTTTTGGCGATTTTTTTTTTTTTTGTTCTGGCGCTTTTTCATTTTGGTGATTATTTCTTTTTTTGCGATTTATGGTTTCTTTGCATTTTTGCCGATTTTTTTCAGTTTTTGGCGTTTTTTTTTTTTTTCTTTAAAAGTTTTTTTCGCTTTTTGACAATATTTTTACTTTTAGTGATTTATTTAAGCTTTAGCGCTTCTTTCAGTTTTGGCGTTTTCTTCCGATTCGGGGATTTTTTTCGGTGTTATTTTTTTAGTTCTTGCGATATTTTTTTGCTTTGCTACTTTTTCGTTTTGGTGATTTTTTAGTTTTGGCGCTTCTTTTTTGTTTCCCCGCTTTTTTGTCGTTCTGGTGATTTTTCTCGTTTTGTTGATTTTTTTTCCATTTTTGGTGATTTATTTAATTTTTGATGATATTTTTAGTTTTAGCGATTTTTTTAGGTTTTAGTGTTTTTTCGTTTTAACGCCTTTTTTCGGTTTTTGGCGTTTTTAGTTTTTTTGGTGATCTTTTTAGTTTTGGTAATTTTTAGCAATTTTTTTATTTTGGAGCTTTTTTTCTTTAAGCGTTTTTATCATTTTGGCGATTTTTCATTTTGGCATTTTTTTAATTTTGAAATTTTTTAGCTTTAGCGTTTTTTTAAATTTCAAGAGGTTGCCTCTTACACTTTACAAGATACAGCAAATTGTCTAAATGATATAGTCAAAATTACATTAACTGATAGATCACCCTTTAATTTTTATTGTTTTAAACATCAGTGTTAATTGTTGTGGTCTATTAACACTATCTCTGAAAATTTAAAGTGTCTATACATTTTTCGCGCCTCGCTTTAGAACATATTCTGTGAAAATTTCAGTTCCGTAGCTCTTACGGTTCCCAAGAAAACAGCCTGTGACAGACATCCAGATAGATAGACGGACAGCGTAGCGGAAACAATAGGGTTCCTTTACACATTTGGTGTACGGAACCCCATAGCGAGACTTTCCAAATTTGATTTAGGTTACACTGTGAAGAAATCGCCGTAGGAGGGAGGACACGAGGGTACAAAATAGTTCTGCATTAATTTTCATATATCTTCACAACAATGGAGTAGCGAAGAACACCAGGTGAGGCTAGTATACACTAAATAAATAAAATCATAAGTAACATAGCATACACTTTTCTTAAGAAAGGAGCAAAAAGGTCCATACAGCGAAGATTTAGACGGTTAAAATATTTCACAAAAATATTTCTCGTTGTGTTTTACAGAAAAGTAAGGATTACAAGATTTTTTTGCGGACAGTAGAAAGAAAATTTTAAACCAACTCTAACGACTTTTTGGTCCACTGTAACGTGATGACATCAATGAAAACAAATAAATATCAAAAGGGTCCTTGTACCAGCAGCCAAAACAGAATATGAATAGGAACAATACAATACAAGTAGTTTATAATATTTATGGTTGTATCAATAATCATAATATTTTTGGTTACGCCATAAAATTATTATTTGTAGAAAAATATTCATAAATAAATATCACAAAAACTCCCTGCTTAAAATATACAAAAATAAGATTACAAACAAAACAATGACTTTCCTCTCTAACTGTCTCTTTCTCACTCTAACTATATAAGCTCTAGATAATAAAAGTGTACATAAAAATACTCTTATACGCATCATGTTCGCAGGATAAAAACATAAATCTTTTTATATGAATATTAAAAGAAGGATGTTTGTGTGCGTAGTAGGATATAAATATAAGCACTTCTTAACATCATTAAATTAATCTTCACAGGAATATTTAGAAGGTACTAAAAATAAATGTGTTTTTAATACGATGTATAATTTATAATTCTAAATACTCGTATCTTATCGTACGTTTTTGGCATAATTATTCAAATGTTTTGTTTTACTTTTTCTCATTTTAAACTCATTTTACTTATTAAAGCTTAAGTCTACGCATAATATTGATTTTTCTTTGTATATAAATATCTGTGTATGTTTTGCACTTGTATTAAAAGTTCCTGTTAAAAGTTCTTCCGGTTAAAAACCCATTAAACAAACTTTTTATTCAAACAAAACAAAAGTTTTGTTTAAAAAAATATATATAGAAGCGTAAAACTGAAGTAAACTGAGAGATGAGCCCAAAAACAAAAACAATAAGAAACAAGAACTAAAATTAAATTAAAAAAACATAAAGTCAAAAACTTTTGCGACGAGACGCAATACAAAAAATTTGTTTTTCTTTTGTTTTTGTTGCTTTTGTAATTGTTGTTACAAAACTGGGGCAATTGTAGAAACCAAACTGCGCCACTTGCGCATACGCACCAAAGACGGAAGAAAGTTTTGTGTGTGTGTGTGTGCTTTTTTTTTTTGGATGGGAATAGAAAATATATAACAAAAAGTTACTTTGTTTGGCAATTAAATGTTTTAAACAAACTTTTATAAATCTGTTGCTGTTGAAAATATAAACAAAATGTGTATTCATATTTTACAGTAGTGACTTAAAAGCCGGTAATGTAGATAATACGCTACATTAAGAGTTTATATACATACAATAACACTATGAAGCAAAATGAAATTTTTGTCATGATCTTCGATCACCATTATATTTTTTTGATATGGTATGTTCAGCTAACTGCAGAAAACATTCGAAATTTAAAATTATACGGATATTTTTTTTCCTAAAATTTTAGATTTTTCAAGAGGCTGCTCCACCGATTACATCATAACTTGGGAAGGGGTAGTCCATAAAATAAAATTACCTTTAAGTCATTTTAATACTTTTTTTATGTACTTAACAATTTAGGAGTTAAAATGGTAAAAACTTATAATTTTTATTAATTGATCGTAAAGCAAGCCTCATATCATAAAAATCAATGAATAAATATTGATTTTATACACAATATAGTGAAATTACACGATTTTTGGGAAAATTTAACTTTGAAGGGCCTGCTCCACAGATTTTCTTTTAACTTGAGAAAGAATCCTTCAATTTTGTTAAAAAATAATTTAAATAATTTGAGAATTTTATCCTTCTTTAAACCATTTTAGCATTTTATCCTTCTTTAAACAATTTTAGCATTATGTATTTTTTATGCGCGTAAGTGGCTATTCACATATTACGTAACGCTATTTTTTCCAGTTTTTATTTTAGCCTGTTATACCGCCGCTGAAGGGAAGTTTTGTGTCCCTTTGTTAAGAAAAAGACAAAACAATGTATGTAAAAATCATAGAGGAGGACCTAAGCTTTTGAAATTTGGACGACCCTTTTGAAATACACGTTGAGATACAGGGTACCAAAGTTGACTACCTCGTGCATGAAAAATCTTGTTGGCCTAATAACTTTTACAAATATTATCCGATTTTAATGAGTTTAAATTTGGTGTGAAGTTTATAAATAGATAAAGAAAATACAGCTTATTTTTTTAATATATCTAATATTTTCAAAGATATTTGGCTTTGAATTTTAAAATGTTTGTTTTTGGCCTCAGCTTTGTTCTCTATTTCGTCAATATGTCCGGTAATATAAATAGCCAAAATTTTCAAAAAAAATGTTTTAGGATTGTGAACGCAAGCCTTCTTGATAACATGCAGAAACAATTTTTAGTTATCTCAGTCCATATAGTCGTGGCTAAATTTTGCCAAAAATAGAGCTTAACACAATCCTTGACAACATGCAGAAAATTTTTCTTAGTATCTCAGTTCATGTAGTCGTTAAATGGAATCAAAATAAGACTTTGTTGCCCTTTTTTCAATTGGAGCCACTGTGCGTGCCGCGACTGTATTCATTATTCCGTTTAATAAATTGATATTTTTAATTTGGTGTAGCTCCAGGCAGATTTATTTACGAGCTAGTCGGAGTTCCTTGAAGATGTCAAATTATTAAAACACATACACAATATAACATATGTATTGATATACAAAGGTGATAGCCACAAATAAAAAAAAAGAGTAATCAGATGTGGAATCAAGAGTACCTAGTAAATAAATCTGCCCTGGGCGTGGCTGCTAAGCTCGAATTTAGTCATTATTAAGCTATTTTTGAAGTTAAAGTCAATTCATTAAGTTTGGAATAACAGCTAAAGCAGAGATGGGACCTATAAATTGAAAAAAAACGTAAAAACTAAGCTGTTTGTTTTGTTTAGTTCCCTTGAGTTAACTGTTTTTTTTAATATTAAATTAAATTTGAGGGTGCTGTTGGCTGAGTAGTTAGCGCGTTTGACTACAAACCTTGAGGTCTTGAGTTCGAGACTAGTTTCAGGCAAGCCAACAACATCATGCATTTTTCTCATGTGCATTGGTGTGCTATTGTATTGGTTGTTGTTGGACTGTTAAAGTGATGAAGGCATAGCACTGATCAATTTGGCAGTACCGGCAGCGAGTAACACTAACATATCCTAATGCACTTCACAGCACCCTCCTTCGTCGGTATTGTAGAAAAACTGTCGGCAAAGTAAAAGAACTAATAAAATTGTTACACAGCTTAAACAATTCAACGCCTCTACTTAACACCGTCTCAGTATAACTATGTGCAACACGGGGGGTAAATTTAACTCCGCGTAAAATGACTTTGAAATGCGGATATACGTGTATATTTTTTGGCTCCTTCTACCTTCTACCTTCAAAAAAAAATGATTTTGTTGTACAGTGCAAATATTCTCAATTTTTCAGAAAAATGGGCTTGAAGAAAAATAAACTAATGGTAACACTGGAAATTGCTGTGGTCAAACAGCAAATAAACACAATATAGTAGTGATTTAATTTTCATATGTAAATTTTATGAAAAGTTTGTATAGATAAGAGTTATACTACAGATATCACCGAGGCTGCATACAAATTGTACATAAATACATGGATGATTCTCATTCTAAACGTACATAGTATGTTTTTTTTTTTGTTACCAAGGGAACTAAATGTAATATATGAGAAAGTAGGGTGCATATTGTAGTTATCGCCGCATTCAATGTATCCTGAAATGAAATTATGTTTTTCGATTTTTTTTTACATATTTATGTGTTGAGCATTATATTTGCTTTCGCTGTTGTTCTGGGAATGATTTTTGCGAAAAAAAAATAAACCACGAAGAATGAGTAGAGGGCTTAAAAGCACTATACATCTACTCTCTAAAAACAAAAAAATATAATAATCGTAAAACGAAATTAAAAGTTATGACCAATTTTTTCAATTTTGACTTGGGTTAACATGGAAAAATAAAATAATTTCTAGTATTTTTCACAAATTTTAAGTGTGAAATAAGAAAAGCAAATGCAAATATTCTAAGCCCGTTATAAATTTAATCTCGTTTTTGGAAAAATTCATACTTTCTTCATGTGCAAAATCAACATTATATAAATAAAGCAGGTTTCTACTATTATGGAATAAAAGTAGCGCTGACAAACCTGCTGATATCGCTGCTGATCTTTGTATGGCGAGTTCCCGGATTGGAGTACTATATTTTTGCTTTTGAAGCGCTGAAAATCATCAACATTTTCAGCACTAGAACTGAAAATATATGAAAAAAATGGTTCGACGTGGATTGGCGTCGTTGACGCCATTTTGAATTTTTCTTATTTCGTTTCTTTATTTATTTTTATTAATTTCATATTTTTACTCAATGTTTGTTATTTTAACTTCAACTAGTATCGAACTAAGAACCTTCAGGTTTGAAGTCCAACGTACCAATCACTCGACCAAAAACAATGTTACAAAACGGCACCAAGAAACTCAAATAAACTTACTCTTCATTGTCGTTTGAAAACCTGCTTTTGATCAGCACTATAAAATCAGCTTTTTTGTATAGCTTGTATACGAAGCTTTTGTATAAGTAAAAACCAAATACTTTTCTCGCTTCAAAACCTGCATTGTTGTGACGCTATGAAATTAGCTTCTGTACAAGCTCATTTTTTAAAGCGAATTATAAAGCGCTTTATTTCTGTAGTGCTTCAAAAAACGTGAAAATTTTTTACTGGATTTTTACGAAGAGTGTATAAACAGTATTTTTGTTCTTCGTTTTCAACACATAATAGACATTCCTACACAAAAAAAACGTATGTACATTTATTTATAATTAATTAAATCATGCTAAAGCAGTTTACATTTTAAAATGTAAGCGTTTATTTTATGAAATATTTTACTATACTTTCCGCGGACTCGAAAAAAGCATTTACGTAAGTTTACGTTACATATACTATTTGGAACGATTTTCCGTCATCCCACGTCAAATTTGGTTTGTAAACAGACCGGTTTCGGCTATGTGCCATCTTCAGTGTTCTATTAAATACTCTACTACATATATCGCCAATATACTACATATATCGCCAAGGCTTCATACAAATTGTACACACATATTTATTAATTAACTTTATTACATATTACTTAACTGTAGGGTATTGAAAACTTCTATTTATATTTATCAATTCGATGTCCTGTATATGAGTTTTCTACAATGATTTTATCTTTCGGTTTTAGCAAAATATTAGCCGGTGACTTTTACAATAATTTGAATGGGGTTTGTCGCTCATTGTTGTGTTGCTACTGCTGTGTTGTTTTGCTATCAAAAGTAACCATTCAACAATGCGTAAGTTTTTTCATATGCATGCGAGACATTGAGCAGACATAAAAATTCAAAATAATATATAAAAAATTTACAGAAATTAAAAAAAATCTAAGAACTTTTGTTTTGACTTTGATGAAAAGTTGATACAAATTGTTTGGGACTTTTTCCTCTATTTTAATGAAACCTCTGCTTTGGTGCTCGTGTTTTGTAGTTGTTGGCTTTGGCTTTGGCTTTGCTTTGATTTTGGTTGAGTTAGACACTCATACACATACAGACACAAACAGAGTTTGTTGGCTTTAATTTGCAATAAACTTTTGTTAGAAAACTGTGTTTTAATAACTTTATTCCCCACTTTTAGACAATTTTTTTTTTTAGTTCTGAGAGAAAACAAATAAAAAACGCAGCAACTTTCTTAGAAAAGAAGGGGTTTGTTTTATTTTGTTCAGCCAAAAAAAAAAGAAGGAAATTTGTAAATTGTTAAAACTTTTAGATCATTTAAAGTTTTGTTGGCTTATGAGTGTGAGAGAAGTATGCAGCGGTATGTATATTTTTTCTCTTTCTGTGTATGGTAAATATCTATTAGTTAGAGCGAACGACCTGTGTATTGTGCCGGCATGATATGAAAAGTTGCTGTTCAAAAGTATATAGAGGAAGCGATAATTTGGCGTGACAAAATATTCAAAGTCAAGGTCATAAGAAAGTATGAAATGTTCCAAAATAAAAGTTTGTTAGTAAATTAAGTTTTTTTTAATAATTTTTTCTTTTTGTTGTTTAGTTGGCAAATGAAATAAGGAAATTAATGCAAAGGACAATGACTTTTGAATTGGATTTGAAAAATTAAAGAAATTTAAAGCAAGGAGCTTAAAAACAAAAAAAAGTTTGTGGTTTTCTCAGAAATTTGTATAATAGAACGGATAGCAAATAATTTAATGTGTTATCATATTCCTATGATTTATTTTCATATTATTTATATTAATGAAATCAATAAAAAAAAATTATTTCTTCAAATTTTTTAAATTTTCGCATTAGGTCACACTCGTTGGTCACACCCGTCACATTTTGAGAATTGTTTTTTGTTAAGAAAACTGATTTTTTTCAAACAGTAAATATGTAATACAGCTAAAAACACTTTGAACAGACAGCTATACCAAAATTATTGTATAGGTACGTTATAGTAAAAATGTAACAGAATTTATGCTGAAAGTCATAATTCTTTAAAACTAAGATTTCTAAGGTCACACCCGTCGCAGATTTCTGACGACTATTCTGAGCAGGAATCGTATTCTTTCAGTGTCTACCCGTTATTCAACGACTTTAAGCTTAATGGCCTTGCGAGTCACAACCTCTTTTTAAGTAAAAAATTTTATATACTTTATTTAAAAAAATATGTGTAAAGTGGTCACACCCGGCTAAATGCAATTACTCTTCTCTTATTTCACACATAAAATTTTTTTAAAATATTAGAAATTATAATTTTTTTAATTTAATTGTTGTTGTCCGCAATCTGCTGTATTGAGCGTTACGGTTTTTATTACACTTCATTACTTAGTTTACAGCGTAGGCTTGTACTTCTAAATACTTAAAAGTTTTGTGAACTTTGTTAAATAGTATTATATTGCAAAACGTTTCATCAATCAATTATGGTTTGTATCCAAAAAAAATGTGTTGAATGTTATCCATTCTTTTTTTAATTTAATTGAAATTTTTAGTGAATAACTAAGGAGTTTATGTTAAAATACGTCGACGGTTATACATCTGAATTGTGTTACATTCAAAATATAATGAGTTTTCTGAAAAAATATTGAATTTGTATAAAAATGTATTGAGCGTTACGCTATCATCATTCTTAAGTAAAATTTATCTAGAAATTTTAGAATGGCAAGAACAATTAACAGCAGCGGAAGGTTAGAAACGATATAGAGAACATTGTCCGTTTAAAAATTTCTGATTTGCTTCGAAAAATTATGCTTATACCGCACTGTGGGTTGTTATAAATTCGAAGAATGTATTAGGTGGTATTTTGCTACGAAAAATTATTTGAAATTGACATAACGTTTAACATTGCTGGTCGATTTTATTAAAATTATTTTTTTAAGAAAGAAGAGTTAGCCTACTTTTTGCTCATGTTTAAGTGTTTGTTTCCATGTGAAGCCAATTCGAAATTGAAAAAGTGGTCATAACTTTCAATTTCGTACTTCGATTATTATAATTTTTTGTTTTTAGAGAGTAAATATTTCGTGCTTTCAAACCCTTTACTCATTTTCTTGTAGTGTACCTTTTTCGCAAAAATCATTCCCAGAACAACCGCGAAATCAAATGTAGCGCTCAATACACAAATATGTTAAAAAATCGAAAAAATATTATTATTTCAGGATCCATTGAATGAGACGAAAACTATAACATGAATCCTAACTTCTCATATTTAAGGTCATCAGCGAAAAAGTGGTGCAACCACAAACTGTTTAATTAGAAGAGAATGGGGATTTGCACCACTTATGCTCAATTACGTTTCATCTTCATCTGCTTTTGAATACAAAAAGGTGTATTGATAGTTGGTAATACAAGGAATGTAGTTAACAACAGAACAGCAACCAACAAAAAATGTGGGTTACACTACTTTTGCGCTGATGGCCTCATTTATATTAATTACATTCCGAGTTAAAAAAGGCACTCCAAGGAAATCATAAAAATGTAGAGTTTGCGATCTGAAAGTAGTGCATATTTGGATAATTTCTAATGATATTTACATAGAGTTGTCATTGCAAGAAGTTCTCTTTTTCGATTCCAAATCACCGAATATTTCCTTTTTGGCGTTCTATATTAATATTTTTCTCTAGGAAAAAGAGTACAAAGTTACACATTTTCGCAACTTGTTTCTTTTTATACGAATTTAAACGCAAAACGGTGCTTTTATGTAATTTTCAGTAAATAACTGTTAATTTTTAGACGAAAATTAGTTCATAAATTTCTTTAAAAAAATTGAATTTTTAAAAAGCATGGTGGGTATTTTTTAAAACTATAAAGGAATTACAAATTTGTGTATGACTAAAATAAATTTTGACTTGCTTTTCTGCTAATTATCTGCATTTTTGAATATCGATTCTTTGGCAGCAATGAAAATGTAGTTCCTCAAAAAGGATTTCCAATTTTTTTACTGGGTTGGTAAACAAAAAAAAAAACACAAAATGTACGTTTAGAATGAGAATCACTCATGCGTATATATGTACACACAGAACTATTTCATATTAAAATCGTCAAAAATAAGGTTAATTTAACATTTTTCAATAGTGATTCAAAGGTGTTTCATGTTAATTCAACATATTTTACAACACCTCCAAAGAAAATTTTTCCATTTCATATAATTATATTTCATGTTGATAAGTTGATACTAAAATAATAATACGAAAAGTATTGTTAAATCAAAGTTATTTCAAATTGAAACAACGTGAATTTCATACTGAAATAACGCGAAAAATCATGTTGAATCAAAGTTATGCGATGTTGCAACAAGATGAACTTAATGTAGCTATTTTCTTAATTATTTTATTTACGTGATGTGTATTTTCATAGGCATCAGAAAAATTTGTGTTGTAGTTGACGGCCACAGCCTAGATTTGAACTCGGATGGTCAACGCGCTACCAACTGCAGCCACAACAGCCTCAAACTTTACTTTAGATATAAGTACGCTAAATAAATACCATCATAAGAAACATGAATTATCGCGTTTACCGCCCCCTTGTATCCGCGCCTGAACATAACGTGTAAAAATAAATGCAAAATTCCAAACGTGAAACGTGAAACTAAGGCAGAAGTCCAATACCGTTCTTCATGTAATAAATTTTTATTTCACTACATTTTCTTTTTTCGGCCAAAATTTATATACTGCATATAAAAATCTTTTTATGAATTTATGTAAATTCGTTTTAATACTTAAACAAAATCAAACTGAAGTACACTAGTCCATCAAAGAAATCTTATTAAAAAAATATTTTGCTTTTTATCCAACAGCTGATCCACTACTAATAAAACCTAAATATGTATTCCTTAAATGCCAACACAACCAAAGAAAACAAGCAACAACTTGTTCCAACACTTTAATAAAAAGTGAGCAAGAACAGCAAGATAAATCTCAAATCAAAGCGCGCGAATGTCGCAAGTACGACTAAACAATGACGCCAATTGTGGTAATTTATGCAAATGGCTTTAACAATACTGCCAGCCAACCAGCCCATAGTGAAGGGAGAATTATTGAAATGAAAGAATAAATGAAGTAAAGAACAAGAGAAGCTTAATCTGCAATTGAAAGACAGCAAGTGGAGGATGGATAGAAAGAAAGAAAGAAGAAAAAAAGTTCATAAAATTATAAAAGGCAAAACAAATATTATGAACTCATGTTAATTTATAAGCCAGTAAGAGGAGCACAGCCAACCAAACAACCACAATAATATGAAATTTATATTTTTCAAATTAAAGCGCGAAATAAAATTAATAAAAATAAAACCAAAATAAATATGGAAAATGCGTCCATGACAATGTATGAGAGAAAGTCAGCCAAAACCCAAAGCCAAATGAAAACCAGACGGGATAAAAAAGCAGATCTAAAAACCATACAAATGCAGGTTTATAGTTAATTCTGTTGCTGTAATACTAAAAAATCACAGAAATAAATAAAGTCTATGGAAGCATCGAAGAAGAAGCTTAAGAAACGATGTTTTCTGTGGAAGAAGATTATAAAAATAAAACTGTATAAAAAAAATTATGCAAATGAGTGCCGCAAAAATTCGTTTTTCTTAAACACACAGACACACATAAACTCAAATACTTATATTTGTTTTAATAAAATCTTAAGACATTTTAGGAAACACATTAATACATTCACATTGCAACAAACACACACAGAAACGTACATACTTGCATACACTTAGCATACTAAATTTATGAATCCTTGCAAGTGTTACTTACAAGGATTCATAAATATTGCTGAAGCAAATTAAAGACACATACTGAATAATAATAAAAATAAATTTTATAGCCAAAACATTTATGGTGTAACTAAGTAAAAACTTGTGTGCTCCAGTAAGTAAGTATGAGAGTTATCGTCTCTGCACATACAATATGCGAACATATTACCAAAAATATATCCATTAATTTTATTTTTATTTAAAGGTTTCAAATTACGCAAATTTTTTATTGCTTCAAAAGAGTTTGTTTGCTTGTTTTTATATGTCTAAGAATTTAATTAATCCTAATACATATAAAGTGAAGAGATCTTAATTTAAAAATACTTCCCAAAGTTAATAAATACTCGTATACTTTGGCAATAAATTATAATTTTAAAACAATATAAAGCGAGAAAACTCTTATTTTAAACACTCAGAATATTGAAATAAAAATAACCAAAATAATTTCAAAGTAACCCAAAATTAAAGGCACAATATAAACCACAGGGATTTACTTATTTATTAAATGAAGACTATAGACAATAACACTTACATGGCCATTACTTTGAACTAACTTACAATTTAATACCGTCTTGTTTACTTGGAATTAGTTTTGTAGCTAGAGACAACCTTGGATCATGTTGTCACATGGCACACACATAAAAATAAAGGAATGTAAAATCAACATGACGCAATTGTGATTTGAAATCATTTTAAATTTACAAGAAATAATTTTTCGTTTAAGTGTGTTAATGTTTATTTGCTTTGTTCATTGCTACAGTTCACTGTTGTGCTTAGTTGTGTGACTTGTTGTTGTTGTTGTTTATTCTTGGATGTATCGGCTATGTAGACGACAAAAAACGAATTATCAGCCAAAATTTACTGCTGCTGGCTTAAAATTTCCATTGTTTCATATTAATTTTAAATTAAAAACTATTAATCTAACCTTAAATATGTTTGATTTAAAACTATTCACTGTTAAAGAAACTTTGCTATGAACGTTATATTTCATTTTAAATCAACATGAATATAACTTTAATTTAAAATAAATTTTATGTTAAATAATTATTTAAATCATGCTGAATAAAAATTCATTTCACATACGCTGGGTATTTATTTAGTGTATAGCTAAAGTAGAGTTTGAAGCTATTGTGGCTCCAGTGATTAGCGCGCGGACTATCATACAAGTGCCATGAGTTCAAATCTTCGCTGGGGCAGCCAACTGCAACACGAAGTTTTCTGATGTCTATGCTAATAAACATCACGTAAGTAAAATAGTTAATAAAATAGCTACATTAAAGTCATGTTGTTTCACCTTGATATAACGATAATTCAACATGATTCTTAGTGTTGTTTCAATTTGTTTCAACTTGAAATAACGTTGTCTCAGCTTGAAATAACTTTGATTTCAACATGATTCTTCGTGTTGTTCCAATATCAAATTTGCATTGTTTCAATTCAAAATAACTTTGATTCACCATGATTTTTCGTATTATTTTAGTATCAACTTCATTTTGATTCAACTGTACTGCAATATTAAATCAACAAGGAATGTAATTAATTCAAAAGGATAAATGTTCCTTCAAGATTATTGTAAATCATGTTGAATTAACATAAAACGACTATGAAGCAAAATCACTACCGAAATATTTTTAATTAACCTAATTTTCGACGATTTTAATTTGAAATTTTTCTGTGTGCAGTTGCTCAGTATGGTACTTATGAAGGTCATAGGATTTTAGCATGATGCTGGGAATACTGCCAGAACTGCCACTGCAGACGACCTCCAAGTTGGTTTATAACTGACTAAGACTGATGACTAAGCAAGTCGTATGATAAATGACCAGAGTTAACATAATGGGCTTTGCAGCGATGCACAGTGAATCAAATCCGAAAAAAGGAATTTACGATTTTTTTATTGAAATTTTATTTTTTTTGTTATGCCAATCGAAAGATGCAATCAATACAATCAACATTTACTATGTATCATTTTTTCGGAAAATTAATATTTCACGAAATATGATGACAAATGTGTTTTTTACTCAGGAACGAAAACTAAGTTGTTCCAGTGGTCCAAGAACGTCATTGATCTAGTCGTCTCGTTTCGCAAGTTCTATTCTATTACTGTTTAGCTATCATATAGTGAAAAAATCGCATCGATTTAGTTGTAGGTTTGCCTGATATGACAGATTGAAGGTAAGCACTTTTTATGAGTATGAATAATATGATAGTATGTACTATAATATTACTCATACGGTTACAATTTTACCCTAAAAATAGGAAAATCGTCGAAAAGCAGGTTAATCTAAAATTTTTCGGTAGTAATTTTGCTTGATAGGCGTTTCATGTTAATTCAACATGATTTACAATAATCTTCAATGAACATTTGAGTTAATTACATTTCATATTGATTTAATATTGCAGTACAGTAAAAATAAAATGAAGTTGATACTAAAGTAATACGAAAAATCATGTTGAATCAAAGTTATTTCGAGTTGCAACAAACGAATTTGATATTGGAACAACACGAAGAATCATGTTGAATCGAAGTTATTTCAAGTTGAAACAACGTGAATTTGATATTAAAACAACACTAAGAATCATATTGAATTATAGTTATATCAAGCTGAAACAACATAACTTTAATGTAACTATTCTATTAATTATTTTACTTACGTGATGTGTATTAGCATAGGCATCAGGAAACTATATTTTGTAGTTGGCTCCCCCAGTCAAGATTTGAACTCGTGCCACCTGCATGATCGTCCGAGCGCTAACCACTGCAGCCACAACAGCTTCAACCTTTAGTTTAGATATACATTAAACATATACGATCGTATGTAAAACTAATTTCATTTTAATTCAACATGACTTAATTGATTATTTAACATAAAACTTATTTAAAATTAAAGTTATAATCATGTTGATATAAAATGCAGTGTAACGCTTATAACAAAGTTGTTTTAACACCGTTGGTAACTCGATTTTTGTCGGCTATATAAGAATAAAGTACAACAAAACAACATAAAAACAACAAGAAGTCACACAACTGAGTACAACAATGAACTGTAGCAACAAACAAAGCATATCAACACCAACACACTTAAACAACATATTCAGCCATGTCACAGATTCCGTTCGGATTGGCTTCGATTCAGTAGTTTTTATTCCGAAAAAGTACATATTTGATTCTTTAGATTCCGTTTATTTTATATTTCGATTTTACAATGATAAAGTTTTTATATCTTGAGGCGTTTGTTTACTCTTGTTTATATATGTAAAGCTCACATTAAGCTTTTTATTAACATGAAAGCTCATGAGCAAATATTTCTTTGACGCTCCTAAAAGTATGCACGTTTTTTAATATTTACTGCAAATGAAGTCTGTAGAAAAGTGTTTTTCAATTCCACTTTGAAATTTAAAAGTGGTTTGATACGAAGAAAATTTTCGGGTTTCGTTTTGTGAAGAAGCAACTTACGGAATTGAAACCACTTCCGATCGGAATGGTATTCTGTGACATGGCTGATTATTTCTTGTAAATCTAATATGATTTTAAATCAAAATTGCATCATGTTTATTTTTTACATTCTTTATTTTCCTTGTGTAGATGAACGGGTATATGGGCGTTTCGTGGGACACCCAATCCAATATTTTCTTTACAATATCTTTTAGAGTTGTTATTCGGTTAAACGTATTTTTACCGCGTTCATCCATAAACTCTAATAAAAGTCTAGCCAGAAAGAGTTCATGTAAATCCCATTACATTGGTCTAGTAAAAAATTGATAAAAACCTGCACCTGCTTACAGCTGTGTATACCTACGACATAGAGCTATAGCTCCATGAGCTCACTCACAAGTATACTTGTGAGTGCTCACACGTACTATCCTATTGGGAAGACCACCGTGAGATAAGGCCGTCATGGCAAGTCATACATCCTATTTGGTGATTCCCAGACAAATCTTAGGCCATGTTCAGTTTTGATCGCCATTAATATAAAAAATCTTTTTACATCAATATTTTATTTTCATTGATTTCTATGCCCCACAAAAAAAATATTTAATTATGATTTATTTAATAGCTTCACTGCACTGTAGTTTTCTGCCTTAAATTTACACTTAATTGATTTTAAACAATCAACGACCAATCACTATTGTTTTTATGAAGAACATGCCACTTTCCCTGCTCAATTCATAGTCATTTACTTGGTAGAATATCTAGCAGTCTATTGCATGGAAGGAAACCACAATGTGGTTCTTCTATTATGATAAATAAAATAAAAAATAAAAATAAAAAAAGATTATAATTCCAGAATAATTTAACGTTTTGGCCACAATCATTGTTACATGGTTGAACATTTAATGTTGTTGTTAACAAGTGCTCCAACGTCAAGTTGTTTTTATAGAAATTTTTGATTTTGTTGTTTGTGTTATTGTTTGCCTCTATGCGGTGAGCATGTGTATTAAAAGTTAATGCTTCGTTTCATTTATTTAATTAGCAAATTTTTGCAAAAGGTTGTACAAAGTACCGAGTGGTCATAATCATGAAGTCAATCGAATGATAAATCGAAGTCAGTTTTATATTAATTAAAAAATTTATAAAATCATTTCAATTGAAATTTATCTTAGGCTTATATAAAGGACCTTTTTATCCTCATTTTATAATGTGTAATGCTAAACTTTAATTTTATTCATTGCACACTTATTACATATCCTTCGTCGTTACGTTTAAAGTGTTTTGTTTTACTGACACAACATTATCGTTTATATTGTCACAACATTATCAACATTCAGTGCAAAAGTCATACAGACGCTAAAGATTTACGATGTAAAACGCTTAACGACCTTCTCTTGTTACTCCTGAACGAAATGTTGTTGTGCCAAAAACAAAAACGGCGAAAAACAAAAACATTAGTGCCACATTTTTTTCTTTGCATAAACCGCCCTCCTGTGAAAAGGAAATCATGGATAGATTTGCAAAAGCTTTACGCGATCATTTGTCATTTTATTTTTTCTACGCTTTTAACTTTTTTCTCTCGTAAGGTTGGGAAGAACATTTTACGTGTGAAGAATGTTGGCAGACAGTAAAAGTACACGTAATTTACATTTGTTGTTTGGGGGAGTTTAAGGAGGCTTAAAAGTGGTAAAAACGATATAATATCATATGAATTATTTATATTGAAATAAAGTGATTTTAATCATATATGTATACATTTTGTTTAATAAAATCATTATGAAAAAATGTTTTATTTAAGAGAAGTTATTGTTGATATATTATGAAAATATTTGAAGGAAAGTTTCTTTTTGAAATATCTCGTAATGTGACAGAGACTGATGATATTAAATTTTAGATACACGCTGAGAAAATGCATGGCTGTGACATGGTTGCGACAACTATATTATGATTGTGATAATCAATATATGGTTGTAGCAAGCAAACTATTGTTGGTTGTCTATATTTTATAGTTTTATCCACCATGAATATGTTCTTTTTTACAGTTCGCTATTCAATTATTACTGTCCACAACAATTGCAACATGATTGGACTACAACTAAAAGTAAGCAAACAAGTCTACATCATACCAGGTGTGGATCCAGGAGAGGGGTTGTTTTGTTGATTGGTATACGTGTTAGAATCAATAGGATTCCGTTTCCATTCGTTAGTATCAACCCATTTAGGTTCGAACCCAGATCTCGAATCCGGTTGTAGGTACTAGATCCAACCCATCGCATTGAGATACCTAATCAGGTCACCTAGACCAATTTCTGCTAGACCAATTTCTGCTAGCTCTGATAGATCGTCTAGTATATTGCTGTCCAAGAATTTGTGTATCGAGAGGTGCAAGCCGGGCACTCGCAAAGAAAGTGAAACTCTGTTTCTTCTTTACTTTGATCCTGGCAGGGACGGCAGAACGCATTGTAGGAAAGGCATATCCTGCCAGCGTGTCTGCCGATCGCCCAGTGCCCCGTCACTACTGCGGCCCTACGGTTTCTGTTAGTTGTTGTTGTTGTTGTAACAACTCTGCTGCTGTCGCCGGGAGCTCCTTCCTGAAAATATTGAGAGTTTTATAGGATTAGTATTATTATTGGGTGGAGGTTGGAGTTGGAGAAATCTTGCCACCTCAGTAGGCCTTAGCCATAGGACAATAGGTTGGAGTGTTGTGCACCTATTTTTGCAATTAAACAAATGAGCAGTATCGTGGGGGCTTTGAAGACAATCTTGGCACCGGCTTAGGGCACCTGGAAATAATCGTTCCTGGTAGCAGTTCAGCATACTGCTCCATCCGTTCCTTAACTATGCCAGAGTTGAGAGAGATTGTATAGGCAGCCGGCGCTCACTGCCTGAAATCGCAGGGCGTCGGGTACTGACAAGCCATCAGAAATTGCTTTGTTAGCAGTACATCATGCTGCCTCACGGGTAGCATTAATGTCTCCTCATGCAGATAGTCTTTGTTAGTCATTTTTATACATCCTGTTGCGATTCTGAGTGCATTGTTTTGTGTTGTTTGCAGCACTCGGCATTGGGTGTCTCTAAGGAACGAGGTCCGTATTGGGGCGGCATAGCTTAGGAAGGAGCGACCTATCGCCCCATACGTCGCCACTATGACCCCCTTGTTCATGCCCCAAGAGGTTTATGAAAGTGCTTCTAGGATCTTGATTGGTTTATATAGGTGTCATGCGATGAGAAGTGTAGGAGACTGTCTAAGACTATACCTAGGATTTTGGTATTTTTGACCGTCTGCCTTCGACAGAGATGTCAAGTTGCATCCTTACTTCTTTCGTCTAAGGTGATGGCTTCAAGTTACGTTAGTTAGTTGTATTGTACGCTTATCGTTGTAGCAAGGCTACATCTTCCTAGCAAACTTACACGTGCTCAACTTGCTCCATCTGTCTTTACCTTTCTGCAGATAGTATTTGAAAATATGGTTTCTAATAGTGCCAAATGGCATGGCTACTAATTCAGCAGTAGAGGCGTTCATAGCAGAGCCAGTCCTGGCCAGCTCATCTGCCTATTCATTGCCAAGAAAGTTACTATATGCAGGAATCCAGATGAGGCTGACGTCTGCCTGGCCACTTAATCTGGATAGCATGTCTTTGCACTGGCTAACTAAAGTAGAAGGAGGGTTAGATTATATTCCCCAATCAAAATATCTTTTAGCTCTATTTCGTTGTCTAAAATTACTCAGTAAACAAATTTTAAATATCTTTAAAAAAAAAGAAATCATAATTATTTTAATCATTCCCTTGTAAGAGTTTTCTTTCCTTAACCAAAAACAAGAACAACAAAGTTGTGTTATAATTACTTTTGATTAATTACAGCCATATCCGTGAGTGTTTTATGTTCTAACAAATACCACGTAAGATTTATTTCCGTTCGTAGTGGAAACTAACAAGTGTAGTACCAAGTTTTCCAGGTAAGAAACATACAACGTCTTCTTGCTTATCTCTCTCTCTCTCTCACTATTTCTCGGCAGGCAGAAGGGAAGTGCATTCGAAGGAAATATATTTACTCGTATGTGTACAAGATAAACCTTTAGCAAGTTACTCTTTTGAATACTAGAGAATCGTGTTCTTCCTCTAGCATGGCATACAATATCAAAGGTAGTTGCGACAATAGTAGAGTTATAGAACTTGCTGCTGTAATTGTCGCAAGAAGGCGTCTTTTGGAGCGCGTAATTTATGATTTTTCCGTTAGACATTAGACACAAAAGACATTAAAAGCTAATTGTAATTATAAATTGTACCTATTTTGTATAAATATGAATGTGTATGCGTATGTGTGATTAATATTTAAAACGCTGTTTATGAAAATAGTATCTGTGTTTGAATGTCAAAATACTTGTACTCCTTTAGTTAGCAAACATCCTTTGCAATTGTGCAAATGCATTACATGTTTTTTTACCCGTTGTTTTCTTGTTGTGTCTTGTCTTGTCTTGTAAATAACGACATTTTGTATGAATTTATAGTTGCTAAGAATTCATAACAATTCTTGCATACACTATATAGGAGAATATACGAGTATGTAGGATAGCAATTTGAATGTATGGAAATTATAACTCTGTGTTTCTAAGTATGTTAAAGCATATATTTTGGGAATTTGTTATTTCTATTCCTCTTATTATTATTATTTTTTTTTCTTTTTTGGAATTTAACAAATGTTGTGTCAATTTAGTTAATTGCCAACAATTATCTTAATGAGCGCCCTGCCATTTCTAAATCAGACTCAAGAAAAAAGAATTATTATAACGAAACAAAAGAAAAATTTCTTCCAGTTGACTTGTAATATAAACGACCTTATGACGCACTCGTAATTATTACTCAAACTCTAAGTGAAGACTTTGAAAGAGTGATTTCATAAATGGTTAATGGCGAGAATATTATTACATAAATGTAGTCCATTTCAAAAGTTATAGGAAATTTCGAAAATATACTACACACATATGATTAAACACAGAAAAAAAAGGGAATGTAAAATCAACATGACGCAATTGTGATATGAAACCATTTTAAATTTACAAGAAATAATTTTTCGTTTAAGTGTTTTAGTGTTTATTTGCTTTGTTCATTGCTACAGTTCACTGTTGTGCTTAGTTGTGTGACTTGTTGTTGTTTATTCTTGAATGTGTCGGCTGTGTAGACGAAAAATAAACGAATTACCAATGAAATTTTACTGCTGCTGGCTTAAAATTGCCATTGTGTCATGTTGATTTTAAATGAAAAATTATTAATCTAACCTTAAATCTCTTTGATTTAAAATTGTTCGCTGTTAAAACAACTTTGTTATAAACGTTACATTTCATTTTAAATCAACATGACTATAACTTTAATTTCAAAAAAATTTTATGTTAAATAATCATTTAAATCATGTTAAATGAGAATGAACCCCATTTTACATATGATGGGTATTTATTTAGTGTATAGCTAAAGTAAAGTTTGAAGCTGTTGTGGCTGCAGTGGTTAGCGCGTGGACTATCATGCAAGTGGCACGAGTTCAAATCTTGGCTAGGGCAGCCAACTACAATACCAAGTTCTCTGATGCCTATGCTGATAACCATCACGTAATTAAAATAATTAATAAAATAGCTACATTAAAATCATGTTGTTTTACCTTGGTATAACTATAATTCAACATGATTCTTAGTGTTGTTTCAATATCACATTCATGTTGTTTCAACTCGAAATGATTCTTCATGTTGTTCCAATATCAAATTCTCATTGTTTCAACTCGAAATAACATTGATTCAACATGATTTTTGATTTAACTGCAGGACAATAAAAAGGATAAATGTTCCTTCAAGATTATTGTAAATCATGTTGAAATCACATGAAACGCCTATGAAGTAAAATCACTACCGAAAAATGTTAAGCTAACCTGCACAGAAAAAACAAAATTTCATTTCCTTTAAAGAAATTCAATGAAATAGAAAATATTTTGTCCACGAACGGACCTTCAAACAAATTTGTTGATATAGACAAAAATATCTCAATAATTTCATTGAAAAGAAAAGTGTTTTTTTAGTGAACAAATTTAATTAAATCTATAAAACAATTTTTCTAAAAATATTTAAAAATTGTAAACAAAATAATTAGCTAAATCAAACAAAAAGATTTACTAAATTTTCTGAAAAATATCAAAAAAATACTTTTGTCTAAATTTATAAAACAATTAGTCTAAAAATACTAACAAATATTAAACAAAATAGTTTACTTAATTAAGCAAATATATTTAGTGGATTTTTTGTAATATATCAAACAAAATTTTTGTCTGGGTCATCATCATCATCCATTAAGCATTTATGATATTTTACGTTGTTAATGTGTTCAAGTCTGAATGTTTATCTAAAGACTCTAAAAGAATGAATGAGAATTAATGCAACGACATTAACGAATAGATTCACTCAAAAATCTTAATTAAACAAACTTGGTACAATCGCATTCCTTTTGCTATCATTGTTGTTGCTCTTTCTGTGTCTCAGAGTTCCAAGCCGGGGCCTTTTCGTCGGCGGCGGCGGCGCTGACAATAATGGTCGGCGGCGGCGGCGGCGTTTACAACGATGACTCGGCGGCGGCTTAAATGTCGGCTTGAACGAAAATATACTGAAAAAATTGTTTAACATAAAACAATTGAAAAAAATATTTTTTTCTAGCTAAAAAATTTTAATATTTCACAAAAAATAGTTGTTTTGTATAACAAAAGACAATCGGCGGCGGCTCGGCTTGGAGAAAAAGGACCGGCGGCGGCTAGCCGCCGATTTTGAGCCGATCGACTTGTTACTCTGGTGTGTATGTCATCATCGGGGTTTTTTTATAACATAGTTTTTCTTGTTGTTTTTGGTGTTTGTGTCCTAAATAAGAGTCTAACAAACAATTCATAGATTATGTACAGAACATTTACGGAAAACTAAATTTATTTTTAGACAAACTTTTGTTTGAAAATTTTTTTCTGATAATATTTTTTTTTTGTTAGTTAGTGTGGTTTTCGACGATTTTCCATTGAAATTTTTATGAGTGTAAATGCTTAAATAAAATAATGAGATTCACATGGTGTGCTAAGTGTTATTATTGTATGTGTAAAGTTTTTTACAAACTTAAGAAACTGCTGATAATATTCTGACATGACAAAAAAAAATCAACAAAAAATATACGGTTAAATACAAATACCAAGTTTATAAAATTTAGCACAATACAAACGATACAACAACTAGTACATCCTTCCGAATTTCTTTAATAAATAACACTATACAAAAAACTGAAACTTTTTCTAAATATATTCTATGCCGAGTCAATATATTTCACTGTGCAATCCAAGTTTGTCACTTCGAATGTTTCACTTGAAACTTTTGCTTATACCGAAAATGTATAAGTGTAAATAATGCAAAAATTCCTTTAAATTTCTGATTCCAACAAATATATGTATGTGTATATATAAATTCATCTACACTACACATACGTTAGTAAATAAATATTTACAACGATGCTCTCTTAACAGTAAAACAACTGGAAGAAAGAAATAATAATCAGGCTTATACACATATTTGGCTGTTAAAATATGGGGCGTGTGTAGTTGTCACCAAAGTTGTCATGTATATATATTTAATTCTAACATTTATTGTCACACTAAATACATCTTCCACTGACTACTGCGACTGCTTTTCACCACTTCTGCTTAAATGCTATAGAATTATCAGAAAATAAATTGTAGTACACAAGACATATTTGTACGACACGTCGCCTAGAAATATATGAAGCAAATTATGCGCATTAATATCAAGTCATTAGTTTCACAAAAGCATAAATTTATGAAATTAATAAGAAAAAAGAAAATTCCATGCTAAAATGTTATTCATTAATATGTTCTATTTTTTTCAGATATTAGAAAAACTTTGTCAAATGATTAAGATGTGATTATAAGTTTTTTTTATATTTTTAGTAAAATTTTAGGGTTTTGGAATCGGGAGTTACCGGCCGGTAATTCCAGGGAATATACTAGCTAGTATTCCCGGGAAAACGGGAAATTAAAAGTAGATATTATTTTAAAAATTTATGGACTTAGTTGACATATCTATAAAATGTAGTAAGTGACAGCGAAATTTATTTTAATTCATATAAGGAAAGTGTATTGTAATACTGTTTTTCTTTAATATTAATAAAATTTTCAATGTTAATTTAAAATAATACAAAAATTCGTTTGCTACGTTTTTCATCGTCTTTTTAATTTGTAGAAAATAAAAATGTGAACGAAGGGCTCAAACTTATACGGAAATTTCATAAAAACTCCATGAAATTAAAGTCATGCCATTTTTCCTAACCTGTCTACGAGAAAAATTATTGCTTGATTCGAAAACTACATGGCAAGATGAATTTAGTAGAGCGTGTCGTTTAATACCCTGTTCAGAGATGAATTTTTAATTGACACAATTTAATTTTAATTGAGCAATTAAGTTTAGTGTTCACACATGGTAAATTAAGCTTACTCAATTAGCATTTGACTTGCCAATGGTGTAATAAGTATACAGGTGGCTGCATAAGGGCAACGAAAACAACAAAACAAACAAAAACTAGATAATGATTGTCAAAAAGTACACGTGTTTGACATAGCTTATGCACAAAATTAAAAGAGCAAAAATTAATCATCTGACGTTATACAGCAATCTGTATACTTATTACACTATGGGCTTACCACTGTAAACAATTTTTGCCTCCAACTGAACATACTTCGCGGTAAACATACTTGTCACAAAGGGTTGCATTTCGAACTTTACTCTATTTATAAACCAATTAAGTACTAATTGTTTAATTTATTAATTGAAGCCTTGTATGGTAAATTGAGCTCAATTAATGCCTTAATTAAGGCGTATGTCTGAACAGGTTATAATCACTATATCAGAACATGGTGGAATACTTTGTATAAGTATCAATGATTGCTATGCCCTAATCGTTTCCTAAAGGAAATAATTCGATCTTAAAAGAACTTTGAGGGATTTTCCGCAGAGTTAATGAAAACATTTTGATAAAGTTTAGTGGAATTTCTAAGCTCATAGAAGCTGTAACAACTTTGAGTTGTCACGATTTAAATTTATTATAAATTGATGATTTTATTGAAAGCCTAAAGGAAACGTTTAAAGGAAAATAAAATGAAACATCAAAAATAATTAGACTGACGGTGGCTTAAGGTATGTATTATTCAGGGCAGCTGAACTATAAGAAACCTCCCGGAAATTTAGAAAGAAAAACAAGAAACTCTACGGCAAGTTATTTATAAAATCATTTGTAGGCCTTAAAATGAAAATTTTAATTAAATAATTACGGTAATAGTCATCAATTGCGGTGTTAATACGATATCTTATTGCGTAATAACTATAAACAATTATTTGCTTGAATTCAATTACACAGAAAAAACAAAATTTCATTTTCTGTAAAGGAATTCATTGATATAGTAAATATTTTGTCTAGGAACGGACCTACAAAAAAATTTTTAAATATACACAAAAATATCTCAACAATTTCATTGAAAAAAACGAGATTTTCAATGAACAAATCGTTTAAATTTATAAAACAGTTCGTCTAAAAGTATTTACGAATTGTAAACAAAAAACAATTTACTAAATCAAACAAAAAGATTCACTGAAAGTTCTGTAATATATCAAACAATATTTTTGTCTGAATTTATAAAACAATTAGTCTAAAAATACTAACAAATATTAAAGAAAATAGTTTACTTAATCAAACAAAAAAATTTACTGGATTTTTTGTAATATATCAAACAAAATTTTTGTCTGGGTCATCATCATCCATTAAGCATTTATGAAATTTCACTTAGTTAAACATGCTCAAGTCTTAATGTTTATCCAAACACTCTAAAAAAATGAATGAGAATTAATGCAACGACATTAACGATTTAATTCACTCAAAAATCTTCAGTAAACAAACTTGGTACAATGGCATTCCTTTTGCTATCATTGATGATGTTGTTGTTGTTGTTGCTGTTTGTTGTTGTTGTTGTTGTTGTTGTTATATGTGTGTATGTCGTCACCGGGTTTGTTTTTTTACGACACAGCTTTTCTTGTTGTTTTTGGTGTTTGCGTCCTAAATAAGAGTCATACAAACAATTAATTGCTTATGTAAAGAGCATTTACTGAAAATGAATTTATTTTTAGACTAACTTTTGTTTGAAAATTTTTTGGTGATAATTTTTTCTGTGTTAAAGTTCTTAAAAATTTGTTTTAAAACTGTTATGTTAATTTTTATTTAAAAATAATGTTTACATTATTTACAAATTGCATTTAAAATATCTACTTAATATAGAAAATCAAATTTTCCCGGGACTCCCAGGAATTCCCGCCAAATCCCAAAACCCCAACCCTTGTAAATTTATAAATTAATTATATTAAATTTATTATATGAGATATTCTCCCAATTTTATTTTTAAAAAGTATATTTTTGGCTTAATTGAAAGTTGTGTAAATTACTAATCTCAAGTTATTAGTTTCGGAAAAGCTAAGCTGTAGGAAGGAACAACATGCTGTGTTCAGAGGACGACCCATCCCCTCATAAGATTTCATATGTTTGTTCTTTTCATTTTTTTTTCTATCAGTTATTAGGAATATAAACAATTTAATCGAATTATTTAATTCCCTTATTCTGTAACTATTTGTCGTCGTCGTCAACACGAGAAAATTTGAACATGTCTACTCGTTGCACTATGGTACAGACCGCCACTTTCTTTGGCCAAAACCATTTTAGGGCGAAGTTCTTTTATCGATTCTTATTAAGGCTGGTAGAAACATTCCCTTCCGGTGACAGCACAATATAGTGACAAAAAAAGTCGGCACTGCCACGCCCATTCAAAGTAAATATTATTTTTAAGCTACTTTTATTTAATGGAATCTTATGAAACCTGGCACACACATTAAGCTCCATACACATTAACCCTAAAACACATTTTAAGTTCTGAATGATTTCTGGCGGTCGGGTTAAATGCTTAGCTTGGTAGTCTTTGAAACTTATAATAGAATTGTATGGCTAATATTTCGCCGCTGAAGGGCAGTTTTTAGCACCTATTTTTAAGGAAGCAAAAAAGTCATATACGAAGAAGAGTTAGAAAGGGCTGAGCTAGCCTTATACCTTAAACGTAAGGCTTACGAGATATGCCGAGTACTACTGAATAAGTATGTAATTAAGCCTTAAACACATTTTAAGTTTTGAATGTTTTCTGGCGTTCAAGTTGAGTCTGCAGCTTGAGTGTCTTTAAAGATCTATAGTAGAATTTTATGGCAAATATTTGTATACAACAATTAAGGCCGCTATATCGCCATTGAAGGAGATTTTTTGCCCCTTTTTTAATAAATGGACTAAAAGACCCATACAGCGAAGAGTTAGAGGGTTAAAATATTGTATAAATATGATTCTTGTGGTGTTTTAAATAAAAGTTCTAAATACATCATATAGCTTAAACGTAAGACTTAAAAGATTTCCTATGTCGAAGAAGAGATGGGAACACTCAAATTGGATTATCTGGGACTATGCGCAGAAAACTCTAATAATATCTGCTTTAATTAACAAATATTAAAGCTCGTCACATTCCATCAACTAAATAACATGCCACATTAAGGCAGGTTCGGATGCAGCTTGAGGTTCCTGGGGGAAGGTTAATTTTCAATGCAACTTATAATTTTTTAAAACTTTTTTTAGCAACACAATACAAATTAAAGATAATTTATTCGTTTTAAGCAACTGAAGGAATATCATTTTCTCTTCCCCAGTATCCTTACCAGCATCCATCAGCAAAAAATCAAAAAGATAAAACACTGAAGGGCCCATTAGCAGACCATTTTTAGTAAATTGATCTCATTTTACACGCGTACACCTTAATTGAGATTTTTATGTGGTAAAAATGCAAACATCTTTATGTATTTGAATCTTCTATAAATAAAAGTATGTGCGTTAGTTATTTCTAACAAGTACAAGTGTATATGAGTTTGTTTAATTTTATTTTTTTTTTGTTTTTCTTCATTCATTTATTTGCGGGAAATGAACAAAACGTACACAGGACGAAAATAAGAGAGTAACAGAGAAATTAGTAATCAGCATGAATATCTTAGCCAGATGGCTTAATACAACTGGAAACGTGACCAATGTTTTATCCAGCATTTTTTGCTTTAAAGTCAATGTTTGTTAAGACAAGACAACAGGCATGATGCTTGCTATCATCGTCATGAGCATCATGATTTGGTTAGTAATGAAATCACATTTACACATATTAAATGAACAAAAAAATAAATAAAAAGCCACAAATGGTTGTAGGTTGAAATACCTGGAGAAAAAACACTTTCGAACATGCATTTCTTTAAGAATAAAATCAAGAAAGCTTGAAATATGCCTCCGGAATAATAAATAACTCCCTCTACAAATTGGACAGACAGACATACTTGAAAATGAAAGGATATAATATATTAAGTATTTTATAAGAAAAATATTTTAGTATTTCAATGAAAGTGTTAAGTGTTGGTAATTTGAATAAAATGTTTTAGGGTTTTGATATGGATCTCTCAGTATTGTTTTAAAGAAAATTATTTCTTTTTGCAAAGTGGAAAGGTGGAGGTATAGTAAAGTTAGTTAAATTACACTACGCAACAAAATTAAACTTTTATTATGACCTTTGATGACCACTCTTTTTTGTTTTTGATTGATTATTGTCTCTTAACTACAAAATCAGCCAAAATTTTAAATTCTATGGCTATTTTTTTTAATTTTTTCCTAAAATTTGGGACTTTTAATATCAGATGTAAACTTTCGCAAATTTGCAAAAATCAATCAGCTAATTTCACTTTATTGTGAATAAAATCAGCATTAATCCATCGATTTTCATGAAATAAAGCTTATTTTATTTGGTGTATACTAGGCTATTCATTCGGTTAATCGTTAATCGTTAATCGGCTAACCGGTTAATTACTACCCGATTAACTGACCGGCTAATTTAAAATTGGCTATTTTCGATTAACGGTTAAACCGGTTAATTTCAGTCGATTAATCGATTAACCCACATAACAAATTTTTCATATTTTGTGGTATTATAACGTAACTTTTGTGTGTTTTATTATTTGTTTCGTCTCATATACAAAATGTATGTGTTTAGAAGTTATTTTTAGTACAAATAAATAAGTGTATTCAGTGATTTTAATTCAACTAAAATATTAAAATCTTTGGACGTGGCTGTAAAAGAGTTTAACAAATACTCTGCTACTCTAGTTGAACTTGAGGGAATTACGTATTAAGTTTTTGTTTAATAGTTTTATAAAAATCCAATAATACTGCCGCCAATGATTTAATTAAAATTCTAATGATTAGATTTAATGAGAGACGAATTCAATTATTTTATACCACCACTCAGGAATATGTCCTTCTAGCAACAGCGTTTTAAAATACAGTAGAAAAACGGAAACTAAGGAATTCGGAAATAAAATTGTTTGCAGAATGTTCATCGCTGAGCGCTGCCAGTATGAGTCAGATGATGACCTTACAACAGAAGAAACTCTCGATAGTAATACAAGAAATGCTTTAACAGAATTAACCGAAACAATTAGAAGTCTAAGAATTTGAAGAAAAAAAATTATAACAGTACTCTAATGACATAATGGAAAATGACTGAGAAACTAGATATTCTGTATTATGGATTGCTTTCGATTTCTTCAACATCTACGATAAATTAAAGGATTTTTGCTCAAGTTTTATCAAAACTAAAGAAGAGAATCTGTTAAATCCGAAGCATTTAAACCAAATTATTTTTCTGAAAGATTGTTTTAGAAGACCTTCTTAAACTATTGAAGTAACTGATATAATGATCTCACAAACTTGTTAATTTTTTTTATGAATACATATTTATGATTTTTTTTTTTTGCTTGATTTAGTTCAAGAATTGTTATGTGTATGTTATTTTTTTTTACTAATAAATTCAAAATAATAGATAATTTATGCATTTTTATGTGTTGAAATTACTTGATTTATGAAAAAAAAATATTAATCGGTTAAGCGGTTAATACCGAAATTAACCGATTATTAACCGATTAAGCCAAAACCTCGATTAATTAATCGAGTGATTAGCCGATTAAAGCAGAAACCCAATTAAATGAATACCCTAGTGTATACGTAGTTTTATGATTAATTAATAAAAACAAGACATAAATTTAAAAAATCAAAAAACTCGACTGCGTAAAAAAATAAAAGAAAACAACTTTAAACCGTCACAGATCCTAAACTGTCATTTGAAACTAAAAATCATAAGAGAAACCTAAAGATGATTTTTAAATATCTGTCGACTGATACCCATTTTGATATAGTTCGCTGACTTTATATTTTTTTCGTATAAACAAAATGGCGTCTGTTGGCCGGCCGCCTTATTGAATTTTGACTACTGTCATATCTTTAGAATTAAGACGAATCGATTGACGTAAGAGTCATCAAAATCGGCCTGTGCGTTCGGTTTATATAATGCCGCAAAGAAACCACATACATACATACATAGACTGATAAACACAATACCCTTCTTTGCGTCGCGCAGTCGGGTAATAAACTTTGCCCAAGAAATATATAGGACATTATTTTTTGAAGCGGAGAATCCAAAAAATTCCGTGATATTTGGCATAATTATAGTTCTAGTGGGTATAAATGTATATGCAAATTAATTTTCTTTGTATGATGTATATTTCCCGAGATATGGGATGCGAAAGTGATGCCGTTTTTTCAATTATTGTTTCGAAGTAGAAAAAAAAAATAAGCCAAAGAAATTAAAATAAATGATTCTTATAGGAAATTGCCTGATCTTTGTAAAAAGAAATATTTAATTTAAAAAAAAATTTTTTTTTGTGTTCAAAACCGGAAATGGCCAATTGAAATTAAAATTTTTCTAACATCGACATGTTTATTTTTGTTTAATTTTAACAAAATTGGCCTACGGTGTCCTATTATACTGTAAAAGTTGGTAATGGGACCTCAATAAGTTTAAAAGTTATGTAAATTTCTCTAAGACATAATAAAATTTTATAAGAAAATGTTTAGTACAATATTGGGACCAGCTAACACATTAAATGTAAGTTTTACACGATATCTCATAATTGAAAAATTAAATTAAAACCGAACTCAAGCCAAAATAATTAAAACTTCTTTGGACCCATAAAGTTCGATTAAACTCATAACTTAATTGATAAAATCTATAGTTAGATATATGAAAAAAGGACAGATAGGCAACTATAGTCTGAAGTAAAAAGCAACTAGTGTAGTTCTGACTACATACTAGGTACTTTGTCTGCAGGGTATTTCTTGTAAATTTAATATGATTTCCAATCAAAATTGCTTTTTTTTCTGTGTGAATAAATTTTGTTTAAATATTTATTTTTGTTGTTGCATAGTGTTACATATCTATGTATATCTCTGTCATTTAATCATAATATCTTAAGTCGAGTTAAGTCAAAACCGAGATAATCGAGTTAGTTAAATTCTGGTTGGGTCCAATCCGTTTTCAAAAGTTATCATATTAGCTTAAATGAAAAAAAAAAAATAAACAAAACATCTTTGTTTTTGTAGATTTTGCTTTTGCAATGAGAAAATTATGACAACAGTTTTTCTCTGCTTTCAACTGGTGTTGTTGCAGGAATGCCTATAAGACTAAAAGGGAGGAGAGTTTGCCGACTGTTTAAACCTTTCTGTACTATTTGACTTACATTTATATAATTTGATTTCAAGGTTTTATTGTTTTATTGAAAACTAGAGGTGCCTGCCACTTCGCATCCTAAAAGTACATTTAATGGCTGTGGAATATAGTAATATGAAGTTCTTTTGAAAATATTTAAAGTTGCCGTTATGCAAAATAAACAGTGCAGCCAACTTAAAAATAAATATCTTTTTAACTACCAGCAACATTTATATTAGAAAAATTGCGTATTTTCGTAATTTTTTCTATTTCAACTCAGAAATGCGATATTTTATTGCGTTAAAAAGTATCCTAAATTTTAACCTGGACTCTAAAGTACCTCCATACCAAAGGGGGTTTTCCGTGATGCGTGTTCGGATAGACGGACAGACAGACAGACAAAAATTCCAAAAGTTGCTGTTGTATTTTTTACATCGATTACTGTTTACCCCACCATAAAATATTTCATATACAGACACGTCTCTTTTACAGTTTTATAATAAGTATAGCCACAGATAAAAATATGTTTGTTTTCTCACGCTGCAACTAATCGATAGTGATTGAAAAGATACTCACAACCGCATCTCTAATAGATAAAACCAACATCGGCATTTTTTCATAATTACAACATCTGTATTTACTACATATCAGTACTAAATACATGACCCCATAAAACATTTTCTAAGGTATATACCTTGCAGACAAAGTAACTAGTATGTAGTTAGAACTATATTAGTTGCTTTCTACTTCAGACTAGTTGCCCATCGATTTTAACTAGTTCGTTTGTATATAGCTATATCCCAGTTGGAGTCCTAGTTATTGTAAACTAGTGCTCTTACTAGTTTGTTTATTTAGATTTTGTAACTGTTAAAAAAAAAACTTTGGCTCAAACGGGGTACGAACACACATTGCTCATATTCAAGGCAAGTACTCTACTCACTGAGCCACTTTCTACTTATTTTTTTAACAGCTAAAAATATGTTTTATATACAAGTCGTATAACTGAAAATTTTTTCCTTTTTTGACTAGTATCGTTATTGTCTCGATACGACTAGTAACATGATTGTTGTTTTTTTTACCAGTATCGTTACTAGTCTTGCTAAAACTAGGAATATGACTGCCCTTTTTTGACCAGTAACATTACAACTAGTAATATGACTGTCCCAAAGCGTATCTAGTTGTAAATTTAGCTGCTGGGTACATTCATATGTAAATATGTCTATATACTAACACACTTATTTTTAATCTTTTAACAATTTTGAGTTCGATATTTACACAATTGTCAAAGAATGATCTAGTTTCAAAAGAAAAAAGTTGAAGCTTTGTAGTACAGCATAAATATTCGAAGAATTTAAGATAAAATTATCATTCAGTTTTTAGCTTTCCAATGGCTGCGATCAAATTAAAATGAAAATAACATTAGCTGCTATCTGGACGTTGTTCTGTGCTATTTACTACTGTTCGGCAGCTTCTGTCATCATATTTTATGATCCAACTTCATCAGAAAATTTAGAAAATGCAACAGTTAGTCGAACTGTTGCCAAGGCGTTTGATGTAAAAGATTTGAATGATCCACCAGAAAAATATCGTTTAGATCTCAAAAGTAATGATGATGACGAGATGCTCGTGATAATCCTTAATGAAACTGAATATGACGATAAGGATTTTAGTAATTTAACCCAAGATGGTAATAATAATTTGACTAAAGCTCAGATTGGTGACGATAATGTGAGAAGAGCATTGGACGAAATTGCTCATCGTCGTGGCAGAGGTAAAGGAGGTAAAGGAGGCAAAAAATGCAAAAAAGGTAAAGGACATAAGTGCGCTTCAGGTTTCGGATGACAATAATATGGTATTTCAGGAATATAGTGAATAGAAAATGTGTAAATAAAAATTGTTGTACAAGAATATTTATCTTCTTTTTATATTCTTTGAATCTGGAAATTTTAAAATTAAATACGCTGAAATGTTCATAAATAGTGGCCAACGATATGGGGTTTCAATTGTATTAATACTTGCACTGGCCTATTTCATTAGTCAGACAATTAATACTACTGAGTGTACATGATCGTGACCATGAATGAACGTGAGTGTAACAAATCGGTGGATTAAAAGTGTGTGATTATAATTTTTTAATCATTTTATAAAATATTGAATGCTGCGCCATTCTCTCCATATGACTTCGAATTGATTTTGTTAATTTTAAAAATTATTTTCTGGATTTCTATGGGGGGTAACACACCTCCCCATCTTGTACCATATATTGCTGGAAATGGGACCACATTATAGAGTATTCCATTTCATATAAAAAAATTATTTTCAAAATCGCTTCACAAATGACGGAGAAATCAGTGAACATAGAAATAAACATACATACGTGAGGAACGTAGAAGCTCCTACACATACTTTCCGTAAAACTTTCAACTACCTCTTACGGTTCTCGAGTTGGAAGCCTATGACAGAGAAAAAGACAGTGGCACAGACGGGCAGACTAACGGATAGCGTAGCGAAAACAATAGGGGTCCTTTCAACTTTGGTGTACGGAACCCGAAAAATATAGTGATTATCGGGTGTCATAAAAAATATTTATTTTGTTACATAGTGTATGTGACCTCATTTCCGTAAAGTCGCTTAAAACACTTTTATTATGACATTCAAGTGCAATTGATATTTATTTTCTGGCTAAAATTTTATTTATATTTTGCAATTCTCTCGTACTCCACGGCTCCAAGGGATCTGGTGGTGACATTCTACCTTCATCTTTTTGCTTTTTCATAGGAGCTGATCGACCTCTTTGATGGTTATCGGGGTCTTTTTCATTATAATCCGGAGATACTCTGTAATGTATTAAAATTATTACAAAAATTTCGTTTAACTTTTAAAATTATGTCTGAAACCAACTTATTTTTACGACGTATCCTTGCACTTCTTGCTCTTTTGGCTGCATCGTCCTGCTGATATTGGCGCTTTCTCAAATGAAACTGTTTCATTGTAGCATGAACCTCTTCAGCTGTTGGTATGTCATCATACGTCTCTGGAGAATCATCATCATTGCCAGTTTCAGTTTCCACATCGGCCTCCTGTTCCACAGTTAGAACATGTTCATCTAAAGCCAGTTGAAAATCAAAGTTCTGCAAAGATGTGCAAAAAAGTCATAGGAAATGAGCTGCAATTTAAACTGTTTTTTAAACTTACCGGTACCATGTCTTCTAGTACGGTTGGTACTTGATTCCACACCGATGTTAGTAATTTATCTGCACTCTCGCCTAAAGGATTTTTTGCTATAGGAGCTTTAAATAAAGCATTTCTGGTCCTACGAGCCAGCGATAACTTTCCCAGTATGGGACCTCCACCATCGCTCTCTTCGGTTTCTACTTCAGCTACCAATTTCAAGAAATCTTCCAATTTCTTAGGATCTACCATGTCCTTAGGATCTTGAAAAAGTGTTGTTATATTACCAGCCAAAGGTATATTCAAGCTGTCTGTTGTATCGGCTACTTTTATCTCTTCTGGTTGCTTAGCCAGTTTGACATCTTTTAAACTGGTGGCTTCAGTAGCTGCTTTTGATTTCACGTCTAAAGTTTTAAGAGTCTGTTGCACCAAGTCAAAAGCTTTATTGGCCAACTCTCTTAAGGCGGCATAAAAATGAGGATCATTTATATCTGGTGGCTCATCAGCTTTTAGTACTAATTCTCTAAAGGGATCAGCTACAGAAACATTTGCCTCAGTAGAGCCTCTCATTGTCGTGCCTGAACTAGAAGCTGGATCATTAGCGAAATTAAGCATATCCATTGCTGTTGTTATATTTGATTGATCAGTATTAATAATTGGATGCAAATTGTAGGGATCTTTTAATTTCTGTTTAGCTATTTTAATTGGACTTGATATCGATGCTCTGCCCCACATCAAACGTCTCATTTGTTCTCCAGTCATGCCACGTTTCTTTAAAGCACTTAAAGTTACTCTTCCTACTCTCTTCCAATTCGAAACAGCACCTTTACGTTGTTTTGCACGAGTTTTGCTTTTACTCTTAATAACCATTACACCTCTAACCTCAAAACCGGAATCATCTGAAGGGCCTAGCGGAATAGAATAAGCTTCTAAATAACTTTTAGCATCAGCCTGGGTAACGGCTCGTTCTAATGTTACCACAATCTTGGCCCATTGTTTCATCCATTCCTTTTCGGATTGTTCAATTACATGGGCATAAGTATTACCCATCATGGCAATTAACATGTTAAGCAAAAGAATGGGCACAAATATCATAAACATAACAAACACGGTCTTGGCCAAATTCGGATATGTGGTTAGATTTAAATCTTGATACTAATGAAATAAACTTCAGGTTAGCTTTTTCGTTAAAGATGAATAACTAAAAGAGTTTCTTACATTATAATCACCCAAAGTGGTTTGAAACAAGGCCATCCAGGTACTGGAAAATGTATTGAACATAGTGGACTGTAACTGTGGGTGTCCTTTGTATAGGAAGAAAAACGCTTGAGAAAATCCACACAAAACAATTGAATAGATAATGCCAAAGGTGAACATGTCACCAGTTATCATGGAATAAATCATGGTGACAAAAGGACCCGTAAGACGCACAGCACTGAAAGAAAAATACTTTTAAAGAGTACGTTTTCAAAAAAAAATTCCCTTTTCAAAAAAGTCCCTTTTAAAAAAAACTTCTTTTAAAAATAGTAAATTTTTCCAAAATATTTTTTTAAAAAAGTACCTTTAAAAAAAGTACATTTTAAAAAAAGTTCCTTTTCAAAAAAGTACCTTTTAAAAAAATACCTTTTAAAAAAGTAACTTTAACAAACAAACGTACCTTTCAAAAAAGTTACTTTAAAAGAGCGTACTTTTTGAAAAAGGGGCTTTCAAAAATAAACCATTTAAAAGAGTACTTTTAAAAATATTACATTTCAAGAAAGTACTATTTTAAAAAGTACCCTTCAAAAACAGGGTTTAAAAAAGTACCTTTAAAAAAAGAGCGTTAAAAAAAGTACGTGTTAAAAATACCTTTAAAAAACAGTGCCTTCTAAAAAACTACCTTTTACAAAACAGTACTTTTTAAAAAAAGTACCTTTTAAAAACTCCTTTTTAGAAAATAGCTTGTAATAAAGATATATCTTTCGAAAAATTACATTTTACAAATAGATACTTTTAAAAACAAATAGGTACTTTAAAAAAAAGACTTATAAAGCCATTACCTTTTAAAGAAAAAAGGGCATTTTACAAAAGTTCTTTAAATTCATCTTACCCAGCAAAAAACATCAAGAGAAACCAGCTCCCAGGAACAGCAAATATCAATATGGCTTCCTCAGTATCGGTGTCACCCATCAACCGAAAAGGTATACAGGCCAAAATCATAATATTGGATACAAGAAATATAGCCTTAGCAGGAGCATGAGACTGGAAAACACAACGCTAATGAATCCTAAAAAGAAAATTAACAAAAAATCTTTTTACCAATTGCTTAAGAAAAGCCGAAAGACCTTGATTTTTTATTTCATCTCCTTGCTGAAATATGAGAAAACTCAATACTCCTGTGATGGTGCACAGCTCAGCACAATAGCGGGCTATAGTTTGTACATCGTAGTCCCCATCTTCATTTACATTTTCTTTATCTTTGGAATTTCCTTCATCATTCCCATCGTCATCATTATCACCATCATGGGCAGGTCTTAGATACACCGAAGTTGAAAGACACAACAAATGTACTAATAAAATTAATAAACGTTTTAAGAACTGATTTTGGGCAAAAGTTTTCCATTTTTCTTCCAAAAGACGTTGTATAATGCCACCATCTAACATATCCAAATGTTCTTCCTTGGTACCATTCAATATAATAAATAAAGCCGAATTCCAATCTGGAATGTAAAAGTAAAAGCATTGAGGAATTTTAATACGTCACAAGTTACTTACTTGTTCGGCCATCTGGTAAAAGAGTATCCAAAGCATTAAGAGGATACCCCGAACAGGTTATATTACTATAACGCCAAAATTCTCTGGCCGAAAGTTCCAACATTTCACGAAAAACTTCTGCTCTGCCCAGTTTACAAGCCAATGTTAAGGGTGTTAGACCAGAATCATTAGCTATACCATTTTTGGCAGGAGTTTTAGGATGTCTTAGAGCATAGCCAAACATGTCCTTTTAATATAAAAACAATAATTAATTTTTATATTTTTATAATTTATAGTATATTGAAGTTCTCTTACCAATTTATCGCATACCACCACCATATGTAAGATCATATTACCAAATGAGTCCTGGGCATCTGGATCAGCTCCATGGTCAATAAGTAAATTATAAACACTTTCATTAGCACAACAGGCGGCCCATGATAATGGATACTCTCCCATATAAGCTAATCCCTCATAGTCTGTATTCTTGGCAGGATTTGCTCTTTGTTGATCACGCGGTAAGAAAAAACTTCCTATAGCTCTTTGGTTTATATCAGCTCCAGCTTCAATCAAATCAGCTACTAGTTCGTTATTGCTGTAAGCAATAGCCAAATGCAAAGCACTAGCACCCAAATATTCCTCACCCTCCATAACATCTAAGGCCAAGCATGGAAATACTCTCAACAATATTCGAGCCAATTTAGTGTGCATTTTCGAGTCACATATAATCAAGACGTGCAATAAACTTTCACCTAAAGAACCACGATACTGCATTTGCCAGCAGGCATTGTGATCTTTCCATTTACCCAGAGGATCATGTATGGACAAAGAGGCTTCTATCGGTATAGTTACCTCAGTGTGGTCACGATATTTCCAACGTAAGAATTCGGCACGATTAATAACCTGACCTTTGCCATCATTATACATAAACACACCAAATTGTTCACGTATCAATTGTTCTACGGCCACTAGACCTCCACTGTTAATGGCATCAATTAGGTCACCACCTTTTTTAATGAATTAAGAAGATATTTTAGATTAATTTTGTTGCAGCAAATATTTTTCTCTGTTAATTACCTCTTTTATAATCTGCCAATTTGTATAACAAGCATTTATTTGCTGTGGCCGAAGACTGTGAAATTACAGCATCCAATATGGCGCCCGGTTTCATTTCCTGTGGCTTTTTTCTTAAACATTTTTTCCAAAAAAATTTCATTTCACCATTAGACTTTAACTCCTTTTTAACTGGTGGTTATATAAATTTATTTAATCGATATTTTAGTCGGACCTTTTCATTTTTCGTTACCGGGACTACATTAATGATGTTGCGATGACAATGGATTGGTTATTGTTTCATTTATTTATTTATTAGTTGGACAATTTTTTTATTTAAAAGTGATACATTTAGGAAAAATATTTAAAATTTGTTTTCATGGCAAAGAAAAAATTATTGTAATGTCGTCACGATAAGTATTGCAAAGTCCCTGCAGCCAAATTGTTCTTATAAATACACTATGCAACAAGAAAAATCACAAGAAGTACCACTATATATATATATATATTTTTTTTTTTTTGATATGTTGTGGTCCTCTTACTACAAAAGCAGTCGAAATTTTAAATCATTTTAATTTTTTCTTAATATTTGTACGTAATTATTATTCGAACTGAAATAGGCTTAAGTCGGAAATTATTATTTCGGCTTAAGTTCAATACTTGAACTAAGGTAAATTCAAATTAATTACATTAATTCAAGGATTGAAATTATGAAATACACAGAAAAACCTAAATTTTATTTTCTATAAAGAAATTCAATAAAATAGTAAATATTTTGTCTAAAAACGGACCTGCAAACAAATTTGTAAATATAGACAAAAGTATCTCAACAATTTCATTGAAAAAAACGTATTATTTTTTCAGTGAACAAATTGCTTAAATCTATAAACCATTTTTTCTAAAAATATTTACAAATTGTAAACAAAATAATTTACTAAATCAAACAAAAAGATTTACTGAATTTTCTGAAAAATATCAAACAATATTTTTCTCTGAATTTATAAAACAATCAGTCTAAAAATACAAACAAATATTAATTTGTTACTTTATTCGACCTTACACTGGAAAATGGGTTTTCTTGTTGTTTTTGTTGTTTGCGTCCTAAATAAAAGTCAAACAAAAAATTAATTGATTCAGTAAAAAATATTTACTGAAAATTCATTTTATTAGACAAACTGTTTTGGTGATAATTTTTTCTGTGTACCTTTGATTGCGGAGGTTAAAAACCATTCAGTAAGTTTTCCTGCTATTTTTGGCGTTTTGAATAACAATTTAATACTTATTTGCTTTTTAAATATATATCTATTTTCTTTTAACAAGCACAACCCGCGAAGCGATTAGCTTGTCTGTGGAAAACATCCAAGAACTATTCATGTATTACGTAAGGATAATTTCGAAGTTTCTAACCCCCCCCCCCCCCCCCTACCCCACTTCGTAACGCTTTTTAAAAAATGTTTAGTATAAATTATCCAATTCGTAACAAATCTTGAATATGTGAATAGCCCCTAGCATCGCTACCACACAGCCACAGGGGCTTTATGATTAAACAATCATAAAGCCTCTGAAAAATTATTAAATGATTAACGTTCATAAAAGTTGCAACGTATGACCTTTTATAAAGAAATGACGGACATAATATCGGTTTAAGTTTACTCCCCTAGCTCTGTAGATATGATGTCATTGGTACATCACAGAAAAAATTATCGCAAAAAAATTTTGAAACAAAAGTTTGTCAAAAAATAAATTGCATTTTCAGTAAATCTTCTTCACATAATCAATGAATTGTTTGTTTAACTCTTATTTAAGATGCAAACAACAAGAAAAACTGTGTCGTAAAAAACAACCCCCATGACGACATACACACAAATAACAACAACAACAATGATATCAAAAGGAATTCGAATGTGCCAAATTTGTTTACTGAAGATTTTTTTGTGAATCAATTCGTTAATGTCGTTGTATTAACTCTCATTAATTTTTTTTAGAGTCTTCAGATAAACATTCAGACTTGAACATATTTAACAAAGTGAAATTTCATAAATGCTTAATGGATGATGACCCAGACAAAAATTTTGTTATATATATTACAAAAAATCCAGTAAATATTTTTGTTTGATTAAGTAAACTGTTTTGTTTAATATTTGTTAGCATTTTTAGACTAATGGTTTTACAAATTCAGACAAAAATATTGTTTGACTATTTTCAGAAAATCCAGTAAATCTTTTTGTTTGATTTAGTAAACTATGTTGCTTACAATTTGTAAATATTTTTAGACAGATTGCTTAATAGATTTAAACAATTTGTTTACTGAAAAAATACTTTTTTTTCAATGAAATTGTTGAAATATTTTTGCCTATATTTACGAGTTTGTTTGTAGGTCCGTTCCTAAACAAAATATTTACTATTTCATTGCATTTCTTCACAGATAATAAAATTTAGTTTTTTTTGTGTATTGAAAAAATTTATAAAAAATAAAACTGAAACTAAAGCTTGTACAAACGAGAAAACGGCAAGTGCGACAATTTCTATATGTAAATATGCTGTCTTTACAACTTTATTATCCTGAATTATTCCAAATCCTTTATTTTTGGCTAAAATATTAATCCAAAAATTTCCAAACGCTTCAAGTTTGTTTGTAAAAGAAATAAAATAAATGATGTGAAGTGAAATGACAAAAAAACAAGATAAAATAAATATTTAATTTAATCTTACAGAATGATATATGTATTTATATAAACAAAATGGCGATTTATATAAAATTGTTGGCATTCCTTTAACAATTCCTATCTTACGTATGGTTCTTACGGTATTTTTATTATTGTATTTATTTGTGAAAATCGTAACTGTATGTGCCATACTTGCAACAGCAGTACGTATGTATGTGTGTATATGTGTATATACATAAAATATATACAGTGGTCGACAAAAATTTACCTGGTTACATATATAATACAATTCAAATTAGTGTACTTTAAACAAGTCCTTTTGATTTGGAAAATATTTGCTTAAGCAGTGAAGGTATTTTGTTAATTTTTTGCGCTAGTTAAGTAGTGTGCTCTACTTTTCATCGCTCACGGCTCGGGAACGTATTTTACCACCCCCCCCCCCCCCATTTTCAGCAGTCGTAGAACAAGTACGTTGAAGACAATTCGTACAAAATTTCCCGAAGGAAATTTATTGACATCTGTGGTATAGGAACAGAATCAATTCATAGTCCGTATACTTTTATAAATCACTGTACTATACAATGTACACGATTTCATTTATGTGAATTACAGATGTACATGTTTTTTCACCTATACCCATTTAAAGAATTTTATTGTAAATGCACACACCCATATCAACAGACACTTGAATTATATTTTCCCAACATTTGATCTCTTTTAGGAGTATTTTTGGCAGTATTTTTTCTGTATTGCCATTTGGTCCCTACAAAAGGTATGAGTATGTGCATATTTTTATTTATTTATATACATACATACATCCATGGGTATGTATTTCCTTTTTTTCGTCTTCATTATTTTCCAAAAAAAGAATAATTTTTACTACAAGAAAATGAAAAAGAAAAAATAAATTTTGTTTCCTTTTATATCGTCCTGATGATGTTTTTGTCACATACTCTCTCTTTTACGTCTGTCTGTCTATATATATTTTAGCAGTTGTATGTACGATTTGTCAGTGTTCAGTTCTATTCTGTGGTGTTCAGTGTTATTTTTGTACTCAGTCTGTCTGTCTGTCGGTTTGTAGGATTTTATTCTTTTTTTGCAATTCTGATTGGACGCGTTTGTATGGTCGTTTTTACTTCGTTGTAAGAGTGTTCAAATCTAAATGTGTATGTATATGTGTGTATACTAATATGTGTTTCTGGTTCATATACAGTTTAAGATACATGCCATATATGTATGTGAGTTCACACAACAACTAACTATATTGCTTATGGCCATTGGAAAACTCCACCCATATACTGAAGGCACGCATGCATCCTCCGTTAAGAGAAACGACCGACGAATGTACATTCGTACAAAACCTCAAACTTAAACATGACTGCTGCTGTAGGAGTATGTGACCGTGGTACCACGAATACTTATTATGGCTGTTGTTACGTTGTATGTTAGTAAATCGATATTTATTTGTTGCTGTTGTTGCTATTGTTACTGCTGCGGCTACAATCTTTTTTTCCACTTGCCATTTCATTGAGGTTATGGTAATGGTAATGGTTATATCTAAAGTACATGAACATTTGGTCATAAAACATAAAATAGTAGAAGATGAAACAAAAAATATATGCATACACACATGCATACATATACAAATATACGTGAGAGTCCGAATACAAGTTTAAGTCACTGACTGTTGTCACTGCCGAAAATCGTAATTTAATTAGTAAAATTTTTCTTGAAAAAAATGGAAGAAAAATTATGGTAGAACTTGTTATTGCACTCATATCAACTCATCAATAATGAATCAAGAAAATTCCAAGGCTTTACATGAATTTATATCATAAACCAGTTTCAGTTATAAAAATTTTAATGGTTATAATTAAGAAAACAAAAAATGCGGGTACTATACAAATCGCCTAATGGATGTAAATCACGCTTGATCATGTATGATCGTAGATAAAGTGATCGTTTGTTAGAGGCCACAATTAAAGCCACCCATGTGAAATTGCTCTACTTTTGTCACTTTCAAACTTTCTACATGTATTTTTAGGGGAAAAAGGTAGATAATGCAAATTGAAGAAATTTCACTACGTGTTTTTGCCCATTAATTTTACACCAAAGTGTGGGAAAATAAATAAAGATACAAAGAATTATTAAGTTGTGAATTTAGTCGAACTATATCGAAAGGTTATCAGTTCAGCATGTATATTTTTTCATGGAAGTTCCCTCAAATCGCCGCCATTTATAAACCAATTTCAGATTTGTTTTCTTTATTTTCTAAACACGTGACAAGCTACTTAAAAAGACTTTGGCCGCTACTACAAGAAATATATGACAGTTAAAAATTAAAGGGTGTTCTAAAGCGAGCAACGAAACATGCTGAACTTCTACTGTAATATATAGACACTTATAAAGGGTTATTAAATATTTTGTCTTGAAACGGGCCTATAAAGAAGTATGTGGATAAATTCAAACGAAAATGTCTCGACAATTTCATTAATTTTCTTTACTGACAATGAATTCTAGTTTTTTCTGTGAATGCTAGAAAGAATGATCGAAAATTGGACAAAGGCTTGGAACTTCATTATGTTTTGCTTATTATGTTCAACTTCTTAAGCTTTGATTTCTGTCATCACCAGCATGAAATATCATCGAATGGTGGGATTTTTTTTGGAAAAAAACTAATTTTTCTCTGAATATTCAATATTTGCATGCTTTAGAATTTTTTTCTAAAATAAAAATAATTCTAATTGGCGGGCTAGAGGTTAGACTAGAGCATAAAGACCTCTGACTAGTGATGGGCAAATGGAAAAAATGTATCGATATATATCGTATCGATATTTTTGAACAGTATCGATATATATTTTTAAAAACATCGATAATAAAAACTGAAAATTCAAGAAAAACAAAGGAAGAACTAAAAAAGTTGTCAGTTCGTCATATTAAAAAATAAATGACAAAAATTTAAATGGCATCAAATATGTTATGAGAACATCATCTTACACTTATATGTTAGTTAAATCAGTACTCATCGGATATGTTCATTAGGAGAACTGTTTGCTTTATGTGTTCCCATGTCAATCTTATTCTTTGATCAGGGACTGCTAAGTTTACAGCTAGAAGCGACTCCTTTGGACGATACTGAAAAGCCTGGCATATCAAAAATTTTAAAGCATCTTCTTCAGTCTCATTGTCGAATTTTGATGATTTCATAAGTTGCAAATAAGCTTGCTTTTAAGGTGTGCAGCCAAATTTGTTGTGTTTTCACACGTTCTGTATGTCTACCACACAAATTACAAGAAGCGGGTTCGGTATATATATTTTTTTTAATATCCACACAGAAGACATATTTATTTACACGAGCCAACGTCTGTTATTGTGTAAAAGCTCTTTTTTCGCGTTAGTTTGAAAAACATATGATGCATGCAGTGATGCCAATTTCGTATACAGTTGAAAAACGGCTAAAATTTATAAAGCTCTTATAAAAATCAAAAACGATACTCGTAAATAAGAATCGATGTATCAATATCTCGGTTTTTGAAATATCGGCGATATATATCGATCTTTTTTTCTTAAATATCGATGTTTTGATATATCGATATATTTTGCCCATCCCTAGCTCTGACAATGGTATCGTGGTTGATCCCGAAAACACCGATGTTCAGTTCGACTCTGACAAAAGTCATGAAATTGGTCTTTGTTCTTTTTCAATTATTACATTCTTTGAAAAATAATTTCTCAATGAAAAAGATTTAATTGTAAAATTAAATTGAACGAACTTAAGCCTGAATAATAAAATTTCTTTGGATAAAACCCATATAGTTAGACTAAAAAACAGATAATTTCAATTATTAGCACTAGAGCCACGTAGTAAAAAAGACTTTGGGAAGCAATGTTTTTCAAACATAGGTGAGAAATAAAAAAAGAACAAGTAGTGGTTGATTAAGACAAGAGCCAAGTATGATCAATTTATAAGCCACCAAAAAAGCTTAAGCAAGTAAAAAGAACTTAGTGCCAATTGGTTCAACGTTGGATATTAACTGCTTGATTGGCAGGCTAGGGATTAGCCTAGAGTATAAAGAGCTCTGACAATCCGATCCCTTAGAAAAGTCAAGAAATTGGTCTTTGTTCTTTTTCAATTATTTATTACATGCTTTGAAAATAAATTCTCCATATAAATGATTTAATTGTAAATTTAAATTGAAAAATAAAATTTCTTTGAATAAAAACAATTTAATCGAAAGGTTAAATTGAAAAATTTTCTTTTTTAATTTAATCTTTCCACCAAATGATTTTTTTATTTTTAGAAGGAAATTCTAAAGCATGTAATAATTGAAGACATAAAGAAAAATTTTGCTCAATGAAAGGTTGAACTTACATGTTTCGCAACCATTCGGAATTCATATCAAATTTCTTTATCGCTTAGATCTCATGGCTACGGCAGCCACAACCGTGGTTCCAATTGGAAAAAAAGTGTAATAAATCTGTATCTTAGAAACTTGCAATCCGATTAATATTCCAGGGAACAAGGGAAAAAATTAATATCAACTTAATTTTTCAACATACACAACAGAACAGAGTAGCAACACTTTTGGAAGCCGCTACACTTCCATCGTCAGTGCTCAGGTATATTTGCTTATCACTACTTGTCAGGTGGCTCTGTTGAATGTGATTTTAATTCTTATATATACAACTTTTTCGTGAAAATTGACAACGAGAATTAAATCACTCTCAAGCTGATATTAAAGTGCACTTTCCCAGCGTTGCTATCGGTTTATTTTTCTTCATTCCCATTCTTCTGATTTTTGTTCTACTCAAGACAAACTTTGATTTTATACTTAAGTATATATGAACATGTAAACATGTGAAAAGCTCAAGCCAGTAGCTAATTGTTTATTAATATGATTATTTCGAACGTATTTGCTTTGTGAATCTAAATTGATTATTAAGCTAAGGTTCGTAACGTTATATTCAGAAAGAATTGGGCATGATTAATATTCCAAGGAACAAGGGAAAAAATTAACATCAACTTAATTTTTCAACAATGTATATGATATTTAACACAATCCTTGATAATATACATCAAAAATATTTTAGTTACCTAAATTCATGTAGTCGTGAAAAATAATCAAAGTCATGACTTTGAAATTAGAGTGAAAAAATCCCATAAATTTTGCCAAAAATAGAGATTAATTATTCGACGTTTTTCTCAAAAAATTTTCAAAACTATAATTTTTACTTTTCAATATTTCAAAAGAATATATTTCAAAAATGACTACAACTAAAATTTTAAATCGATTAAGGCGTGCACAATTGTATACGTTTGATAATCGACCATGTTCTGTATTTCATGTGGAATTAAAATGTGTGGAAATATCAAAGCATTGGTGTTGTAAACTAATATTTATAACAACAATGCTTTGATAATTCCACACATTTTAATTCCACATGAAATACAGTATATACCCGAATATGATAGTATGTACTATGTACGATAATATTAAAGATAACTTAATGCAATAAATTTTATTTTCGTTGTCTATTTATGAGCTTTATAATAAGTTTGAATTCATTAAAATCGTACAATATTTGAAAAAGTTATAAGGAAAACCAGGTTTTTCATGCTTGAGCTAGTCAATTTTGACACCCTGTAACCCGCCGTGCGTTTCAACAGGGTGATCTAAGTATCAACAGTCTTAAAGCTTAGGTCCTCCTTTATGATTTTTACACACATCGTTTTGTAATCGTATCTCAAATTTCCAAGATGCAGATTTATTATATTATATTCTGCTATTATTATATTCTGCTATCAAATATATGTACAAGTATTTATGTTATACCCTAACAACTCTGATTAAGCGACAAAATGTAAAATCATCTCTTGTTAACAAAATTCACCTTAAATCTTTTAAAATAATAATTTACTATTTATGCAATTTCTCTTCAACACATTTTATCTGTTGTAACATGCTGCAATAATTCTAGCACTAACCCCGAATATACGTACAAACAAACACAATTTAACTTAAAACACAGCAAGGATAATGAAAACTCTATCGAAATTCTAATTTTTTGATTATAAAATGGAATTTGTTGCATATATATTTGTAGTATAAACTGGCAATGAATTACATACTTGAAACTAAAGTACAATAAAAATAAAATAAATAAAATGGAATAGAAAAATATAAAAAACATACGCCAAAACGAAAAGTAGCATGAATTAAGGTACGGTTACACTTGGCAAATGTTTGCCCAAAAAAGTAAACACTACTTTTGCTCAGGATTAGTGTGATTTAACTTGTTTTTTATATCGCAAAATAAAGTTAATTATGCTGCAAAAAGTTATTTTTATATTATTTTTAATAAATGCGAGCCCATATTTAAAAAATTATTGGAATTAAAGGATTAGCCTGTCTGTTGGTCACGTTTTTTTCGGCAATTATTTGCCAAGTGTGACCCTACCTTTAAAGCCACAAACCTTTTTATTTTTATTTTTTTTTTTTGTTAATTTAATAGTATGTACAACTCTTAACAAAGGTAAAATATAAAACGGTAAGTGTAATCTAAACTTCTGTGCAAGTACAGTCGCACGTCTGATGGTGGTCAGGGATGGAAAATTTATTATTAGGAAAAATACACAGTATGTAATCTAATAATTACACTGTGATACACTATAATTATTTAGGGGCTGGCTCTCAAGTACCAATTCTGTTTTGTTGGTTCCCATAGAAAACGAAAGTGCCTTTACTTTTTCTAGGTAACTTCGTAGGGAGATTTGATAACGGGTAAGTAATGTAGAGAAAACCTGGTTTCTTAGAGTTTAAAATTTAAACATTCATAACTTCTTTATTTCAAAACAGATTTCTACATATTCGAAAGTTACTATTCTTATCTTTGAAATAAGGAATGGTTTTTGAAAATCGGCTGGTAAATGGCTAAGGTATGGTAGTTTAAGTTGCTAAGTTAGACTCCCCCTCATCTTTGTTGCCCTTCGGCACACTCCATCTAGTCACTGGACCCGACGCCATGACCGCCACCAAAAATAAAAATTATAACTTAAGCACAAAAATTTATCAAAGTGAATGAAGATCGTAATTTCTACCTCTAAATGAAAAATGAACATAATTCGTCAGTAAAAAAATTTTATCGCCTGGAAGATACTTAAGCGACGCTTTTCAAGAATTTATCCGAGACATCTTCACATAGCAGGTACACCAACCCTTAGCCAAGATGCAAACCGGGTCCGAAAATTTTCCAAAAACTGGACTAAAATCTCCCGAAAATCCCATAAGTTCCCCGGAAAACAACGGCAACACCGAAAACCATGAAAATATTAAAGCGGCTACACTGAGTGTTTAAGGAAATTAACCTTCGCGCCGGAATTTCACCTTTAAGTCTGAAACCTCCACTTCGATATAAACCTCCACTTTGTCGTTACAGTGAAAGGAAACCCTTCATTCAGACAACGAATTTCTTCATTCTATTAATGAAATTTCTCTTTGAAACTCAGCTAATGAAGCCACTCGTTGGATTAATGTATTAAATGTAGATGTTTCATTATTTTTCTTTTATAAAAGAGAAGTAACACACTCATGCAATGATTGTGCTGTTACCCACTTGACCAAGACTTTCGTTGTTGATATCGATTTCGAATATATCTCGAACATTTATCGCGTAAATCTATCGAGAATAACACTAAAAAATGAATAGAAAAAAGTTTACCTGTCGCTCAGTTTTGTTCCAAAATACATTCGATTTCGAAGGTTCGTTAGCGATATCAAAAGTGAGTCATAATATTATTAGCTTTATTTTTTAGCTTATTTATTTCATTTATTTTTTAATTCTTTAACTTACGCTGCGTCATTCAGATTTGAACACGGCACTTCCCGGCTAATAGACTAACACACATCCACCAGGCTATCGTGGCAAATTTTTTTTTCTGTTCAATTATTGCACCTACGTACATAGGTGTTATTTTAATTCTTTAACTTACGATGCAGTCACACAGATTCGAACACGGTACATCTAGGCTAACGGACTAACGCACATCCACAAAGCTATCGTCACACATTCGAGAAATTATCGAGAGAATTTCGGTTTAGCGATCATTCGATTTTTTTTAGATTCGCGAAGAAATATCGAATAATTTTGTTTCGAAATTTCTTCGCTTTAGTACTGCTTAGTAACCAGTAAATGTTGATGGCTTGACTGAAATTAGTCTCGAAATCAACACCTCAGGATTTGTATTAAACGCGCTAGCCAATTCATCCAACAGCCCCTCTTGTTTCTCATTATTTTAAATACATACATATATGTGTGGAGACGCATAGCTAACAACGTGTTTTATACAATGAAGAATATTACATTAGCCCAATTCACAATCGTGTTCAAATGGTCTTACATCGTAGCATTTGCAAAATAGTATAGTACATTGATACTCACCACTTAACACTTCTTAGTGGTGAGTATCAATATATTACACTATTTTGCAAATGCAACGATGCAAGACCATTTGAATAAGATTATGAATTGGGCTATTGTATAAAAGAAATATTTCATTGCATTTATGATGACAATATTGATTTCAAATTCAAAAAGATTTCAAAAATAAGAAAGAGGTAACATTTTTGAAATAAATAAATGTTGCTTTAATTATGTTTGAAAAATCGTATACGAGTACATTGAGTTGACAAAAAATGTTATGTCTTTTTTATATTTTCCATAAATTCGCTAAAAAGAAATTTCATTTAAGCAATGTAAAGATTTTCATTGATACAATGAACTATGAAAAAGTTATGAAAAGTAGATATTGAAGGATTTCATGTATGCAATGTATTTGCTCATTGTATTAATGAAAAGTTTCATTAATATAATTAAGAACATTTAATGAAACCGTTGCATTGTCTGAATGAATGACTTTACTTTCAGTGTACCAGTATTTTTTACCAGTATTTGTTATACGTATTTGGTTCATGTTTTAGATACAGGTCTTTTATTCATATTAAAAATTTTTTGTTTTAGCCCTTAAGCAAAAATGTTTGGGATTGAGCGAGAAACAAAAAAATTACAAATATTGAAAAGTTAAAATGCCCGCAGTGTCCTAATCCTGAGCAACTAATACTACTCTACTATATCGGTATGAAATTTTATGCTGATCGGATTATCTGTTTGGAAATAGCTAATTTATTTCCCAAATATCTTGATTCTGCCCTACTGTGCTCGGTTAAGGTGGCTCGGTTGTATGTGAATTTATATATTATTTGTACAATTAATTTTATTTCACTTTTCGAACAATAATATAAAACTGTCCACTCCTGCTTGATTGTAGTATATACATTGTACAATTTTCTATTTTTTTTTTTGTCGCAGCTCGTTAAGGTGAGTAACCCAAAACATAACCTAACGTTTAGTATGTGAATCTATCACTGGATTTATGCATTGCGGCAAACCATGACAATTAGAAATGGTTGCGTAACTTTTTTCCTTTTTCCTCTGCTCTATCTATCTCTCGTTTATTTTTTCATTTTCAAACTAGTTTTTAAACTTTGTTGGTAAAACTATTTTGTAAACTATCATGCGATTAAAAACTGATTAAATTTTAATTTAAATTTATATTTTAGTTAAATTTTTAACGTAATGCTTTATGTAGGCTTAAAAATTTCAAATTATCGATTTTTCTTTTACTTAGTTTAGGCCAGTTTTTTCTCATTTTATTTTTAGCTGCAAAAAATATACATATGTATAAAAGAGTCTGCCGACTATGTTGTAAACCAAATAATAAAACATCCACTCCCGTTAACAAACAAAAAAAAAGAAACTTCAAAATATGGGTTTGGTTTTCCATTGTTTCCTATAAAGTTTTTCCTTTTTATTTAAAACAAAACTTTCTTTTCAAAGTCATTCTTAAAGAACTTTGCTTTTTTTTTAAATAAAGTTCTTAGGCAACTTAAGCGCCAAAAGTGTGTCTGTCTGCATTTTACCGCCGCCATCATAAACGCAACAGATGAGTCTTATTAAAAATGGCGGAAGTTCTAAAAGCAAGAGAAAAAATATGTTTGTACATAACAAAATGTAGTGACAAAAATATTGTTTAATTACTTTTTATTTTAAAACAAAAATGATCCAAGAAATAAATCCAAGTGGCTTTTTTGAATTTCATAGATAAGGGAGAGAAGGATTTTCGACGAAAAATATATTTAAACTATTTGCATTTTTTTAATGATTTTTTTAATCTTTAAGACACAAAACACACCTACTAATTTATACCGCACACACACGCATATCTATAGTGACTAGTTTTTTTCATTCGGGATTTCCCGGGAAAAAATTGCCGGGATCCCGCACATTTTTCGAGAAATAAATCCCGGGAAAATTGCGCGGGAACTCCCGGGATTTTTTAAATATTATTATGGTAACTTTTCTTTGTACGCACACATTTTTAGTGCTGCTTTTATTTAGAAAAATATGCAAATAAAAGAAAAAATATGTATTTTTGAACATATTTTATCTGTCTCCATTTTTATTTTCATATTTTTCGAAGAGCAGCTCTCAAAAAATCATATTTCGTGAAGAAATGAAAATAACAGATTTTCACTAAGTGGACATAGCGAAAGTGGGCATAATAAAGAAGTACTGGTCTATATTTTCTGAAAATATCAGATTGTTATTTTAATCCACACATGAGTTTTTTGAAGCTCAAAATTTTGAATTTTTCAAATATTACAAATTTTTGAAAACAAAACAACAGGTTCACATAGGGTTGAATTAAAAATCGATACAAACGAAAGAAATGTAATTTGCAGGTCGTCACTTTTCCGCCACCTAATTATTTCAATTCAGTTTTGCTTAGCAGTATGAAATGCTCATTAGTGTCTTATGAAATAAAGCATAAATCATTGCAATATCTTTTCTACTTAAGAAGCTAGAGAAATTATAAAAAAGTATGAAATAAGTAAATTTTTTTACTTCGCGTGGCTACTAATCAGAAGTTATACAATAAAAAATATAATTTTTTATATATTAAAAAGCATGTGGCACGGCTAAAGACCTCAAATTTTATAATTTTTTTTACTAACGTTTAATGCATTCATAAACTTATTTAATAGATCTCGTGAATTGGTATTTGTTTTTGTTCAAATAAATTAAGTGAAATGCTATTTTGTATCGTTTTGTATTGGGCGGCAATTCCTGGGAGTTCCCAAGAAATTTAAAAATCAATCCCGCTCTCCTGGGAAATGAAAAAGTCCGGGAAAAGAAAAACTCTAATAGTGACCCTAGAGGGAAGACACACAACACAAGATAAGTGACTAGTTCCCAAGAACTAGCTACTAGTTCCAGTTCTGGAGCTTTATATGACAGGAGTATGTCACTTTTATATGGCGTTGTTATTTGACGGGCTCAATTAACATAATTCAGATACTCAGTGATAGGTTCTAGACGCAAACTTAAGGGACTTCTCCTGCGATGGTTTCTTTAATACTAATTAAATTACTATACTTCAATCAAATATTTTTTATGGTACAGTGGGGATATTTTTTCACATTTTTATTCTAGTTAAGGGATGTGAGCACTTTTCACCACTCACGACTCGTGTACACCCCCGTTTTCAGCAGATTCGTTAATCAATTTAATAAAATTTATATGTACACTCTAAAACATTACTTTAAATTTGGGATCATATTAAATTTGTGTTGAAAATTTGTAGTTATTTTATTAAAGAAAAAACATTTCAAATTAAACATATTTAGTCCAAGAGGAAAAAATTCAACATAAAGTATAATACGACTATGGCTGAGTGGTAGATACGTCAGACTATCAGTCAGGAGGTCTCGGCTCAAACCTGCACGCAGCCATTCGCTTTTTTTAATAAAAACATTTTGTTCAAAAATAATGCGTGTGTAATTTTAGGTCGATAATAATCGGTACAGTGTTGCCGACTATTATCGACCTAATTTTCAACAAAACTGTTTTAGAGAGTATATTAAAGTAACGAAAATTTATAATTGATTCTTTTTATATATTTAGCATGAACAAAATACACTTATTGATATACAATGCCAATAAAAATAATGAGACAAAGGCAATTGTCAAAGAATGTATGTATGCAAATGCCAACAAAAAGGCACACCTCATACACACACAAATCTCACAAACAATGCCACAAAGGCAAATATTAATCTTTATACTTCAATTTGAGTTTGTTTACGAACAGATTTCAATAATGACAAGTGAAACCAGCTTGCGGCTTTTGTTTACCAAAAGATTTCGATATTTGACAAATTGATTCAATAAATAAAGAAGAAAAAAAACAATAATAAAGAGGAAGAAAACAACAGCAACAACAACAGATGTTTAGAAAAATAATACAAGGAGTGAGAAAGAAATCATCGTTGGATGACATTATGTAATGACACCTTAGGGTTGATAAACAAATGATTTTTTGATTATTATTGAACAACAAAGAAAGGGCTTTAAGTGATACCGAAACTAATATTTAAATAAACAGAAAACAAAATGGTTGAACATTTTGTTAAAGCAAAAGCTTATTAACAAAAGTAATTTCATAAAAATAATCTATTTATGTATTGTACGAGTATTAATAAATTTTAAATTACAATTGGAGTTACTCTTGTCGCGGATGGTTAAAGGATGATGCAATTTCGAATAGCCGAGAGATTATAAAGTTATTCAAGCAGAAGTATTGCCATTAAAAGCGTAGTAAATTTGCCAAAGCTTCATTCATACACAGAAGAAAAACTCCCATAAAATCCTTCACCAATCGACTACCATGGTTTGTATTCTAAAATATGTAGTGAACGTTACCCATAGTTTTCTAATTAAAAGTTTGTTTATGTATAATTAAGGAGTTTTTGCTAAAATTAAGCGAAGATTATCTATTTCAATTGTTGTTTACTAAGTTTGTAGTGAGTGTTTGAAAAAAATATAAATTTCATATCAAAATGTATTAAACGTTACTTTCACAAAACAGAAAAGCAGAAACCATATAAAGAAATGCTAAAACTTGAAAAAACCTATCATAACGCATTTCTAGCGAAAGAAAAAATAAAGTCTATTTGCTGATAGCTAAGCATTCTCTATATGCATTTCATTAGTGCTTCACCAAATTGTCAGTAGACTTCAACCACAATTTTAAACAGTTACAAACCTCTTATCTTATGCACAGACTTTCAAAAACCATTTGAGAATTTACAAATGATAATATTTAGAAACTTATACAACACCCAGCAAATAATTTGCACACAAAAAAATATACCAAAAATATTTTTTATCAACCCCTTGTTTGGAATTATTTTTATATCTTATTAATGTTTTTGTTCGCTTCTAACACCAGTTTTGTTAGATTTTAATTTTGATAGTAATGTTGACAACTTTTAATTTTTATAGCAAAATAAACCGAAAATATTTGGGTGTTATTATATTGTAAGGAAAAATAACGTTTTCAAGATGTCGAAAATTTCTTATGCGTTTTGGTCTAGTAAACAACATTGTTTGCCATATACGAGTATGTACATTTTTAAAATATTTAAATTTGTTAAAAAAATTTTGTGATTTTGGTTAAAATTTTGTTCAATAACATAATTATTTTAATTGAAAAAATCTCTGGATTTTTTCAAACAAATTTTTGTATTTGAATATACAAATTTATTTATAGGTTCTGAATTAAACAAAAAATTATTTAAATTTCACAAATACTTGTTCAAATTCAAAAAATATTTTTTGTGTGTGTATTCGATATGAATCTATTTTATTTTTCTACACTTTTGTACAATTAGAAATCCATTGGATAACAATAAAAGTATTTATAAGGCAAAATGAAAAATGAAATCCAAATTAAACCATTACGAAATTTATTATTTGCCATATTGTCATAATTCTATTTTAAATGAAGTTTATTTGCCGATAGCTAAGAATCATCTATATGCATTTCATTGGCGCTTCAATAGACTTCAACCACAATTTTGAACAGTTACAAACCTATTATCTTATGCACAGTGTATTCCGATTTTCACAATTTAAATTTTTTTGAAAGACTTTTTGCAAAACAAATAGAAAAATTGTGTTATGTGGTGTTTAGTGGGTATTAAATTTTTTCTTAGTGCTATAAAATTGTTAATTATTGATATTTTTCAATAAAATTTTGTAGTCATATAGGAATTTCCGTACTTAATACCCACCAAATAAAGAAAATTATGATTTGCTTCTGCGAATCATCGGCATGCCTTCAACAAATCCCAAAAGTAAGTCGAATTCGAAAGAGTGCACGCCCACCAAAAATTGTAAATTGGACTAAAATTTTTTCTTAAATCATGCGTCTGAAGATAATTTTTATACATGTATATAACAAATATATGATCCTTAAGAAAAATATTCCTATAGAGAAAAGAATGATGTTGCTTTTTTGGGCAAAAATTTTCAAAAATTAAACATTTTTCAAAATTTCAAATTAAAAATTGTATATTTTTTCCAACTCAGAAAGACTATTTCTACTAGTATTTTTTTAACTATTCGAAACTTTGGCTAACAAGACAACAATTGTGATAATCGACTATTATTTAAATCCGATAACTTAGAAATAGTCCAGGTTTTGAAAAATGTGGACACTTTAATTTAAAATGAGCATACCTCACTAACTGTACAAGATTTTTTAGAACTTTATAAGGTCTATAAGGACACAAGAAGTTTTTGGAATCGGGCGAGAAACTGAGATATGACAAGATTTGAAAATTTTACATGCCCGAAGTGCACTAACTTGCACTTCATTCCTCTGCTCCTGAGCAATATAGGAAGATCGTCTTCCTAAAATAAATCAGAATATTCCACTGCTATCTTCGTGTGAAATCTAATACTGATCGGACTATCGGCTTAGAAGTATATCAACCACTTCTAAAATATTTTGAGTCTGCCCCACTAGCATTTTCTTAAACTCATACTTCACACAAAAAATGTTTGATTAAATTCAAATTCGGCTGTTTCTACTAAATATGTTGTAACTTACTCATTTTCTGCCCGATATTAACAATATTGCTCTCAATACGTTGGAAACTAATTTTTCTTTAAGGTATTTTTTTAAGAAATTTTTAGAATTTATTTTTTGCCTTAATGGAGCGACTCAAAAGGTAAATTTTGAAAAAAACCTAAATAATTCAAATTTTTCAAATCTTAGCGCCTGTAACTCAATGAACTTTGTTCCATTACAGTATATGTATTGGCTGAAACAGGAAAAACATATCTATTCAACTGTTTTTAATAGCTTAAAAACTGCAAAAACAAGTTTTTCGCATATATCTCGAAAACGCTCCTTAAGAAAAATAAAAGAATTTCATATTCGTGCTCAGCAGCCCCAAATTTTTTAGGTTCATATATTTTGTTGCATAGTGTAATTAATTAGTAAGTTTAATGAACTACTCCCATGTATGTTTTATTTTACTTTCTCATATATTTCATATTTACTAATTGTGCAAAGAAGTAAAAAATGGGTTTTCTTTGAAATACAATACAACTTATAAAGGCTCATTTAGCCGACCGTAACGTTGATGTAGTTGCACGTGCTGATCGTGTCTGTCACATTGAAAAGCTATGAGACAAAAACGATCAGAACGTGCAACTACATAAACGTTACGGTCGGCTAAATGAGCCTTAATTGCTTGTTGGTGTTACGTTACGAAAAGTAGACTTTTCCCTGGAAATGCCCATATCGAGTAAATGTAAAAAAGGTAGAACGCTCAAAAAATTTATTTTGGAAAGAACTATGAAAGATCAATTGAGTCTAATAGCTTTCGAATAGCGTCCTAGCTCAGATTCATCGAAGCTTATTTGTAAGAATCTGCTGAAATCTCATCAAAAGTTTCTACTGGGCAATAAATCACCTTAGGCTAGATTTATTGAATATGTGCGGTCTCCACATAAAAGACGGCCGACTTGAGTTCAAAAAATTTATTGCTTTTATAATAAATTTTCTACTCAAGCCGACCGTCTGTTATGTGAAAACTGTTCAATAATCGCTTTAGTTCAATTTATATACGACAGAAAACATAACTCTTTCAAAACTGAGAAACTGACCTCATCACAAATTGCCTATGACTGATCTAGTCTTTCTTGCTTTGAAAAAGGACCGAACTGAATTATACTCCTTATATATTTCCATTCATAAAAACAAATTCTTCAGCTTGTATACTGCGAACATTGACGAATGGATGTATTATCACAGAGCTCTCCTAAAAGTAACTCCAATTGAGGCAGAAAAAGTAAAAATGTTATATATTTAAAAATCTTTTTTTTAAGAGTAAAAACCTTTTTATCTTTTCGACCCAGCAAAAAACTTCACAAATAAGATAAATCTTCACTTATGGTAACACTGCACGGAAGAGAGAATTTTATAATAAAAACGATTTGTTTTGTCTGTAGTTTAACGATGATAAAATGAGACATGATTTTAGAGCATTTTCGATGCTTCGAAAGAAGAGCTGTTTTTTATCAAAAATAAGAGCTCCAAAGTGGGACATCGCGAACAAAAATCATGCATGTTCGAAACGCTTTTCGACGCAGTAGAAACAACAAAACTAGCTTCACTCGCTTATAAACCTGCTTCGGCCGAAGCAGTAGTTTTTGCTAGGTATTTAAAAATGTTATGTACAGACAAAATCGTAATCACTTAAAATTTAAACAATGTTGTTCTATAAATAGATAGATATTTTATTTTTGTATATCCCTGTCTGCAGCTTTCAGAAGATTCTAGTATTTAATGTGATTTAAAACACTTGCTGCCTGCCTTATTTATAAAAAATAAAAATGTTTTCATAAAAATGTTTATCGAAATTTTGTCTTAAAACACGTTTAAAACCTGTTTTATTTTTTATAAATTAGATCGTTGATATCTATTGGCCTTCGAAAAATCGCCGCCATATATTCATTTCCTTCATGTAGCTGTCATTTTGTAAGCTCTTGTCGATGCCCAAAAGGAAATGTTTATCTCCTTCTGACAGGACATGAGAAAATAAATGCAATTGGCTCTTTCTCAACAACTCTTATAATAATATAAGGAAAAGAAAAACATTTTGCTAATACCTACATTTTGCTAAACTACTGTTAAAAGATTTATAGCATTTTGATGAGGTGTTTTAGATAATTTCCTTTAAAAGAAATTAAGTGACTTCTTACATATGAACTATGCTTGTTAACTTATTTTAGTTTGCATATAAGATTTAACATTTGCTTGGCTTTTTATTTTACTAAACTAAATACTGGAAGTGATGAGGATAAAGATGATAATGATTAAAATGTTAAGAGCCTTAAAATGTCCTCGAAATATTTCGTAAGCAAAAAGACACTTGTTTATTGCCTAAATTGGTAGCTTAAAATAACAAAAAGAAAATAAAGATAACAAAGAAATTGCTTAATTTCACAAAAAGACCCAAGTTGGAACTTAAAATTTATATTTGAAGTGGCAGGGGTGGGTGGGTGATGGTTGGTGGTGGTCACAGAATACCCTGCAAAATACATAACTAAACATAAGACCAAACACACATAGAGAAATTTTATAAGCCAGACAGAAGCTGTAAATGCACGACAAAACAGCCAGCAGCTGATAAGACTAACAACTCATAAGAGAAAATAAGGACCTCATACCCATGTGGATGAACAAAGCTATACATATTTACAATAATGTATACATACATAAATATGTATGTGTGTGTGCATGAGAACATCGCAAGCCAGAACTGTCTTGTGACTTTGACTTTAATTACTGGATTTATAGGTCCTTTGAGATAATCTGCTTTGTCGAGTATACTTTTTTGTTGCATACACTCGTATGTTTTAATGTTCCATCTAATAATATAAAGATATTCTCATGCAGACATAAATACAGTACAGTTCTTTGTTTGTATATGAATTTTTGTAATGAAGTCGGGAAAAATATATAAAATAAATATAAAAACAAAAACAAAGAATTGATGATAATAAACAGTATGTAAAAAGTTGTAAAGATTGGATGTTACACTGGGTAATTAACATCATGACAACCAACACTGACTGACAAAAGACAGTAACGTGCTGAAACTATTTACACGTTCTGCAATGTTTTTTTAAATACGAGGGTAGTATATTAACAATATCAAAAAAAAAACTTAAAAATCATTTAAAAATAGCGCAAGGTACAGCGAAATGTGATGAATTGGAAAACACCCATATCAGCAATACAACCCTCGTATGTTTCATTCATTACTAAAATCATATAAAAAAACCAAAAAAACGGAACTCAAACCTTTCGACTAAAACTCGACAGTAACGTGTAAAGACAAAGATACAGACAGCCGAAATAATGTTGAAGTTATCAAATGTCGTTGACAGTTTTGCGAAAAGCGAAAATATATGATTGTAACAAATAGCGACAAACACGTACTGAAACTTCTAACACTTACAACCGCCGAGAATTTAAAGGAATAGTTAAGTCATATGCAATGAGTACAATATTTATTTGAAGTTAGCAGTGAAAGAATGAATGAATAAATAAATGTTCATTTCTTTAGTTAATTTTTTTTTGTTGCTTATCAACTTTAATATTTTATTGCACAAGCATGAGTGCAAGTTGTTCTTCCGAGAAAATAAAATCTGATAACTTAGAAATATGACCTTCTATTACTAACCAGAATTCAAAAGAATTTTGATGTTTTGTGTATAGGGGTTTTTCCCGGGAATTCCCTTAATTTCGTTTCCCGTTTTCACGCGAATTTTATCCGGCAATTCCCGGGACTTAAAATATATTTATATACATAAAAAAGTATAAAAATCGTTTTATTTTATTGTTATCGTTCATCATGAAATAATATCTATGTAAGGGGAAAGATACCAACGAAGGCTCAAAGTGTACAATAAATTAGATTTAACTGCCTTTTTAAGCGCACTTTTGACTTACCTGCACAAAATTATTAATTTCTGTCATCATTCTTTAAAATCCCATACAATTTCGTTTGTTAAGGGCACTTTCTATACCTGCACTTTTAGGATAAAAGACTTTCATTTTTTAATTTAATTTAGAGCAACTGCAATGTTTTCAATAGCACCAAAATGCACGATAATTAGATATTCAGAAAATCTTTATGCATGTCTTTTTGATGCGTTTAATGACGAAGAAAATGGGGAAATAGATATAACTTCAGATAACGTTGATGATAGAGAAGACTTTCGATGCAACTTTAAAGACTAGCAGAACGGATCAGTACTACTTATTTCGACAGGCCGCTACACCGTCTCATCAGCATTCTTGTCCACTTTCACCACTTATGAAGGTGGATGCTTTTTACAAGGGAATATCAGCTATTTAACTAATTTTTGTCACGAAATAGAATACAAGACTTTTTTCATGTAACCAATGATTTTACTGATGATTTGTAAGTTCTTTTTTTTTTTGTTCGGTCTAAAAATAATTTTCAAATACGAAGTTTTCTTAAAATTTCGATAAAAATATTGTACTTTTTTTTTAATAATTTACTTTGAATCTTTTTGTCTCATATTTGTTTTGTTTGTAAAATACTTTTAAAATAAAGCTCAGTTTTAAATACAGAATGATTTAATGATTCTGGAAATTAGCATTTTTGGTAAATATTTTCTTACGTTGCTCAATTCCCGGTATCCCGGGAATTTCTTTTTTATTTTCCACTCTGCCGGGAAACAAAAAAGCACGAGAATAAAACCCCTATTTGTATATAAAGAACAAATAAATGTCATGACTTGTATGACTATAAGTGTAAATAACATGTATTTAATTTAAAGTTTACTATAACCCAACTAGCATTTTTGTGTGAGCATATTGCCCAATAATATTAAAATTTTGTGTTTTCTTTCTTAACAGAAAAAGAATTAGAAAAACCACTTGAGTTTGGGTTTAATTCAAAGTAGATACTTCACATTTTGTTTAGCTCTCAACTAAACGCAAATATTATGGAAAAAATTTGTGTATACGGTGCCGAAAAACTGAGGTGAGGATAGCCATTACCAATTAAAAATTTGAAGTTTATTTCAAAACGCAAATTGGTTCCAATTGGAAAAAATGGTAATAAATCTGTATCTTTGAAACTTGTGATCCGATTAAAAAACGATGTATATGAAAACTATCAAATTATCAAAAGTACGTAACTACAAGTGCAAGTAATATATAAACCAAAAGCACGCAACTATATACTTGTTGCTTGAAAATAGTCACTAACACATACTTATGTATATCCATTGAATTTTAATAATTCATGCATTTCTTATTACTGAGCATTGCAAGCAATTCCAACATTCCCTTTTTAAACTTGTGTTAACAATTTTTTTTATATCTATAGGAACTTTACTTGTTATATGAAATTTTTACTTTCTTAATTTCAATAAATTGTAATCAAGTTTTCATTGTCAATATGATTCGTGTATTAGCATATTATCGCTCTGGAATAATTTATTTTAAAGTCAACAACTTTCGCAAAGAATTTGAAAAAAGTTAAAAGCTTCACGCAAAGAAAAAATAAGGTTGAGGCAAACATAATCGAAGAGCAACATACTATGATTGAATGTATGGTTGAATATATGATTAAAAAAGTCTGTTTTACATATAATATGGTTAAAAACAACCATATATATGGCTCAAAACAACCATATATATGGTTCAAAATTACAATGTATGGTTTGAAATAACCATATATATGGTGCAAGACAACCACATATATGGCTCAAAATTACAATATATGGTTCAAAACAAACAAATATATGGATAAAATTTTATTTTTTTAAACTGGCCAGTGTGTGGAATCTGAAATAAAAAGTGCTATCTACTCTCTCATAGATATATACATACATATTTGCTGACACATGTTTTATTTACAATCGCCCACGTTCTGATAACAATTTCGTTTTGAAATATTGCAGCTTATCAGTTAATTTTTATGTTTAAGATGTTTGATATATTTTATCTGAATTGAGGCTACGAATGCACAAAAATTTGCCGATTAAAAGAACACAGTTTTTCGTTTTAAAATGGTTTTAACAACATGGCCGAACATTAATTGCTAGCATTTATCAGCTTTTGTTATTTGTAATTTATTTTTTTATATTTTTTTTGTTCAAACCAAGTGACGCTCAAAAACCAACCAACATCTCTCAAGTAAAACAAAAAACTGGCAAAAAAGCATTCAACCAAGAGATAGAACCAAAACGTTTTTGGAAGCAGAGAGCCATGTCTCTTTTGTAACCAAAGTGTGATTGCAAGTAAACTGTTTTAAAATAGTATGAAAAAGAACCATATTTTATTGTTATAGGAACCATACTGTTGTTGAAATTTTAAATATACCATGACAGTAGCTCGTATTTTTCAATAATAATATTGTTAGATTCAACCATGTTGCTGTTAATATGAGTGCTAATAATGTCATGATTAAATGTAAGCATGAGTTTTTTGTTAGTTTGCGACAAAGGTTCACAATTGCTTAAAACAATAATAAGTTATTTGCTACAACCACAAGCTACGAGTATATCGGAAAAAATTACATTATTTACGCAACCATGCCACAACGATATCTTTTCTTTGCGTGTTTTGACAATTTGAAATTACATTTTCAAAAAATAAAAATTTCCATCAAGAAATAGCAACACCTTCAGGATCTTAAACCATTTCTTCCGCCGGATTGTCACTCTTTTTACAAGGAAGTTCCGTTTGAGAAGTAGTTTGTATTTCATCTGTATTGTTAATGTAATGAATTATCTCTTGTTTTTATCAACAATTTTTCTATTTTCATAATTTTGCTTCAAATAAATACGAGTAGATAAATAAATAAATAAAAGTATTATATTAAGTAAAATCAGAAAAACTCTTACTTATCTTTAAATCTAAACAATTTTCATTGTAGTTACGTCTTTTTTGTTGAAAAAAATATGAGTTCAAAAGAACGTAACTAACGTAACCCTTTGAAATATCATATCTTTTTTAATATATAACATATTTTGTTTCTACTGTAAAATAGCAAAAATGTTAGCTATGTGGTTTTGTATTTTAGCTGACGTTATGTTAAAATACATTGAAGATTATATATCTGAATTGTTTTGTTTACAAACTATAGTGTGCTCTGAAAAAAATATGGAATTCGAATAAAAATGTATTGAGCGTTACGTAAAAAAAAATTATATATAATTTATCTATAAATTTAAGGGCGTCAAAAAGTTAACAGCAGCTAAACGGAAACGATATAGAGAACATTACCTGTTTACAAATTTTGCTTCTACCGCACTGTTGGGTTGTTATATTTTCGAAGAATGTATTACGTAGGTAGTATTTTGCTACTAATGTTTATTTGAAATTGACATAACTCTGTTGTTAGATTTTATTAAAGTTAGTCGTATTTGAAAGAATAAGTTAGCCTACTTTTCGCTCATGTATAAAGGTTTGTAAAGGATTATTTCAAAAGATACAAATTTGTTATTTTTCCATGTGAAACCAAGTCAAAACTAAAAAAGTGCTCTCAACTTTTAATTTCGTCCTGGGATTATTATAATTTTTTTTCCTTTTAGGGATTGCTTTCAATTTGATAGTTTCGCAAAAATAATTTCAAGAATAACTGCGAAAGCAAATGTAACGGTCAATACATAAAAATGTTAAAAAATCGACAAATATAAATTTATTTCAGGATCCATTGAATAAGGCGAAAGCTATAATACGATTCCTACATTCTCATATTTCATTTAGGTACATTGGTAAACAAATAAAAACACAACATGTACGTTTAGAATGAGAATCACCCATATCTTTCTTTGGAGGCCTTCTACCAGAATCAGTCGTTAGAACCTTGTTATTTGGGAAGAGTTGGTTTTGTTGTGCAGTGTTATTAACATGAATCATATTTTAATGATTAAAATCAAGTTTTAAGATTTTTGCTCTCAAACAAGTATAATTGGATATTATTCAATTCATCACTGCAAACATTTTGCAAATATGTATTTATAAATAACACGATTATTATGTATACTGTGTTATGCACATCAATGCAAAATATTAAAAAAAAACATATAGACTTTGTCTTCCTGACACTTAATTTCGAGCCAGCAAGTGTTTGATTTAAAAATTAGAGGGTTGTAATCAACACTTTAACAACGTCAAAAATCATTTGCAATTGTCGTTGGGAATAAAGGGTAAAAATTGTTTGCAAAAAAGAAGAAAATCAACAATAAATGTGTGAAATTTACAGCGCCATGAATGTATAAATAAATGAAAGTAATATCGGGACGACCGTGTCATTTTTGTTTATGAAAAAAAAATATGCAAAAAATTTATAAAAAAGCTAAAAAAATATAAACTTCCCACATACTCGTACACAAGTCGTTGCACTGAAATGTGTTGATGTTCATTTATTCATTTTATTTACTTTTTTGTCATGACATCTTTACCACCTCATAAGATGGACAGACAGCCTAGCCTGGCTGACTTATTTAATCTGCATAATTTCCTTGTGTTACCGTACTTACAGAGTCATTTGAAAGTGTGAACAAGAGCTCTGTTTTCGTTAGTGTATTGGGTTGATTTTGTTTATTTATATGAGTTTTTGTGTAAGTGTGTGTGTGTGTGTGTGTTTTCATACACATTTGGTACACGGGCCTTTAGCAAAAAGTGTCAAGTGTCTGTTAAGAGGCACTTATGTTTGGCGTTTAAATTCCGATTCTATTTGAGTTGTCAACCATTCTGGCCAAGAGTGTTGATTTAACATTGTAATTGTGTTTCTGCTCTCATAGAGTTTTTTTTTATCCATTTAACGGTTGAAGTTTACTGCTTCCCTGTTATGAAGTGTCATTTTTATAGTCCTATCTAAATAAAGAAGAAAAAAAGAAATTACTTGCATGAGAGCGTGTTGAGCAGCGTTGCCAGAAGCTTTTCGAAGAAAATCATCATATGACGAAATAAAAATCATATTTTGATATAAAAAATCATCACAAATTCGTATTCCTAAGTTGAACAATGAGACGTTTATAGCAAACTAAAATAAAAACGAGTTCTTTAATATGATATGATTTCCTTCACGTTATCTTCTAGATAGAAGAGTTATTAAATTTTTGGCAACCAATATTAAAGAGATTCTTGCACATTTTAAAATTGTATGTAATAGTAAACATTTGTGAAAAGGTTTGAAAGTCAGGAGCAATCAGCGAAGCATATAAAATATCGCAATGACTGTAAGAACATATAAAAATGCGACAAAATAACTTCCACCGCGAAAAAAATCAGAAAACTCAACTATATGCACTGGTATGCAAAAAAAAATATTTTTCGTGCCTTGAAATAAAAATCTGTGGAATATACAAACTTTAATCCACAAATTCGTGCTCAGTATATTTCCTATCACGTACAGATTTTTTTTAATTGGCATGACTGATATTTTCACTAGGTACATCAGTATATTTTACCATAACTCGAGAATGGTTTGTCCAAATTGAATAAATAATGCACCACAATATACAGAATAAAATTACCTTTAAGTCATTAATATTTATTTATTTTTATTTCCTACTGTTTCGGAGTTATGGAGAAATTAGTGGCGAAAAAATCGTGTTTCATGCAAAATGAATCTTTTTTCGTTTTGAAAAAGTCATGAAAAAATTAAGAGGGAAGCTAACTATATATTAGGAATATTAAAAGCCAAAAATCTTTAAAATCGACAAACAAATGTGGATTTTATTCACAATTAGGTGAGCGAACTAATGCACATACACACACATAAATTGAAATTTTTTCTGTTGTATGGAAATTATGATTTTTATAAATTGAGCTCCTTCACTTAATTGTGAATAAAATCAAAATTTGCCCACCGAATTTTTTATGTCTCGTTAGCTGTCAGACTTATGATAAAAATTTTTAATTTTTGCAGCTTTAATTTCTTTTATGAGTTTTTTAAAACAATAAAATTAATTTTTCCAAAAAAAATTTCGCCGGTAATTTCTGAATAACTCCGAAATAGTTGGAAATATAGAATATTAATATTTCAGACTTAAGGGAATTTTTATACGCATCTTTTGGTGGCTTATTTATTCTAATCGGATAGTATGTTCTCGAGTTAGGATGCTATTGGAAATATTAGTCATACCCATTTAAAGAATCTGTACATGATAGAAAAAGACCAAAAACGGAGTTGAATTCGGCACATTAAACTTTGTATATCCCACAAAATTTTTTAACATCCAACATGATTGACAGTGTTGTCATTCAAAACTATCTTTGAAAGTTGATGAATTTCCGACTGCCACTCAAGTTCGATAGCTGTACCCCGCTTTATACATTAAAATACTCTAAAACCGAAAAAGAACTAACCAAAGTCGAAAACAGGGAAATATAGTTCGAAATTCAAAATACTTTATTAAGAGAAAGTTCACCCAGTTAATACAATGCACCACCATAAACTTTTATTAATTGATCCAAACAACTACAAAACGTAATGCACGACATCTTTCAATAACTCTTTATATATCATCACAGAAAATGCAGAAAGCCTTATATAACATTTTAAAAGTTTTACAGGAGAAACATAAAACTTTTTTAAATGAAAAATATATTGACATTTGATGAAAAATTTCGCAATAAATATATACATTTGTTGGGTCTTTTTTAGTTATATTGTAAAATTTTGCAGTAGTTGTAAATATATTTTTCATTTAAACAAGATTCATTCTTCTCCTGTAAAACTTTTAAAATGTGAAATGGGGCCTTTTCACTTTCTGTGACGACATACATATGAAAAGTTCAAAAAAATCATAATTTGCGAGAAAATAAATCATCATTTAAGGAAAAATATCATCAAATCATATTCTGGTTTAAAAATCATCAAAAATATGATAAAATCATCATTCTGGCAACGCTGGTGTTGAGCTTTCAAATACCTTAAAAGGGAATAACCCACATAAATCAATCATTATGACTGCAAGAGAAATGCTATATTAGTGATTGAAATTACATATGGTACTTAAAATAACTTAATGCAAAAAATGAAACGTTTGCCACGATCTTTGATGACCACTATAATTTTTTTTTGTTTTTATGTGTTATTGTTCCGCAACTACAAAAACAGTGTCGAAATTTAGGATTTTTAAGAGACTGCTCCACCGATTTCATCATAACTTGGAAAAAAGTTGTCTAATTTTACTACACAAAACACAAAAAAAAACTTGAAATAAAATTACCTTTACCTCCATTAAGACAAAACTCAGTTATGGTAATTTTAACTATAAGTTTATTAACTTTCAGTTTACCTAAACTTAAATTTTAACTGAAAGCTAACAATTTTCGTTAACAATAAAAAAATTGAGTTAGCTTGTGTCATCAACTTTTTTGATTGCCTGAAATAAACTATTTTTGGGAAATGCAAAAATTTTAGCAATTTGTATAAATAATATCATGGTTCAACAGCATCTGAGTACGACCGCTGCACAAAGAAGTGCTGCATTCGCCTAAGAAGCTTTTAATTTGTTATTATTCTTGCAAATGTACATATGTTAAATATTTTCAGAATAACGAAAAATTAATTTATTTCCAAATGTCAAGAATTTCTTCAGTTAAGAACTTAAACTCAAAAAAGAGGTTCCAATTTAATTGAAATTGAATAGGTAAGCCTGCTTGCTTTATGTTAATGAAATTTTATTTATTCAGATTTAAATTTTGAGTTTAGTGTTAACTGCAGGTTAATATTTTTATTGTTAACGGCCCTTAAACGAGTTTAGTATAATTTTTTAAATATACGCAACGGTTTCGAAATTATTTAGACCGCAATGATGAAATATATATATATATATATATATATATATATATATATATATATATATATATATATATATATATATATATATATATATATATATATATATATATATATATATATATATATATATATATATATATTTCATCATTGCGGTCTAAATAATTTATATATATATATATATATATATATATATATATATATATATATATATATATATATATATATATATATATATATATATATATATATATTTTAGGAAAAGTTGAAAAATTTTAAGTTTTTAAAAATTTAATAAAAATCTAAATAGGTACAAGCTTACCATTTTTAATAACTGATCATAAGGCCACATATACTGCAAATAAAATATGCTTTATTTCATGAAAATCGATAGATAAATATTGATTTTATTCATAACTAGATGTGCCCGCCCGCTTCGAGCGCTTAAAGATCGCTTTATGACTATAAGATGTCTGTAAAATATAATAATATAACGTTTTCTATATATTTTTTAAAGTTCCCGTTATATAAAATAAACAATGCTGACACCGTTAAAAAAACAAAAACATCTTTCTAATTTCCAACAACATTTATATATTAGTAAACTTGGGTATATTTTTTGTTTTTTTCTATTTTAACCTAGAAATAAGATATTTTATAAGATGTTTGAATCAGGACTCTAAAGTACCTCTATACCAAATTTCATGAAAATTGCTTCAGTGGTTTTTGCGTGAAGCGTGTTCGGACAGACAGACAGACAGACTGACAGACTGACAGACAGACAAAAATTCCAAAATTTGGTTTTTTGCTCTCTACATTGATTACTGTTTACGATACAATAAAAATTTTCAAAAAATATTTCATGTACAGACTCGCCCTTTTTATAGTTTTATTATATGTATAGATAAAGTGAAGTCACCTAATTTTTGCAAAAGTGGCGAATAGTTAGCTACTCTGTACAACAAAATCAAATTTGTTCTAAAATTAGTCATTTTAAATTACTAGGTTCTAACGACTGGTTATGGTAGAGGGCAGCGAGAGTGGGAAATTCAATTGTTTTTTTTAGCGTCAATTCATGTCAGCGCAGATACCTTTCAGATACGTATACATTTGTTATATGTTCTAAAAGAGTTTTTAGCTTCCCACTATCAAAAATAGGAAGTTACTGATTTCACCCCGAATTTCGGAAATCGAGTTTTCATCAGATCTCGAGGTTTTGAGGTCATGGGAATCTATTCGGACTATATTTACGATGATGTCAGTGTGGATGTATGAGTGTGCGTGTGTATATGTAGACATAAACGGAAGTACTCCTCTGTTATGTCTATGTTAAATTTTAATCCGATAGGACTACAGTATTTATCGCTTATATGCATTCCAAATTTTGCACGCCTTTTTGTGCTTATAAGCGAGAAATGCATTTATAAAAACTCCTTTATATGCATCGGCAGTGCTTATAAAAAAAAATCGCTTATTTGCTTCAGCGGTGCTTGTATAAAACTAAATTACAATGAGTAAATAAAACCCCGATTTTTATTTTCAAAATAATTGATTAATATTTTCACAAGTTTTGCCATAGCACCCTGATATTAGCTTTCTTGATTGAATGAAGCAGCTGGTTTTACACAGACATGTAAAATCAAAGTAAATTGTGATTGAACTTTTTGTTTGCGGTTGAAAAATTGCTTCAAAAATTTTTTTAAAATGTACATAATATGTACGGTGCACTAAAGGATTAAAAGGATTTATATATATATTTCTTTACGGTGCATAAAAGCGAGAAATGCAAATACGAAAAATAATTACGGTTTTTTAAATACAAATAAAAAATTGCTCATGTTGGGATGCATATAAACGTTAAATGCAAATAACCGACGTGCATATAAGCGATAAATACTGTATTCTTTTAGAAATGCTTGATTTATTTTTCAAATATTTTGATTCGCCCCACTGTGCAACGTGTTGTAAAAGTAACAGGCCCCTCTCATACGAACTCCCAGAACTCGAACCGGTTGGTAGTCCCTAGAAACCAGTCACGTAACTTGCCTTGTAAAAGGTTCTCTTTCTTCTAGGGATAGGACACAGTAACTTCAAATGTCATCTAAGGAAGATCATAATCGAGGAAAATATCATAAATACAAAGTCTAGGATATGTTGTCTTTACTAAACTATGTATGTAATTCTTAACCTACCAAGCAGCTAAAATTAAAACTAGATACGCTTTGGGACAGTCATATTACTAGTTGTAATGTTACTGGTCAAAAAAGTACATATTCATATTACTAGTTGTAGCAAGACTAGTAACGATATTAGTAAAAAAGGAACAATCATACGACTTGTATACAAAACATAATTTAGCTTTTAAAAATATAAGTAGAAAGTGGCTCAGTGGATAGAGTACTTGCCTTGAAATAAGAGGAATGTGTGTTCGTACCCTGGTTGAGCCAAAGTTTTTTTAAGAGTTACAAAATCTAAATAAAAACAATAGTAAGAGCACAAGTTCGCAACAACTAGGACTCCAACTGGGATATAACTGTATACAAATGAACTAGTTGGACTCCTATGACAACCTAATGTTTAAATTGATAGTTCGATATATGAAAAAAGGACAGATAGGCAACTAGTCTGAAGTAAAAAGCAACTAGTATAATTCTAACTACATACTAGTTACTTTTTCTGCAGAGTAATTAAAGTTAATAATTAACAAATGCATACATACAGATATTTTTTCATGTGTATATATGGGCTATTCTCATTCTAAACGTACATTTTGTGCTCTTTTAATACGAGAAGGTAGCATTCATATTATAGTTTTCGCCTCATTCAACGAATCCTGAAATAAAATTATATTTTTCAATTTCTTTACATTTTTTGTATTGAGCGTTACATTGCTTTCACGATTGTTCTGGGAATAATTTTTGCGAAAAAAATACTTCACAAAAAATGAGTATAGGGTTTGAAAACACTATACATCTACTCTCTAAAACCAAAAAATTATTATTTATACATGAGCGAAAAGTAGGCTAAGTCTTCTTTCAAATAAGAATAATTTTAATAAAATCGACCAACATTGTTAAAAGTTATATCAATTGCAAATCATTATTCCTAGCAAAATACGACCTACCTAATACATTCTTCGAAAATATAACAGTGCGGTATAATTAAAATTTTTCAGAGAAAATCAAATATGTATTTGTAAACAGATAATGCTCTTTATATCGCTTCTACCCTTTAGCTGATGCTAACTTTGTTTAACGTCTTAAAATGTATAGATAAATTATACTCTTTTTTGCGTAACGCTCAATACATTTTTATAAGAGCTCAATATTTTTTCCAGAACACACACTATATTTTGAGTTTAAAATAATTCAGATGTATAATCTTCGATGTATTTTTATATAAACTCAGTAAAAAATTTCAATTACATTAAAAATATATGGATAACACTCAAAAAAATTTTTTTTATATAAACCATGATTGATACTATTTAACAAAGTTTACAAAACTTTTAAATACATATTTAGAAGTACAAACCTACGCTGTGATTTTAGTGTATGCTGTTAATGCAATTTTAATAATTTAACTGAGTAATGAAGCGTACTAAAAAAGCGTAACGCTCAAGACTGCGGACAACAATAATTTTAAAAAAGTCATAATTTCTAATATTTTTAAAAAATTTTATGTATAAGAGAAGCAAATGCAAATATTCTAAGACTGTTATAAATTTGATCTCTTTTTTGGAAAAATTCATAGTTTCTTAATGTAGAAAATCAACAACATGCATTACGGGCACACCATTTTGGATGAAGAGAGTATAAACAGTTTTTTCGTTCTTCGTTTTTAACATATAATGGACAGTCAGTCTTACATCAAAAAAAATTTTGTACACTTATTTAAAATCTATTAAATCATGCTAATGCAGTTTTCATATTAAAATTTATGGATTTTTATGAAATATTTTACTATACTTTCAACGACCACGAAAAAAGCATTTGAAATGAGAATCGCCCGTATATCAATATGGCACTTACATCACATACCTTCAATTAGAAATCTCTGAGCTAATTAATCGACTTCCATTTAACATTGAAACGTACGTAAGTATTTCCTCCAGCAAATGAATGTAACATCTGTAATCATCATTAATGTGACACTACCGCATCACATGCGAACACAGCAATTATCATTTTATCTGACGCATACAGCAGAATCATATTTTATGTTTTAATCACAGAACATCAAAAAATAAAAGAAGAAAGAAAAAATTATGAATAAATGACAATAATATGACAATATGTTGCATACGCAAAACACTTTTCTACTATAGAATATTACAAACTTCTAGTGTTCTCTTGTAACCATACAACAACACTCGTCATAATATTACGTTTATTTCCTCTCGGTAAGTAGGCTTCATTAATAAAACTCTTATCGTCGTATGTTTAATAATTCCCACGTATATTTAATGATAATTTTACAGATGATGCGTTGTACTTATTAACAGGATAAATTTCATGAACGTCTAAGATTGACAAATGAACCATGTGTGTTTTATGGAACATTTCCTACACCTTCGACAATAAATGTGCTGTTGATTTGTTTGGTGGTTGGTTGTTTGTTGGATGTTTGATGCTTTCCGCTCAAATATTGATGAAATTCAACAGATTTTTTTAAATTCATGTTAAATACTTGATGGTTAGATTGCAATACAAATTTTATTTTTTGAGCATGTTATCACTAGAATAGCATATTAAGAAGTTTTCCTTAGTACAGTCCAGTCGACATTTTTAAGTTCCTATGCGAAGTAAAGATTGAAATCTTTTATTTTGTTTTCTAATGCAGGTTTGCAATAAGCTCTAAAAAATCAATTTATTTAAAGGTTGTTTAAATAAATTCAGTAAAGTGCGACTTTGGCTCGCACACGAAGGGTTCCGTACGAATACACACACAAAAGTATATCCCTTTTCGTTTTCGTTTTCATTTTCATTTTGGAAAATTTTTCGTTTTACTTCTTTGTTTTTTATTTTATTTTTTCGTTGTTTAGGCGAACTTTTTTTTTGTTTTTATTTTTTTTGTGCTTTTTTCATTTTATGATATTTTTTTTCCTTCTTTTGCGATTTTTCGTTTCTTGGAATTTTTTTTCTGATTTTTTGGTTTTGGAGTCATTTTCCGTTTTTTTTTTCGCATCTTGACGATATTTTTAATTTTATCGATTTATTTAAGTTTTGACGCTTTTTTCAGTTTTGAGAATTTTTTGGGTTTTTGGTGATTTTTTAGTCTTAGCGATTTTTTCTTTTTTGTTTTGACACTTTCTTTCGTTTTGGCGACTTTTTCGGTTTTTTGCGATTTTTTAAGTTTTGGCGCTTTTTTGTTTTGGTGTTTTTTTTCGTTTTAGTGATGATTTTCTATTTTTGTCGACTTTTTTCGTTTTTGATAATATTTTTGGTTGTAGCGACTTTTTTATGTTTTAGTATTTTTTTTCGTTCTGACGACTTTTTTCGATTTTCGGCGGTTATTTTAGTTTTTTGGCGATCTTTTTAGTTTTTTTTTTTTATTTTTTGCGTATAAGCGATTTTTTTTATTTTGTGCTTTTTCTCCTTTAAGCGGTTTTTTCATTTTGACGATTTTTCATTTTGACGATTTTTGATTTTGAAATTTTTTTAATTTTGGAATTTTATAGCTTTAGCGTTTTTTTTTTATTTCATGATTTTGCCTCTTACAGTTTCCAAGATACAGCAAATTATATCAATTGCATTGTCAAAATTACATTAACTGATAGAACACCCTTTAATTTTTATTGTTTTAAATATCAGTGATAATTAGTGTATTTTAATTCTAATTCTAAATTTAAAGTGTCTATACATAAGTGTCTGTATATTACATTAATACTTCAACATTTTCGTTGCTCGCTTTAGAACACCCTTTAATTTTTAACTGTCATATATTTGTTGTCGTAGCGGCCAAAGCTTTACATATTCTGTGAAAATTCCAGGTTCGTATCTCTTACGGTTCCCGAGAAAAAAGCCTGTGGCAGACAAGCAGACAAACAGACGGACAGACAGACAAACAGACACCTTTACACTTTTGGTATACGGAACCCTAAAAAAGGCCTCTTTCTTCTTAAATAGACTCTTTCCAAAAACAAAAAAAGTTCATTTGAATAAAAAGATGTCCTTGTCTCACTAAAAAAAAATCCCCAAACGTATTAAATATTGCTTGGCTAAAAGCGACTTTTGTCTTGAAATGTGTCAAACACTTGTTATTAAAGAAAACATTTAGCCTCGTCCCAAAGGAGTTTTATTAGCCTACCTTGATACATAAGTTAAAGTATACGGCAATAAAGCGTCCATCTTATTATCAGACAATAATAATAAATACATATTTCTTTTTTTATTGTTTGACTACAAAATGCCCAAAAATAATATAATGAAAAGAAAAAATATGTTAATGCTTTTATGCACAGTGAGGCGGGAAGGACGATTTATAAACAGCTAGTCAGATTGCCGCAGTAACCACATACATAGTGATCGCAAAGTAAGGCTTTACGCTAATACAAAATTATTTAGTGCATCCTTGCAATATAAAAGTAAAACTTTGTCTAAGTCCAACTGAGCATTGTTACCATTTAACGATTTATTTACAAAATATTAAGACTCTGTCCCATTGTGGCATGCAGATATCAGCAAAAGTCGAGAACAAAACAACCCCCTACCATCTCTTTAAGGAATCTAAATATTTAGTGTATGATTTTCTATATTTGTGTCCTTTATTTTTGTGAAAAAAAAATATTGCATTGTCATTATCTTTGTTATAAGTATCCGCACAAAAACATAAATGTGAAAATAAGGCCAAGTTTCTATCCAAAAATTGTGGCCGTAAAAAGTACTGAGATCATAATAAGGACCAAGTTCTTTATAGGTACAATAACATATCACTTTTAGGCTACGTGTAAGCTTGGCAACATTTTTCCCATAATTCTTTTCCATATTAGAAAGGCAAAAAAAATATTGCCAAGCTAAGAGGTTGCCTAGAAATGAGATGATATTGTACCTAGCAGGAACTTGGTTCTTATTTTGATTTCAGTACTTTTTACGGTCGAAATTTTTGGATAGCAACTCGACCTTATTTTCACATTTATGTTTTTGTGCGGATCTCAGCCCTTTTTTCTAACCTTTTATTTGGTACAATAAGTGTCCCATACAAATAAGGGGCACTTTAGCTCTCCCCCTCCTCCACCCTATTTTTCCATCAAGACCTACCTGTGTGCCAAATTTCAGCTTTCTAGCTATACCCTGCAAAAAACGCGACTACTCCATGCACGCATGTATAGAGTACTCCACAAGAGACCAGGAGTAGTTACAAAGTGGTGCAAATGTATGCAATAAACATGGCCCATTTAACATTGCGATATCCTAGGACTGGACTATGTAGTCCAGCTTTGCGTTACATCGGGCTACCCCAAAAACTGCCCCTATGTAACTACTCTATAGAGCACCTACATGAGGCTAGTTTTGCAACTAGTCCATGTCACTACTTGATGGAGCACTAAAGTGTTCGTGCTTTAACGATTTGCTATGTTGTTTGCAATCGTTAAAAGGCACACACTTGTCGCTTAACTACAAATTCTTGTTTGCAAATGACATGATCCATGGACTGCATTACATAGGACCATGTTGTAACTACTCCATTTCAACTGAAATGGATCACGTGGTCCAATAATTTTTGCAGGGTACTGGAAGTGCCCTATACAAAAAAAGGGCACCCTACTCCCCCCAGGTAAAAAGTGTCTGTTTTCAGATTTTTTCTAGTTAATTGCTCACCAAGACCTGTTGTTGACCTGTATACCAAATTTCAGCATTCTAGCTATTGTGGAAGTGACCAATAATATTGGTAAGTCAGTGATTCAGTCAGTCAGTGAATATGTACTAAAATATGCCCTTTTTACACCTTCATATCTCGGGAAGCTATTATGGTTGAACTTTAAAATTTCACCTATGAGGTTACCTCTGTAGGGAAACCTTACGTTTCAAGTTTCATTATTTTATGATTAAATGGAGCAACATTATGAGGGGGTAAAAACTGCTCGAATGGTTTCGTGTAAATATGCACACTGTGCGGCCGGAACTTGGCCTGGCGCACTACCGTGCGCCTAGATATTTTTGGTAACCAAGTGGCTGGGTCTCTAACGTGTAATTGTAACGACACTCTATCTCGCGTTTGTTTTTCTTTTTTTATCCAATTATGAATATAAAAATTGGAAAAATCACAAACGAATTATAGAGGTAGTGATGGAGAATGAAAAAATAAATATATTTAAACATATTTAAACGAGTCTGTCTGCCTGTTGGCCTAATAAGTATTTACTTCCACCTAACGACAAAATCTCATTATATTTTCATTTTGCTGGAAAAAGAAATAAAAATAATATGAATACGAATACCAAAGAATATTATTTTGCCTTGTTAGTGGACACATTTTGTCATTTTTTATTTTTCTTGTGCTGCATCCACCAAATTCTTGTAGCGCAACTTTAAATATTTAAGCTGAAATGGGGAAAGGAAACAGATTTTAAAGATTTTTTAAGTTAGTGACGTTAAAGTTTTTAAACGAAAAATTAAAGACTTTTCCTAATAATGCAGATAAAATTAATTCAAATGGCTTTCTGGAGCATAATTGGGAATTGTAAATGTTAATTGAAATAAGCATTGCACTAGCACTAAATAATATTGGAAAATTTCATTTTTTACTATTTTCCAACAGCTTGGTAATAAAAAAAACCATTTCGTCGCCAACACTAAGCAAATGTTGTGATAGGGCCAATTTTTCACTATCACTAAACGCATATTTTTGCTGCAAAAATGTGCACAACACTCAATTAGTGCAAAATTTGAACCAGCACTAATCAAAAAGCTGCATTGAAGCAAACGCTCACTAAACTTCCAAGAATTTGAAATTAAAATTCAATTAATGATATGTTGCACTAAAATTAGTGAAGAAAAAGTAGCAATAAACTGAAGATTGCTTTTTTCACTAAAATAATTTGAATTTAGTGCAAAAAATATTGTTAATTTTCAATTCACCACTAAACTTCAAAACATTAGTGCAATAATTTTGCTTTATCACTAAAAGTTAGTGAAAGCTCTAAAATTAGTGCTCTGCCCCCATCTATGCTGTTCAATATGTTTTCAATTTGGTGGTTTTATTGCTTTATATTATTTTTTTTTGCAATATATAAGAACTTAAAACACATTCAACAGAGCCACCTGACAACTGGTGATAAGCGAAACACACGCGAGCGCTGACGATGGAAGTCTAGCTACACTGTTCTGCTGTGTACGTTGAAAAATTAAGATAATGATAATTTTTCCTTTGTTCCTTGGAATATTAATCATACCCAATTCTTTCTGAATTAAAACTTTGCGAACCTTAGCCTAATAATCAATTTGGATTCATATTAATAAAAAAAAATGTATTTTTCTATGTGAACCCAACTCAAAATTGAAAAAGTTAAAATAACTTTTAATTGCTTGTGTTTAGAAAGTAGATGTATAGTGGTTTTGGTGGTGTATTTTTTCGCAAAAAACATTCCCGGAATAACCATGAAAACAAATGTAACACTCAATGCACAAAATGATAAAAATAAATTAAGTCAAGTGCGACTTTTGCTCGCACACGAAGGCTTCCGTACGAATTTTTTCGTTAAGCTTTTTTTTGGGTTTTGGCGTTTTTTTAACGTTCTCTTTCGCTTTTATAAGATATATTTAGTTTTAGCGATCTATTTATGTTTTGGCGCGTTTTTTAGTCTCGGTTCGCACTATGAAATTTTCTTTCGTGAAATTTCTGAAATTCTCGTTTAAAATTTCACTCGTGTCTGCACACTGAAAGTTAATTTCATGAAACTTAATATTTTTGTTTGTTTACTTTCACATTATTTTTCTTCTTTGTCACTTATTTTGCACTCTAAAACAAATTTTTGCTGTCACTACCATTAAAAGAATATAAAAATAAAGTAAAATCAAAAATAATGGTACAGCCAACTTCATGTTGACAATTACGAATTACAATACAAAACAGAATTTCAGTGAACGTGAAAGTGTGCACCCGACACCATTCTTCTCTCCCCTCTCACCAACAAACTGCCACTTTCATGAAATAAAATTTCATAGTGCGAACCGAGACTTAGTTTTGGCGCTATTTTGGTTTTGAGGATTTTTTTCGGTTTTTGGCAATTTTTAAAGTTTTATCGTTTATTTTTTTGTCTTAACACTTTTTTTTGTTTTGGCGATTTTTTCGGTTTTTGTCGATTTTTTTAGTTTTGGCGTTTTTTTGTGCTTTTTTCGTTTTTGCGATTATTTTTCCATTTTTAGCGATTTTCTCGATTTTGATGATATTTTTAGTTTTAGCCATTTTTTTAGGTTTTAGTGCTTTTTTCGTTTTGACGACTTTTTTCGATTTTCGGCGGTGATTTGTTGCGTTTTAGCGATTTTTTTAATTTTGGTGCTTGTTTTCCTTTAAGCGCTTTTTTCATTTTGACGATTTTTCGTTCTGACAATTTTTAATTTTGGAACTTTTTAGCTTAACGTTTTTTTAAATTTTCATGAGTTTGCCTCTTACGGTTTTCAAGATACAGGAAATTGTATCAATTTCATAGTCAAAACTATATTAACTGATAGAACATCTTTTAATTTTTATTGTTTTAGATATCAGTGATAATTGGTGTAGTGTATTCTATTCTACAGACTACACCAATTAACACTAACTTTGAAAATTTTATGTGCCTATACATAAATGTCTGTATATTACATCAGTATTTCAATATGTTTCATTTCTCGCTTTCGACCACCTTTTAATTTTTAACTGTCATATATTTGTTGTTGTAGCGGCCAAAATTTTACATATTATGTGAAAATTTCAGGTCCGTAGCTCTTACGGTTCCCGAGAAAACAGCCTGTAACAGACAGACAGACGGACAGCGTAGCGAAAACAATAGGGTTCTTTACACTTTTGGTGTACGGAACCCTAAAAACGAAAACATAATTTTATTTCAGGATCCATTGATTAAGGCGAAAACTGTAATATGAATCCTCCATTCTTATATTTCATTTAGTAAACAAAAAAAAAACACAAAATGTAAGTGTAGAATAAGAATCGCCAATATACTATTTAAAATACATCAAGGGTGGCATTATTTATTTTTGTAAAACGAGAAATTTACTCGGATTCGGTTTACAGAGCAGGGCCGTATATTTAAGTGCATATATATTACATTAGGATTTCAACATGTTTCGTTGCTCGCTTTAGAACACCCTTTAATTTTTAGCTTTCATATATTTGTTGTTGTATGTTATACATATTCTCTGAAAATTTCAGATCCGTACCTCTTACGGTTCTCAAGAAAATAGCCTGTGACAGACAGACAAATAAACCGACGGACGGACGGGCAGCGTAGCGAAAACAATAGGGTTCCGTTTCACTGTTAAAGTACGGAACCCAAATAATTTTAACAAAACTTGTTTCATTAACGAATCGTGCAATTTCCAGCTTGGTTGAATTGTAATGAAATATTTTCTTGCATTAATGTCGAAATTCTCAGAATTTATGAAAAAATTTCTTTAGTGTGGTATGATCAAACTAGAAATGAAATTGCAAATTTGAATAGATAAAAATGCATTTTTCGTATTCGAAATAAGATCTCCCTTTTTTCTATGCAGTTAAAGGAATATTAAGCACAACAATAAATTAGCAGAACTAAAGCAAATATTTTATATTTTAGCAAAATTCTCATTAAAACTAATATCTCAAATTAAAGATAATAAGCAAAATCAAAATTTTAATGCATACATTCAACAGAGTTTTCAAGTACTTATTGCTTCATTCATATTCATTACTTGTTGTTAAACAATGTTTAGAAGAGATTTAACTGTTTGAATACGTTACGGTTTAAGGATTTGCACATAAATAAAAGCAACTTCGCCTTTTTTTTCCTATTTCCTTCATTTATTTACCCTTCCAATGATTAACAATGCCAAGAAGGAATTTTGATTTTCGCACACTGACAACATAATCTTCCTGTTTCCTGTTGCGATACCAAATCCCTACCACAACGCCATCATTATCATCACCAACCATTATCTATCTATTCGTATCAATGCACAAAAACAAAAATATCGATGAATTCAGAATTCACATAGAAGAAAGAATATAATGTCCACCAGCATTCAAAAAATAAAAATAAGGAAAATGTTTCTATTTAGCTTCGTCGAAATTGATATTCAGAAAATGTAATAATTGCCTTAAACCAGAACGAAAAACTAAAATCAAACGGAAACTTGATTTCCGTCAAAAAGGAAACGAAATATTTTAGTAATGGAGATTATAACGCTTGATTGGTGGCGATATGATTAACTATACAACATCATGGGTTTTGTAGTAAGAAGAAGGGAGCTCTAAGAAACAAACAAACAAACAAACACATAAACAACATAAATGACAACATAATGTTGGAGCGTGAGATGTCAGTGTTATAGCTGATGTTAATGCTAATGATGACGAACTCTGCTGCTGCCCCATAGAGGAAATAAATAATTTTGCTAAACTCATAAAAATTATGAAATAATCTTTAATAAATATTAAGGAAATGTGGCATATTCTGATTATGATCAACAGGAGGATTAGGAAAAACATTAAAAAAAGAAGCGAAAAGCATGACATCCATACTAAACTAATATTCATCAATTCTGTTTATAATTTAAGTAACGAAGTGAGCTTAAAATATCAAAGTCATCATCATCATCATCTTTTTAGTTCTGTTCATTCTGTGTGTTTCCGATTGAAGAACGAGTAATATGATGTTGTGTTTTATGTATTGACAAAATTAGATTAAGACTTTGTTAAATGTTGTAGGCAAAAGTTAAAATTTCATTATTGTACTTTGTTTCATTTAATCGCAGGTGTTGTGACATGTAACATCTTAGATACAATCATACAGCCATCGATATTTACTCACATCTCACTTCTAATGAGTGGGAAGTTTAAAAAACACTTTATGCTGTTAAGTTATTTTCTTATGAATTTTCCTATCAAGACATTTGTTTATATCTGCAAATATTTATGTTAAAAAAAATATGAAGAAATTTTTGTCATGCATAAAGTGAAGAAAGAGTGAGTTTTCAAAAGGTCTTATTTCAACTTCAGATTGAACAAACCTATGAACGCAATCGCCTTTGCCAAGCTTAACTAGATTGGAAATCGTAAGAGCTAAAATCTTCAAATTTTAAAAAACGCTAAAACTAAAAAATCCCAAAAAATATCAAAACGAAAAATCGCTAATATGAAAAAGCACTTAAAGAAACAAAGCACCAAAACTAAAAAAATCGCTAAGACGGAAAAATCATCAAAACTCAAAAGATCGTCAAAAAACCAAAAAAAAAAAACAAAAAACGAAAAAAGTCGTCAAAATGAAAAAAACACTAAAACCTAAAAATCGCTAAAACTTAAAATATCGTCAAAAAACGAACAAAATTGCCGAAAATGGAAAAAACAACAAAACGAAAAAAATGCCCTAAAACAAAAAAACAGCGCCAAAACTAAAAAAAATCGACAAGAACCAAAAAATCGTTAAAACGAAAAAAAGTGTCAAAACCAAAAAATCGCTAAAACTAAAAAAATCACCAAAAGTCGCTAAAGCTAAATATATCGTCAAAAAAAAAACACCAAAATGAAAAAAGGGTTATATAAAAAAGAAATCGCTAAATCAACAAAAAAAACTTAAAAATTAAAAACGATAAAATTAAATGAAAAAGCAAAATGAAAAAAATTACCAAAGAAATAAGGGCAAAAACGAAAAGGGATATATGTGTATTCTTACGGAACCCTTCGTGTGCGAGCTAAAGTCGCACTTTACTTAATTTATTAGTTTTTTACACAGTCCGGTTTTTTTTATTTTTTGAATTTATTTTTATTTGTTGTCTTTTTAACTCTCTTACACAGTTTGGTTTTAAGTTTAAATTTCACTCTTTACGTAATTGGAGTTTTTTGTTGCTAACCAACTTTAAACCGTTAAAGATCCCAAATGGTCATGCGACATGAAAAATCACAAGAGAAACCTAAAGATTATTTTCTAATACCTGTTCAATGATACCCATTTTAATATAGTTTGCTGACTTTTTTCACAAAATGGCGTCTATTCGCCGCCATTTTGAATTTTGACCATTCTTATAACTTTAGTGACACTCGCAAAATGAAGACAAATCTATTGACGTAAGAATCATCAAAATCGGCATAAGCGTTATGTCAAAAATGAAGGCACTTGCACGACATATATTATTAGCATACCTAGAGATGGGTCCTTCCTTTTCGGCTAAAAAAGAAAAGTTAAAATTCCACAACAAAATTATCTTTAAGCCGAACGAATATTGTTTCTAAATCTGCCAATTAGTTTAAGAGATATTGTAAAAGTTTAAGTCTAAAAATTAAATATTTCATAAAAATTTAAAAAAGTTCTCTCATTAAATTGTTAAAAACATCAAAAGATGTGCACCAATTTTAACGAAAAATATCTCGTTTCCTTTGGAATAAATTGTAATGGACACAAAAAAAGGATCGTTATTTTTTATGAATTTTTAAAACAAAAATTTTTTTGTATGATTTTTAAAAAACAAAAATTATTAAATTTTTTATGAAATTTTTAATATTAATTTAAATTTTGATAATTAAAATATTTGAATTTTAATGTTTTAAATAGAATTAAGTCATCAAGTTTTCCCACTTACTCTGTACAAACACATTTTAATGTGGTTAAATTTGTAGAAAATAACGTGAGTGTATCTCTGTTTAAAATACGAGCACATGCATGCTTCAAACGTTGTGTTGTTTTCTATTAATTAAACTTATTACGAACATAGTTTGTCAATTGCAGCGACATACACTCTCACACGATTAGTAATTACTAAGAAAAGGAAAACATGGTTTTAGAAATTCTTCAAACAAGCGTTTCCGATTAGTGAAGGGAATCTAATAATATAATAAATTAACCCATTGCATGCTCTATTAAGTAATGTCAATGTTTTACATATAAATTTGGTTAGAAAAATGACGGAGACGCACACGAGAGAAAAGTAAAACAAATTAATGCAGTACAGTAAAACTTGGTTATAACGAACTGTTTGGGTTAATAAAGAATATTTTATAATAAGTGCTAATAATATTCAAAGCCAGGCAAAAATTACAATTTCCGACTGTAACCTTTATATTAGTCTATTTTGTAATAAAACATTTATAACTTGCTTCAAAAAGAATATATTGCTCAGGTACTCAAACAACGTCATACTCAAATAATGCAGAATAATCTTCATATAGTTATCTATAACTTGTAAATATTTCGTAAATGAGTAAGTCCATTTAGCCGAGTGTGAGCATTTTACACACATTTTTTCTTATAAATCAAGATTATATAATTTTTTACTTAAAAAAAGGCTGCGACTCGCAAGGACGTTAAGCTTAAAGTCGTTGAATAATGGGCAGACATTGCAAAAAAAAAACGATTTCTGCTCAGAATGCTCTTCAGAAAGCTGCGACGGATGTGACCTTATAAATCTTGCTTTTAAAGAATTATGACTTTCAGGATAAATTCTGTAAAAAATTTTACTATGAGGTACACCATAATTTTGGCGTAGCTTATTGATCAAAGTGTTTTTGATTGTATTATGTATTTACTGTTAGCCCAAAAACAATTTTTCTTTAAAAAAATATTTTTAAATATACGACGGGTGTAACCGACTGGTGTGACCGACGGCTGTGACCGACGGGTGTGACCGACGGGTGTGACCTAGTACTAAAATTTGACAAATTCGAAGAAATAAATTTTTTATTGATTTCATTAATATAAATAATGTAAAGATAAACTTATAAGAAAATAATAAAATATTAAATTATTTGATATCCGTGCTATTTTATATAGACTGCAGAATACTATATCCGATTATTAAATGCTAATAAAATCCATATTTATCGATAGCTTTTCAAGACATATGGCTAATTTGATTTGTAAAGTAAAGTTTTTGAAGTTTTAAATTTTGTATGAGTTTTAAGAAGAAAAAAAATTATTTTGTATGAAAAATCTGGGGTTTTTTAATACTAATTTGTACATAACTCCGAAACCGTTGATCAAATCAAAAAAGACTAAACATTCTTAAATAATTTTGTCATCCATATTTTGTTTTCCTGTTGATTCCAATCGGACAAACCATTTTAATGTTATGATTGCGTGAAGGCCCTATTTTGGGAGTTATATTAGACATGACTTTATCAATTGAGTTATTTTACTTAATTTTGAATAAAATCGCCATTTGTCAAACGATGTTAATGATTTATGGCTTATTTTACTCCTAACATATCTAGCTTTCTCATAAATGATAAAAATGTAAAATTTTAGCAATCTTATTTTTTTATGAGTTTTTGAAAATGGAAAAAAAATTTTATTTTGCATAAAAAAATTTTTTTCGTCGCTTATTTCTGAATAACTTAAAGCTAATTTTATTTCGCATCTTCTAGTGTTTTACTTATCAATATCGGAGAAACCGTTCCCGACCTCTTATGAGATCTGTAGCAAAAAGTAATAAGTGCTTAAGTCGACTTAAGTACTTTTTTCGAAAATTTTTACGCTACTGCTAAGAGGTTTATAGGCTTACACAATTAGTTCCTTGTGTGATCCTTCCTGTTTTAGGTATAATTGTAGCCACTGCCACTTTTAATTGAATAATATTCCAGGAATACAACGGTGCTAAAGAAAAATTTGCTCAAGTCAACTTAAGTACTTATTCCTTATTGTCACAGAAATATATTAGCGTGGCCGCCATATTTCGGGTGCCATATTACTTATGCCCATAAAATAGCCTGTACGTGATAGAAAAAAAATTTAAAACGGAATTATCTTAGTGTACTAAAATCTTTATATTCCACATGTTTTCATTTAAAGGACCAAAAAAAATTATTTGTTGCAGACCAGTGTTGTTTATCAATTTGTATTAACAACTAATTCAATAATGTAACTCTTTGTGCATTTCTGTTAATCTTTTCCAAACCCAATACAGCTAAAATGTTTAAAATTCAAATACATTTTTAAATTTTTAAAGCATTCTTAAAACCATTTAACTTAAAAAAATATTTTCTTTTTGCTTAATTATTTTTTTTAAATCACTCCACTAGCAAACATATATATTTTTTCATTATTTTTTTTCAAGTGCTCTTGATCTCAAGCATCTCTCGTGAAACAAACCACACAAAAAGTAAGACTCTTGAAGATATAAATAAAAAATAGAATGAAATAAAAATATCGCGAAATTTGTGAAAAAAAAACGGCAAAGTAAATCAGTCATAATTTCTACTTCGTAGCACAACCATAAAATGCACAACTGGTTCAAGTGGGCGTGACCAACAAACCATAAACAATTAAAAATTACTTAAGACTTAATAACTCTCAGCAGCCCCCAAATGTTAATTTCAATTAAAGGAAATCAAATAAAAATTGCAATATGATTGTAGCAACAAAGCATTGTGATTGTAGGGCTAGAAATACATTAAAGCAATGCCTGTTTTTGTAAACATTTAAGGTGGAAATTTTTAAGGTACATTATACAAGAAAATTTTTGAAAAAAAGCAGTTTTATGTTATAAAAATGTATTTACTTTATATTTGAAAATATTTTATTCCAACGGAATAAATATTTATTATTCATGCTTAAGTTCGTTCAATTTAATTTTACAATTAACGGCTGTTTTCACAATGTACGATTAAAAGTTAACGTGAACTTTAACGGCAAGTTCAACATACAAAACCTGCCGTTAAAGTTCACGTTAAGTCTAAATTATACATCGAGAAATTAGTTTTCAAAGCATGTAATAATTAAAAAAGAACAAAGACCAATTTGCTGACTTCTGTAAGGGTGGAACTGAACATCGATGTTTTCGGGATCAACCACGATCCCACCGTCAAAGCTCTTTATACTCTAGGCTAACCAACAGCCCGCAAACCAAGCAGTTCATATACAACGTTAAACCAATTTGCATTAAGCTCTTTTTATTTGCTTAAATTTTTTTGGTGGTTTAGAAATTGACCATACTTGGTTCTAGTGTTAGACAAACATTTTATGTCTTATCTAAGGTTTAGAAACATTAAGCTCTATTTTTGTAAACATTTAGCCATTTTTCACTCTCATTTCAAAGTCTTGACTTTTATTACTTTTAACAACTACATGAATTGAGATAAGTAAAGAATTGTTTATGCGTGCTAAAAATCGTGAAAAAATTTTTGAAAATTTTGGATATGGTATCACCGGAGATATTGACGAAATAGAGAGCTATGTCGAGGCCAAAAACCAAAATTTTAAAATTCAAAGCCAAATACATATCTTTGAAAATATTAAGGATATTTAAACTGTTTTTTTTATCTATTTATAAACTTTATATTTGTTGAAATCGGATAATATTTGCAAAAGTTATGAGGCCGACAAGGCTTTTCCTGCCTGCGTTTGTCTGTAGGTCAACGTGTATTTCAACAGAGTGGTACAAATTTCAAAATTCTTAAAGCTTAGGCCCTCTTCTATTATTTTTACATACATCGTTTTGTAATCGGATCGCAAGTTTCAAAGATACAGATTTATTGCCCCTTTTTCCTATTTGAACGAGTGTGCGTCTTCGGCCTACTCTTTCGGCGTTATGCCATCGGAGGCCACTTTCGGACTTATGTCATTGGCAGGCCACTTTCGGTCGGACACTTTTGGTCAGCCACCCTCGGCCGACAAACTTCGACCGGCTACGTTCCGTCGCTATGTCAGACGCCCCCGCATCCGCCTCCGTCACCCTCACCAAAAATAAAAGTTATAATTTAAAAACAAAAATTTCACTTAGCTTGATGGCACCAAGTAAACGTAGATAGTAATTTTAGCCTCTAGATGGAAAAAGAAGATAATTCGTCAACAAAGAACACATATCGCCTGGAAGATACTTTGGCGATACTTAAGCGATACTTAGGCGATACTTCTCCAGAATTTAGTGGAGACACCTCGTGTTTAGCCGAGACACCTTCATTTAGCAATGGCACCCACCATTCGCCAAGACACAAACCTGTTCGAATTATTCGAAATCTCCCCAAAAACTGGGACAAAAATCTTCCCAAAGCCCCCGAAATTCCCTGGACTCCCAAAATCCCAGAACTTCCCCGAAAAACAACGGCAACACCGAAAACTGCGAAAATACTAAAGAGGAAATACTGAGCTTTTAAGGAATTTAACCTTCGTGCCGGCCTGTTGTCTTCGTTTTGAATTGTCGTTACACGTACACACTTCATACCAGTATTCGTTACACGTATTTTTCATTACAACAAAAAACTTTTTTTATACTCCAGCGTAGGTAACGTATCATATCATATGCACAACGTGCCATAAGGAACTTCGTTGCAAAAAATATCGAGTCGCATCTCAACTAGGTGCAGCAAAAACCTCAGTCTGGAAGTCAAAAATTACATTCCTTTCATCAACATCTTTTCTCTTTATATCGAAACTATATTGCATATTGACTTCATAAACAAAGTTCTTAAAACTTTTTTATTACAAAATTTTGTTTAAAACCTAAAACCGTTAAAGCTAATTTTTCCATAACAAATTTGTATATTCTTGAAATTTGTAACAAAGTTTGTTTGCCTGATTCTCTGGAGGTAAAAAAGGAGCATGTGATGTTTTTTGTTTTTGTGGCTGTTGTCGTTTGACAAAATCTGTAAAAATTAAAACCGCGTATTTATGCAACCTCTAAGTGACTGGGATCATCGTTTTCCCTTTCACTTGAATTGGTTGTTAAAAATGTTCTCTCCACTCACCTGATCCTAAATAAACACAATAATGAAAATATGTTTTAGAAGGGAATGGCAGGGGATAAACGACATAGAAAACAATACAAAAGGATATAAAGTATGTAAAAGAATATATTTACATAAACATATTTATATCGCGAGTTTGTATAACTTCATACAAAAATGTTTTCTTCCACATTTTTTTTAATTAAATGAAACCAGAGGAATTGACCCAAAGGAAATTGAAAGAAAGAGTATTTGTAGAGAGAGAGTACGACAAAAAAAAACAATTGTAAATAACAAACTGCTAAAAAAAGAACGATTGACTTTAAGAAGGGAATTCTTAAACAACAAAACGGAAAAAACAGGAAATATGTGTTGGGCATTTTTGTTGAATAAATACTGCACAAGAATTCGTTCTGAAGCTTTTCGTTTAACTAAAGATATTTTTTTTTTTTTTTGCTTTAATTTATTTTCATTGTTTCAGTTCCTGTTGAATGAAATGAATAAAACAATGCAGCAAAAAAAATGGGAAAACAATTTTCATATTTTAACGCTAAAAACAATAAATATTTTAACATCAATAAATCATGTTTTTACAAGATCTACGAAAGTAACAGCAATTGAAAAACAAAAAGTATTCTAAAAATTAATTTTTAACAAAAAAGGGTTAAAATAAAAAAATGTCTTAAAGCCTTTTTTATTATGTAAAATAAAAATCACTTTCATTAAAGAATGAGAGGCATAAAGTTTATAAATAGAATTTTATATATTTTTAGATGTTTTTCTAGAAGCTGACCGTCCAAAGAAAGTAAATTTGTAATACTAAAATAATGAATCCCTCCCAAGCGATGAATATGTTAGTTAGAAAAAAATATATATTACATGCACACGTCAACAAACAAGAATACGTGCATACGTACATAAATTAGGGCGGCACACTATTCCACGGAGAAAATATATATTCCAACTTTTTGCGTCAACTCTTAGATATATGCGAGCAGTCTAAGAATTAATCAGGTATGTGATGGAAATCGATTCCGAAAACGAACCAATTTTGAAAGGTGTTTTTTAATAATAGTTCTTTATTAAAAACAATTTTATAACAAATATTATAAAAATATTTCTTTATTACAAAAGAGTTGTATCACAAAAATTATAAAAATTTTATCAAAAATGCGTTAAAAGGGACTTTCCAAAGTGCTTCGTTTTAAAAATCGATTTCCATCACATACCTGAATATACCAATTTTGACGTGTATTGGAAAAAATTTTAGAGTGGATCAAGGCGACTGAATATCGAATTGTTCCATGAGCAACATCCTCTCCTGTACGCGGTCGAGTAACTTCAAAACAGAACACCAAGATAGGGAGCTGTATTCCATTTTCAGTATAATATATGTGGGTCCTTCTTTGAAACTTGAAAAATGTGATCAGTCCATCGAACGCACAGTGGTTTCAATTGGAAAAAAGTGTAATAAATCTGTATCTTTGAAACTTGCGATCCGATTACAAAACGATGTTTGTAAAAGTATTGATTAGAAGCTAAACTTTAAGACTGTTGAAATCTAGACGATCCTGTGGAAACACACGTTGATCAAAGTTGACCACCTCGGGCATGAAACCCCCTGTGGGCTTCATAACTTTTGCAAATATTATCCGATTTTAATGAATTTAAGTTAGGTGTAAAGCTTATAAATAGGTTAAGTAAAATACAGTAGTTTACTTTATTAAAATATGTTTAATATTTTCAAAAATATTGCCTTAGCATGGCCAAATTTAAAAAATAAATTATGATTTTTAACATAAGCCTTGGTAAGATGCTTAAAAAATTTTTTAGTTAACCCAATTCATGTAGTCGTAATACCAATAAAAAATGTGAGTATAAAAATGCCTAAAAGAACTAATTATATAATTTAATTAAAACAATGAAATAATTTCATTGAAACAATGAAATAATTAAGTTATGAGTTTTTAGTCGAAATGTATGGGCTTATATCCAAAGAAATTTTATTCTTTGTCTACATGCTTCACATCTATCTCTAAATAAACCATATAATTTAATTGAAAAAGTAAAACCGAACTCAAGCCAATATAATTAAATTTATTGGACAATGAAATAGTTTCATTAAAACAATGAAATAATTTCATTAAAACAATGAAATAATTTCATTAAAACAATGAAATAATATCATTAAAATAACGAAAATAGTTTAATATCATTAAAATGATGAAATGATTTCGTCAAACTAATAAAATAGCAATGAAATTATTTTATATATTTGGTGAAATTTTAGTTAAAATAATATTAACGATACTTGCTTTATTAATTTAACGGAGCGCGACCTTGGTTCACTTTTAATTAATTATTTCATTGGATTACTGTCTAAATTCATAGAATTTATGCACGGAATTATTTTAGTGTAGTGAGTGATACAAAAACTTTTTTTCTAGAGTCCCCTTAATTTACTTGTTCATTAGTATGTAAAATGTATTGATGTACTTTATTGCACCGAGAGAAAAATTTAGTTGCATAATTTTTGGTGACAGCCGATTTGACATTATCGCTTGCTTGAGATTAGTTCGCTTACATAATTCATCATGAATAGACCCTTGTCAGTGCAACATTTGACAAGGGTCATCTTCATGTTAAATGTGCATTTGTATTATCTTTGGAGTAGTATTAGGTGAAAGATTCATTGATTTTGAGCTTGTATTATCTTTAAATGTACTCGCAACATGTGTTCTTAGAACATAATTTAAGAACTCTTCTTAATTTTGCTTAGTGTATAATCACAATATGAAAAATTACCACTCAAGTAGATTAAAAACTTTATGTACTTACAGAAATACAGCATAGAAGTTATACATATATGTATGTACATGGGGCATTCCACGCCAAAACGGGCGGCTTAAAAAAATTTTTGATTGTCCCAATTTTGTGAAACATTTTAGTACCCCTCAAAAGAACCTCCATGGTAAATTTTTAGATTTTTTTTGATTACTCGCTTAAAAGATATTAGCCCCCTGATTCACAAACGCTATCATAAACTTCTTTATGAAAATTTGTATGGAAAACACTCAGTTTTTTGAGTATTTTTCAAACAAACTTTTTCAAAAAAGTTTTCTTTCATCGAGTGTGCAAATAAGCCAACAATATCGACAAAATTGAAATTGCTCATAAAAATCCCCAAAACTACATAATTGAAAATTTTTAAAGCTATAAATAAACTGGGAATAAATCAGTGGAATGAGAATTTTTTAAGAAATTGGGGGAAAAAACATTAGAGTAAATTTTAAATCGTAAAAGAAAAATTTGTTATATGTGAAGAAGTTTCAAAATTTTCGATGGAAAAACAGACTTTTTTTTTTGTAAATATGCATATTAAAATTTAGAAAACCAAAATGTGCAGGAAAACATCCAAATATGCCAAAAAAAATGGAAAAAGGCACTAATTATGAGACTAAAGGCTAGATTTTGTAAATACAAACGCTTTTTGAGTTTTGAAATTTGTATGGAAAAAATTTTTTTGAAACGTATTTGCGTTACTTTTCATACAAGTTGGAAACGTTTAGAAACGACATTTTTTACAAAAACTGACTATAAGGGTAAAATATGGAAAAACATGCTGTAAAGGCTAAAATATGCAAAAATATGCACTAACAAATCGATGCCAAAATTCTTAAAATGTTCTGAAACGTATAAATATCTTATTTGTGCCTACATACATCGCACAGGAAAAAACATGCAATTGCATATTTGCGGTTTCCCTGGTTATGAGAAAAAAACGTTTAAAAAAAAATTTTTTGGATTTAGTGCCTGATTCATAAAGACGAAATAAAACTTTTTCGAAAAAGTTTATATGAAAAATACACAAAAAATTTTCATAAAGAAGTTTATGTTCGCGTTGGTGAATCAGTGGGCTAATATTTTTTAAACAAGTAATCAAAAATCTCATAATTTACCAGGAATTGGGCCAATTAAAATATTTTTAACCCTTCGCTTTGGCGTGGAATGCCCCATATGTACATTTATATATAGTTTTGCTTACATCGCACATGTAAACTTTGATTTATTTATTAAAAAGACTTAGTTAAATTATAGAATCTAAATCATTTTTTGGGCAGCTTTGCAAAATTAGTTTATTCAATATTTTTTGTTTTCAAAAACTTAATTTAGCCGCCTAGATAGCGCCTAATCACTTTGATTAATTGAAGCAGCAATTCTAAGTAAACGTATGGAAGAGACTTAATGAAATTAAGGTATTTTTATTGAACAACAAAAGCAACAACCATATAAATCAAATCTAAGTAACTTGGAAATTTATTGGAATTTTATGAAATAAATTTATGGACAATAAATCAGAAATGCTGAAAAGATAAGAAGCCATCATAAAATATATTTACAATGCCAATACCAATAACAAGAACATTAAATGCTGACGGAAAAGCATATCTTTAACCAGAAACAAGACAAGTAGCCAAACATTCAATAAAAACTTCAACTTCAAATTTGTCTTAAAAATGTTAAACACTCAAAACTACTATTCAAAACCAAAAACCAACTGTATACTCGTATTTGAGTAAACAAAAAAAAATATGGTGATGTTGCAACCAAATTAGTTTTTAATTCTTGTAAACACGTTTTTTTGTGGTTCTTTTATGTTGGCCACTTTGTCATTATCAATCGTGAACAATCTATCGTCTCTGTATTCCATCCATTTCAAGTAGGAACAAAAAGAAACAATCTAACCAAAATATTTTAAATAATTTTTCAAAAAATTAAACAAAAAAACTAGATTCATGTTTTGCTTACAAACTAGATCTTGTTTTAAAGACATAATTAACTAAATTTTCGACATTTTAAATATTGTAGAAAAACATTTGCTCAATTCATAACCTGTTGTAAGTGTTGTAGATCGTAAAAATATTGCTGGTAATTTCCACATAAACATGTTTCTAAGCAAATGTTTAATTGGAAATTACCAACAACATTTATACGATCTACAACACATACAATAGGTTGTGAATTAGCCAACTGTTTTTTGTTGATTTTTTTTCAAACGTACTTGAATAAATACACTTGACGTAACGAATAGATATTCGAAAAATTCTTTTAAAGTTTTGGAAAAGATGTAATTTACAAAAGGCCTTGAAGCGTTTATGTAAGCAATGTGTTGTGTAAGCAGGTAGTTGTTAGTTACTTACTAAAAAAATATCTATAATGGCTTAAAACACAACTGGTATCATTTATCAAACAAGTGCAAATATGCAAAATTGTTAATTATTTTGTTACTTCCACATAAGAATGTCAACAAATTTATCTATGTTTATTAGGGATATAACTTTTGGAATATATAAAATATACTATAGCATTGTAAAGCAATGCCGGAAATCAATCAACCATTTCTGGAAGGTACTTCAGTGGCTATTAGAGTTTTCCTTTTCACAGCATCACAGAAATTTTAAAAATATTTCTCGATTTTTTAGTATCCCGGGAATTCCTGCTTATAAAAAATTATGCAAAATAATAGCACTTTTGGCTAATGTACCACTAGAATGGTTGTAAAAATTTAATTTGAATTTATTCCAGAGTCATAGCCCATATCGATAGTTATTTATAAAAAACTATCCTGAAAAATTTTCAGGTCAATCAGTTGAGATTAAGGCGTATCGCACGCCCACCAAAGTTGGAGCAAATACTCTTTTACTGCATTTTATGTCCAATGTTTTAATAAATATAGTATTTACAAAATAAAATTTCTATAAATTTTTTTGTCTGTGAAGTTTCCAACAGCTTTTGGTCTACCGACTTTTATCTTAATCGCATATTTAACAAAATAACATACAAATTAAAATTTTTTAATGATTACACTAAGTTACAAATTTCGGTCAACTTTTTCATTCCCTAGAGCTAAAGGCTGTTTCTTTCCAGCAAAAATGTTTGTGATTTTTGTAATCGGTAGTACTTTATTAATGGGTTACAAAGTAATGAGTAGTACTTATTTATATTATTACTAACTTCAAATTAGAACTACTACCTAGTTCTTAATAAAAGTAGTACGTATGTTTCTCATTATCTGAAAGTAGTTACAATTTGTTGATATGTATTGATAAAATAAGTAGACAACCACTTTTTAAGTCAACATGTGCACTCTAAAACACTTTTGTTGAAAATTAGGTCGATAATAGTCGGCAACACTTTATAGATTATTATCGACCTAAAATTACACACGCATTATTTTTGAATAAAATGTTTTTACTAAAAAAAACGTTTGGCTGGGTGCAGGTTTGAACCGCGACCTCCTGACTGATAGTCTGCCGTATCTACCATTCAGCCATAGCCGTATTATACCTTATGTTACATTTTTTCAACTTGGACTAAATATGTTTAATTTGAAAGGTTTTTTCTTTAATAAAAATAACTACAAAATCGAAGTAATTTTAGACAAGGAGAAATTTTCAACACAAATTTAGACAATATATGATCGTAAATTGAAGTAATGTTTGTATATGAAAACTAATTTTTGTCGCTTGCACTTATAAGTCAATAATAGCTGAGTAGGTAAAGGTCTGGTCTTCAAATCTGAAGGAGCATTGGTTCGTATCCCAGATGGGTCAAAAATAAAAAAATAAATATAAATAAAATATAATCTGTGTAAAAATTTTTTAGTTTTATTTTTTTGCTTCAAGTAAGCCACATAATAACTAGTTAATTGCTGTGACAATGTCAATACATTTGTAAAGGGTGCCCCTTATTTTTTGGACTTCTCAAACAAAAATAAGTAGTTACCGAGTCAAATTGTAAGTAGTTGCAACTTAAATCCTCATATACTTTTTGCCACCAGTAAGCAAAGTTGTTGCTGGGATCAGTTATTCGTTGCGCGAATCTGACTTACTTTTTTATTCGCTCTAGTTTTCGAGATATACCAGTTATGCTAAAATATGTCGTGTAAGTGCCTTAATTTTTTATAATGGGTATCCCAAAATTAGCGCAAGATTTGAATTTGTCGCCATTTGTGCAGTAAAGTGTTGGCAGCCCTAAAAAAAAATTCGACAGCTGACAGTTTAGGGTTAGTAAAAATGGAGCCTTACACGATAGAACAACGTGTCTTCATTAATGAAAAATATTTCAAAAATAATGAAAGCAGTTCGAAAATTGCATACAAAATATGGTGGGAATAGTATTTTAACTTCGTCAGGGAATCTGGATCCTTTGGAGACGCCAAACACACTGATCACACAAAAACAAGCCGTTCAAATTTCAATATCGAAGCAATGCGTTAGAGTGTCGGTGACAATCCAGGAACCTCAATTCGGCTTCGTGGACAAGAATTCGTGGACAAGAATTGCTAATTTCAAGAAGCTCTCTACAGTGTTTACTCACTAAATAAAGGGTCCGCCATCTAACGTTTTTTTTTCAACTAGTGCTTATTTCGTGAATGGTAACATTTAGCTCATGTCTGATTTGACAGATAATTAGTTTTATCCTTCCGCTGAACGAATATGGTTGTGTATACGCTTGAACAACGCTTCGCTAAGTGGGCCTGCGATCGACTTACAGAAGATGCCGATTTTGCCAAAAAATCATCTTTTCAGATGAAGCTCATTTTGATCTTGGCGGGTATGTTAACAAGCAAAATTGTCGCATTTGGGGCACAGAAAATCCGCACGCTTACATTGACGCACCCAAAACGAATCACTGTTTAGTGCGGATTTTGGTCCAGAGGCATAATTGGACCATTTTTCTTTGAAAATGAGCAAGGAGTGGCCGTTACAGTCAATGGCGATCGTTATCGGGCCATGTTGAACGAATTTTAGTTCACAAAAATTGAAGAGGAGGATATTGGCAACATTTGGTTTCAACAGGACGGCGCTACGTGCCAAACAGCCGAAGCTACACTTGATGTTTTGCGCCCTGTTTTTGAAGATCACATTATCAGCCGCAGAGCTGATGTCGTTTGGCCACCTCGGAGCTGCGATTTGACACCGTTGGACTATTATTTGTGGGGTGCCGTCAAAGATAAGTGTTACGCCGACAAACCAGAGACAATTGACGCTTTAAAGGGCAATATTCGTGAAGCCATTGGCTGCACACAATCGATAATGTGATTAAAAATTGGACAGATCGTGTAGGCTACTGCATGGCCACCGAGGCAGCCATTTGAATGAAATTATTTTTCATTATTAACCGGAAGGATTGTACTTTAAAATAAAAAAAGAAAATTGACAACATGTTCAGTAGTTTTTTTTATAGCATTTTCAAAAAAAAAAAGTTATCTGGCGGACCCTTTATATGTGTCTCCATGCTCGTTCTATCGTGTAACGCTTCATTTTTACTAACCCTAAACTGTCAGCTGTCGAATTGTTTTTTTAGCGTTGCCAACACTTTACTGCACAAATGGCGACAAATTCAAATCTTGCGTTAATTTTCCGACACCCTATATAACGATTTATCTCGAAACTAGAGCTGATAAAAAATGGAGTGCAGATTCGTGTTCAGCGGTTAATTTTACATATTTGGTAGTGATTTTGCTTTATAGGTAATGAAACTTAAAACATAAGGATAATTCAAAGAGACAACCTAATAGATGAAGTTTTATGGTAAAAACTTCACGAGATGTGAAGGAGTACAAAGTGCTTATTTTATTTAGTACCTATTTACTCTCTCAAGGAGTGACTCATCACTATTATGGGGAACTTCCACTATAGGTAGAGAGATGAAATTAAGTAGACCGATAGGTCGTGGTGAAAAACAATCTGGGGGGACTAGGTTGCCCCTTATTTATACGGGACACTTTCACTATAGCTAGAAAGCTAAATTTTGGTATACAAATACATAAGTAGGTCTTTGTGAGAAAATAGTCAGAAGAGTCTAAAAAATGCGTTTTTCACCTTGGGAGGACTAGGGTGCCCCTTATTCCACTACGCCTAAAAATCTAAAATTCCGTATACTGGTCTTGGTGAGAAAGGGCTATTCACATATTACGTAACGCTATTTTCTGAGGTTTTATACCCCCCCCCCCCCCTTCGTAACGCTTTTTACAAAATTTTCAGTATAAAGTATCTAATCCGTAACAAATCTTGAAACCCACCCCCCATGGAGCGTTACGTAATATGTGAATGGCCCCAAAGTAATAAGAGAAATCTGAAAATATGCACTTTTCTTCTGGGCGGACTAGGGTGTCCCTTATTTGTATGGTGCACTTCCACTATTGCTAGAAAGCTGCAAATTGGATTTTGTTATTCTAGTTTAAAGTGTATGATAAAATTCCGACCATCTATGACTTCATAAGATTTTAAATTTTTTTTATAAATTTGTTTTTTTTTTGCGAATTTAAAATTTTTTCTGGGGGATATAAAAATGTGTTCCCCTAATGTAGATAAGTATTTACATATCGCTATATTGACATGTGGAAATAGTAATTAATTAGATATCTTAATATGAATTATGATACGGGTATAAAAAACAGTAAGTACGCAACAATTTATGTTTATTAATACAGTGCAAAACAATATTGTACGGCCGCGCAATGCTTTGTTTCCATATAACGACTGGACAAAAAAAAGTAGAAGTAGTTGTCGCAAGACCAATAAAACTTGATACACTATTACAAATTCGAATAGTTAAGATATAAACGGAGTTTACAAAAAAATTAATGCAAATTCTGCTATAAGTCCTATATAAACTTAACCCTGAAAATTGAAGTACAGATGCAATCCTACATGGATCCTAGTCAAAGAAAAAAAATATAGTTAAGGTAAGCATAATCTAAGAGCCACCATATGGTTAAAGTCATATCATTATTATCAAACTAAATCTCTTCTAAATACCATATTGTTGTCTACTTTAAAAACAACGTAATGTCATATAACCATAATATTGGTTAGATGTAAAAATTATATGATTAAAACTAAGCATGTTATGTTAACTTTTTTACTGACTAAGGTTTCAGCATATTTCAATAAATGGCTAAGTTCTTTCTACTTTTAAAACTTTCTTGACATTTAATTACCAGGGATCGGACTTTCATACAAATGCATGTTTTTTTGTGGTTGTAGATAAAGAGGTATTGGCTAATTATATATGCTAATCATCATATTTGAAGTAGTTTGGCATCGATTTGTAGTTGCACATTTTTGCATAGTTTGGTGGTAAGTGCATATTTTTCCATATTTTGGCAATAAATGCATATTTTTGGAGTTATAAAATTTTTAATGCATATTTCTCAATTTTTGGAAAAAATATTAATAGGCCGATTCTGGATGGCCAGTTGCGGAAAATGATACTACTTACTGATGGCAACTGGCAACTAAGACCTGTGAATTTCAGTTGCTATTTAGTGCCTTTCTGGCAACCATTAATTTTCAATTGCCGACTGGCAACGCAACTAAAGTTGGGTTGCATTAAATAATATGCCGAATTATGTTCGTTTTGTGTTTTTTCCCTAATAATATTAAAAAAAAAAAAAATTATATTCATATTATTTTAGTTTTGGTACTTTGTGCGCAGGTAAATGCATATTTTTGCGCATATTTTTCATTTTTACGTGCATTTGTTAAGCGCTTAAATTAAATTTTTAGCAGCCTGAAAGTCCGACCCCTGTTAATTACTATTCAATGACTATTTTTTAAGCTCGGTGTCTTTTCATCCGACTACGGCATGTCGCGGGGCAACGCCTAAAGGAAGGGCGTCTAAGCTACTTATCCGATTTTGATGAGTGGGGGGTGTCAATCGATTCGTTATTGTGCTGAGATACTTATAGGCTACATTTTGTTCTCTTAAATTCAAAATAACGGACATGAGACAGCGTATTGTCAGGGGCGAAAATCAAAACCTCTCGCGATGGGTATCATATTAAAGAGCATAATAATAAGATTCTACCGACACAACAAATTTAAAATGGCAACCATTATTATATTCCCTCTTATCCTGTAACTATTTGTCGGCCTCACGTCAAGACAATATAAAAATAGGACACATATGTACTCGTTGTCGACAGCAGTTTACTATTTTTAGTAGCCTCTCGCTATTTTCTACGCCTTCGAGAATAGTATGAAGCTGTCAGCAGTACTCAATTGTTGTCTACAACGAGTACGTAAGTGTCCTATTTTTGATATTGTCTTGACGTGACGTTGACAAATAGTTGCAGAATAAGGGGGATTATTTTGTCCTGCGGTTCCTACAAAGAAAAAAAAAGGTCCACAAATATTCGGCCATGTCACAGAGTTCAATTCCGTTCGGAAACGGAATTCAATCTACCCTAATATGTCAAGCCAACAGTCTGGACACACCTGACAAATTTGCGTATTTTAGTTTTCTTTTTTAGACACCAGCTGCTACAAAAATGGGGTAGGTTGAATTCCGTTTCCGAACGGAATTGAACTCTGTGACATGGCCGATTATTTGTTGTGATTTCTGTAATCGTTGAGTTTAAGATGGGGGACTGATTGGGACTATGCATCCGATCCCAGTGGTTGAACTAATGACGGACGAGTCGCTGAGTTTCATTGGCTTAGTGGATTATCGTTGCCACCTACTCATCTGAGACGCACCGGTGGTAACATGCCATTCAGGTTACTCGGTTGACTGTTCGCCTTCTCACTTTAGCTGCTGCCAGATTGGAATAGCTGGGCGAATGTGTATTTACTTTGTGTGGGCATGAAGCTACCCACTTTTCAACGGGACCAATCCGAAAGTATTTTTTTTCAAATAATGAAAATAAATCCGAAATAGGTTTATAAATTGCGGAGGTCTGAGGGAACACACCTAAAATATAATAATATAAAAAATGCTCGATGAATTAAGATAATCTTTCTGCTTTATTTTGAAGTCTGTTAAAAAGTTTTTGAATTCTTATCTTTTGTTTAAATAATAGCACTTCTCTTTTTTGGTCGGGGGTTCAAAAAAGAAACAATGAAAATATTTCAACATTTATCACACACTGTACTTTTTAGAACATATTTTTTCTCTAAACTCTAGTTCAATTGATTAAACAAATTGCAGTAGCAACTAAAACAAGCCGCCATTTGCAAAATCAACTGTACGCAAAAGTTGTTGTGATCTTGGTCATATATTTTATTTACGCAATTTAATAATCTTTTAATCCTTCATCTTTTAACAAACATTAAAAGCTAATTAGAATTAAATTAGAAAAAATTGCATACGCATACAAGTGCGATCGATACGTTAATGTACATACTCGCAATAATATATAAATGTCAATGTTATTACAATTTAAAGATAAGTATTTTAAACTGAAGTTTATATGTACATTCGAAATTTAATGCAAAAAGAGTGAACACAGGTGTTAAATGCAATTAAGCCACAATAATTAAAAATAATGTCATTTTGGTTACACTTCCGCCTTCAGTAAAATGAGTTTTAAATTTTCAAAAAAAAAAAAGATTTTGATTAAATAATTTGTAAAAAATTGCTCAAGCGAAAATGGGAAGAACTGGCAAATTATGCAGCAAATAAATCCCCTTTTATATATTTTTTTGTATGACATTCTTGCGAATGTTAACTTTAATTTCTTTTTATTTTCTTATCACCATGTTAAGTAGAACAATTTAAATGAAATTGTATAATTATAAATTCATATCATGCAATTAAGTTGTATAGTATTTTTACAAAATGTTGCAATAAACCGCCAATTAAACTAGTAATAATTCTCAAGAAATTGAACTTAATTAAAATACCCATCCCTTCTGGCTAAAAACTATTTTCACTCTAAGCCACAACTGTGAAATAATAAATTTTCAATTAATTTGTTGCTGTTTTATGAGTTAAGTGGACAATTTGTTATAGTAATATATATTTATAAATTGTTAGTTTTAACGTAATTTTGTTGATATGCGCGTGAAAGTATTGCAAATTTAATTTTTAGACTAATTAATTGTCAGCCTTAAAACTATGAATCGTAGTTTAAATTCTACGATCCAGAGTGGTGCAGAACCGAAATATTTGGGTTACGCTATTTTCATCGATCTTACACAGATAAAACTATAATTCGTATTCCATTACTAAATTAATAAGTTAAATATTTTTACGGAAATGGCACCTTCCACAAAATTCGTAAAATTAAAAACTAAAATTTGTAAATTTTAATAAGAACTAAATCTAATTTTTTTCTATCAAAATTTTGTATTGGAATATTTCAAAATCAAACAAAAACATAATAAAATTTAAAAACAAATTCAAACACATGTGTGTTGAAATAAAAACTTATTATAATTTTTTCTGTGTAAGTGAAGTCTTCATTTTGCCATCTGATCGAAAAATTTAAATATTTAAAAATTAATGAGAATAATATACAGATAGACAGTTTAAAGTTGTAAAAAATACTACGACTTCTTGGAAAAAATTTCTTATTATTTACACTGTACAACAAAATGCAATAAATTATACACACTAGAGTGGTCGTAAAAAAAATAAAAGTTTTTTTGATAAAAAAAAACTATCATAAAAAAAATTCAGGTCAATTAGTTAAGATTAAGGCGTGTCGTAAGTCCTCCAAAGTTTGAGCTAATGATTTTTCTTCTATCTTTGATGTCTCATAAATTAATAAATATTTCTTTAAAAAATTCTTGAAAAAAAGTTGTTGTCTGTATAAAGTTTTCAACACCTTTTGTCTTACCGACTTTTATCTACAAAATAAACAGCAATATCCAAAACCATAAAAACTTATAAAAACTTAAAAATTATTACACTAATTTACAAATTTCGTTAAACTTATTCATTCCCTAAAACTGAAAGCTGTTTCTTTAGTTATTTGGGCTGTTGAACGCGAATCTGCACTGCATTCTTTATCAGCTCTAGTTTTCGAGATATACCATTATGTCAAAATTGAAGGCATTTGCACAACATATCTAAGCATAACTGGAGAAGGGTTCGCCCTATTCAGTAGAAAAAAAAAATCAAACTCGACACTAAAATTATCTTTCAGCCGTTCCAACATTGTTCATAAATCTGCCTATTAGTTTCAGAGATATCCTAATAGTTTTAGCCTAAAAATTAAAAATTTCATAACAAATTTTAAAAAGTTATCTCACTAAATTGTGATTAAAACCAAAAGCTGTGCAACAATGTCAACGAAAAATGGCTCATTTTTTTGGAATAAATTAAACTATTGGATAGTATACAAAAAACTGGATCATTATGTATTTTTAATTTTTTATGAATTTTTAACAAAAAAAATTTTTTTTTTTTATACAATTTTTAATTTTTAGGCTAAAACTTTTACGATATCTCTGAAACTAATAAGCAGATTTGTAAATAACGTTTATTCGGCTTAAAGATAATTTTGTTGCCGAATTTTAGTTTTTATGTTTTGCTGAATATAAAAAAGCAAACCTTTCTCCAGTTGTGGTAATTCGCGTTCAGCGGCCTAAATAAATAAAGAAAGAACTATCATATCTAGGGAACGAAAAAGTTTGCCGAAATTTTTTAGATATTTTAATAGTTATTGGCTGTTTTGGATGTTCCTGTTTATTTTGTTAAATATGCGATTTAGTTAAAATTCGGTAAGGCAAAAGCTGTTGGAAACTTCACAGACAACAACTTTGTAGGAGAGAGTTTTTTTTTTGAAATACTATATATGTTAAGTTATGAGATATAAAAGCAGAAAAGATCATTTGCTCAAACTTCGGTTAACTGATTGACCTGAATAAAATACCCATCGAATTGGTGTATGAGACTTAAAAATATCTAAATTAAATATTTTTTACGGCCGTTTTAATACACACAGACACAGAATAAATACCACTGTAAAATCAACATGTCGCAATGTTGACTGGAAATCAAAATAAATTTCTGCAAAAGTACAAACTTCATTTAAAATTATCATTGTTTCATATTAATTTTTATATAAGCACTGTACAAGATCATTAATTTTTTTAGGTATGCCTTTACATGCTAATACTAGGGTATTCATTTTAATCGACTTTTCAATTGTTCGATTAATCAATTAACGTTTTTAAATTACTCGAACAATCGAGTAAAACTTTTATTTCGTTCGAGTTATTCGAGTCATTTTTACTGCTAAAAATTTTTCGAGTTAATCGGAACATTTTTGAATTACTCGGTTTTTTGGTAAATTTTTGTGGACAAAAATAAAACAAATCAAGTTTTTTCACATTTTTATATATTTTAATAATAAAAACAAAAGAAAAATAATATTTCTACATAAATTAAATGATAAACTGGTAATTTAAAATGTTTTTTTTACTATTCAAATGTTTCGGTTTGAGAACATTTTGCGCCAGGAATTATTTAATAATATTCAGAACTATTTTGTATTCAATGCGGAATAAAAATAATCAGAATTGGCATAGCATTGCTGTTACAAATATTAACTTGTAGCAACAAAGCTTTTATAATTCCGAACATTTTCACTCCGCATAGAGAACGGAACAGGACAATTCGTTAAATAATAGAACAAAATAGATACATTTAGTCCTAAAAAAATAATGCTTTTTTTAATTTCATAGAAGATATTTTTTCGATAGAACATTGCTCCTATTATTAAGTGTGATCTTTCACTAATCGTTGACGCTGGAGAAATTGAGAAAAGGTGAATTAAAAAGCATTTCCAATTTATCGGATCAATTCTTTGTTTTTCTCTAGATCCATAAAATAATTAGTATTTTATATGACAAAAGTAATTTTTGCTCTTTGATTTTGTGAATGCTTTTAATTTTTCCTTTAATTTCGCCGTTAGATTACATTCGATACATATTTTTTTTAATACGAAAAATCTAGTTAACTAACTGCTCTCTCCAAATATCTTCTTTACTTAAAATAATTTTTGTTTGGTGGTTATATTTCCGAATTTAAGTTGGCTTTTTTCTCCCTATTATTGTTACATACTTCATTATTAAACTTAATTCTTTGATCATGCGATCTCTTATTATGAAATAACGTTCGATTGCATGGCAAATTTCATATAATTTAAAAAATGTTGCCAGCTTTTATTAAGAAATCTGCAAAAACTCATTCAAAAAAAGAAACTTTGCATAAATTTTTTTAGTCGAGTTATTCGATTAATCGCCCTATATTAATCGAATAAATTTTTACTCGAAATTGAAATTTTTTGTTTGGTCGAACATTATTTGACTTCAATTATTCGATTAATCGAGCAAACATTATTCGAGTGAATACCCTAGCTAATACTCACCATATAGTTGAATGTTGCAGAAAATCAAGGCATTCGATTCGAAGCAATGAAGATTATATACAGATATGATATCCTTTCCACATATTGTTCTATACTGAAAGGAAAGGCTTTATGCCAGCTATAAATTTATCTATCGTGTCAATGAATTTTTTCAGTAATAACGAGCTAACGTCATATAAGATTGCATTGTATTGCGGAAAAATGTTTCAAAAAATTTCATAAAAAAAACTTCAGTTATGTATGTTGTGATGCACTTTAATTCCAAAAATGAAATAACTTCATTATATTATATGAGGCCATCAGCGCAAAAGTGGTGTAACCCACATTTTTTATTTGTTGCTGTTCTGGTGTTATACGAGTATAAATTCCTTACATGTAGATAACACCAGAACAGCAACAAACAAAAATTTGGGTTACACAACTTTGGCTCTGCTGGCCGCATGCATCTCTGGTTTTTTTTAATGACAGCCTAACTCAGCTTACGTAGATTTTGAGTTATTAATACTAAATAGCTATACTTTAAAAGCTCTTTCCATAAGTGTAAAAATTTTCGGAATATTACGGACCAGTCCCGATCTTTCATTGTGCAAAACAACCTAACTTCTATATTGATTAAAGAAATTTTCAGCAATAACGACATAAGTATTCGCGTGTGTTGGATTATTTAAACATACAAACAGAAATACGTTGTTATTATCTAAACACATTTGGAAATTTTTTACTTAGTAAATGTCACTTATGTCGACATAAGCGATTATATGAATCTAGGTTATTTTTGACCGAAAATTTTACACAAAGTTTTTTTGGCATATACATATCTGTAGGTGGGAGGTAAACTATACCAGATCATAGTTTGAACATTTTAGAGGAGGACGCAAAAACAGTTTTAAAGTCGCAAGTGGTTCCATATCTGTAGGCCTTTCTGCAAATATTTTATATAACTCTAAGACTATTTTTAAATATCTAATATATCCATAATAAAATTACGGCATATAATATTACCGCTACTTTTTTTAATGGACTTGGTATTCTTTACCTCCCATATAGTTTTGAGCAGTACCACTGCCCCTTGAAGGATAGGACTTACTGAATTTCACCTATCGATAGAGGAAAAATACCGATCCCAACAGTATAAAAAAACATATTTTGAAAAAATGTAACTTGATGTAGTTTACCTCCCACCTACATATATGTATATTTACGAAAGTGTTGAAAATCTTATACCGTGCTTATAATTTCAAGGAAATTTTGTTTTAGCTCTACTGAAAAAAATCGTTTAAAGACATACACCTTTATCCAAGAAAACCACAAACTAATTCAGAGTACGGCATTCGCTATCGAAAGAAATTTCCATTTGAATTCTATTGAAATTTCTATCGACATCGAATGTCATAATTTGGCATCAGATTGTTATTTCCTTATATCTGGAAATAATGCGTTAGGAGCCTGGTCGGCCTTTTTGGGGATAACATCGATTCCACCCACCCTCTATCAGGTCTGGATGGAGAATGCGCGTTTCACACATGTGTTGCACATTAATTAAAAACTTTCTAAACTATAAATTTAGTTGTTGTTTTTTTAATCACATGATTTGAAATTACATATGTATAATTTTTGTAAAGGCTTGTAATTATAAAATTTCAATAATAACCACAAATACCAATTAACTAATAAATATACCCTCAATAAAAATATTATTTAATAAATAATTCATTTGAATGTATTTTTCATAAACTAGTTTAATAATTTCAAATATTTTAGTTAATAATTTTGTGAAATAGTTTTCAAAAAACAAAAATAAATAAATAAAACTAAAAGCTCAAAAGCCTAGTTTTTATTTATAATTAAAACTGAAAACTTAACCACTCACACATACAAGCCAACAATGAAAAAGCCCCCAATAAACAAACAAACACATACAAGAAACAGTTTTAGCCAATATTTTTCAAAAAGTTAATATTAAACGGCAACAACGTCCAACGATAAACCTCAGTCTGAGTTCTAAATACGTTAACACAAGATGTCAAAAAGTTATACGGCACGGTACGCGCGATATTTCAACATTTTTAAATTTGTTGTAATTTTCTTAACACTCGGCTCATTTTTGCTAAATGATTTGAAAATATGTGAAGCACGTACTTCAGCTTTCCTAAAGGTTAAACTTCCACATGGAGGAGTTTTAGTGGGTCGTCATTTATTGACCCATTTGGGCCGACATATGAGAGCATTTATGGGTATACCGTATGCTAAGCCACCCGTGGGAGAATTACGTTTCAAGGTTTGTGTTTGAAAGGAGTGTAAAAAATATATTTTTTTTTTCTTGACGAGTATCTTAAAAATAAGATGGTTTAATTAATTCGTCATAATTAAAATATTCAAGTGATTGTTAAAAGTTTTCAACTGTGACATTCATGTGCTCAATGTTAAATTTAAATCTTAATTGTATTTTAATTACTCGTACTATACAAAAACTATTTTCAAAACCAAATGAACTTTTGTTAATTTTACAACGTATTTAATGAATGAATACTCATACAATTGTTAAAGTCATAATGATGTGAATGAAGTTTTTAATGCGTAATTTAAAATGTAAATAAATAATTAACTAATAAACAAACAAGTATTAAACGGTAAAGAATCAAAGAAAGAAACAAGTCATAATAATAAAATATCTCTGATCTTTTGAACTTATGGCGAAAAAAAAACAAATAAATAAAAAATGTTGCTCGATGACAGACAGTTCGTCAATGAAAAATATATAATATCTGTGTAGCGTTATCATAACATCTCAAGTCTAAAAATCGTGTTTGGAGATATTAACGACTTAATGTAAAATTTGTAGTGTTTTTGTTTAAGAATTTTAAAAAATAAGCCATGATAACTTTTTCGAAAATCGGAGTATTTGAAAACGGATTGCTCCTAAATGTGGATTAAAAGAAGAGGAACGAAAATATGACCTTAACTCGACTTAAGATGTGTTATGACAAAACGATACAGATATATTACATATGTACATTAGATTGGCGGTAAAATATTAAAAGCTGGATTTCTTCAAGTTTCATACCTCAAATTGATGGGTATTTATAAAAAAATATCCTAAAAAATTTTGGTCAATCAATTAAGGTTAAAGCTTGTCTTGTCGCACACCCACCAAGTTTGAAAAAATTCTCTTTTTCTGTTTTTATTTCTTATAACTTAATAAATATAGTAGAGTAATTCTATTTAGCCGGCTGTGACCATTCTACACACATTTTTTGTTATAAATCAAGAATATAAAATTTGTTACTTAAAAAAAGGCTGCGACTCGCAAGGATGTTAAGCTTAAATACGTTAAATACCATGTAGACAGTGAAAGAACACCATTTCTGCTCAGAATGATCGTCAGAAAGCTGCGACGGGTGTGACCTTACAAATCTTACTTTTAAAGAATTATGGCTTTTAGGATAAATTCTGTAAAATTTTTACTATAACGCATACAATAAAATAATAAACTATATACGCCAAGTGAATCAAAGTATTTTTGATTGTATTATGTATGAACTGTTCGATAGAAAATCATTTTTTATTTTAAAAAAATTACTTTTAATATGAGACTGGTGTGACCGACGGGCGTGACCTAGCACGTAAATTTGATCATTTTGAAGAAATAAAACTTTTTATTGATTTCATTAACATAAATAATGTAAAGATATACTCATAAGAAAATAATAAGACATTAACTTATTTGCTATCCGTGCTATTATAGACAGGAGAATACTCCAACCGAGTTTTTTTTTAATTCAATAAAAAGCAAACAAATTGTATTCTTTTCGGAGACAACGGTTTTTATTAATAATGGTAAGGGCCTATTCACATATTACGTAATGCTATTTTCTAAGGTTTTATACCCCCACCCGCCCCCTTTGTTACGCTTTTTACAAAAATTTCAGTATAAAGTATCTAATCAGTAACAAATCATTAACCCCCTCAAGGGGAATACAATAAAATCTGAAAAAAATATTGAAGATATAAAGAAGGAGAGCAGAGTGTTTAGTATTAAAAACATAAAAGTATCTGAAATTGATAAAAAAAAAAATATTAGATATTGTATTTTTTTATTTTTCTATAATTTTCAATATCTTATTGATTGACATCAATTGAGTGATTTTTATTAAAAATAAGAAAACTAGTTTTTCCTTCTGTAGGGCCCAAGGTCGATATACAAGGTCTGTGCATCAGCCCATATGTTCGGCAATTTTGCTGTCAAATTGTAGTGTATTTTACAAATACACTCACATTTCAATATTCGCCTTGAGTTTTTCGTGGAACTGCTCAGTACTTACAAAAAGAAATTCTTTTAAAAAGTTGTTGTCTGTGAGGTTTTCAACAGCTTTCGCCTTACCGATCTTTATATAAATCGCATATTCAATCAAATAAACAGAAATATAAAAAAAGTCCATAACTATTAAAATTTAAAAAAAGTCCATATATAAAGGGTTCGGTACGAATACCATATACATACATATATCTCTTTTTTGCGATTTTTTCATTTTGGTGCTTTTTTGTACTAGCGTTTTTTTCATTTTGGCTATATTTTTCGTTTTGATGCTTTTTCGTGCTAGCGTTTTTTTTTATTTTTCGTTTTGGCAATTTTTTTAGTTTGGCAATTTTTTTTCGTTTTGGGGCTTTATTCGTTTCAGCGCTTTTTTCATTTTGGCGTTTTTTTTTTGTGGGAGGGGGATTTTTTACGTTTTGGCGATTTAACTTTCGGCTTGTTCCTTGCATTACTTGAATTTACTCTTTAATAATTAATTTTGTTTGTTTCAATTGTCTAATTATTACGGTTCATAGCATGCAGCTTAATTTAAAAATTTTATTACCTGATAGAATACCCTCTAATTTTTAGTTTGTTTGCTTTTTTAGCATTCGTTACTGTTACCTTTAAAATGCTGTACTAGCTGTGAACATTTCAAGAGTTTGCCGGTTACGGTTTCCAAGAATTTATTGTTGTAGTCTTTGAAATGTCAAGTGTGTATATCTCAAGTATCTGTATTTTACATTAGGATTTCAACATGTTTCGTTGCTCGCCTAACAACGCCCTTTAATTTTTAACTTTCATCAACTTTTAGTGTTTGTTGTTGTAGCGGCGATAGTTACGTTTTTAAAATTTTTGTATGAACCCAGAGACTTATCATCCTCACTAGAGCCATTTTAAAATCCTCAAATACTCTAATCTTTTATGTATTTAGATTTTTTTTTGGTTACATAAACATAAAATAAATTTGTTTTCGAAATTATGCTAGAAATTACAAAAAAACTATTTGGGAATTAATGTTAAAAAATAGTACTTTTTAAACGACTGCGCGACGCAAAGAAGGGTATTCAGGGGTGTCATAGAAACCAATATTGTCAGAATTGGTTTTAAAACCGACAAGAAAAAATGCTTTGGTGTCATAGAAACCAATGTTATTGGTTTTATATTGGTTTTATTTACATTCGAAATACACAAAACCAACTTGGTTTCGTGACACCAAATGAAACCAATATTGGTTTTCAAAACCGACAATTAGCAAAACCAATATTGGTTTCTATGACACCCCTGATTGTGTTTATCAGCCTATGTATGTATGTATGTGTGTTCCTTTGCGGCACTATCCCAGCGGCAAACTTTTGCAGACCTTCAATTATAAGGCCTTCTATAAGACCTTCCTAGACCTCTTTTTAGATCCAGTAGTCATGCTCGCTTGCCTTCTCAGGAATGTCTTATGGAAGGGAGTAGGTACTCCCCTTCAACAGAGGTTGTTTTTTATTATGTGTATGTATGTATGTATACATACACACGTACTACGTTTGTAGCAACTAAACTCATAAACCGTTAGAAAAAAATCACATTCCAAAGACGAGACAACAAATACAAAAACCTTTTTTTTTGCATTTGTATTAGCAAAAAGTGAAAAGAAGAAGGCCTTATACCACGCCTGTTGGAGAAGGGAACGCAGGAGGCCTTGGCTGGCTAGGACATCGTGTGTAAAAAATTTATGAGTATGGAATGGGGTAATAAGGCCTTGTATCTGCCAAATAAAGCAGAAGGCATGTTTACTACTTCTTTTCGCCGCTGGGATATAAATCGAACGCGTAGACCAATTTTGACGATTCTTACGTTAATCGATTCGTCTTAATCCGGGGAGTGTCACTACAGATATGACAGTAGTCAAAATTCAATATGGCGGCCTACAGACGCCATTTTGCTCATACGAATAAAATAAAAAGTCAGCGAACTACATGAAAATGGATATCAATCGACAGGTATTTGAAAATCATCTTTAGGTTTTTTTACGATTTTTAATTTCGAATGACCATTTAGGATCTGTGTCGCTTTAAAGTTGTTTTCTTTTATTTTTTTAAGCAGTCGGGTTTTTTTTTTGATTTTTTAAATTTATATCTTGTTTAATTCAGTGTTTACACCTGACAATGCTGGGTTGACAATAGCATTTTTTTTACTAATACATGCACACTTGTTCAATTGCCTTTGACGTATGCCAACAATAATTTAAATCTTTGTACATACATGGATACCCCCGTAGTGTAGTGGATAGTGTGTTAGACTATTAGCCGGGAGTCGCAGGTTCGATTCCTGCCAAGACCCTGGGTGTTTCTGCAGAAAAGCCGAAATAGGCTTAAGCAGTATGTGTGCTCGTTTAAAAAAAAGTTCATAAAGAATATCTTATAATATGTGTAATAGTGCTGGCAAAGTATTGAGTAGTGGATACCGAGTATCGAGTATTTTTTGTGTTTTCTGGTACTCAAAAAAAATTCAACTCTGTTTAAAATTATAAAATTTTCTAAGCGTTAAAAATATCGTGAAGGTATTGAGTACCCAAATGAAAAGCATTGAAATTGCAGACACTAATGTATAAATTGTCTTTACTTTTTTTTAATTTTTAGCTTACACAATACGCGCATAATACGTAAAAAGCTAATTATCATAATAATTGTCTGGACACCTACGTCACGAAGATAATTAATAGAGCTTTTGACTACTAATACGTATTCTTTATTGTCATGACAGCATTGTCAGTTATAAACGTAGTGTAAATGCTGAAAACCCTGTGTTAGTAAATCATTAAAAAGGCAAATAAATAAAGAAATTTAAATTAAAAAATTTTAAATTAAATGTACAATAAAATTAAATTTGAACAAAAAAAAAACGAATAAATTAACATATTTTTTGTATATCAAAATATATTAACTTTTTATAGATTTCTGTGAGCGAAATTGGTAATATAGGCGAAACAAAACCAGAACATTATAATCAATTCAAATAAACCACATTTTAATGGTCAAAAATGATGCATTTAAACTTCTTTAAAATGAACAAAGCGAAATGATTTCTAATTGATTTGATTGTTGATTTTTTTAAGATAGTATACAAATTTTAATGTACAATTGAAATATTGGTTTTAGGGACTATTCACATATTACGTAACGCTATTTTTGAAGGTTTTATACCTCCCCCTTGTAACGCTTTTTACAAAATTTACAGTATAAATTATCTAATCCGTAACAAATCTTTAACCCCCTGTCAGCATTACGTAATATGTGAATGGCCTCTTAATGTTATTTAATTTTATTTCAAATGCTTAAATCATTGAACCCGTATTAAGCCTACTAAGCAGTTCTGCCAGAATTTCAGGTATTTATAAAAACAGCAAACTGAAATTTATGTTTGAAAAATTTTCAGCAGCTTTCGGTTACGTAGTACACAGCAAAAAGTTATTACTAAAAACTTTAAACAATTGTTTGTTTGATATTAAATGTATTTTCAGTCAATGTTTTTATTGTGCTAGTTAATATTTTGTTTGACTCTTATTTGGGACACACACTTTGGTCAATTCTACATTCTAGATTTTTTATTTAAAAAATGAGATTTACTTGCTTCCTTTAAAATCTACTCCCTTTTCTATATTTAGACTTTTCTCGTGTAGTGTTTTAAATAAAATAAAGTTGAACTGAAAGGTTTTTTAATGTAGAATAATTCTTGCAAAAAAACCGATTACAAAACAGGGGGCTTATTCTGCATTGCGATGCGAAAGTCAATGCGATTCGAAAATTATAAATGCGAACAATTGCTATTCTGTGTTGCGATGCTCGTTTTTTATTCGAATTTAAAATCTGAATTACGCAACTATTTTATAAATTAAAGTAGATAGATTTTATAATCCAAACTAACAAAAAAAAATTTATTTTAAATTTGACGTTTATTTGTTATTTTTTGACCAGTGTCCCCCATTTTAAATAAAATTCGAATGCGAATGCGAAAGTCTTATCGAATAACAAATTTATTTCGCATCGCATTTCATTTGCGCATCGCATTGACTTTCGCATCGCAATTCAGAATAAGCCTCAAGCGTGCCACTACCCACTTTTCTAGCCATGTTGTAATGCCTAGGGAACTTACTGTCCATTGTTGTATTTTTTTAAGAGAACTAAAGGAACTAATAATGCGTTTAGTAAAAGTTGCTGAAAAAGAATAGTTGTTTGCATGGGCGTGGCTCTGTCCACTTTTGTGATCATTATATTGTATTGCCCCGGGAACTTAATATGTATGCAAAGTTTCATAAGAATCACAACGATTTTCATTAAATTTTATCACAAGCAATTATGCTGGTCGTAAAGTGTATAATAGTGCAGTTCACACTGAATTTGCTATTTCTTTTCTTGGTAAGATGGAGAAATGTTCAATACATTTTGCCCCAATCCTCTTAGTTTTTCCAAAAATATCTTTTTATTTCTAATAAAAAGCACTTTCTTTTATATCATAATTTATTTTACACACTGCATGTAGCAAAATACCAACACAGCTACTATGCATGTACACTTGTCGCTCTCGCATTAACGACTAAATAAGGAGTATAAAAAGAAATGAAATGAAGAGTATAAGCAATTGTTTGGTGAAATGAATCAGCGTTGTAATATCCATACAGTGTCGTCATATAGTAAGTTTTTTACGATATGACAACACTGAGATATCAGTACACGGTGTATGGATATCTCAGTGTTGTTACATCGTGAAAAACTTACGATATGACGACGCTTTATGCAGTGATGCCAACTTAGCTATTTTCGAGCTAGATTTAGCTCTATTTGATTACTTCTAACTCGTAATTTTTCCCTTCAGCTCTTTTTTAGAAAAAAGAGCTAACACGGCTCTTTTCAATAATGTAAACGGCACGTTTGGCACTTTTTGCAACTTTCATTGAATTTTCCCGTTTTTACCCTCTTGGTTCGTCTTTTCGTTATTTACGTAGATAATATTGGTACCAAGGATGCGAACTTAGCCCTTTTCGGGCTACATTTATCCACTTTTTAGTCACTCAAAACACGAAAAAAATGTCTAGCCCCAAACAAAATAACGCGCAAATTTAGCACTTTTAACAATTACCTTTTAGCCGCTTTTTACTTTTTGATCAATATGGGTACATTTTTCGTTTTGGCAACTATTTCTTCCTTTATTCTAGCAATAGCGACTTCTGAATTAACATCCTAACATCATTTTACTCATTTTCTTTTGTTAGTTTGCTGTGCCAGTAATAAAAAAAGAGTGTATAATAATCTTCTATTTCCTTAAAAATTGGTTGAGACTTTAAATTAGTTCCAAAATTTAAAAGTAAGCCCTTTTTGCACTTTTTCGAAAATTTTGACTGGATATTGCTTTATACGTGTCTTTTTTCCATTTAGCCCTTTTTAGCTCCTTTTACAAAAATTTTTGCGCGTTTTGGGTTCCAAAAGTTGGCATCACTGGCTTTATGACTATTTCCGTTTTGTCATATCGTAAAAACGCATACGATATGACAACGCTGAAATGAACATCAGTGAAATTAACTAAGCTTTCTATCTCTCTCCCACTTCACCACCTGTTCTCTCTACACTATCCCTTTCCCAAAGAAGGTAATACATTAATTAATTAACTGGTAGGCAACAATTACCTGATACTTCTCTTTGAAAAACATACAATAGTAAAGTTCGCAAAATTTGATGATGGTAAATCTTAGAACAAACTGCAAGTTCCGATAAAATCTTGGTGGTATAAGACGGGGAGACGGGTACTGCCCATACAAAGTAATTATTAATTAATTAACGACCGTAACATTTTTATTGCCCGCCATTGAATGATTTTGGATGCGAATTATCCAAAAAAATCTTCACTAACTGGGTACATATGAAAAAAATGGATTTTTTCAACAGCCTAAGAAAGTAAATTAAATTTTTAGAAACACGCACGCTATTTTATTTTAAAATCACGCTCATGCGTGATTATTTATAAATGTAAGCACGATAACGCGTGACTCAAGCATAGCAAATCACTACATTTACACATCTCTAATAAAAACATAAAACAATGACAACAATAACAGCAATAAAAGTGTTAGAAGTCGTGAAGCACTTTTTGTTAGTAAACTCAACGCGTGAGATTATTATTATTTCGTACATAACTTCTGGGGCGCAACGCTGAGCAACATAAATTTTTTGAAAATAACGCTTATTTGTTCAACCTTTAAAATAGAATAAAAATCTCTGCTTAATTGAGCCCAAATATGCAATTTTAGTGCTTTTCAACAGCTTTTAATAGTTGTTACACATTTTTACTTACATATATATACACTTTGCATAAAAACCGTGTTATGTGGGAATAGTTACAACTCTCAAATAGCTGAACTTCATGGTTGCATGTCTAGATTTATCAATTTTTCAAAATTACTTGAGGTAAATAGGATTTATTACTCAAAAATTTTTTGAGTTTTCTCTCACAACATTTAACTTTAACGCGTAACTACAAAAGCACCGTTACCTACTTGAAATTTTATGCACTTTTCACGGTAATTGAATTTCTTTTTTAATTAATCCAACACCAAAAGACTATTTGATTGAATTAGGCTGCCTGCAATGGCTCAGGTACTCCAAGGCATTGGATGCATCTAGCAATCCAGGACGAACAATTCGATTTTGTTTAGATTGCTCATGGAATAAAAAGGTAACTCCAATTCTTAGCACAGCATTTTTTTATTTCTTAACAAAAATTTCTTTGATTTTTAATTTATTTTATTAAGTTTCTTCCTTATTTACATTCACTAAGAACTGATAGCGGGAAAAAATATTCACGGGAACTTCACGCTAGCAATTTTCCCTCGAAGGGAAATGAAAATTTCATGGGAACATAAATTTCACTTGTTATTCGCAATAGGGGTGCTAGTATATCTTCAAGCATCAAAAATAAAATCAAAATCCTTAATATAATATTTAATATCACTCCTAAACTTTATATATGTATGTATTTTAGCCCCCTGTACCTTATGGGGCTTGGGAAGGAGAAAAACAAGTCATTGAAGATTCACCCAAATGCAAACAACGTGATCCATTTAGACGAGATGAAGAAATTGAGGGTAGTGAAGACTGTTTGTATTTAAATGTCTATACACCAGAGGTATAAGTCAAATACATAAATAAATTTCAGTAATTTCAAATAAAGTCTCATTTAAATATTTATTAAGGCTCCCAAAACTTCGGATCCCCTGCCTGTAATGGTATGGTTTCATGGTGGTGGTTGGGAGTGTGGTTCCGGTATAAGCAGCTTTTATGGTCCCGACTTTTTGCTAAATCATGATATAGTATTAGTATCGGCCAATTTCCGTTTGGGTCCACTTGGTTTTTTGAGTACCGAAACTACAGATTGTCCTGGCAATTTTGGTTTGAAGGATCAATTGGAAGTTTTGAAATGGATACAAAAAAATATTGCCTCATTCGGTGGTAATCCTAAGAGTGTTACAGTTTTCGGAGAAAGTGCTGGAGGTGCAAGTGTTACATACCACATGTTGTCGCCGAAATCGAAAGGTTTATTCCATAAAGGTATTGCTCAATCGGGAACTTATTTTAATCCCTGGGCTCAGCCAGCTCATAAAGGTGTAGCGGCGCAGAGAGCTAAGAAAATGGCAAAACTTGTAGGCTGCCCCAGTGAGGGTGATTGGCCAGAGACCTTGAAATGTTTGAGAGAAAAACATGTAGATGATATTGTAGCCACTGTTTATGACTTATTTGTAAGTTTGTAATCATTTTATAAATAATCAAATCAAATTTTTTATTAAAATATAATAATTTTCAAGGAGTGGGACTTTGATCCTATGATACCCTTCCCACCTGTCGTAGAGCCCGAACATCCCGATGCTTTTCTCACTGTTTACCCTAGGAAAGCACCACAACCACATGGCTTTTCTCTGCCCTTAATGATTGGAGCCACTTCTGAAGAAGGCTTATTAAAGACGGCTTCTTTGCTAAATATTCCCGGCTTAGTGGACGAATTTAAAGAAAAATTCTATGATGTTTTACCCATCGTACTTTACTATGATCATTTGACAGAGAGTGAACAAACAAAAGTCACAGAAGATTTAGAAAATTTCTATTTTAGCAAAGGACACAACTATGACAGAGATAATCATCAAAATATTACAGATGTAAGCTAAATGTTAGCGTCACTTTAATAATTTTTTGTTTAACAGGTAAACCTGTTTTTCTTTAAAGTTAATGTCAGATGGTTGGTTTGTTGCTGGCATAGACGAATATATACGTTTGCGGCTCAAAAGTTACAAAGCAGCTCCCAAAAATGTAGCCCCAACTTATGTTTATCTATTTGAACATAAAGGAGCAGCAAGTTTTTCAGAATTATTTAAAGGCGGACGCGAAAAGTTTTATGGTAAGTGGCTTCCATTAAAACTTCATTATTATTTTAGAATTATATATCTTAATATTCCATATATTCTGTATAAAAATCAGGTGCTTGTCATGCGGAAGAGTTACAATATTTATTCCCCATAGCACGTGAGTTATTCGTAAGTGCTGCGCCTACTAAAAATGATTTGAAAGTAAGAGATACTATGCTTTCGTTGTGGGTCAACTTTGCTAAGACAAGGTAAATTACTTTATATCAAATAACTGTGCTTATGCTTATTTTTTTTATAATGATTTTAATTATGTATATATTTTAGCAATCCCACTCCTTCCGGTAGTAAATTATCTAAGTGGTCGCCTGCAAAGGATTATCCTGTATTATATGCTAAAATTGGCAGTAAAAATGAAGAAGACACTAAACTTTTCCAATTCGATGAGAAACTTTATCAAGATAGAGTAGATTTCTGGCGCAATTTAAATCCCCACATTCCAGCTAAGGATTTTCAAATGAAAAATGAACTCTAATAAAAACAAACTGGCATCCATTTTGTTAAAGTTGTAAATCTGTAAACCAATTGCTGTAAAAGTTACATTTACATACTTAATAAGTATTACTTATGTACATTTATATATTATATTAATAAAAAAAATTTTTTAAGAAGAATGTCTTGGTTTATTAATTCTAAATTTTCACGAGCCATCGAATTGAACATGGCAGAGCAACTGTAAAAAATTCAACTTCTTTGTGTGGTGAATACGTGCGATGTCCATGTTCTGTCTTATCAATGTATTTTGTGGTAGTCCAATAGAGGTGCAACATTTACCAATTTTGTGCTGTCACTTTTTATTCCATTGAAAATGGTTGTTGACGGCGAATCTCATGGCAAACATTGTTGCTCAGCCATATATTCGGGCAACGATGTCAGAGCATGGAGGAAACATGGACATGAGCGGTGTTCGGCATGATGATCATACCAAGTTTATGGCTAATGTAGATCCCCCAGTAACAGAAAATTAACAGCCACGGAAACGGATGCAAAAGTAAACATCTGTTGCCTGCTTTAACAGAACTATAATAGGAAAATGTAAAATATTTTGATAATTATGTTAACTTTACATTCATGTTAGGAAAACAGAACAGCAGTGCTGCCATTTTAGAAATGACGAAAAGATTCATGTAAAAACGCGGGAAAAAATTACGATAAAAAGTGCCAAGAGAAAAGAAGAGATAACACATTAAAAAGGGTAAAAAGGGTACAATTGGCACTCGATGAGGGGTAAAAAGCTCAACAACACTTTATATATGAAAAAGCATACACAATTTTAAAATAATGCCCTAATTGTGTAACTCACATCACCGAAGTGAAATTTATATTAAGGCAAAAACAAATTTGAAAAAATTTTAAAAAATTTGTTTTTGTTTTTCATACAAATTTTTCACCAAACAACCGCATAGAAATTGAAGCGTTGCTTTGCTTTTCAAAAATTTTTAAATTTGTATGAAAAACAAAACAAATTTATAAAATGTTTGAAATTTTGTTTTTGTTCTCCTTATACATTGCACTTCGGTGACGTGATTTACACAAATAGGGATGCATTTTTTTTAACCCTCGACCTCTTGTGTTATAAGTTTGTAGTGTGTGGCTATGAATGTATCTGTGTGCCTGTACACGCCATCGTACAGCCCAAACGGATGGACTGAACTGATTTTGATTGTTTTTTTGTATTTGAAAGGTGACCTGATCGAGTATTCTTAGCTATGTTTGAAAAAACTCGGTCTAGCCGTTTACAAGTTCTCTTCTTTTCTCGCTGTATCTTCTTTAATCTGTGTGTCTGTGGCACCGTAGCTCCCAAACGGTTAGACCGATTTTAGTTTGGGTTTTTCGTTTGAAAGTGGCTTGATCTTAAGTCTTCTAGCTTATGTTTGAAGAAGTTCGGTCCAGTCGTTATCATCCATTTTCTTCGGGAGTTTTTTAAATTTTGAATTTAATGTTATATTATCAGATCATTTAATTTAGGAGTAAACAAAAAAACACAATTCATTCCAAAACATAATAAAGGTAAGGTTTTATAGAAAAACAGTTCATATGTCTGTGGCAATAAGGAAAATGCGCTTAAGTCATATTTTATCGTTTTGTAGGAGAGCACTTTTAAACTTTCAATTTATTCCTATTGCACTTAAAGTTGGCAATTCGTTCATCGAATATCTAACTAAAAAACCGAAGTAATAAAATTTCAGACTTATACCTATTCAGTTCAAAATAGAAATTACTTAAAAATTTTATAGCTTTGATTTGAATTATTTTGCACCAAAAGCACCACATAAAATGGAAAAGGCGTCAAAAAATAACCTTTTTAAAAAAAGGGCAGGCAGAAAAAATAAAAGGGTAAAAAGGACAAAAAGCGTCATAAAATACACAAAAACTTCACCCTGCACAGCAGGGTGTATAACAGGGGTGGAAAACTTAGTACTATTACAATTTTGCCGATGCTTTTTAAGTTCCGAACGAACATTACATGTATAAAAAACACTATTTTGGAATCTCAAATTATAAGAAACTTTTGTATCTTTTAGAATTAATACCCACAACTGTGCGCCAAACTTATTTCAGGGTTATGCACAGTGTGTATAATACACGAAATCATTTGTTCTATTTTATATTATATCGATATATTTTATATTATATCGAAGACCATATCCTTACAATAGGTGTCGATAGGTGGCTCTAGTCAAATGCACAAACCATATTTTTTTGCCGGTGCCAGTGTTAGTATTCTTTTTATTTGCATACACTTAACGTATTTTGCTAGGCCGATTTTTAGTACCGTAGTGGTGTTTTGAGAAGTCATACTTTCTAAAATCCACTGAATTGACAGAATAAGGGGTCATTGTTGTAAATAAACTGTGATAAAAAATTCAGTCATAATGTTAAACAAAAACAAAAATAAGTAAAAAGCTTTCTGTATATAAGATTTTCTTTGGTTTTATTATTTTATGCTCTTTTCGTTTTACTTTTTGAAAGTTATAATGAAATAAAATGATTTTACAATTAATATTTTTTTTCTTTAATTTCAATTTGCTTTTCTTTTATTAATTAATTTTATTTTTTATTTTGTTTAATAGCAGTTATAGCCTATAAATTAACTAAAAAGTTCTGTTCTCTTTAATAAATATATGTTTTGTTTTTTATATTTATACACTGAAATTTCTAATTATGTATAGTGAAAATAAAATTTTAAACTTTATCTTGAGTTTAATAATATATATATATAGAATTATATATAATTGGTAGTAAATGTTTTTTTATTTCTTAGTGGTATTTTATTAAACATTTTTAAGTGTATTATTTATAATTTTATTAATTTTTATTATGTCAACAAGATTGGTAGTTTAAAAAAATAAAATAAAATGTGTATATTATAAAAATAGTACAATAAAACTAGTTAAATAACATTGCTAAAAAGTTTTAATATTTTTATTTATTTTATAAGGATGTATTATATACTTCCTTTCATTTTTTCAATAAATTAAACAAAAAATTAACTCTATTGTTAAATAAAACACAGAAAAGCAGGACCATAGGCACAAAAATAAACCAACAAAATGTATAAATAATTTTTATCACAAACAGAAAAGATAATAAATAAATAAAATTTATTGTTAATATAAATAAATTAAGTAAAATAAAGCATCTCGTTATTTTGTGTAGCGTGTTTGTTTTGTAAAAAAATTAATAATTTATATAATGTGTGTATTTTATGTTTATGTTTTTTAATAAGTTTTTAAAATAAAATGTGAGGGTTGCTTTTAGTTTAACTTTTAGTTTGATTAATTTTAAGTTTATGTAAAAATATATTAAATAAGCATTTTCAACATACAATTTATTGTGATTTCAAGAAACTTTACATATCGTCGTTGATCTGACGTAATCAGTTGCGACAATTTCCGAAAATGGGTCATACACTCATTATATCCTGCAAAACAAAACAGCTATGTATGTATATGCTCAAAAATAGTCTAAATTAAATAATAATTTTATTGGTAATGCTCCAACAGAATGAGTTATGGTTCATTGTTTGAACAATGTTATTATAGCCCGTGATGCCAACTCTTTGGACCCAAAACGCGCAAAAAATTTTTTAAAAAGGGGCTAAACTGAAAAAAGATATGTATAAAGCAATATCCAGTAAATCTTTTCGAAAAAGCACAAAAAGGGCTAACTTATAAAGTCTGGTCGAGTTCCAAAACATCAAAATACATTGTAGGGATGCAAATTCTTAGCTGCTTTGTTTTTTTTAACAGAGTAAAGTCGCATAACTGCAATGTATTTTGATGTTTTGCAATTCACCCTCTTTCTTTTGAAAATCAAAACATGTTTAAATTTTAAGACAAACTTAGAATCATTACCAATTTTTTAAGAAATAGAAAATTATTCTCGACTCTTCTTCTTTTTATTACTGTAAAGCAACAACAGAAAACTAGTAAAAACGAAGTTGACGCGTGAATTCACAACTCGCTATTGCGGTGTTGCCACCAAAGAAACTAAAAATAGTACAGAAGTTAAGCAAAAATAGTACAAAACCAAATGAAATAGTAACAAAAAAAGTACAAAACTGACTATGTAACTAATACCCTCCATAATCAATTTCAATGTATATAAAAATTCGCAAAAAAAATATTTTTTAATTGTATAAGCGAGTGCTCACGCAGAAATACATGTTGGCATCACTAATACTCATTATTGTGTGCGAGAACAATATGTATCAATGCAGCTCTTTAATGACAACCATCTAGTTATGACAACTGATAAAATTGTATCAACTGAAAATATATTGAAACTCTTGGAGCTTGCATTGTCGTAAACAGTTACAATTAAAGTAAGATCCAATCATTCTCAATAAATCTTCTATATAAGATGGAATATAAATTTTTTTGAAGCTACTAGATGTACTAAGTGGCAAGAGCACTTTGCCAACACAACAAAAGATATTTGGTCTTTTAAATTAGTGACATTTGTGTGTCCGCTGCGAAACCAACAAGATTTTATAAATGGGATTGTCTTTGCCATCAAAGTTCGCTTTAATAGTGTGTATATCTCCATTGCGGTTAAAGCTTGACATTCTTCCAAATATATAAGTGAATGTTGTAATTTAGAATAGCTGTCATCAAAATAAAAGACAAGAAATGCAAAAATGGCAACGCTGGGCTATTGCTAGAATAAATCAAGGTAGATTAATACAGGTAGTGGTGAAAATACAGCAGTTTACCTATTTTCATTATTGGAACTGTCAGAAGGAAAAAACATAATTTAAAATACAACAAATCAAGAGCCGAAAAGTGAAATTGAAAATCAATTTTAAAAAAGAAATATTAAACAAAAGGCCAACGTTCTTCAGGGGAAACCGACAATGGTTAAACGCTCAAAAAGACTGCAAAAGATATGTATGTAAATAAGCATTGGAAGATGAAGACGCTGCTGAAAATATTGGTGATTGCTTTCAAGAACTCCAAATGATGACAACAAACGAACCAAATATTGCCGAACAAATTGGTATAGGGATATTTCTAAAGTATAAATTGGCGCTGCTTCTTCGAAGGTAAATATTACAGACGTTGTTACTCCTGAATTAGTCAAAAAACTTATTGTTTTTCATTAGATGTTTGTATACAAAAAATATATAATAAATGTACCAGAGTTGGGAGTATGCTGCAGAAGAATTGTTTCCTTATTATAATGTTGATTTTTGTGGATAATTTTTACACATCACAACCGCTAATTCTTATAGAGGCCTATATCTTGCAATTCATTATTAAATATCAATAGCGGTAGTGAAAAAATTTGCTCTAGCATCAGCTTAGTGAAACTGAAAGTTTAGTGTAATACTCTCACCCTTGGAATTTGTTTTGTGTTCTCGGAAATTTTCTTTTGTTTCACACTTTCGTTTATTTGACACTTCTTGCAACAAAACAACAATAAAAAGCCATGTTGTTTTTGTCATTTGGTATTTGTTTTAGTATTACCACTACCTGCATTAATCTACCGTGGAATAAATGAAGAAATAGTTCTCAAAAATAAAAAATGTACCCATATTGATCAAAACATAAAAAGGGGCTAAACGGGCTAAGAGATAATTGTAAAAAGTGCTAGATTTGCGCGTTTTTTTTTCCTAAAAAGTTTTGTTCGCGTTTTGAGTAACTAAAAACAGGCTAAATCTAGCCCAAAAATGGCTAAGTTGGAGTCCCTGCCCGCCAATGTCCAATTATTCATGTTGCATTTTGCGACATAATTATAATAATGCAAATATAGTTTCAATAAATTGTTTGACTTTTTCGACAAACTAAGTTGCTCTGGTGCTCCAAGTACGTCACTGGTCTAGTCTTCTCGTTTCAAAAGTTCTATTCTATGACTGTTTAGCTATCATACAGTGAAAAAATCTCATCGATGTAACTGAAGGATTACCTGTTATGAGAGCTTGAAGGTAGACACTTTTTTCGCATGAACTTGGTATGAACATCATGTCAGACATCGCATATGGCTAATGTAGACCGCTCATGTCCGTGTTTCGTCCATGCTCTGACATCGATCTTCGCTGCGCATCAATCTTCGCCATGAGATTCGCCGTCAGCAACCATTTTCAATAGAAAGAAACGAGACAGAACAATATAGGTAAATATTCAATCTTTATTGCACTACCACAAAATACTTTGATAATGCACAATATGGACATCGCACGTATTCACCACAACAAAGAAGTTGATGAAATTTTTACAGTTGCTCTGCCGGCGTCATGTTCATGTCATGCTCAAGTCGATGGCTCCTGAAGACGTAGGGTGATGATTTGTACTGGATCGTATGATTAATAAATAATCAACTATAAAACACGCAGCTTTTATTCCAAAGCAGTGTCAGTTAAACCTGAAAAAAGTTCATACCTTCAAGCTGTAATAACAGGCAAACCTGCAGCTACATCGATGCGACGGATAGCTAAACAGTCATAGAATTAGAGCTTTTAAGACGAGAAGACTAGATCAGTGACGAACTTGGAGCACCTGAGCAACTTAATTTTCGTTCCATAGTAAAAAAACACATTTGTCGTAATATTTCGTTAAATATTAGTTTTTCGAAAGAATTACATTTACTAAATGTTGATTGTATTGATTTATTCTTTCGATTGGCATAACAAAAAAATCCATAAAATATCATAAATGACTTTTTTTCAGATTCGGTTTCTGTGTCATCTTGTCTTACAAGTAACAACTTAAAAATTTCAATATTTCGAAGTAATTGAATACACAGTTGGCATTCGGAACGTCAGCGAATTTACTTCTAGTTCGCCGTGGCATGTATTTACCTTATTAATTTGCCTTGGTTTAGCAAAATAACATTTCAAATTCTTACAAAACTATTTAAAATCTTTTTCAAATACACTTCATGTTGAAAATTGTTATTTAATATTGATACAAAGCAAAACTTAATACGAAATAAAAGTTTAATTGAAAAACAATTTTAGCTTATTACTTATATTAAATTTACCGTAGAGGGAAGAATGAGTTCGGTTAATTGGTTGGTTGTGATTTATTTAGATGATTGTGTTGCTATTTATTGCAAGTAAACTGTATAAATTACTCTCAAAAATATATGAAATCACTTGTTGTTATTTAATATAAATATTTATATGTATAAATACTTTATATATTATTTTATTTTATTTGTTTTTATTTGCAATAATTACTATTTAAGCATAATATATATTTATTTTAACTATGAAGGATTTAAAGTTGTTAAGGCATACAATAATTTAACACAATAAAAAGAGAAATTGCTTACAGAAAAAGGTTTTACGAAAAAAAAAATTAAGAAAATATATCATTCAAATAAGCTGTAAATGAATACAATAATTATAGAAAAATTACACAGAAATAATTCTTTTTTTCTTAATTTATAAAAAGCAATTTGGAAAAGTCCTTCCTTAAAACCATAATTTTGATTTGCAAGTAAAATTTGAACAATACCATTTCAAATTCACAATCTGCCAGATTTATTTCCAATTAAAAATGTTACAAAATATAAAACTGAATCAAAAATAGTACTTGACTAAATTTACACGATAAAATTTGTTGCATAAAACTTTTTTATTTGCCAATAGGATGGGCAGTGAAGAAAGTGGTGCGGAAAGAGTCAATTTCCTTCACCCCATTTGCTTCTCTTCACTTCCAATCCGCAAATAAAAAAAAGAGTAAATTGCATGAAAAATTATAATTCATGCTAATTTGAACATTTATTCTTTACCTGTTTCGATGGCAAAGTATGCTTAACGAATATTATTCTATATCTGATCTGTATTGCTAGTTCCTATAAGCAAATCCTTTATTTTATTCCTAAAAATTATTGTATGTTTAAACAACTAATGATAATTTATAATGAATATGCAAAATAAATAAATGAATATTATTAGGCTCTATCAGTCACTGACGTGACTGGTATTCGTTACAACATTTTATTTTATTCATTCATTGTATGCGTAATAAAATATGTTCATATCTATTTTTGCAATTTGCTGTTTTCTTTAATAGTTGTATGTGTACATATTAAGTGTCTACCCGTAATTTAATAACACAATCATGACAAAAAAAAGCAATTGTATTTTAAATTAAAATGAAAGATTTTTTTAGGTGATGTTGCCTGCTCCTTTCTTCTTTAAGAAATATAAAGTTCATAAGAAGAAAACTACTGTTATATAGAATATTTACTGTTTTGTCTTTTTCAAAGGAATAAAAATGTTCGTTACAAATATTTATAAGAACAATGCTGTCAACTAAAGTTGAGCGACATTTCAGTACCTGTGATTTAATCGCTGTTACTGAAAAATCACGATTCACAGTTCTGACAAAATTTGTCATGTACTTGCTACTTGCAAAGTTGCTCTTTTCTATTTGCTACATACAGAAAATTATGATATTTGAATGTTTGTGTGGGTAATAACGTTTTTTATTTGCGTACAATAACAACAAAGGTATAGTGTTGCTATTTCTTGTGTTCTCTTCTTCCTTATTAGTATTTCTTTTTAAAATTCAAAGTATATTTCAAGGCGTATTTAAATCTGCCTTGGTATATTTAATTGTTAACACATACCTTGTCCTGTACCATAATTATAAGACTCATAGTCTTGTTGTGCAGGATGTCAAATAAATAAATAAACCTAAACCTAAACCTATATTAAAGAACAACGTTTCTGTTGTAGAGATGCATCTATGTTTTGATAATTACATTGCTATAAGCGAACTGAAAACAGAGATCACAGTCACAGGTTTAAGTAACAGTGATTTTTAAATCACGTTCTCTGTTCACGATGTTCTTTAAAAATCACGGGATCGCTCATCTCTAATGTCAACTATGAAGATTTTCATTCCGAATGGAATACAGAATGAGAGCAAGCAAATTACGGCATTCGATATCGAAATCTATTAAAATTTCGATGGATATCGAATGCTGTAGTTTGAACTAAGGATGTAACGATACGCCTTTTTGCCGATACGATACCGATACGGATACCGACTCAAAAAAAAATATCGGCGATACCGATTCCGATACCGATACACATATTGAATTTGAATTCAAGATAAAATTAGAAAAACTCATGTAGACAAATTTTTTGTTATACAAAATTACAGTGTAAGAGATAATATTTCAAATTCCAGTAAAAAAAAATGGAAGTAATTTTTGAACAACTACATTTTCATCGCTTCCAAAAAATTTATATTAAATATAGGCATATAATTAGTAGAAAAGGAAGCAAAAATGTATTTAAGTTATACAAAAATTTTTAATTCCTTTATAATTTAAAAAAAATACCTACCATGCTTTTAAAAAAATCGATTTTTAAAGGATATTTATGAACTTAATGCATGTCCCACGATGTTGACAAGTAGAATTCGTTCTCATATTTATATTGAAAACAATAATAAACAATTTTAATTTGTATTTATTTTCAATATAAATATGAGAACGAAATCGACTTGCCGACATTGTGGGACAGGCAGTTAATATTCTTTAAAAGTTTATATTTATTCACTTAATTCATATATTTAAGATGAACTTAAGCCTCAAAGGCCAACTATACATGTATTTATAGAAAATATACATGAAAACACTGTTTTGCGTTTAAATTCGCATAAAAAGAAAGAAGTTGCGGAAATGGGTAATTTTTCATCCCTTTTCCTATAAGGAAAAATCATTATTAGAACGCTAAAAATGAAATTTTTCTTAAAATCGCTTCCAATTCTGTGATTGGTAATCGAAAAAACTTCTACATTTTCGTGACTTCAAATAGAATTTGAATTCATGCTAAAATTAACAAAAATTAACAAAAAATTATTTGTTCACAAAAAAAATCTGAAAAATGTTAAAAAGCATCGTCGTATCGACAGTAAAATATCGCCGATAACAATATATCGGCAAATCTGAAGTATCGCCGATATATCGGTATCTGTATCGGTTACGTCCCTAATTTGAACCCAAATCCGAATGCTACAAAATGAAAAGTTTCTGATTTCTCATGATAGCCACTTTATTTTTTTCATGAACTATATTCATCTATTTAGAAAAACAGTCGAATTTTAAAGCTTTATGGAAAAGTGTTTTTTAATATTTTATAAAATTTGTAATTTTTGGAGTTTACTCCACTGATTTTATCATATGCTGAGTACGACTTATTAAATTTTTGTTATAAAATATGTACATAGATTAACAAAAATTTTAACAGAACAAATTTATAAAAAAAAAAATTTTTTATATACAATTTTTTTTTTACAAAATTCATAAAATATTGAAAACAACAAAAAATATACGACTTTTATTACTGTATCGTGAGGCTGCGTATATCTGAAATGAAATAAGCTATTTGCAAATAAAGTCTTAGGATAAATGTTGATTTTATTCAGAATAAAGTGAAATTGCTCCACAGGTTTTTTCATAACTTGACAACTACTTGTCCTATTTTGTTTAAAAAATACTTTGAAATTTTTAAATTCTAGCTGTCTCTATTATTTTTAGAGCTATGATCTTTATCACGCGCTACGATAGGGCAACAAAGTGATATGCTTTCAAATAAAATTGGAAAAACGTTTCATATCAATTAAATCGGAATGACATAACATTTGGTTACATGTAAAACGTTAGTGTAAAAGTAATTATTTTTACTGAATTACAAGTAACTGTAATTAGTAATTGATTATTTTACATTAAAACTGCTTGTAGTGAGTAATTAATTTTTTTTCAATTGTCATTAATAATAATTATAATTGAGATTATTCAATTACAATTATAAATGAATAACATACGAGTTCATTCATTAGTTTCAATTATAATTACTTGTAATTACATTTACTTGTAATTATAATTGGGTCTAACTCAATTTCATACTGCATGCAATGGTAATTGAGATCGCCAAAGGGCCATTAATACAACTAAAAAATAGTTAAGGGCAGGATTTTGTCGGAAGGATAAAACAGTTTATAATTATTACAATCTTACTTTAAGCTAACAGGTAGGATGAACTTGCCTTTAAATTATCGCTCAGTTTCAGTTAATCTGAAGTTATAATAAAAATTAACTGTTTACCTGCCACAACAAAATTCCGCCTTTAACTATTGCCGAGTTGTAATAATGGACCTAAATCTGCTAAGTATGCATTTATTGATATCTTCACATTTACTAATTTACAATTTAGATTTAAGCTCGAATCAATTGACAATAATTAAAGTTTTAAAATATAAAAAGTCTGCAAAGAACACTACTTATAAAAAAAATTTAACAACTTTAAATCTTAATGTTTATTCTAAGCACTGGACATAAATGGAAAAATTTGGTTGTTTTTTAATAACTTTCTTGGCCGGATTTCTATTACACTCAATTTATTTAGTTACTCCTTACCGTTTAAATATATTTGTTTAAAAATTCAATTGAATATTCTAAATCAAAATCAACTTTCTTTATCCTCTTTTTTGCCTAAATAACTTTCATTTTAATTTAAATTTTAACATTTCGTATCAGTTTCCTTTTTAATGAATATGTAACATTATCTTGTTTGCTATTCGTTAAGTTATGGAGCAATAATATTTTTGTGTGTGTATATCGTTTTTTTTTCTTTCTTTTTTAATATGAAATTGTAAGTAATGTTTTAGCTTTTATAATTTTATTATATTTTCCTGACTGTCAAAAATGTTTTTCTCATTATTTATTTTCAACGACTAGTATTACAGTAAATATATGTAATTTCTATTTTTCATTTAATCTTCATAAAATCATCTGTATCAATTTCTTGTCATCAATAACAATTAGGATTTTGTCAAACTATAATAAATATATCGGTTTCAGCATTTTCAAAAAATAAAAAATAAATAAATAGATAAATAAACATTTGAGGCGATAAAAACATACACATGATTTTTAAACGAAACATTAATAAAAGTTAAAAGGAGAGTCAAAAATATAAAAATATATACATAATCGAATTTTGTTTGCTTAGTTAAGTAAGTTTCCTAAAAGTTTCGTCTTATTTATAGTGAATCACTAAATCAGTTAATCAGCATACCACTTCACTGAATGAATGGCCGGTTCAATTTTCATATAGTAGTATTTAGTTGTAAATGATCAAAAAAGGAAGGAAATATTTTTTTGTTAGCACTGTCTTAATTTCTTTTCTTTCTTTTTTTCATTTAGTTTGTATCATAACAAAACTCAATTTGTTTTGTCATTTAAACGTTGCTGTCCTTGTTAGGTCATTTGTTTCAACTCAGTTTGGTTAGTAGTTTCTTAGTTGTTTAAAAATTTTTTAAATTACTGAGTGATGGAAGTTTACTTGGTTTGAATTGTCTACATTTTGCTTCTCTTTTTTGTTTTAACACATCATGATCACTTACGCACGTTCATAGAACAATATATAGGCACTGGACGAGACAAGATGATGTTCAGATAGTGAATCACTTACACTAGAAAATGTAAATGATATATTTTTTATACATGTATAGTTTTGTATATTTTAAAGGATTTACTTACAGATTATCGTTAAATTCGTGCCATTTCTTTGAGACAGGGTGTTTGCAAATTGCGACATAATGACCACCAGCAGTTGAGCCTAAAAGTTAATTAAAAAATTATAGATTATGTTCTTGAAAGAAAATTTTATTTTGGAAACAAATTATATACCGTTACGGTAAATGCAAATAGGACAATTTGCTTGAATCAAAACCACCTTTTGTTAGATAGGGCGATTTGCATTTTCCGTAACGATATAAGTATTAGAGCTGAGCGATATTTCTGTAACTGTGATTTAATCATTTTTACTGAAAAATCACGAGTCACGGTTGTGACCAAATTTGTCAAATCACTGCTACTTGCGAAGTCGTTCTTTTCTATATGTTACATACACAAAATTATGATATTTCACTGTTTGTGTTTGTAATAAGATTTTTTTGTACAATAACAGTAAACAAATAATGTTGCTATTTCCTGTGTTCTCTCTTCTTTCTTATTAGCAGTGCTTTTAAAAATTCAAAGTATATTTTAAGGCGTATTTAAATCTGCTTTGGTATATTTCTTCAGTACTTCATAATTATGTACATTCCCAGGAAACAATTTTGGCCGACATGTCTAACATCAGAAAAAATTTGAGACTTTACCAGACAATCAGCCGAGTTGTCTAAAATTCCCTCAGATATTTGGCGGAGCAGTAGGCACTTTTCTGGTACGAAGTTTCTGCACATTGTCTGAAATATTATCCGATTAATATCAGAATAGTCTGCACATTATCCAAAGTAAATTTAATTCCCTTTAAGGCATTTAGCAGAGCAGTCTGCACATTTTCTGATGTACGTCTTACGACTTTTAGCAGTCACTTCTGCACATTTTTAGTTTTCGTTACAATTCTCATTTATCTCTTGAGTTTATACGCACAAATATTTGAGTTTTTAAACTTATAAAATATGGGTATATGTTTTTTGATGAGCTGCCATATGCAGCAAAACAGTGCATGGAGAATTTTAAGCGACATTTCTGATAAATTTCTAATTTTAGCTCCGACTTTTCTCTGATATTAATACGCCAGGACGTAAAACGTATCAGATAAATCGAATAATTTTCTGATGTTTTGTCAGACATTTTCCCGACATTTATAAGACATGTCGAAAACTCCTTTAGAATTTCCCTAGGAAATTCGTGGGAATTCGTACAGAATTCTGTTAGAACTTTCTGTATAGTTTTTAGAATTTCCTCATACAAAGAGATCCGGTTTCTTGTCAACCACTCATATGATTTTCAGTACGTTTTCTGACCGACATCGGATATGAATTCGGCATCTTGTGAAGACTTTCTGACCGAAATCGGCAAAAATTGTTTGCTGGGTTGCTATAAGAGAACTGAAAACAGTGATCAAAGTCACAGTTTTAAGTAGCAGTGATTTTTATATCATGTTCACTGTTCTTTAAAAATCACAGGATCGCTCATCTCTAATAAGTATGTATGTATATGAGCCTGTGTTAAATATAGTATATCACTAAGGCCCAAATTTGCAGTACATATTTAGCTAACTAATGAAAAAAAGTTTAATCGATATTTCTCATATATATAATATATATATCATTGTTTAAACCATCGCCATTAGTTAACTAAATACATAATGTAAGCAAAGGCCTAAATCTAAATATTTTAAATACTTCCTGAAATAAATAAAATCCTACTTACCCATATGATTTGAGATAGCATATAATGAATAGTAAATATTTGAGTTTGCATTTGCACCGTAGGGGCCCATGTTCAATTCACGCTCACCCGTTGGAAATTCAACAATATTTGATAATTTGCTCCAACGTGTTTCAGAAAAACGTTTTAAGTCTTAAAGAAGCAAAAATACAACAAAAAAACAGTTATTAAATTAATAAAATTCTATTTACAATACTTACGTATAACAAGATACTTTGGAAATCGTTGAATTGCAAAGCTTTTCGTACATTTCCGCCGTGTTTGACATTTTGAACATGTTGGCATTTCATCGCCATCTAAAAATTCCTCGCGTATAAACAAATCAAAACAAGCATCGAGTTTGCAACGAGACGACGAAGGCAGGGAAACACTTAAATCCCAAAAAGGATCAAAAGTAACACTGGCATTGCCGCAGGTGGTGCATTTTAAAGTACTCTTAAGTTGACCAACAAATAGATCGCGTATTAAAGAGTTCTCATGACGGCCATACCATTCCCAAGTTAATTCGGCCTTTTTATTGTCACTAAAAATATGCATAATAATAATTTAACTTAAATATTTCATTCATCATAAAAAAATATTTGCAAATATTACCTTAAGTTATCATCTATTTTTAAATGTTCACCTTTAGTACCACTGTTTAGGGCACCATGTAACGAATCCAAAAAGAATCTTAAGAACTCTTGAGCGTCTTGTTGATTATAATCACTATACATGCGATGTTTGGCGGAGAAGGCTCGTTTTAATTCCATGGGTGTAACACTATTTACATTGTTTGTCCACATTTCCTTAATTAATTTGGAAAATTCTACATAAATAGACGAAGACAAATGAAATGAATTAAATTTGTATCACCAGTACTTTTAAAATATTCACCATATAAAATTTGTTGATCCTTGGACGTTGGAGATTTAGTGGCATTATAATTTCGTAGGAATTTTATCAATTCACTTGTGTGACTAAGACACTGAATAACGGAATTCATAAAACATGTATTTCCGATATTTCTAAGACCACATAAGCCTAAAAATAAGAACAATGAAAATATTTCGTTATTAAAATCAATAACAAGAAAAGAAATATTATCTTAATATGATTCAAATTATTACTTTCCCGATAAATCATTAAATTTTGAACGTGGTATAAAAAAATATCAAAATAAAGGAACTAAAATAAAACAAAAATTATGTAAATTTTTAACTTCATACACAGAGTCGCTGACAAATGGTATGGAAATTTTTCAAATAATAAAAACAAGGCGAATGTATACCAGTTGGCCTCGACAGCCCTGGTCAGGGCATATTTATATGAAGTATACTCGCCTTCGGGGCGCCATACTCCTTATAGAAAAAAGTTGCCTTGAAAAATTCCTTCTTCGGATGTCAAAAATGTACCGAAAATTGTGCCAAAAAGTTTTGACATCTGACGGAGATCAAAAATACAAGCGGCGAAAATAAGCGAGTATAATCACCTCAGTTGTTGAGGTCTCCTGGAATGAATTCACCTTGGCCCAGGTGATTGATTATACAATTCTATTTTCCCCGCTTGTATTTTTATCTCCATCAGATGTCAAAAAAACATTTTGGCACATTTTCGGCACATTTTCGACAACCCAAGGTAGTTTTCAAGGCGAATTGGTGCGAGTATACTTGGAGAAAATTTGTAAAATTTAGCACATCTTAATCTTAATATATGATTGGTTAGTTTTGAAAGTGGTAAAGTCCCCTTTAAAAAAAATTTGTTAACGGCAATTTTAATGAGACTATAGTCGATATCTTATTTAAAATACTGTTAACTGATTTATTTCTTAAAAAGTTGAATTATAACACTTTCAAAAATAACAGCTCATATAAAAATCTCGTCTTCCTGTGTTCATTAACGCTAATCTTCGGAACCCCCAACAGAATTAAATGAAATTTTGTGATTATACATTAATGTAGGTCGATTTGCCAAAAAGTAAAAAATCCGTAGGAGGTAAATGTTTATATGAAGAATTCTAAGCAACCTTAAAAATTAAACCATGGGTCTAACACGGATTTCGAGCTTGCTGAAATTCCAAAATATGTTATAAGTGACTTAGACCGTTTAAAACCAACCAGTGAGTGGTTCAGACCCTCTCCAAATATAATAAAAATGTGTATGGCTGTTCAGTCTTGTGCAACTAACATTTGACCAAAAAATAGAGGACTGCACGAGTGGTTCCCAAATTATGGCGCCTTTAATATTGGAAATATTACAAAATGTTCTTGAAGCAGTTAAGCGGTCCATCCATTATACAAATGTTATTGCAGATGTTATTGTACATATTAGGGGAAATCACTCTTCGTAGGAAACTGCTATTGCAGACTTTGCAGCTCTTGCAAGTCTAGGATATATGCTACAATATGCAGCACAACAAGAACAAAATATAAGAAACTTACATTTCCTACACAGTAGCAGATATGCAATACTAAAAACTGTAGGAAACTTGTCTAGCATATATGCAATTAACAAAATTACTCAGAAAGACTAATAGAAAAATACAAACTAATAGAAGCCTGTTTGCTTACTATTTCAATACTACAAATAATAAATTAAGAAATAAGTAAGAGTAGTTCTTTATTTATGGTACAGTTGAAAAATACATAGTTATACATAATATACATATGTATATCCTACATTTTTGAAGAAGACACTCATTCTTTGTAGCAGAAAATGATAGTTTATATCCTAAAGGTGCAAATATGCTACCAAGAGTGATTTCCGCTATTATTGTCGTTTTCGACTATACTATGCAATAAGTGGTACAATATTTTCAAAGAAAATATTACCCAATTTTCCTGACAGTAAAAAAGTACACATAACTGGAACTGAACAATGTTGCCACACGTTACACAATTTTTTTTTTTTTTTGATTGCTCAATAAAAATCAGAAGTCTTTTGATTTTTCCCAATATATTGTGTCACCTTCGAATATGACATACACATTGGTGATATTATTGTACAATACGAAAAATTGCACAATTATATTGCAAGTGGGTGGGACGCTTTACCGCCAGTTTTTTACTTAATAATTAATAATTAATTTAAATAGAAAACTAATTTTTATATCATATTTAAATATAACTTATGTCTCCAATCTTGTGCATTTAAATTCGATTTTAGTTTTATAAATTACCATATGATTTTGACTGCTTGTTGTTCTTGTGGAAACAAAAAAATTGTGGCAGCTGACAATTCACCATTTGTTCCCGAGCAATTTGGGCTTTCTTTGTCTATATTTGTCTTTTTGTGATTTTGTAAGCTGTTTTTATTCTTTTAAAACATTGCAGAAACTCTTCATTATTCTTATTACCTGAATGAAGAAAAATAAATGCTTTTTTTAATTTTGCTTTGTTTATGTTGAACAGCTGCTTTTTTGAGAAATTTATGGGAAATTTGTGCTATTTTATGGTGCTACCATATTTTTGTCACAATCAAAAAATAACAAGATAATACGACTCAAAGACAGAAGTTGTATTTAATTACAATTTAAAATTATATGAAAATTAACCAAACAAATATTTAATTACTAAGTCAAAAACTGGCGGTTAGTCTCAATACAGGATGGCATATGAGTATCATCATGATACTATCATTATTTATTGACAAAATATTAAATATACGCCAAACTGCTTCAAGCACTTTTTGTAATATTTTTTTACAATAAAACATATTTTGGAATTTCCGCAAGCTCGAAAGCTATTTTAGACACATGGGGCCATATTATATTTGACGTTTTTCGGCAGTTTTTCATTAATCTATTGCAAAATGTCGAAGTTGTAGTCGAAAAACACCAACCACAATAAGGGGAATGGTTTCAAGAGCAAAGTCGTTTAGAATTATTCGTAGAATTATGTGCGCCCTAGCGTAAATGGTTAGTTCCATCTTGTTGTCCAATATATGTAAATATTTTAAAGAGGTTACTATTTTTTTTAGGGCGAGTAGGACAACGTCTGCCTTGCCACCAGTACAGTATAAAAATTAAAGAATATATATTAAAAATAGGCATGCCCTGGTTTTTGATGACGACGCAAATTGAAGGGCGTGGGTGACGCAAATTGAAGTGGGTGGGAGCAAAAAATGTTGGCGACGTAAATCGAGGGAGAACTGTACTGAGTTTGCAGACTATACTACAAGGTATTATTAAAATATTTATTTTATTTTTAACTTACCTTCAGTTTCTTCATCACAAACAGTTGATTTCTTATTTTCGTCTGTATTATTATGGTACGTTGAGGAAGATATCAATGATGATCTTGAGCTATCCCTATCATAGTAACGTGATGATGTCGGTGAGGCCGGCGGCAACACACTTCGTAAAGTTGCTGAACTGCGAACCTAATAACGCATAAATAACAATTTTTAACAACACGAAATCAATTTCAGAATTAATATTTTTATTTGTTGTTCATATTGTTTTCACATTGTTTTACTTAAAATAAAGTTAATAAAATTATAAAAGCCAACAAATAAGTGGGGAACAATTCAAATTAAAAAGAGCGTAAGTAGTGATTAAAAATTGGCACAATTTCTATCTCAATGTGAGCTAAGAAAGTGTAAGGAAACCAAGGGATATTTAAAAGGGCGAGGTGAAACAAGTGTATTGCTGTTTTTTTACCATAGATTAAAAAAAATCATACAAAAATTAAGCATGAAAACATTTACATATAACAAATAAACATGAAACGTCACTATAAGAAAAAAAAGCATGCAAAAATATAAAAGCAAAATATATGTATAATAGGTAAAACTGTACATTCACCCAACCGACTGAAAGGTCAAAAATCGTGTGGCATCAACCGCCCATTATTTCTAGCAAAAAAAAAACACATTAATAAAAATTATTTTAAATTAAATAGTATCTCAACTTTAGACAACATGAGATACAAAATTTTACAAATTAAAATTCCTATAAAAAAAATATAAAAAAAGATATCGGTGCTAATTTTTGACCCAAAGAATATGATTTGGAAACAAGATTCAATAAATTTCATAAGCTTTCCAAACGTAGTTAAAAATAATATTGAGAAAAAATAATGTGATATTTCTTGTGGGTGATTTGTAAAATGAAGTAGATGATACAAAGGCGAATAAGCTTAAAGGAAATAGAAAAATATGTATTTACGTAGATACATTTTTAATATAAAAGATGTGTGAATTCATTGATGGAAAATTTGCGAAATATTAAATTGAAGTTTTAAATTGAAACAGTATTTCAATTTATGTAAATAAAAGAGCATTTAGTGAAGTACTTTTTTTAATTTTACGTTTATACTGCAAATTAATTTGTATACAAAACTAGCACACATCTTTTATATCAACTTTTGTAGTACATTTAAAAATGTCGGTTTTTAAAATATTTTTTCTTTTGTTTCATTGCTGAAGGTGAACTTACACTGTTGTCGCCTGTGTTGTCACAAAGACCACCGGATATGGAGGTTAATTTCTTTTTGCTCACATCACCATCTACAGAACTAGATAGACCTGCATATGATGAGTCTTCCGATTGGACGTAATGTTTACTTGATTTAAGTGGCAGACTACCGGTACTGCTCGTACTACTGCTTAACGCATGATGATGATGTTGGTGTCGGGTCGAAGCCGATGAAACAGCAGCCGAAGCATTTGGATAAATACTAGTAATAACTTTGCCCGCTGTTGAACCCGAACTGCGATAAGGCGAACGAGTTAAAGAGCCTCCACTGCCGCTACTTAGTCGAAGATTGCAATTATCCAAATCACTGCTGTGTCGGTGATGTTGCAAATTACTAGTGCTGCCACTGCCACTGTGCGAACGCAACGTTACCGAGCTAAGTGGTAAACGTTTTTGTTCACTAAAATTATTAAATTTTTCAATAGACGCACGAATACTATTCGAGTCAATAGCTGTATCATTACGTCTGTCGCTGGTAGATGAAGGTAAACTACCATTCGAATATTTGTAGTTGTTAACTTTTTCAAAAACCAAACTATTTCCCGATGAAGAGGAGGAGGATGTGCCTGCGGCAGATGATGTGGAACACAAAATTGTTGACTTTGGTCTGACCCGATTTTTAGATACGCCTGAACTGTGTGAATGATTTAGACAACAGCGCGGCTGTTCGCCTTTACGTTCCGACATCATCGGTCCCATTAAAGGCTGTTCATCACTATCGATGAATTTAATGTCGTCTTGATCCAAAGATGTCTGCATATTGTTATTACCGGAATTTGATATACTATTTATGCTACTGCTACTACCGTTATTGTTGTCGTTATTATTACTATGGTTTTTGGACGAAGACGACGATAATGTAGACAAAACATTACTACCAGAATTTGCAACTGATGCTATTGATGTTGCAGTGCCACCACGATGCACTAAAGGTTTCACTGTGGCGCGCGACAATTTTGATGAACTATATGAGGAATTTGTTGTAGTGTAAACAGATGTTTTTTTAATAGCAGATGATGTGGTAGAGCCTGGAGTTAACAACGATGTGGATGTTGTGGATGTGGCAGATGATAATACTTTGAACTGTGGTACAGAATAGTCCACTTTATTATTGGATGTGGCAACCGCTGCGGTTGTTCCCAAATGACTCCCATTACCAGTTCGTCGCATCCCATTTATTGCGGCAGCAAGAGCTGCTGACGACGCCGCCCCTGGCTATAAACGTTTGTTTTATAATTTAATTTCTTTCACTATTTTCAAACACTAAATGACAGTTTTGGAAAAATACTTTTTAAATTTATTCTTAGTAAATAAATTGGGAAAGGAAAATACCAAATATAAAAAAATAGGGGGGAAAATAACAAGCAAGGTTGATCTATATCGACCTTGATAACAAGAAAGTTATACTTTCTCAAGACCTTATTTTTTTACTGCACAATATTATTCTTACTTGAGTTAGAAGATAATATCAACGGTTGGAATATGTTTAGCCTATCCTGCCTGTTCTGTAAATCGAGTCGATTTAAGAACGCTCGATTTAAAGAAATTGAATCCACTAATAGCAATATATTGTCTAATTTTTTTGCAGTGTCATACTTTTTAGAGCTTAAAAGATCATAATATATCAAATTAATTTACAATATATGATTAAAATACATCAATGTAGGCATTATTTATTTATTGGAAAACGAGAAATTTACTCGGATTCGGTTTACAGAACAGGGCAGTATATTTTAGTAATAATTCGAACTAATACGGTATCAATACTGTATTAATACTGTATCAAAAATACTCTGAATGTACTGGTAATAAGTACCCTGTTGCTTACGCGACGCTCAACGCTGAATTAGGTTGCGCTGTTAGGCGTTTACGCCAGCGCGTTACCAGAGGTCCAAACCGATGAGAAAAAGTCGGCGGCAGCGGCTGAGTGCTAAAATGGTCGGCGGCGGCTGGCTGAAGCCGACACATCATGATAACAAAAATCAAGTGTTTTTATAGGGATTATTCACTTCAAAACAAGTAAATATAGAAGTATACATACATACATTAATGTATAGACAATAGAAAATTCTCTTGTATGTCATTAAGTAAAATAAATTTTACAAGTTTAGAAATGTTTTTAATATTGGCTCTTCTTTTAAAAAGCTCATTGTAGTGTTCAAAATTTTCTGATTGTGAATAAAATGAACTTTCTGCAATATTATTTCTTTGTACACTTTCTTTGAGAAAATAATTGCTTATATTTTTTATGTACTTTTAAATTTTTTTTTTTTGAACACTTCTGTATCGATGAACGCTTTACAAAAATGGACTTGTTTTGCATCGATTCTTTGTTTTTTTCTTTGCAATATTACCATACTCTATTGGCAAGATTAAAGAGTTGCCTAGTTTTTATTTTGAAAATATTTGAAAATATTTGCAGTTTTTCGACTTCAGCTCCGAAACTTTGTACCACATTAGTGAAAAATTTAGCTTTTTTTTCTTTAATCAAGTACAAATAATGGAATTTGATGTCGAAAAACGCCAACCACGATAGGTCCCATTGTCAAAGGAAACATTTGTCGGCGGCTGAGCCATTAGCCGAAATCAGCCGACAGAATCGGCGGCGGCTCTTCTCTAGCGAAAAGTAATCGGCGGCGGCGGCAAGCCGGCTTGCAGTCAATCGACTTGGACCTCTGCGCGTTACACAATCAGGCCCATTATATTACGTTCCTGATCACTAACGGTGCAAAATGTTCGTAAGGATCAAGCTAGTTGGTATCCCTTAGCATTGCATCACAAGAACAAGAAGAAATTGTGCCATCTACTTATTTTAAGAATTTATCTTCCATCGCAAACTGCATGTTTGAAAATTGTCTATCAATTATATTTTATGTGAAAATGCTTACCAAATTGTTATTTGCCGAGGAAAGCTTGACTGAACGACGATTATCAGTTAGAACGGGCAATATTTTTTTGTTGACTGTGTTTTTCGTTGTTGAAGGTTTATAAACTTGAGCATGGGCCAGTTCACACTCAGCTTTAAGAAAATTTTTATCTTTAAATTCTTGTACTAAAAAAAAATGTTGATTAGCTTCTCTAACAGGATTTGAATTTGTTGCAGTATCATTTCTTTTAGATAGATTTGTTGAGACTTTGGTTGCTTTTGTGGAATGTATTGATTTTGTTGTTGCTGCTGTGGCTGTAGAATTGGTTGCTTGATTTTTAATATTCTTCAGAGTGGTCGCCGTTTGTTGTGTGGTTTTTGTAGCAGTTTGTGATTTAACTAATACAACTGGATCACATCTTTGCTTGAGTGATGGAAATTTTTGAAAATTATTTCTGGTTTTTCTAACATCTATCATTATTTAATAATTTAAAATTTTTTATATTTTTATAATTGCTTTTCTTATTTGATTTTGTCTGTTTTTTTATTATTTATGTACTTTTTATTTATTTCCACTTAAATTTTGTTTGGTTAAGGTGTTGCTGTGGCTTTATTATTATTTTTAATTCACTTGGTTACCGTTTCGGCTTTGCTATTTTAAAGTACTTTTCTTGCACTGAACTGTTTCTATTTAAATATTTAACACTTTAATGTATGTATTATCCTAAATTGTATTTATTAGTTTGTACATTTAACAAGATAGTATATTGTAGGACCTGTAAAAAATTATCTGGAAAAGGAAAATTTGGTTAAAATATGACGATGATGATATATGATAACTGTTAGAAAAGAAAAGTTAATGGTTTTTTAATGTATAATGGGATCTATCTAAGAAGAGTAGTCCTCTTGTGCAGAGGTTTACTCTTTAATTGGAAGAGAAAGAAAATGTTTCCGAATGACAATGTAAAAAACCATACAAATTCGAAAAACACAACTTTCAAATCGAATTACAGAGTAAATTAAACTTTTATTTAAAAATTTTCTAAGACGTCAATAGAAATTTTAATACTCATAAACAACTTTCTGATTATATGTACATAAGTAGTTAACCCTACTTCTATACCTGATATATTTTTATCATGATAAATGTCAAATTCCATATTGGAAAATCAGCTAACATAAAACAAATTATTTTTCAATATAAAGTTTGACATTTGTCATGATAAAAATATATGAGGTATAGACGTAGGGTAAGGAAATATATTTTTGACAGATTTGAGACCGTTTAGAATTACTTAAAAAGTTATTTTCTTTAATTTCAAATTAATATGATAATCTAATATCTATTTACAACCTCTACAGCATCTATGTGTTATACTAATTAGTGTAATCTGTAAATATTATATATTGTATTCTAAATCAAGACAATTGTAGGAATAGAATTCTGGAATAATACCCATTATTATGGTTGGCGGTTTTCGACTTCAACTTCGATATTATGTACTATTACAAAATGTCGAAGTAGTAGTCCAAAAACGACAAACACAATAAGGTTCGATGGCTCCAAACGGGGAAAGAGAGTTGGGGTGTCTACATTGCGGAATTCGGGATAAAAATGTCTCATGCTATAAGCAGAAATATCTGTCATCAAAAGAGCAATGAACTGGCTAAGGTTTTAGCGGATATCGAATAGTGATATCCATATCATAATCGACAGCCAACCGGCGATTAAAGCCCTCAACGGTGTGTACACCACATCCAACCTAGTCCTGGAATGCCGCACAGCACTTAATACGATGGCGAGTCATTCAGGCATCACCCTCAAATGGGCACGCGGACACGGGTCCATTTCAGGCAACACCATTGTGGATGATCTGGCTAAGAGAGGAGCCTTGCTTCGGGATGTCGATATTGACAATCTCTGCGGTATCCCACTCTCATCTTGCTGGAGACGAATTCATACTGCCCTTATGCAGATTTCTCAAACCAGATTGTATTGGGTGTTTTTTATTGAGGTATAGAACTTTAAGTTGGCATCACTTTTTTAACTGGCGGAAATTTTGTCAGCTGTCAAGTGATTAATATTTAGTTTGGTTTGTCATTTCATCATAAACAGGTTGACAAAAGAACAACGCTTGCAAATCGTGCAAATTTATTTCGAAAATAATGGTTCAGTTCGCTGATTTTCATCGCAAAATTTTGTTCAGTGATGAGGCTCATTTTTGGTTGAATGGCTACGTCAACAAGCAAAATTGCCGCATTTGGAGTGAAGAGAATCCACATGAGACCCTTGAGACGCCATTACATCCACAAAAACTGACTGTTTGGTGTGCTCTATGGGCTGGTGGAGTCATTGGGCCATACTTCTTCCGAAATAATGCTGGAGAGTCAGTTACCGTTAATGGAGACCGCTATAGAGCCATGATAACCGACTATTTTGTTCCCGAATTGGATGGCATGAATGTGGATGAGTTGTGGTTCCAACAAGACGGCGCTACATGCCACACAGCGCACGTCACAATCGATTTATTGAAGGAAACATTCGATGAGCGCATAATTTCGCGGAATTGGCCACCAAGATCGTGTGATTTGACACCATTGGATTATTTTCTTTGGGGATATGTGAAGTCGCTCGTCTACGCCAACAAACCAGAAACGTTACGGGACTTGGAAGCCAACATTCGTGGCGTTATTGCGAACATACGGCCCCATATGCTCGAAAAAGTGGTTGAAAATTGGACCTGTAGAATTGGCTTTATTCGAGCCAGCCGCGGCGGCCACATGCCCGAAATCATATTTAAACATTAATGGCATAAAATTATCCTTCCAATAAAGCCAAATTGATGGACATTAAAACGATTTTCTTGTGTTTTATTTCAATTCGAAGTTCTATACCTCTAAAAAAAACACCCTGTACAATGAGCCAACCTGCTCTATTGCGAGGACAACCTGGCCTCGCCTTGACTCAAATAAAACTAAGCAACTCCTAAACTTCCCAAAGCTACACCTGCGGAGCCTCACGGTCAAGGGGCACTGCACCTTTGGAACCCACGGTAGATGTATGGGTTTCCCCTACAATTGTTAATGCTTAAGCTGTAATGACGTAGAAGAAGAAAAGAATATAATGCACCTTTTGTGCCTTTGCCCAGCTCTGGAGGGCCAACGCCTTCGTCTTTCGAGTTCTCAGAAATGGAACATAAGTTCCTTCATCAGGAGCAGCGGGTGGTTCACTCGCTAACTACCCAAATGGCGTTTTAATTCACAAACGACCCTTCTTGCATGGAGTTCTGTACGCATAACTCCTCCCTCTCTTCTTCTCACTATCTTCTAATCTCTTTATACAACTTCTCTCCTTTCACCGTATATACTATTCTGTTCTATCCCCTTTCTTTCTGTTCTCTACAGGTATCACAAAGGGACAATTATTATTGGACCCAAGTGGGCTGGAGCCTTTTCCTTCCAATTCTTCACCGGCAACCTGATAGCCTTACCTAACCTAAAAACATACTCATAGATGCAATACAAGAAACGAATCTTCACAGAAGATGTGCTCTCTCGTCTGGGAACTATAACATCGTTCGGAGAGATAGAGAAAGAGACCACGGTACAGGACTGGCATTCATAATAGAACGCAATACATTACAATGTGAACTACAAGTTGACAGTCCCGACGAACCCTAAAGACAATGACCATCTCAATAAATACTAGAGATATTGAGTTAGATGGTCAATGTATATGTCCAGCCCTTTATTAACATAGGGGGTAGTTATCACCCAAGCATATCCCACATACTACGGAGTGACAACAAAATAATACTTGGCAGTTTCAATACTCACCAAGAGATCTGGTTCTCACAACTGCCCAAGGAATCTCGCGGCATTCTCATTGCCGATCAGATAGACGAATCTGACTTTGCGGGTATTAATGAAGACTTTTCTACGAGAGTTACAGCTAGATGATACTCAAGCTCCCCAGAAATTTCCATTGTATGTTCGTCGCTGTTTGCCTTCAACTCCTTGCAAACTCAAAGAACTTTTAGCTGAGACCACATTCCCATAATTGTCAAATAATCAAAGGTATCTCGCAGCTATTGGCTTCAACAATACACAACGAGCAGATGCAAAAAAGTATGCCACTCTGTTCTGCCAACAATTTTTCGAACACACCACCTCACAGAACTGTACCAATAAAGTTATAGTCCGGAGAGCCAAGAGTCTCAAATGCGACTCTGAGTCCCACTCCTTCCAACACAGTGAAGTTGGTGACATAATCTCCAAAGCTAAACTTTCTAAAGCCCTTGGACCTAACGGCAAATCAATGTTGATGTTCAAAAAACTCGGCAAAGTAGCACTGACGAACGCGCTACCCAAGGGAGCTCCTACCGTCTAATTTTCCTTCTATCGATCATAGCAAAGGTTCAGAAGGAAATCGTTAGTGGAGGTCAGAGGGCAATAATCAAGCTACCGCAAGATATAAGTTTGTGCCACAAGGAGGAGTACTGTCACCTATACTCTTCAGTAAGTGTCGCTGGTGTCGTACACCGATGACTGCACTATCATGTCATCCGGTGTAAACATTCCTGGCATGTGTCAAAATAACGTATCAGGAATAATAACAATGTGTGGCCACAATTACAGACGTCCTAAAAGAACGTAACTTGAAGCTATCAACCTCAAAATCGTCGGTTGTCACTTTGCACTTCAGGGAGTAAGGAAGTAAGGATGCAATTAGATATTTATATTTCAGTAGTAAAAAACCACCCCTTGTTTTCGAATTTGTATAGCAAATAAAAAGTTAATTTTTATAAGTTGTGGACTGTCAAAAACAAACCACTTCGCTCCAATGATACGCTAATGGAAAACTCACTGCTTTTTGCTCGGACTTTGTGGTGGTTATCAGTAGTTGTGGTGCTTTTTTTTACTTATTTTTCCTTACTTTTTTGCTGGGTATACAATCAGTCTGTTCCCGTAAGTGCACGAATTTACCCAAACTTGACAAAAAGCTTTTTTAAATACATATTTTGTATTGAAAAGAGCGTTCGGTTCAGTTTGGGTAAATTTGTGCACGTACGGGAACAGACTAAATAGGTCTGTTTCTTTACGTGTCCGAAGTTACCCAATCTTAACCGAAAGCTTTTTTCAATACAAATTTTGTATTGAAAAGAGCTTTCGGTTAAGCTTGTATAACTTTGTGCGCATAAGGGAATAGACAGAATATATGTTTTAAATGTCATATTTTCAAAGTTAGCTTTTGAAATCAGACGAAATCGCAGACAGTGTAATGACGGCATAAGTACGTAAAGATCTATTCAGAAATAAAAATATTAGCTTGATGGAGTGCTCATCACAATCACCGGATTTAAATGCAGTTAGAAGCCTATAGAGAATGGTTAAGGACAAAATTGCACCTCTTAAGGTTAGAAATAAGAAAAATGTGTGAACAATACAACGGGAAGCTTGTATTCGATAATTAGAAACTTTCTACCCACTAGTCGAATGAATGCCTCGTAGATGATTTGCAGTTAAACAAAACCAAGGGATGGGTTTCAGCAAAATACTATTATATAAAAAATGTTTATATCTTTCTTATTTATTTGTCGATTCTTGTTATGTATCATCAAAGCTTAGAATATTCTCTAGTAATTTATTTATAACCTGTGTGTTAATTACTCTGGAAATTAATTTAAAAATGTGTGGTAAGTGAGACTATTTATCTGCTCGTGTTTTTACGTGAGTCAATCAAATGCATATATCTAATAATTTTTTCTAAATTGGAAAATTTTAGTGAATTTCATTTTAGTACTGACCTTATTGAACCTTGTAATTTTACTCAAAGTTTTCAAAGCTAAATAATTTATTTACAATTAAATTTATAATGCAATTTATGGTGGTTTCTGTAAGGAAAAATATCTACATATACATACATATCGCATAAAAGGCACGTGCTATATATAAGGTTTAACTACATTTTGGTACACAGCCCACTCCTGTTAGAGTGTGCGCGTAAATTGGGTTAGTTGCAGTCATGCACATGGTTAGAATGTTTGTTATGTGTGTAGGTATTACATACATATATGGGTTAGTTGCCTGATTAAGTGGTTTAATTGTTTTACAGAAGAAAAAAAACCGTTCAGCCAAAAATCAGTAATAACCCGTTTCTGGCTTTTTTTTAGTTAATACAGGCGACAGTTATTACCTTGTTTGTATCGTTGTTTTCCAAATCATTTTTTTCATCTGTTCTATTATTACTACTATAACTGTTGACTTCTAAGACGGGAACAATGGTTTCATGGGATGAAGGAGTTCTTAATTTACTACTACTACCACTCTTTGTAATGCTCGAAGAAGACGACACTGCAGATATTGTGCCATTCTCTGTCTCTGTTTTGGACTCTGAAAGTTTTAATTTATCAAGTTTTACATAAGCCACTGTATCGATACCGTTACTTATTGGTGCTTCCGAATTATATTTCTTTTTACTTTCCATATCACTTGTACCATTGCGAAGAGGTTTTTTGTCTTCATCATTCGCTTTAGGTTTACGTGAACGTGCGCTACGTAGTGTAAAAGTAGCAGTAGGTATATCTTCTGTGCTATCTGAGGTATTGAGGTTTGTATTCGAATCGGATGCACTTAAGCGAACGGTTATTGAAGGTCTTGTACCACTTGTTGATCTACGGATGGGAGTAGCAATAGCAATGTTGTCTGTTTCATCTGAATCATTATTACTATATAAACGACTGTAGCGGTTACTTCGGGATCGATCTGAAGTGATATTAGCTGTTATATCACCTACCGTTGATCGTCTCTCCTCTAGATCGGTGCCAGCTTCATTGAGTGATGATCTAGAACCAGAATCCAATTGAGTATTTGGTTTATAATGAGCCGGACTATATTTTTCATAAAGGTCCAGACCAGAAGTGGCAACTAAAAGAGCCAGGGATGACGATGAACATGAGCCTGGTAAACGTTTTGTATCTTTACTGCTGCCACCGCTAGCTTCTGAACCAGAAGGTGGTTTCTTCGTTACCACCTTTTCTTTATAGTCATTGTTAAATATATCCGAGGCTTTGCCACGTCTGTTCACCTTCATTTATTTCATATTAAATTTCATTTTGTTTTTTTTTTTTTTTTATTTACAGTTTTTACAAGGATCATCATATTGTTTTGTGGTAGTTTGTGGTATTGAGTGGTTGGTATTATTGATAAATGTTTTTGATTTACACAAATTTTAACATTTTGTACGATGTCACAACAATGTTATATATTTACACAATGGTTCCCAATATTACAAGAGCAGTTTTTGTTTATGAGATCATGATACAATTACAACAAGTGGTAAGATGGTGATAATCATGATGATCAGTAGTAGTAGCAAATTATGATGTTTAAGAATGTTTTCGACATTACAGGTTTTAAATAACAAAGAGATTGATTGTTCATCGTTTAAAATTGGCATATAAAAGAAATCTTATTTTAATATTTATTAAAATTTATGTTTACATACATAAACTGAACTATAAGCGCCATATTCATAATAAATTATAAAATGTTAATAAAAGGTATAGGAAACAGATTTCCATACAAAAAAAAATTATTCGTAAACCTTTCATAAACTTTTGATAAGTATGTATTATAAATACGGGGGTAAATCTGTAGTAATCCTATCTTTGTTTATATTGATGGTCTCTATTTTGCTTTAAGTTTAGATAAAAACAAGTGATTTTTCCCCAACATAACAACTTTTACAACAAGGTTATTTCTCAAAAGTTTTCCATTAAAACACTTTCAATTAATTTCGTTATTGAATCAATTACAGATCTGATCAAAGACAAAATTTCTAGCAAATTTGGAATGAAATTTTGAATATACAATTTTCGCCGTAGAATGAACTTTCACAAAGAAATGAATCGAATCTTTAGTTTTCATAATTAAATCGTATTTCTTTTTTTCTGTAATTGCGGTTACTGCTAGTAAATATTTAAATTTAATTCAACTTGTAAATGTTTTTATTCTATAAAACTTTAACAGTTTTTGAGTATTTACTAATATAAGTATGTAATTTTTAGATTTTATCGAATGCAGGAAAGTTTTATTTTGGAAAAACTTTATGTAAAGAAATATTTTGCCACAGAAAATGCAAAAAGCCCTGTCTAACATTTTAAAAGTTTTACAAGAGAAGCATAAAACTTGTTTAAATGACAAATATATTGACAATTAATGCAAAATTTTACAATACAAGTAAAAAAGGACCAACAAATTTATACATTTAAGGCGACTTTTTGAGTTCTGAGATTAAACATAATTTCATTCTATAATTTACTAATCTGAAAATTAATTTAATCCAGTATCAATTGAATTTGATATTTTTGAGAAGTAGTTTAAACCTAGTAGTATTGCCATAATGAACAACAAGAATTTGCAACATGTTTGTCATGTTGCTATCAAGCAACTCTATTTTTTCTAGAGAAGAAGAAGAAACTAAATTAATTTAATATTGTTTACAAGTAAAATATTTTATGAGTGCTAAGGAAAATACTTAAATAAAATTAAGACAAATTAAAAATGTTAGTGAAATACAGAGATTAAATTTTATTTAATCTCTAATCTCAAAGTAAAAAAGCCGGCCTTAATTGTCAATATAATTTTTTTCAGTTAAACAAATTTTATGTTTTTCATGTAAAACTTTTGAAATGTTAGATAGGGCTTTTGCATTTTCTGCGACGATATATGGTTGCAGTGGTTTCCATATAACAAGGTTGTTTTCAGAACTATCAACCTGGACATAAAGTTACTGATACTAATAATCAGGGCTCGGACTTTTATGCAAATGCATGTTTTTTGTGGTGATAGATAAAGAGGTATTGACTAATTATCTATGCGAATCATCAAATTTTAAGTAGTTTGGCATCGATTTGTAGTTACATATTTTTGCATATTTTGGTGGTAAGTGTATATTTTTGCATATTTTGGCAATAAATGCATATTTTTGGAGTTATAAAAAATTGTTTAATGCACATTTATCAATTTTTAAATAAAAAATATTAATAGGCCGATTATGCATGGCAACCGAGCCTCTGTTGGGTTGCCAGTTACTGAAAATGATAGCACTGATGGTAACTGAGAAATGTCGGTTTCAGTTGCTATTTAGTGCCTTTTTGTCAACCATTCATTTTCAGTTGCTGACTGGCAACGCAACTAAAGTTCGGTTGCATTAAATAATATACTCAATTAGGTTTGTTTTATGTTTTTTCTCTAATAATAATAATAAAAAATTAAAAAAAATATTTTCATATTCGGCCATGTCACAGAGTTCAATTCCGTTCGGAAACGGAATTTAATCCACACTAATATGTCAAGCCCTAGGTAGAGCATACCACAGCATAATAGCGCAGCCAACAGTCTGGACACACCTGACAAATTCGCGTATTTTAGGCCCCTATTATGGTTCACAACTAAATTGAAAGTTGAGTCGTAGTTGTCAAATTCATATCATGGAATACAACTTCATCAAAACAGTTGTCTCAGTTTTTTATCAGTTGTGTTTTGGTTTTTATTTCGACTATTGTGTTACTTTTAATTACTTTTAAAATGGTACTTTTAGCCGCCAATCTGTCCCATTTGTCAACCAATATTGTTGCCATATCCATAAAACATAAAAGCTCAAGAAAAAATAGTAAGGCCAAAACTAAAAATATTTAAAATATTTTGTGATGGCTACTATGGCTTCAAAAAACAGAGAGTATAGATAAGAGCCTTATAATAGGTTTCTTATTTAGACACCAGCTGCTAAAAAAATGGGGTAGGTTGAATTCCGTTTCCGAACGGATTATTTTAGTTTTATACTTTTTTCGTAGGTAAATGCATATTTTTGTGCATATTTTTAACTTTTAGGTGCATTTGTTAAGCGCTTAAAATCAATTTTTAGTTGCATGAAAGTCCGAGCCCTGCTAATAATAAAATTAAAAGTTTTTTAAAGTGGGAAAATTATTTTCTTTAAATGAAAATTTAAATGAAAAGGGACCTTATCTTACGGAGGCCGAAACTGAGTTGGCTCCGTTTCTAAAAACTATGTATATGAATTTCTGAAAATAATGCTATTTTTACCACAAAATTCAAAAAATTTACCGATATGAATTTTTCAATATTATAAATGTAAAATAAATAAATGTAAAATAAATAAATGTAAAATAAATAAGCGGTTTTCACTCTTGATGATAAAGTACCCTTGTAGATCTTGTTAATGTAGTAGATGTAGTTAAAGTACTATTATTTACCACGGGCAACAACAAAAAGTACCGAACTTTAGTTTACCACGCATTGGTTAAAAAACATCACAAAAAGCTGTAGTAAACACGCGTGTTAAATTTACCAGGACAAAACATTGACGAAAAACCAAACAAAAAACAGCTGATCCATTAATTTTTGATGCAAATGAAAAATAGACTCACGCTTTCTAGTGATAAATCTTAGTAAATACAACAGAGTTATAAACTTAACACAAAGAGTGAAAACCGCTACAGTTTTGAGTAAATGAATTTTTAAGTTTGTCAATATTGTGGAAGATATCCCACAATCGGTTACGAAAAATCAGTTTTTAAGTAATTTCTAAGGTGAACCATAGGGAGAATTCCACTTGTAAAGTGGGGGGAACATGTCTGTGCAGTGATACCAATCATAATCTCAAAAATTTGCGCAAACAGCTTCTTTTGGCTCTCCTGAAAATTTTTTGTTTGTAAGTTAGGGTCCCTTTTCGTCAGGATTATCACAAATAGTGTTGTACCTTTAATTTTTAAAAATATGTACTATTTAATACACACCATCAATCAGTCCAACTGAAATTAATGGGTTGGTTAGTCTACTCTTGCGTTCATAGCAACAAATTATGAAATAAACTCAAAAAGAAAAAATCTTGAAAAATTATACAAAAACATGGAGGTGCGATCTGCGCACTAAGATGATTTTGAGGAACTTGACTATAAAAAATTGCTAGAAAAGGAGTCGATCAATTGAAAAAGATATCTTTAACGAATTGTAACTTTCTTTCTAAGTCAAACAATTCTTGGACAGTTTAGTAATTTTGTAAACAAAAAAAAATTAGCATAACGATTTTCCTGCTTTTTTAGATATGTAACCTGTTATAAATAGCAAAACCAAATTGCCCTAAAATCAAGCCTGCCAATTTAGATACATACATATGTATGTATATTTTTAAATATGTAAATAAATCTATTTATTTAAATTTTAAGTTATGTAAAACTAATGCATAAATTGTGCACATTGACATAGAAATTCTGATTACTACTTTTTTAATAGCTGTAAACAAAAATTTTAAATGTATCAGTTTTATTTCATACAAAAATCAAAATCAATCAAAAACCATTATTAACTCACAATTTGGTTTATTTTTGAGGGATTAATTTTATGTTGGTAGAACAACTAGCACAATACATGTATGTACATGACTTTTGCGAAAGTGTTTGATTTTTGAGATAATTAACAGAAATGCATGATCATTGTAGCCAGAATAATTGAGTTAATTTAAAACAGCGCGTTTCAATTGTAATATGAAATCTGTGTATAGAAAAAAATTATAATGCACAATAATTTTAAATCGCAATGTTAGGAAAAAAACAGAGTTTCAAATCAATCTAATGTGAGTGTTGTGCATGGATTATGTGTGAAATTATCAGTTACCAGAAATCAATAGGAAAAACCTTAAAAGCTTGTATCACAAAATTCCAAAGATAAGTTGATATAATATAGATATATGTTGATTTTTTTTAATAAATTAAAATAATTTAGTTAACAAAAGTAATTACTACTCACTCCATATCGGCTGAGCGTAGTTGTATCATAGCTGTTGTTGCCCGTTGAACCCAAGGATGAGAATGTACTACGATATGTACCAACACCAGAAGAACCACCAGTTAAGCTTGAACCAGTCGAACGATAACTTGAATAAGAACGCGGAGAATAAGAAGAGTATGAACTAGAGCCCAAATAACTACTGGGACTGTATGACGACGAGGATGACGTTAATTTTGATAGACTGCTAGCACGATCTAAATACGATTTGTAGCCACTGCTGGTGCGATCTGTTATTGAGGATCTTGATGTTGAATCTGCAGAATGGCCAGTTGCCGACGACGATGCTGACGTGCCGTAGATGTTGCCACTGGCTGAAGATGATGACCGGCGTGGCGATATCGAAACCGGCATATTAAAGTCGTCAACGTTAATCAATTTTAGGTTTTTATACAGTCTTCACAGCGTAATTTTTTCAATTATTGTATATAATATGTATTTTTGGCTTTATATATAAGCAACCTAGTCGTTTCTAAAAAAAATAGAAAGAGAAAATATTAGCTTACGGCCCTTTTCACAATGTACGATTAAAAGTTAATTGTGAAAACGGCCGTTAATTGTATTAAAATAAAAACTAAATAAATATGTAAAATTTACCCTGAATATCTCTCATGAATGCGGTTGTTAATTTTCATAATAAACTAAATCTTCTTACATACTTGATTTTGAATATTATTGTGTGTATGAATGAAGTGGTTTCGTCAACAAGTAACCTGAAAGTAAAAAAAATATGTATATGTGTGAGATACGGTTCACCTTGCATCCTCTGAAACTTTCCACTAATTTCAAGCTCAAAACGTTAGAAAGTTCATACATTTTTAGAGTATATAATTTAAAAAAAAATTTTTAATTTCTATAACAATATCTCTCGAACCAATAAACCGATTTAGATCAAATTTTCAGCATTCGACAAAGTTTTTTTACTTTTAAGAAGTTATATAATATACAAAATCAATTTGACAATAATTTCAGAGTACATATGTAATTACAAAATAACACATTTTAGAATTTTTCAACAATGATATCTCTTGAACGAATAAAGTGATTTAAATAAAATATTTATACGTAATTATTATTCGAACTGAAATAGGTATAATTCGGAAGTTATTTGGCCAATTCACAACCTCTTGTATGTGTTGTAGATCGTATAAATGTTGTTGGTAATTTCCACATAAACATTTGTTTAGAAACATGTTTATTGGAAATTACCAACAACATTTATACGATCTACAACACCTGCAATAGGTTGTGAATTGAGCAATTATTATTCGGCTTAAGTTCAATAATTGAATTAATATAAATTCAAATTATTTTTAAGAGTGGAATATTACAACATCTAATCAGACTAGCAGAACGGATTAGTACCACTTATTTCGACAGCCGCTACACTATCATCATCAGCGTCCTTTGTTCACTTTTACCACGTTTGATCGTGGATACTAGTATTAATGAAACATCAGCTATTTAACCAAAAGTTTATGACGAAATAGAATATGAGTATCTTTTTCATTTTTATTAATATGGTAAGCCGAAATTTCACCTTCGGATTATTTATTCCAACTTTTCCAACTCTTATTTAATTTTTTTGTTTTGCTTGTGCGTAAGTTCCGCCTACGATCAATCAAGCTATTGTTGTTGTACATGTTTAAACAGGTTATCTTTATGTCTTATAATTTGCATTCTGATTTTCAGTTTTAAATTAGACCGCAGATACCACACATGTTAAATAGCTGATGTTTCATTAATACTAGTATCCACAATCAAACGTGCTAAAAGTGAACCAAGGACGCTGATGGTGATTTAAATAAAATTTTCAGCAATCGAGGTACTTTTTTAATTTCATGAACTGATTAGATTAATCTTAAAGAAACATATTTTGGAAAATTTTAATTTTCGAAAATTCTCGAAATTTACCAAGTCGAATGGGTTTGGTTCATCTCCATACGATATCTAAGTTTAGCCAAAATCTTAAGCATGTCGAAAAGTTTTTAACGATTTTGGAACGATTTTCCATCATCTCACGTCAGATTTGCCTGATAAACAGGCCGGTTTCGTCTATGTGGGCATCCTCAATGTTCTCTTAAATACTTGTTAAGATTGGTTAGGCACACACACACATACATCCATACGGACTTCATCGTAAAAATATTTAGAATACCTTCCTAGAACCTCAAAACGTCGAGATGTAATAAAAATTACATTTTCGAAAATCGGGGTGATATCAGTAGCTGTGCATTCCCTACTTGCGGGAAGTAAAAATCTAACAATATTATTTAAAAGTAAATAATTAGCCAAACTGACAAAGTATAAAAAATAAAAAACAATTTGCTAGAATTTGTTACGATTTTCTGTCATCCCACGTCAAATTTTGGTAGAACATCAGACTGGTTTCGGCTATGTGCCAATAATTCCCGTAAACATTTTTTTAAAAAGAAGAAATAAACAAAGGGAGTTATATCAACTTAGAAAGACCTGAACGAAATCGAAGTCACGAAGAATAAAGTCAGACATTTCCCAGAAATGTCTGATTCAGACAACAAGAAACCGGATATTTGTCTGAGGAAATTCTAAAAAATATACCGAAAGGTCTAACAGAACTCTGTACGAATCCCGACGAGTTTCCTAGGGAAATTCTAAAGGAGTTTTCGACATGTCTTATAAATGTCGGGAAAATGTCTGACAAAACATTAGAAAATTTTCCGATTTATCTGATACGTTATACGTCCTGGCGTATTAATATCAGAGAAAAGTCGGAGCTAAAATTAGAAATTTATCAGAAATGTCGTTTAAAATTACCCATCCATTGTTGTGCTGCTTATGGCAGCTCATCAGAAAACATTTACCCATATGTTATAAGTTTAAAAACTCAAATATTTGTGCGTATAAGCCCAAGAGATAAATGAGAATTGTAACGAAAACTAAAATCATACAATGTGCAGAAGTGACTGCTAAAAGTCGTAAGATGTAGATCAGAAAATGTGCAGACTACTCTGTTAAATGCCTTAAGGAAATTAAATTGACTTCGGATAATGTGCAGACTATTCTGATATTAATCGGATAATATTTCAGACAATGTGCAGAAACGTCGTACCAGAAAACTGCCTACTGATCCGCCAAATGTCTGAGGGAATTTTAGACAACTCGGCTGATTGATTGTCTGGTAAAGTCTCGGATTTTTTCTGATGTTAGAAATGTCGGCCAAAATAGTTTCCTGGGTACATACTATGTAAATATGTATATGTGCGTGAATAAAATAAGATTAAAATTTATTTAGTTGTACTCATTCCCATGACTAAATTAGGATCATTCATTTTAATTACTTCAAATGGCAAAAGTTTAAAGAAAAATAAAAAATAGAAGCAAGAAGCATCTTAATTAAAGATACTATACAGCACATTTCTATTTTTTTGATCAAGACGACAAAAAAAAATAAAATATTTATTTTTAGATCTAAAGGAAAACCACTATGCGACCAAGAAATTAACACATTGAGATACGGGAAAAAATTCAGAGTAAATGTGTGTATGCAAACACCTAAACGACGATCGTTTAAAAATTTAATACATATGTTATGTAGAATTGTACTGTTCGCTTATTTGCCGAATAAAATGATGATCATTCAACATTCATTGTCAAATATCAAACAGCCAAACAATTTGCTTTTTTATTATTTGTTTTATATTCGAGCAAAGAGAGCTGCCAGTAATGAACTTTTTTCATTGAATAGGAATGCAATTATGTGGGTGTGTGCACCCCAGACAGAGAGAACTTTGATTATTTTGAGTGGAGTTTGGCAATTAATTGTCGCAAATAACGCTTTTAACATTATTTAAATTTTTTATCTTTATAGTTATTATTGATTTTTATAATTAACGTAATTTTAATAATAATAAAACGGCAACCTGACCTAATTTCACTTGCACTACCCAGCAAAAACTTTTGTAAATTTTGTAATCGGTTGTACTTTATTAATGGGTTCCAAAGTAATGAGTGGTACTTATTTATCTTATTACTATGCTTCATATTATAACTGATACTTATTTTTCAATAAAATTAGTAGGGATTTAACCGATACTGATACCGATGTATCGGCGATACTTCAGATTTTTCGATACATCGGCTTTGGCGATATTCTACTGTCGATACGATGATACTTTTTTATTTTATTTTTTCAGAGCTTTCTTGAACGAATTATTTATTTTTTGTTAATTTCACCATGAATTCAAATTCAATTCATTGTTTTTTAAATCTTATTAATATCACTGTTATATATTAATAATATTTCACGATGTTATTTTGTAAAAAAAATAATTTAGTTTTTTCATTTTACCGTGAATTCAAATTCAATTCGTTGTTTTTTTAACTCTTATTCCCAGCAAAATAATACACTCCAAAGAAGTCATGAAAATGTAGAATTTGTCATCCGGAAGTAGTGCAAATTTGGATAGTTTCTAATGATTATTGCATATGCTTGTCATTGCAAGAAATTTTTTGATTGCCAATCACCGAATTGGAAGCGATTTTAAGAAAAAATTTCTTTTTTGGCGTTCTATACTGATATTTTCCTCTAGGAAAAAGTATTAAAAATTACCAATTTTCGCAACTTCTTTCTTTTTATGCGAATTTAAACGCAAAACATTGTTTTTATGAAAATTTAAGTGAATAAATATTAACTTTTAGAAGAATTTTAAAGTTTGAAAAACTTTCAAAATAAGTAGACAACCACTTTTTAAGTCAACATGATGTGTTTGTATATGAAACCTAATTTTTGTCGCTTAAACTTATAAGTCAATAATAGCTGAGTCGGTAAAGTTCTTGTCTTCATATCTTAACGAGTACAGGTTCGTACCCCAGCTGGGTCACAAAATAAATAAATAAAAAAAAACTAAAATAAAATTTAAAATATATAAATAAAACATAATGTAAATAATTTTTTTTTATTTTAACTTTTTTATTTGATTAGTTATTTTCTAGCTGCATGTAAGACAAATAATAACTAGTTAATTGCTGTGGCAATGTAAATACATTCGATTTTTTGAAATTCTTAAACAAAAATAAGTAGTTATCGAGTCAAATTATACGACTTAAATCATCATGTACTTTTTTACTACCAGTAAGCAAAGTTTTTGCTAGGTAAAGCGACTCGCCTTGTATAAAGATGTAAAAACGTGTTTTTGTTATTGTTACTTACTCTTAAATTAAAGATCGATCTTTTTAATGAAGCGTCTCAAAGCATTTGCGGGGTCTAGCGATGACCGCCAGTGATCTGGGAGGTGTCTAAAAAACTTATATTTTTGTAGTTTTTTGCATATTTTCGTATTTTCTCCCAAGACAATATAAAAAAATTACATCGTTTGAAAGATCATACCATCAGCAATGCGTTATTCATAAAAACCGCGATTTTTAAGCGTTTTTATTGCGGGTGCTACTTATATTAAAGTACATTTGACTTTTTTTAGTATTATACGATAAAATTCATTAGCTCAATTCACAATCTAGTGCAAATGGTCTTTCATCGTAGCATTTGCAAACTTGTATAGTATATTTATAATCAGCACTAACATTTGTTAAGTGGTGAGTGTCAATATACAATAACCCGATCCACAATCTTGTGAAAATGGTCTTGCATCGTTGCATTTGCAAAATGGTATAGTATATTGATACTCACCACTAACAATTGTTAAGTGGTGAGTATCAATATACTATACCAATTTGCAAATGCTACGATGCAAGACCATTTACACAAGATTGTGAATTGGGCTAATACAATTTTGCAAATGTTACGATGCAAGACCTTTTGCACAAGATTGTGAATTGGGCTATTGTTGATTTATTTCTGTTTTAAGTTCTCGCAAAAGTTCGCACCTTTCTACGTGGTCCATCTTTTAAAGATCATGCTACAAACTTAGCCAATATGGGCATCAAAGAATTGAAGACTTTTCCGCAGATTATTTCTTAAAAACAGAGATTTTTAAGCGTTTTCAAAACAAGGGCTACTTTTATTAAAAAGAAATTAATTGTTTAAAATTATTCTTTAATTTGAGGCATTGTTTATTTATTTATGTTTTTTGCGGGAACTAAAAACATAAATAAATAAACAATGCCTTAAATCAAAGAATAATTTAAAAGAAATAAATTTTTCTGAGTATACGTAGCACCTGTTTTAAACACATGTACATCGCGTTCCGGAAAAATTTTAGCCGTTATTGACTTTTTGCAGGTTTTAAATATATAATTTGAATTTTTTTATCAGCTCTAGTTTTCGAGATATACCGTTATGTCAAAAATGAAGACACTGGAAGGACCATAGTGGATCGAAGTTGAGATTTTATGAAATTTTTAAAGTTTTTCACCAATTGTTGTACCACAAATATTCAAAAATCCTGTTTTATAATTTAATTGAATAGTTCATTCGATTACGAAAATTTTAAGCCATAAGCGCAGCTTTTGGGCTTATGGGAGAGGGAGGTGAGAAGATTGCGAAGGGGTACACTGTTTGATGTATTCATGTACATGCAACTCTCTTTTGATTTCTTCGTCCTTATATTAAGAAACTACAAATTCTATGTAAAAAAAAACAAAAATTGCCCAAGAATTTCTTTGTATGGATACGAATGAAACTTTAAGAAAATTTAAGAAAGTTTCAGAAGCAAAAGTGGACTCGTATGGACATGGACTAATCATTACCGATATATATTCCATCTATTACATACACATGTCACAATAACAAGTTCATATTCTTTCCTCCGATCAAACCAATGTAATTTATCATAGGTGTGTCTAAAACGAGATGTTGAACGAGTTCGAACGAGCTGGAGCGATTTACAGCGTTATTCGAAATGTAGGGCGATTTATTCCGCAGCCTTTGTATATTTCACACAACATGCAACTATGTTTGAATTTCCATTATATGTATGTTTAGAACAATATTTAGAAAATCATAAATTAAAAACAAGCAATTCTTCCTTTTTATTAACCCGACTTCAAAACAAGGAGAAAGGTTATCAATTCGTCATGTATTTTTTTTCTATGTATGTTCCCTCAAAACTCCGCTATTTATGAACCGATTTCGGATTTTTTTCGCTATTCAAAAGGATGTACTTCCAGATTGGTCCCGTTGAAAAGTGGGCGGGCTCACGCCTATACGAAGTAAATAGTATAAATTAGTTTTCTACTACTTCAACTCAACCGATTCTTATGAAACTTTACACACACATTAAGCTTCTATCAAAATACTACTTCAGGATAAAAAAGTGGGCAGTGTCACGCCCATTAAAAGTAAATAAGTATTTTAACTACTTCTACTTAGCCGATTCTTATAAAACTTTGCATACACATTTAGTTATCGTTACAATACAACATTGTGGTTAGAAAAGTGGGCAGTGCCATGCCCACGTATATGCGTATACACATATACGCATAAATACACATTAGTTCTCTACTACTTCTACTCAACCGATTCTTAAGAAACTTTATACACACATTAAGCTTCTGTTTAAATACTACATCAGGATCAAAAAAGTGGCCTCTGACACGCCCACGCAAAGTAAATTTTCTTTTTCAACAACTTCAACTAAGCCAATTCTTAGGAAACTTTGCATACACCTTTAGTTATCGTTACAATACAAGATTATGTTTAGAAAAGTGGGCAGTGCCACGCCAAAGAAAACGAAATAAGCATTTTAACTACTTCTACTTAGCCGATTCTTATAAAACTTTGCCTGCAGATTTAGTTATCGTTTCAATACAACATTGTGGTTAGAAGAGTGGGCAGTCACGCCCATGAAAAGTAAATATTAATTTTAACTACTTCTACTTATCCGATTCTTATGAGACTTCGCACACACAATTAGTTCTCGTAAAAGTACATGATGATCAAATACGGAGGCGGGCCACGCCTATTTTGTAGTCGGTTTTTTGCAAGAATTATTTACATACACACATTGGCTTAAGTCAAGAATACCAACGCTGTTGAAAATGAAAATAAAAAATCATGAGGTAATAGCACTTTTTAGACAAAAACTTTTTGTGAATTTTATTTTCGGCGCTCTCTTCTGGTTCCGGAGTTACGGGGTTCAAAACTTTTATTTTGAACTGGCCACAGCTCCTGAGTGATTCAACGTAAAACAGCCCTATGCAAGGAAAAAATAATTTTCTAATTTTTAATAAAAATTTCTCAATTGATGTTTTTTAGAGAATGACAATTATAGAAAAAATAAAAAATACACTATTTAATATTTTTTAATCAATTTGAGGGAGGCACTTTGAAATGATCATGCATGAAACATTTTGCTCTACCTCTTTGTATGTTTAATATTTATATCAGATTTTCTTTTATTCCCTTTCTAATTATTAATAAAAACCGTTATCTCTGAAAATAATATATTTTTTTGGTTTTTATTGAATTTAAAAAATATTCAGCTGGAGTATTCTGCTGTCTATAATAGAACGGATAGCAAATAATTTAATGTCTTATTATTTTCTTATGAGTTTATCTTTATATTATTTAAATCAATAAAAAGTTTTATCTTCGAATTTTTTAAATTTTCGTACTAGGTTACACCCGTCGGTGACACCCATCTCATTTTAAAAATGGATTTTTATAAGAAAAATAATTTTTTGTCAAACAGTAAATACACAATACAAATTAGAGCGCCGAAAAAAAATTCACACAAACTGTTTGTCTAAAAAGTGATGATTTTTTTTATTTTAATTTTCAACAGCGATGGTATGCTTGACTTGTTCCCACACATTAAACATTCTTTGAAGTAAAGCTGCAAAATTATTTGAACAACCTTCAATATTTGTAAAGAATTCTTAAGAACAATGAACTCTTTTAATTTATGTTTTTGTAATATTGATTTTTAAACATTGCACATGGGATTTTAAAGGTGCCAGTGGGACACTCGAAATATTTTTTCTGGCAGCATTGCCACGAAAAGGAAATTATTTTTCTTAATAGATCTCAATTTTCACTTCATATTTCACAAGTTTTTTTACGAAATTTTTTATATTTTGCACATTTTGTATTGTATTCGAGTTTTTATTTATTTTTCTCTGAAATTTTCAGCATTTTTTATCGCCCGTTCATGTTCTTGTGCAAAAGTCAAATCAAATCATGAAAAAAACAAAAATTCTATTTTTAATATGAGCGATTCATGAATTACGCAAAATTCAAACATTTTCTGTTTCTTTCTTTTTTTTTTTACTTAAATTGGAAAATTTATAGAAAAGGTGTAAAAAAGATAATTATCATCTGCATTATTGAATAATTTTAAATATGTATGTATTATGGAAACAAGTTAGTTTTTAATATAACAGTAGTATTATCATAATAATGACGAAAGCAAACCAACTAGCCTGGCTAAATGACCAAGTGAAAATAGGAGGAAAGTGGGGTGGTGGCAGTCGTTAGTTAGTTGTACTTGACAGTAGTGCTGATGATATTATTAGTGGGGTTGGTAATAATTCGTAGTTAGTGGGTTGGTTGGTTGTTTGTTGGTAGCGATGACAAACAACACATACTATTGCGAGTACTGGCATTCTCTCTACATTATAATGATTTAAATAATTATCACGTTGTTTGATGATGAGGTCGGATGGTTAGCACTCATGGTAGTAGTGGTAATAGTCGAGGTCGCCTGCTCTCAATCTGGTTAAAATCACTTAATTTTTCTTCACCAGTTTTTACACTTTATACCGTTACATGCTTTTATTTATTTTGTTTTCTCGGGAAACTTACTTAAAAAATAATTAATTTGAACTGAGTTTTATGATTTAAAGTTTATTTTTAGCATTGAAAATTTCTGCGAATAAATTTTTCTTCTCCTCGCGTAGTCGTACACAGTGCTGGTAACTGAGTGTGCTTCTCAATAAATAAATCGACACAATTATGGTTGATAAAAAAAAGTGCTTTTGATAACAGCGGTATTTCTAGCGATTTTTCGTTCCACACCGTGTTCACATCTAATAAACATATACAGTGAAACCTGTTTACATTTAACACTACTAAATGACAAGTAATTTTTTTGTAATGAAAATTTTTTACTCAGCACTTAAGGGCATAATACACAATCAATCAGCTTGTTGTCAGGTTCGTGTACGTGTGCTTGACGAAAAATCAAAACCAAGTAGATTTTCCATCAAGCGTCGTCGGTGTCACTAATACTAACGAAATTTCACACATACTATTACCACGCTTGGCAAGCATGGTGACTGTGTATATTGCCCTTTACACCTGGTTGTGCAGGTTGCCAGTTTTAAAGATTAAAAAAAAAACCAGCCAACTTGGGTCTGACAATTGCATTTTTTCGCTAATCTTGCACACTTTTTCAATTGTCTTAGAAAATATACAGATAATAATTTTTACCTACTTGAGCGGTACTGTAAGTTCTAAAGTTACGCGGTACGTTTTTACCAAATAGACCTTTGTTCTGTTCTTTTTATGCCACCGATGTTCAAACAAAAATAATAAGAACGATGACATTGTTTCCAATGCGAAAAAACGAGACGCAAACCTGCAGCACAACCTGAAAATAACGAGCGTACGGGTTTTAGTTAGTATATTATAAGTGCGAAAGTAAGTTTGTTTGTTTGTTAGTTGCACTTTAACTCCTAAGTCACAAAACCGATTTTGATAAAATTTTGAACATAGATAGATCTAAGTCTAGAAGAACACATAGGTTATATGTTAAAAAAAAACTGGGACTATGAAATTCAAAATATAATAGATCTGGGTCTAAAAGAAGACATAGGCTATACATTTATTTATTTATTTATTATTAATATACCTTATAAAGTAAATTTAAAAAGTATAACAGGATAGGCGCCGGGTGACTAGACCATATGCGCACGTATTGTCTGTACATTTGCATGGTTTTTTTGAATAAAAATAAATTTTAATTTCATTTATGTAAAAAAAAAAAAAAAAAAAAAAAAAAAAAAAAAAAAAAAAAAAAATAATAAGAAATAAGTCTAATAAGAAATATATGAAACAAAACATAAAATAAATAAATGAAAATACTAATGTGAAAACAATATACATAATATCCAAGTTTCAATTATTGAATTCTGAGTTTAAAGTGAGTAAAAATAAAATTTTATGTGATCCAATAATTGACTTCATAGCCCAACCAAAACAAAACCGACGACCACCACCCCCCTTCCGGCCAAGCATCCACAGCATACCCAAAGTCATATGTAAATATCCCTCTGAATGTACTGCACATGCTCACCCCTTGGGCAACGAAGCGGCCAACGATTCGGCTTTGTTTGGGCCTCTAGTCCATTTAAATTATAAAAAGATATATTAAATATCAATAATACTGTGTTTTTCGAGGCTTCTTCTAATAAGCATAAAGTTGTCTTCAGTGGTGCAGTCAAGTAGCTTCTCCAGCGGTTGGTCTATCTTAGAATGTTGACATTCATTTAGAATATGCGGTATGGTGAGAATTACATCGCAGAAGATGCATTTGGGCGGCTCGGTTTTCTCATAATAATGTCTGGAGTTGAATACGGCCTTACCAACTCTCAAGCGGGCAAGCATTATACAGTGTTTTCTGGAAAATTTTTTGTTATATTTGGATCTCCTTGATTCAGGATGTTCAATTGAGAACAATTTTGTTAATGTACTGGGAAAGCATGGAACTTCCGTAATTTGTGGTAAGTTCAAGGCTGCTTTAGCAGCACTATCTGCATGTTCATTGCCCAGAATTCCGATGTGCGATGGAATCCAAATAACAATAATTTCACTCTGAGCGTTTTGCAAGCGTAGCATATCATCATATGCTCCGTTTTGGTTCTTAATCAATGCTTTTGTTGCACTTAAGCTATCGGTGCAGATTAAACTCTTTATTGTATGTTCAGTGGAAAATGTTATTGCAGTCTTGATAGCTGAAATCTCTGCTGTAAATATGCCAGTATGATCTGGCAGTCGAGCCTCCCTTACCGTTTCATACTGAGTTGATGTTATTTGTTTGACGATGGAGTATGATGTTATGTTATTCCTGAACGATCCGTCCGTGTAGTAAATTGCATCTGGGGATAATCGTGAGATCTTCTCCAAAAACATTTTTTTAAAACACAGGGGGTTTGAAGAATTCTTGTTGAGGAAACTAAGGCTGTCATCTACCCCAACTAAAGCCCTAGGGTAAACAGGGGCGCTAGGTTTATTTGGAATGGGTATGTTCCATTTCTTTAAAAGTGTTATAATATTTTTTATTGCCGATGGGGTGGAATTATTCGACAACGTTAGTTGGTTCCAGAAAGTGTCATGCAAACTATCAGCTGCTATTGTGATTGCTCGTGATGCCAGTCTAACAGAGCATTTTTCCAATAATGTTTCAAAGTCTGAAAAGTTTGCCTCTGTTCTTAAATTTGCAATGGGTGTTGTACGTAGCAGACCGGATGCCGTTCTGAAGCACATGTTCATTGAGGTGTTAATTTTCTTTATATTCCTCTTGGAGGTCCATCCGTAGATTGTTAAGCCATGCAGTATAGTACCAGCTGTCAAAGATTTGCAGATGTTGAGCGCTGTTTCAATGTGGGGTCCTTTGTTACGGGAACATATAAGTTTTAAAACATTGTTGATTTTTGCCAATTTGTTTGCCACGTTCTTGATGTGACTATTCCAGAGGAGATTTTTGGAAAATATTATCCCCAAAATTCTCATCTGGTCCGAAAGTGAAATAATTTCGTCCCTGATGTTAATTGTTCTATCATTACAGCATCTTTTTCTGCAAACATGAAGAACCTCCGCCTTACTTGCCGGAACGACAGCTCCCTTCTCTCTAGCCCAGCTATCCACCGCACGATCCAAGTAGTTGAGACTATGACGAACGCATTCTGGGCTACCAGATGCAACTGCAAATATGTTGTCGGCATAAATTCCGACATAGTCAATTCCGGGTAAATTTGCCACTGCCGATGCCAAGGAGTTTGCATATATGGTATACAGAACTACAGAAAGTGGGGATCCCTGAGGTACCCCGTTATCCAAAGCGTAAGTTGCAGAAAAGAAACCGTCAACCCTAACAGCCACCCTGCGATCATTCAGAAACGATTTTATCAATGTCAATATTTGCCTGGGGACACCCCATTTGTTCAGCTCCATTATAACGGATAATGATGTTACACGATCGAATGCCTTTTCAATGTCCTCAGAGAGCACTAGACTATGCTCCCCGTTTTTCATGTTACGACGTAGTACCTCTTCTAGCTGGTGGCATATGCTATGGACCCCGTTTCTGGGTATAAATGCATGTTGCTTTTCAGATATTTGCATTAACGCAAATTTCCAAAAACGTTTGGCAATTATTTTCTCCAGTATTTTGGAAAGTACGGGTAGCAAGGAAATTGGTCGATAGCCCTCCAGTTGACTAGGGTTTTTTCCAGGTTTGGGAATGGGTGATAAAATAGCCATCTTCCAGTCATGTGGGAAAACCCCAGTTACTAATATGTTATTGTACAGTCGACATAGTCGGGATTTAAGAATACCAGGTGCAAACTTAACCATTGAATATGTGATTTTATCTCGTGCTGGGGTTGAACCCCTTAGTGATTTTATCACTTGCTGTAGTTCATTAACTGTTATCTTACCGATTAGTTCCTTAAATTGGCAGGCTATCTGAGGGAGATTATCTATTTTGAGTGCTCTTTTATCAGAAATAATATTGGGATTGAAAGCATCATCTGAGCCGAGAGAGCACCAGAATTTGGCAAAGCTGTCAGCAATATCTAAAGGGTGTGAAAAATGATTGTCGTTTGTGTAGATAGTGGGAAAGTTATCTGTTCTTCGTGATCTTAAATTTTTGACCCTCTCCCAGAGCATCCGCACATCCAATGTAGGGTTCAAGGAATTTACAAAATTTTCCCATGTAGTTCTTTTTGCGATTTTGCATTCCCTTTTAACCTTTGCACAAAGTTTCTTATAGTTAATGATATTGGTCTTGTCACGGCACCTTTTAAATGTTTTCCATGCTTCCTGCTTTTGTCTTATCAATCCAGATATTTCCGAATTGTACCAGACAGGACTGTGTTTATCTTTACATTGACGACTCAAAGGAATAGACTCATTAGCCGTTTTGCGTAAAATCCGTTTTATTTGAGCAGCTTCTTTGTTAATGTTGAATGATTCATTAAATTTAGTAGCTACTTCAGTAGCCTTCTTTTCAAACAATTTCCAATCGGCTTTCCTTTCTAAAAAACGTGGTGAAAATCTTTTTTCAATGGTGTCTATGCAATTGGTTATTTTAATGGGGAAATGGTCTCCCACTTCTGGCAAAGGTAAACAAATCCAGCTCAAGGTAGAGGCAATGTCTACACTGCACATGGAAACATCAACAGCAGTCAGAGTATTTTTGGTACTAAGTAAAGTTGGCGAACCATCGTTTAAAACCACTAGGTCCTGATCATTTGCAAAATCTTCAAGTATTTTTCCGTTTGGAGAATTGTAGACTGAACCCCACAATACATTTTGAGCGTTTGAATCACCTAGAAAAATATGATGAGCATTTCTAGCAATAGAAATATTATTCATCATAGATGGTGATATATTGATGTCATTTTCTCTATAAATATTAGTAATATGAAGTTCCGTATCACAACGGATTACTATGGTCTGAAATAGTAGATCACTACTGGAAGTAAAATGATTTATTACGTTTAAGTTGTTTTTAACCATCAAAGCAATCCCCGATTTGGCATAGTTGTAGTCGTTGTTGTGGTGGTATATTTTAAAACCTGGTAAATGTAGTAAGTGTAAATTTTTCTGGACTATATGCGTCTCTTGCAGTGCTATAATGTTGGGTTTATGCCTGGCTACTAAGAGCTCCAAGGCATATTTGTTATTGATAAATCCTTGTATGTTCCACTGGAGAAGCGTAATGTGTTGGTGAAAAGTCATTATAGTTTTATTTTTCTAATTTGCCCCTTTGGGCCAAAGATTGTGTGTTCCTTAAAGTATTTGGTGTAATTAAAACGTTTAATTGCGGAAAATTGTTATATAGTTGTGTTACGGGTGTGTTGTGTTTATCTCCGCTGTTGGTTGATTTTCTCGGGGGGCTATCCAAGCCTAAGCCTTCTGTAATGTCTTGAATAACCATTTCCTCTGTTAAATTTTCATCTATATTTGCTTTAAAACAGTCATCGATAGAGGTATCTAGGGTAAAAGATTTGTCATCGCTAAATAATGTTTCATCTTCAAAGTCATCTAGAAATGAGTTATCTTTTTCAGTTGTTATTGTTTTTTGTTTCTTATTTTGTGAGATTATTTGAGAATATGAAGTTTGTATTGGTGTGAGTTGATTCTGATCTATTTGTAGGGTATTTTCACATGTGTCTGGAATGTTGTTGTTGTTGTTGTTTGAGATTGTTGTACGTTCAGTTGTTGTAGATGGGTTGGTGTTATTAAAATTTGGGGATGAGTTATTAGGTTTCGCGAGAGAGTTTTTTGTTTGTGTTTTGGCAGTTGACTTTAAGTTGCTTTGGTTTTCTGTTTGTTTAAATTTGTCTGGCAGGTCGTTTTTCTTGTTATTGTTGCTGTTTGTTGTCAACGAAGAAACTGTAATTTGTGCATATGTAGGTTTTTGCTTTGTATTAGGAATACGAGGTTGAAGCAAATTTAAGGTTGGGTTATCATTAAATACTTTCCAAGCTTCGCGTGTTGTAACTCTCCTGGAAACTCGAATGTAATTCACCGACTTGTGTTTCCAGTATGTGGGACATTGCGTATCATATGATGTATGAGTTTCGATTTGGCAGTTAACACAGTATTTACGATTACATGTTTCATGTTTTTCAGAATAACCACATTCTCTGCATTGTTCTACGCTTTTGCACCACTTTCTTGTATGCCCCAATCGTTGGCAGTTTATGCACCTCATGGGATTCGGTATATACTCCTCCACTGGAACCCTTTCCCATCCCAGTTTCAATATGTCCGGACGATAGATGAGGTCAAATGTAATTATTGCAGCTCCTGTAGCAACTATCTTATCATTTTCTTTTTTTGTAATTTTTCGCACTTCGACAACACTTTGATCCTTGAGGGATGATAGCAGATCTTCCTGAGAGATTTCTATTATTTTTCTGGAAAAAATACGCCCCTGAATAGTGTTTAGAGTCTTGTGTAATGAAATTTTCACTGGTATACAATCGATGTAGTTAGACTTAAGGAACTTTTCAGCAGACTTACTATCAGGTACTTTTATTAGCAAATCTCCACTTTTCATTTCTTTGACTTCAAGTCGATCTTTTGAAATAAAATCTAGGCCTCTTTCTACTTGAAAAACATTGTGCGATGCTAGTGGAGGAATTTGCAGATCTTCCTTAAGTGATACTGCAGTAGCGACTAAATAACGTGGTAAGTTTTGTTGGTTCGATGATGTTTGAGGAAGGGGGATAAAATCTTCCGCTCGAGGTCTTTTGTTTTTATTCGTTCTGGTTTTCCCGGACGAAGAATCTAATTCCCGAAACCGGTTGTAGTCCGGGGGATGAACCCCGTTCATAGTGAGAAACAGTCAAGAACTTTTTTATTAAAGTTTACCGATATAAAAAGTTATCAAATCAAATCAAAAGTTAAAAATATCCCAAGAAACACACTACAAAAGCAAATAAGCAATAACGTTTGCTTCTACACACACCAATAACAATCTGACACAGACTGACATAGGCTATACATGTTTTTCAAAAATAGGATCAGGATAGGAGGTAGAAGGAAATTTCTTCCTCTCTGAAACTATCTATCCGATTTTGGTACAATTCAAAACATACATAGATATGAGCCTTAAAGAAGACATAGGGTGTAAATTTTTAAAAAGTAGGACCACGAAGGGAGGTAGAGGGAAATTTCTTCCTCTTTGAAACTATCTATCCGATTTTGATTCAATTCAAAATAAAGATAGATCTGAGTCTAGAAAAGCACATAGGCTATACATTTTTTTTAACTAGGAGCACGAGTAGGGGTAGGGGGGCAATTACTGCCTCTCCGAAACTATGTAACCGATTTTGATGTAATTCAAAACATACCCCTCTGTTCTGTAAGCCGAGTCGATTTTAAAACGAGCTATTTTTCAAAACCGAATAATTTTTAATTTGGTGTTCCGTAAATTGGTCGATTTACTTCAGTAAAATTTGAGTACAAATAAAAAATTAAAGAACAAACTATACATTGCGATTTCTGCGATGTTGGCAACTTTTTCTGAAATTTTGCCATTCTTTACAATATTAGTGATTTCTCGTGAACATGCGGCCTTGGTCTATGTCTATACGAGTCAACTTTTGCTGCGCAACTTTTGAGTTTATGGGAGAGAGAGGTGAGAAGATAGGGAAGGGGTACACTGATTCATGCACATGCAACTCTCTTTTGTTTTCTTCTTCGTAATATTAAGCAACAACAAATTCTATTTTAAAAAAACAAAAGCTGCGCAGCAAGAATTATATGGACACGAATGCAACTTCAAAAGAAAATTTAAGAAAGTTGCAGAAGCAAAAGTTGCTTTATATGGACATGGACTCGGCGGTCTCTAATCAATATTAGGGCTGTTTTCGATGTTGCAACTTCTCGCGAATTTTTGCAATATTCGGGATAGATTCGACTTTTTGCAAGTTGTTAGGCTCTTTACAGTTTATAAGATTTTTAAACCATATTAGCCTTTGTTATCATACCGCTGTTAGCAAGTTTTTGCGAATTTTTACTATGAACTGTTTAAATTTTGCAATTTTTCGCGATAAGCGTAATTTTCCAAAGTTTATAGTTTTCTTAAATTTTTGGGTCATTTATTTTTTTTATTTATTTATTAATCCATTTATAATACAATTAGCCTCTGGGCCAATAAAATTTAGTATTACAACTATAATAGCGAATATGTGTAAAAAATAGAAAGAGTCTATATATATTTACAAGTATAATCAAAAAGTCCGAATATCTCATCACCAGTAGTACACAACCCCACCCAATAATAGGAAATTATATGACAAAGTAGAACAATTAGAGCCTTATAATTTTATCAATCGTAACATTTTAATCTTTCATATATAAGCAAGTTTTCGTAGTTTTCGCGATGTTTCCCGAGGTCTTGACACTCCTTACAGTTTGAGCAAGTTTTAATCATACGAAATTATCAAAAAAAAAATAATAATTAAAATCAGATGATTTCAATTTAAATGGAGTTTATTTAAATAATATATTATGAGATAGAGGATTTTGCCGAATAAAGCTATGTGAATTCGGTTTAGAGAACACCAAAGATTTTAATTCGTTTTGGAGAAATTTACTCAGATTCGGTTTGCAGAACAGGGCCGATAGATAGATCTGAGCCTAAAAGGAGACATATGCTATACATTTTTTCAAAAATAGGAACACCATGGGAGGTAGGGGGAATGTCTTCCTCTTTGAAACTATCTATCTGATTTTGATGAAATTCAAAACATAGATCTGAGTCTTCAAAAAGACATAGGCTATACTCTTTTTCAAAAATGAGGCCACCAGGATACAAATGTTTTTTGTGTTTTGAAATTTAAGTGGAAAAAAAATTTTTTTAATCGTATTTGCGTAACTTTTCATACAAATTTGAAGCGTTTAGAAACGAAAATATTTACAAAATCTGCCTATAAAAAAATAAAAAACAGAAATCAAGTAAAATACCAAGTTTCATATTTATCAAGAATATTTGGAAAAGTCATTAAATTCCCAATTCTTGTTCCATTTGCTGCTCAAATTTTCTCATTTTAATTAAGATATTAATATTCTGTTGTTGTTGCTTATAAGTTAGATATATCGTGAATAGCGATTGTCCAATAATAATCGATCCCAATATTGGTACAATGGGTTTGGCGAATTTTCTTAGCAACTGCAACACTTCGACAGGGTTTTCCGTAACGGAAGGTAATCTGTAAGTGTAATGACGTGTGGCGAACATGCAAGCAGCCATAGGAGCCAATATTGTTGGATAAACAACGCCAAAACCGACTTGAAACGCAGCAGCTCTCAATTGAACACATGTTGGACACTCCCCCATTGGTTGTAATAATATAGACCGCTGGACGAAAAATTTATGACACAATAGAGTAATTAATGCCGGTATGACAACAATTGGCAAATAAGTAGAAAACCTGCCATATGTACCCAATTTCAGCTTCTTACGGAAGTGATCATTTACAAATATACCGGTGGTACTAGCCATTGCAGCTATTAGTCCTGGAGCGTAGCGCAGGGACCACCTTAAAGACAATTGTTAAATTATTTAATATAATGAGAATTGCATTTTTATCATAATTACACTTCACTTAGTTTTTCCCAATTGGATATAATTTTCCATTGATAAGTTAGAGCTTGGTCCTCAGTTATTAATACAGCATCTTTGGGTATTTCATTGGAACGAGCCCTCGATAATGCCATTATCTTTATTTAATATTAATTCAATATTTCATGGATAAAATAAATGTTTGAAAAAATACTGCTTTATGTGGATTGTTACGACATGAAAAATTAGAAAACTAAAAAGGAAACGAAGGAACAAGGCAAATTGATACCAGGTGGCCTCGAGAGCTCAGCTGATTACGAATTCTTTGTATATTTAACCTGTCAATAGTGTTCATCAAGGCAAGATTTCTGTTTTCAAGATTTTTCATATATTTCTTTAGTTCCACTTGAATTTTCTCTCTCTAATGTGTTGTGTTAGGGTTTTTGTTGTTATGAACGAGAAAATAAAGCAAATTTTGATAGTAATGTACAAAAAAGACATGAAATGAAAAATCATTGTATGAATCCAAAAAGTTTTTGGTAGCAACTTTTAAAGAAAATTAAAAAAAGACATGTCTTAAAAATCACGGTGTAAATTGCATGTTTGTTACAAGGCAGATCAACATTTGGGCTGTCAAAAAAGCTAATACATTAACACTGCTGATAGGCCAAATGTGTAAATATTTACGTAAACTAATGGGCTTTTGAGGCCACCTGGTATTAATTCGCCTTGAGCTGATCCAAGAACACAAAATACACAGAAGTGACACGAACCGAAATATATTTCTGATCGATTACACAGTGCCTTTACATTTCATTTTCTTTTGCAGCGCCTTTCTACCCGAATTAATTTTGTAATGAATAAAACTAATAAATATGCATATATTTCCACAATTCACAGTGAAAATAGTATTTATTAATTAATTAGAGTTTATTTTCATTCATCTTTTACATTTTATTCTTATAATTACTGCAAAATCTCAGAAATAATAAATCATGTGCATGTGTGTGTAAGAACATGCTGTATAAAAAAAAAACCTTCCACCACAAAGTAATTGCAAAAAACGCACATTAAAAAAACAAATCTACCACACTCTAATACACACACAATTCTTTTTTCATAATATATTTTTAATAATAAGGCATAATTCTTTAATTTGATTAGAATTTAAACATTTTTAGCGTGTTATTCAGTGAGTAAAATGTTATCTTTTTCAGCCTCTATGTCAACGTATAAAAATTTTGACATACGAGCATCTCATTTGCGAGAAAAAAGTAGAACAGCCGTGCTTATAATATCACCTTTATAAATCCACCTTGGTGATTTCTGTATCAAGGCGATTTCAGTACCAGGTAGCCCTATCATCACAGATGATCATCAGCTGATTCCCCCAATCAGTCAAACTCTATATAAGAAAAGAGAAAAACTTTAACCCGAACTGTCAAAGCACAAATAAAAATATTAATTCGCTTTGTTCTGTATATATTGTGCAAAGAATTCATACCAGGTGGTTGCAGAGATTTTTCGTCTTTTACCTCTTTTGTTTTTTGCGGATTTGTTTAGTTTTGGCGATTTTTTGGTTTTTGCGTTTTTTTTTTGTTTTAACGCTTTTTGACGATATATTTAGCTTTAACGATTTATTTTAGTTTTGGAGCTTCTTTCAGTTTTGGCACTTTTTTCGGTTTTGGGGATTTTTTTTCGGTTTTTGGTGATTTTTTTTGCGATTTTTTCGGTTTTCACTCTTTTTCTCTTTTTTTGCGATTTTTTCCGCTTTTGGCGATTTTTTTAATTTTATAAATATTTATAAATAATTGAGTTATGAATTTTTAATCCAAATGTATTGTTTCTATCCAAAGTTATTTAATTAGTTTGGCTTAAGTTCGTTTTCAATTTAATCTTTCGATCAAATAACTTTTTTTTATTTAAGAAAGAAATTCTAAAGCATGTAAATATTAAACATTCAAAGAACAATTTGGATGTACGGAAGGTTGAACTGACAGATGTTTCGTGACCACTACAGTCTTCAAATCAGAGCCCTTTATCTACACTACCAGCGACGGCAGCAACAACATCCTAGCAAAAATCCTACTAATTTTAGTAAGCTCAATTAACAGATATTCTTGCCACCTCGCAGCGAATCGTAACTATTATTAATGAACTTTTTCTAAATGTTTGGAACTTCACTAACTGTCTTTTCTTTTTAGCATGTTCAACTATTTTTAAGCTTTTTAGATCTCGGTCTTACCGGCGTGGAATATCATCGATATTTTCAATGCTGAGACTTTTGAATGTTTATTTTAGTTAAGTGCCTGTCAGCTGTCAGTTCAACCTTTCGTACATCCAAATTTTTCTTTGAATGTTCAATATTTACATGCTTTATAACTTATTTCTTAAATAAAAAAAATAGTTTGATCGAAAGATTAAATTGAAAACAAACTTAAGCCAAACTAATTAAATAACTTTCGATAAAACCATACAGTTCGACCAAAAATTCATCTCAATTATTTTTTGCAGATTTTTTACCCCATTTTTGCAGATTTTAGAAGAAAGTTTTCTGGCAACAGTGACCTTCACCTTAACGGCTAATGACGATCAATAGAGGGCAGCAATACAATTCAGAGATGGTGGTCGTCACTTTCTGAAATTCTTGCTTTCAGAAATTATACCCAGCTAAATCTAGCCCGAAAAGGCTAAGTTGCAATCCCTGAGAAGGTATATGTTCATTTGATTCAGTTACAAACCTTGAATTCAATTTGAAATTTTAGTTATTTTTTGATAAAAAGAAAATTTATTTTAGCAAAAATTATAGTATATATGTATATAAAAAAAATTAAAATACAGTAAAATATCATCGATTGCTTAATAATTATACTTACATAAATATCTCTGTATATAGTTTGTATTAAATAATTAGTGTTTTGAAGGGCTTAATTTAAATTTGGCGTTGTTCAATCAAAAATAATGTGTTCTAAGACTTCACGCACTTCAACATGATGTTTGTATTACTCAAATGAGTTTTTAGATATGTAAATGCTAGTAATAAATTTATATATGATGATATAATTAAAGACAAAGGAATTTACTTATTCGAATCTTGCACATAAAAGAGATTTTTCGAAGCGGAGATTCTGGTTGTGCTATACTATTATTAATAATTATTTTTTTGATATAAAAGATCTAGTCAAAATAAGAATTTTGCAGAATTTTTTCAGTGCGTAAAGTTATTTGTCTTTAAAACAAATATAATAAATTTTCTTTATTTAGTTATTACATATATTCCGTTCGAAGGAGGACTATGCCAACATTTTTCTTATACCCCTAGTGTGTGCAGTGATAGTTTTCAAAACAAATAATTATGAATATTGTGTGCATCTTATAAATTATAATAATCCACAAACTCCACTGTACGACGATAGCAACTAGGATTCAATCTCACAGGTTTCCATTGTTTCTAAATAATTTTAAAGTTTTATGTAAAAGAAAAGAAAAAAATATTAAAAATAAACAATTTAAAATTATTAGTTATATAATTTTAGAAAAAAAATTAAATTAAATACTCTTGCGCAAAGAAAATAGATAGTAAAAGAGTAACATATGTAGTATGTTTATGCTGTTGAATGTAAGCACCTAAAAGCAAATGCATTTTTTTATTCCAAATAGCAAATTATCATAAAAATGCTTTTATTTTTTTTTTATGACGATCAACATCATTCATTAATTTGATTTGGTTGCTCTTGCTCATGCTCATTTCTTTTGTTATCTTAAGTTTTTAGTTTATAAGCTTAATTGGCGTAGTAACACTTAGTCAGACAGATTACGAGTACAACAGATAAAATACGTAGTAGGAAAATATTAAAATCAACTAAACTGTAGAACTGGGCATTGGTGCAGAAGGGGGAATTATATTTGGAATGGCCACAATGCACGCTCCAGCACGGCTAAACGTCAATAAGGATACTTGAGTCCATTCATTTGCTTCAGGATCGTACTCCTCGACCGTTTTTAAATAGTGGTTACCATCGTAACCACCAACAGCCATTAAGCGATCTCCTAACAAAGCACAACCAATAGCATCTCTACCAACACTCAGCGAACAAATCTGAAAAATATTTTTATAGTAATAAATAATTTTATTTGTAAAGCTTTAAATGTATTTATTTTTAATTTACCAAAGTCCAAGTATCAGTACCAGGATCATATCTCTCAACTGTATCTGTACGACACACTGAAGGATTACTTGCAGGACAATCATGACCTCCTAAAGCGTAAATAAAGCCATGTGCAACAGCCACCTTTAAAAATGGTGAAAAAAGTATAATTTTTCAATTTAAGAACCATAGAATTACTGAAGCTTTGCAAAATGGTTACCCCAACACCGCCTCTTCGTTTATTCATTGGTGCACGCAGAGTCCACTTATTAGTGTGTGGATCATAGCATTCTATAGATCTATGACAAACAGAACCGTCACGTCCGCCAACAACGTACAACCGGCCTCCTAAGACAGCTACACCAGCAGTTGAGCGCATGGAAAACATAGGAGCCACATAGCTCCAAGTGCGAGCAACAGGATCCCATCTTAAAAAAATAAGGATTGTAATATTCGAAACAATAAGTAATGTAAAACAAATTACCTTTCTACAGTATTAAGATAGCTCCAACCATCATGACCTCCTACTGCATATAATGGGCCTTCCAAAACAGCTACTCCAAGTCCATGACGGTGTGTTCCCATTGGGTTTAATGGGCTCCATGCTAAAGTATTCAAGTCTAAACTCTCTACTGAGTTAAGCGTTTTCAAACCATCACGCCCCCCAACAATAATCAATTTATCATTCATAAATGCCACCCCAAATTGCAAACGACGAGCAGCCATATTTTTCCATACAGTCCATTTATCTAAGCGTGGACAATAACTTTCAATACTGATGGCTCCCTAAAAAACATTACAAATGAATTACAAACAAATCATCAACAATCAATTTAAAGAATATCCGTCTCATATCGAAACGAAAAAATATACTTAACTATATATGTACATAATTACCTTATGAGCATCCATTCCACCTACAGCTAACAATCTGCCAACAGTTGATTTTCTGGGTTTCGTTCGTTCTGAAGATATAAGAGATCTTCTTTCAGGTAACAAATGCCATTTTAAAGCCTCCATTACCAATTGCTGGCATTCATTGGAGGCACAAACACTCTCCACATTATCCATTATAAAGGAAGGCTGCAGCAAAGGCAATCTTACCAATGCCAATAATTCAGGAATGTGTTTTTCTCGAACAGCTGGATCATGCTGTATCCACGACATTAAACTGTGGAAAACATCCTGCTCCGAGGGTACATTGAGATCGTCGCTAGCAAGTAATTTCCCTAACTGCTCGCCATTTAATTGGAAAAATTCCTGGTTTTTACAAACCTTTGAAAAATTAAATAATGTTAATTTTTTTTTAAATTAATTTAAGTTGTTAATTTTTTTCTTTTGCTCACCTGCATAAAATGTTGACACGTATAGGCTTTGGCCAATCTTAATAGTGTATTACAACTTTGTTGTTCAGCAAAAAATGCGAATCCCAAACAGTTTGAGGGGTGCAATTGTCTAGCTAAAAAGTTACAGCAGGCAGTAACCACTGCATTTAATTGCAAAAGACATGCTGTGGCTAATAGCGTTTCAACTGTGTCCTCACGTAGCTCAATAAAACCAGTGTAGCAATATTGCACAAGTATTTGTAATGCATCGCCGTGCACTTCGCCCAGTGTTACTTCTTCCTCTTTGGTTTCACGCAAAGATCCAGTGAACATGGCTGAAAAATAAGCACTAGACGCAGATAATACTAGACGATGTGCAGGCACTCTAAAATAAAGATGCAATATTTAAAATATAAAATTTATGTAAAAAAGCACAAAGTAATATTGGAACTTTCGGAACTGCCCTACAACTACCAGGTGAAGTTATCGTGTACATTGATGTGAAAGAACCTATATATTTAAGCCATCAATTGTTAATTGAGCTACGTGTGGTTTCCTTAATATGTAAAGGACCTAACTCATTATTTTTTCAAATCAAGTTCTTTGCATATTTCGATACATTAGAGGTTGTTCGTTCATCTATTGACAAATGCAAAAATCTTAATTAAAAAAAAATAATGAGTTAGAGTTTTCTATATTAAGATAACGATATGCACATCATAATCGTTACATAATAAGGTTCAACGGTTCTTCTTTGGTTATCTCCAGGGACCGTTACAATTATGACATTTATAATAAAAATTATAATACATATAATTGTTATTTTATGATTTTTTTTCAGAAATAATTGTTTTTTCTGATTCTTATTTTTTGGCAGAAATAATTGAAGGGCTTAGTGCAATAACTCGGTAAGCCACATGTCAAGGTAGATTTATTATTATTAAGGTAGATTTATTATTATTTATTATTTATACATATAATTTATTATTATTTATTTATTATTTATAAGTATACCTTGATTTTATGTGCTCATTCCCTTGCTAGGTACCATAGCTTTGCATCCTAGAGAAAATTTTGGATAAATTCTACTATTTTGTAAATAATTATGCTGCGTATTTACCGTAAAAATTTCAAAAACCATACAATTTTAAATTTTGTTTAAAGTTAAAAGTCGATTTATTTGCTATTTTGCTGTTGTGGCTTACCGAGTTATTGCACTAAGCCTCTCAATTGTAACTTTCTGATTTTTTGTTTTTTTATTTTTATTTTTTTGTCAGAAATAATTGTCATTTTCTAATTTTAATTTTATTTTTGTGGCAGAAACATGATACAATAAAAACAGGTAGAACTGTCCCTACAACAATAAAAAATAACAGGCATTTTGTTAGTGTAAAATGTTTCCTGAATGTCAAAAACAGAAAAATTTTTCATTGACTTCTTTTCTCTGATAAAGCGTGGAAAACATTAGTGAAATATAAACTCACAACTACAGCTGCGCTGACAGTTTTACCTTGTATTATTGTATCATGGGCAGAAATAATTGTTATTCTTTGGTTTTTATTTTTTGTCAGAAATAATTGTTATTTTGTGATGTCTTTTGCAGACAACTGTTATTTTTCGATTTTTATTTTTTTTGGCGGAAATTAAAATTCAGTATTGATTTAAAAACGCTTTAATTTATCTAAAAAAGAAATAGAAATTAACAATGATTTTTTTATTTCTGAGACAAACATAATAATAATAATAATAATAATAATAATAATACTAATAATAATAATAATAATAATAATAATAATAATAATAATAATAACAATTATTTCGCTAATTTAATACAAAAATGTGTTTAATTTTTTTTAACAACAAACTTTTTGTAGTTATAAAGTCAAGATAAACAAGAAATCATCCATAACACTCTTTTACAAAATTATATTTTTGGAAATTTTAAACTTTCTAATGCATATTTTAGGGCATTTGGGACGTGATAAACACGAAAAGAATAAACAACATAATTTCGGTCACTGTTCAGATAACAGTAAAATTTTATTTTCGATGTATACTTAACCTGACCAGATATCCCGCTTTAGGCGGGATTGTCCCGCTTTTAAGAGTTCGATCCCACCTAGAATTTGTATCCCGCTTTCTTCCACTTTTTCCAGTTTTAAAATTTATAGTTCTACTTTTTTAATTATTGCCAAACATTTTGAAACATTTTCAACTGAATAAAAAAATATCTTTATCCTTTTTCAGGCAGTACAACTCATTTTTAGACGTTGCTTCAAATCTCATTACTTAAAAATTTCTAATTCAAAGATATTTAGGGCCATATGCATAGCGAAAACTTGGCATGAAGTTATCATGAGTTTTTCCATATATTTTGAAATGGGAAATCATCACCGAATATATTAATATATTAGGGGAATGCATTTTGTATAGCAACTGTTTGCAATTGCAACGCTTTTGTTACTCACTTTGAAACACTTAATAAAAATGTATACATACAGTTAAATACCCACATACACTTCGGTGGCTACATCCAGATTCCAAGAAAACTTTATTGTCCCGTGTATCGAATTTTTATGTTTTTTTAATTTTCATTAATATTTTTATCAAATTCTTTAATTTTTGTAGATATTTTTTGTTTAACTTTATTTCAGTTGTAAAAATGTGAGTTGCGAGATTGCAATACAAAAAAGCTATGCCGATTTGGTATAGCGTAGTTGCAAAAGCATTGTAAGTGTAAAGTAATGTATTTTGTTGTTACGTTGCAAACAAAAATCTACGATATTTGCACTTCATCCTTTGCAAGACCATTCGCACCAAACACTGAATACAGCCATTATAATATATATTAATTGCATATATCGCACCCTAAATACATAAGGGTCACAACTAAAATTTTCCAAAACTGACTTTTCTATAAATAAATTCAGAGTACACATGTCTAACTACTGCAAAAATTTCTTTCACAATACTATCTTCTTTAACTGGAAAAATACAGTTATGTCTATTTTTATGTTAAGTGTGTTGCTTCTTTAGTATTTTGAGTTGTGACCCTTTTGTATTTAGGGTGCGATATGTAAAAGAAATCATGTGTATATTCATATTATCATAGAAATGGAGTGATATTACATCGTCCCGCTTTCCACAAGAAATTTTATAAAATCCCGCTTTTTGGTCTTCAGAATCCCGCTCTCAAATCGTTCTTGTCCCGCTTTTTGGAAAAACCTTGTGGTCACGTTATATATACTACTTTTTTAAGCGCCATCCAGGGTCACAAGCTGTTTCGATTAAATAAATTATATCTTTTTTGAAAGGGAACTAAACGATGAATCGAATAGTGAAACACAGGGTGAATAACAAATAACATAAATTTCCTTTGTTTACTTTAATATGTTCAATTTAATTATTTTATAAATCACCCTGCAAAAAACAGTATGGCTACTATAATTGTTAAATTTTTTTCGATGCGAGAGCTTCTCATAAGTTACAGAACATGGGCACAGCTCACTATCGGTTGTTCCAAGAAATGGAATATTTATTTTAGGAGTCCTCTTGAAAAATGTTAAACTTAATTTTTAGGGAGCCACTTAAAAACGGTTCTTTCGACCCACCTTAATATATATCAATAAAGAAGCTAAACATGGTTTGTTTGGTTGAGAAATATTGGTGTTAATAAATTGTTATTCAATCGGACGATACATATATAAATATCAATCTTTTATTTTTTTTTTCAACAAATGAAAATAAATTTTAGTCAACAAAGATATTTATATGATATAAAAATAAAAAAAATTCGGGTCTGTTGTGTCAAAAAATAAAAAGTAGTGCACTAGCGTGAATGAGCGATTTTTTTAGTCGTCATCACTGTGCAAAACGGAAAAGTTAATCACGGTACCACCACAAAACAAAACTGCAATAAAACACAAAAAATCCATTTATGAATAAAGAAGTGAATGAACGACAGTCAAGCGCTTCTAAATTATTATAACGAGGCTAATTAATCATTCCTTACACAGTGCAGAATAGATGAACTTTAAAGTTTTAACGAGTTATGTACACGTAAGTCAAAACTTAAGCCATGCATATGCGAACTTATGTAAAAATAAACTACATACATAATACAACATCTTATACATATGTACATATGATTATAAGCAAACAGTGACAAGAACTATACTAAAATTTTAGTTAAATATCCAGACAATCCATTTCAGCCAATTCACTTTCTTCGTTTTGTGATCGCTTCTCATTGTCTAGAACAGAAGCAGTCTACAAAATTAACAGCCAGCTAGCGTAGAAGAACAAAAAAAATCTCTGAAATATTTTACAAACAAAGAAATCTTGTAACAAAGAGATGATGCTGTTAAACGTATAATGGTGGGAAATTATGTATTTACATACATATTTGTTTGTTTATTTGTTTTGGATACAAACACATTTAACTGTTTCCATAAGATAAATGACGACAAAATATTGTTTATGACTGATTCTCATTTCAAATGGTTTTTCGTGTCCGTTGAAAGTTTAGTAAAATATTTCATAAAGTAAACGCATAAATTTTAAAATGAAAACTGCTTTAGCATGATTTAATAGATTATAAATAAATGTACATGTTTTTTTGTGTAAGACTGTCCATTGTGCGTTAAAAACGAAGAACGAAAATACTATTTTTACTCTCCTCATACAAAATGGCGTGTCCGTAATGCATGATGTTGATTTTCCGCATTAAGGAACTATGAATTTTTCCAAAAACGAAAACGGTTTTAGAATACTTGCATTTGCTTCTCTTATTTTACATATACAATTTTTTTAAAATACATATAAGAAATTATATTTTTTGTAAATTGCAATCTTGTGAGTTGAGCGGTACGCCTTTTTAGAAAGCTTCATCAATCAGTTTAATTCTTAAAATTGCATTACAACATACACCTAAATCACAGCGTAGGTTTGAACTTCTAAATATTTAAAAGTTTTATGAACTTTGCAAAACGTTTCGTCAATCAATCGTTGTTTTTATCAAAAAACAATTATTTAGTGTTATCCATATTTTTTTAATATAATTAAAATTTTTAGTGAATTTTCAAGCCAGGACTATCTTAAATTGTTTTTTTTAGCCAAAAAAGTAATCTGTGAAAATTTCAAATCGTTGTTTGAATCCTAACACGTGCCGCATTGAGATTGAAGTTTATATAAGGACAATTTACTATTTTACAATACATCAAAATAAAAAAATAATAAAAAAATCCATTATTTTTTTTATTGGCATATATTTGAAGTCTAGTTGTTTATATGTAAATATTTAAAATAGCCTTGCCACACATGGAAAAAGGGAAAATATTCCTAGAAACTTTATGCAAGTAAGTGTAGTATTAATTTTGTGATTATGTACTCGAATTTTGTGCTGATTTCAAATAGAGTCGATGAAAATCTCTTAATCGAATGTTGCAAAATTACAAAAATATATAAAAAAGCTAAAAATGGAAACAACACCTAAAATTTGTTAATCTTCTATTGCGAATATACCGAAAATTCGTGAAACTTTTTACATACGGAAAGAAGTCCCAAAGTTGATTAAAATTGCTAAAACTGTCAAGAATACCAAAAATTCAGCAAAATATTCGTTAATTGGTGATAATTTCACTATTATTGCATATTAAACAATATTGCGGAAATAAAGAAAACGGAAAAATTCCAAAATCTACAAAAACTCTAAAAAGTGCAAAAAGTGCCTAAAGAAAATGTCGAAAATTCGCAAAATATCGCAATATTGCCAACAAGCCCTAAAATTGATTAAAATTCGCTTAAAATGTAACGAAAGTCAATATCTCGGGAAAAAAGAACGAAAATTATGAAAACTTGCTAAAACTTGCCAAATTTTTAAAGATTAAAAAGAGTAATAAAAACGTAAGAAATAAAAAAGTGGAAAAATTACGCTTGTCGTGAAAATAGCGAAAATTTGCGAAAAATTACAAAATTTTAAACAAGCCATAATTTTGATTAAATATCGCTAAAACCGTAAGGAATACCAGAAACTCGGAAAAAAATCGACCTAAAATATATTAGAACGCCAAAACTGTTAAAAATAAAATAAAAATCCGAAAGAAAGCGGAAAATCGCAAGTTCGCGAGAAATTGCTAAATGTATTGAAAAAATTACTAAAACTGTAAAGAGCAACATAATCTTGTAAAATCAGATCGATCGCGAAAATTCCTCAGAAATTGCTAACATCGCGGATATTGCAACTAGCTCTTCCATAGACTCCAAAGTCTCACAACTTTGAACACAATTCAAATTTTCTTTTAAAAATTAATAATGTTTAATTTAATATCTGTATTTACTCTTTGAGTTGGCTTGTTTTAAATCTTTTTACTAGTTTAGCGGCCAATGTTGGTGGTTTAATCCAGTGCTGGCCATCGAGGGAAATGAGTTTTTAATTTAGTATTAGTGCTTATGAGTATGTGTTAGTAGTATTCCACTGTGTGCCTATTAAAAAGAAAAAACAACAACGTAAAAAACAACAAGCTTTCATACAACTGATTGAATTTGTTGTTTATTTTTTTTACTCTTTAGTGAATACATGGTTTTCATTAGGCTGTATACATATACGAGCCGAATAATGTTCGGAGCTTTGGTGCCAGTATGAGCGACTATGGTTTAATTCTTATCTAGCAAAAAAAAAGAATGTGTTTATATTGTTCGATAGCGAATGCCATAATCTCAAACTAAGAAAACTCGATCGAATCAGCTCAATATCGAAAGCGATGATTCGGCCGGCCCCTGATTTATCATAGTGCTGCCACATTATTATTGTTTAAACTAGGCATAGATATATGGGGCATTGATTTACTGCTGTTGAGCTTAAACTACATTTAAATATCAGCGGCGTTACTCTGTAATTCGAACCGAGAGAATATGCTTTTGAATTGCAATATAAATAATATAGAAATTCGAACAATTTTCCTTTCGAATCGTATTACACAGTAACCCCCCAGTTTAATTCAACTAAGCCAGCGTTTAAACGTCCAGAGTGGCATCTAACTTGGATATTAGATATTTAGTTATCTTTAGTCGTTGTTTTCTGTTTTTAAGATGATAATTAATTGGTTTTATTTGCCAGCTTAAGCGGCTAGCGTTTAAGCTTACATGAAATAAATATTTCAACAAACACATAATATTAATAATAAATATATAAATTCTATTTTTCTGTTATAAGGCGAATTCATAACAGGTGGTGTTATCAGCATAGCTGATTGTACAAGGAACTGCCGAACTTTCCTTATAACTTTTTTTATTAAAATAAATTTAAAAAAATTATGTAAATTTGCAAGGCGAATTCATACTAGGTGGCCGCAAGAGCCCAGCTGTTTACGAAAATTTTACACATTTAACATGTCAGCAGTGTTAATGTATGAGGTTTTTTGACAGCCCAAATGTAAATTCTCCACGACGAATTCTCTTGCGACTACCTGGTTGAACTACCTTGGTATATTTGTTAATTTGCTTTGGCAATTGCTTGAACAAAAAAATTGATTTGTTCTATCAATTCTCAGATGACTATACCTTATTGGTCTACCTTGGTTTTGCTATTGTTTATTTCATTTTATATTTTTCTTTTATTTTCTTTCAATGTGCAACGCCGGATGATCAGAGATGCCATATTTTATTATTCAGTATGGCAATTTGAGAGGTTTACGCTCCCACTTAAAAATGACAAACACAAGCAGTACTCAAATTTATTTTCAGATTAATTGATTATGTCTGAAAATTTTTTTATTATTTCGGCTTTCTAGTTCAATAATTGAATTAATGTAAATTCAAATTATTTTTATTAAGAGTGGAGTGCCGGAATTAATTGATTATAGTTTGAAACAAATATTAAGCTCTAAGTCTGCTTTTACATACATCAGTTTTTCTTGAAGCTACTTTTTTTCTAGTGAGAAAGAGCGAGAGAGGAATGCATGAAATATATTCCTCTCTCGCTCTCTCTCACAAGAAAATAAAAGTTGCTTCAAGAAAAACTGATGTGTGTAAAAGCAGACAAAATGATTTATTAGCCACTATGTTCAAATCCAAAGTCTTTAGTTAACTATTGATGGTAGTTTAACCAATGATATTTATATGAAAAAGCTTTAGTTAAACCACCGGCGTTAGTTAACTACAGACTGTGAATTTTTTTCATTAATCATATGTGCGTTACTATATACAGACATAGTACATAAGTATGAACGTTAGGGAATTGTTTTTATTATCAAATATCAAGTTTTATATATCGCTCCTTTATTGCAACGTAGTCATATCTCAAAAAAATTTAGCTTGGCAAATCGCGTTTAGTTTTAAAATTGTTAGCAAGTATATGGACGATGTTAGGGTTTTAGTGGTTATATCTTCGGTTGAAATTAAGATATGTTCCTAAAAATTTGTTAACATATAAAGAAGATCTTAATGAAGACTTTTTCTTAAGTAGCTTAAATTTTTGTTTATTTTTTGAGATATGACTACGTTGCAATAAATGAGCGATATGAAGAACCATATTAACTTTCGCGGCTTTCCAACACACACACACACATATATATAATTACATATGGATGTATATATGTATGTACATAAGTAAAAGCCACAACTACGTAGAAGTACTTTTATACAAATTAATTTTTATACAAATTAGATTCTGTTCCGCAGATTGATTTTTTAGTGTTAAAATATTTACTGTCCATATGCACTTACCTACGCCCATCAATGCCTGCTATCAGCACAACATCACATAGCTGTTGATTCTCCAAATATAATTGCATACGTTTAAGAACACTTTCAGCGTGATCGCGACAGCGAAAAAACTCATCTTGGCTGACGGCTGAATTTAAACTTCCCAAACTATAATCACGGGTCAAAGATTCTGCATCCGTAAGTAGTGATATGCGGGCCGAGGAGGAATTTGTAGACTCACGACTGGGGCTCTCTTTGTTTGTTGTGTTGGCCATGATCTTAATCATGCATAGAACATCAACTTTCAGAGGGGAAATGTAATGGTACACAATGCAATGTGAATGATAAATGTTTTATTAATATGTAGTTTCCGGTTTTTTCTTTATAATGGCGAAAATTTTTTTTTATAATTTTCAGTACAGACTTCTTAAAAAGCTTTTTACTATGTATATTAAAATAATTCTTAGGGATCGCAAAATCAAATCTCACTGCTCTGGTACGTTGTTCATTGGGGAGAACAAACAACAGTGCAATTTTTTTGTGTAGCTATAATTTTATTTAATTAAGACCGTCGTTGTGAACGCACGTTAAAGAACTGAACCAGTACAATCAGCATTCTTAATGTGGTAAGCTTTGCAGTAGTTGTAACAGCGGTAGCAACTGCACCTGGCTTCTTATATTCACTGAATCTTGAGACAACAATGCACTTCTCCACTCTGCTTAACAGACAAAAACGTATACAACACATATATGTAAATGCTCAAGACGAAACACACATCTTTACTTATTTATATACTATATGGACGTGTTTTCTGTATATGAGCATGTAAAAATATCTAGTAATCTCACAATTGAACTGCAACAGCAAGTAACATCGTCAACGATATAGTTTAGTATTATCTTTTTATTATGACTTATTCAATATTGCTGGGAAGGGGCAGGCGGCTTCGTTGATTGGTATCACCACGATATTTTTATTTGATTTTTCTTTCTTATACCTAAAGCAAGTCAAAGAAACAAAAACGCACTTGCTCTTGATTATTAAAATTAAACAAAACGTCGTCTCTGTTGTAGCGAAGTAGATATTAAATTTTTCTTTAATTGTTCAATTTCTTCTATATTTTCTTTATGTTTACTTTCTGTATGTAATAATTTGATTGAAATTGCATTGTTTTCTTAATTTATATATGTGCTATACGATATGTTTATTTTTTCTTAATGCTCTTTAGTACCTAATTTGTTTCTATTTTCTCGTCAGTTGACATTCTTTGTTTTGATGCATTTTTTGCTTTGTACACTTTCTTTATTAATTCATTTTTATTTACTAGCAATGATGCCAGACTATACGTACATATAAAGTCGTATAATTCTCACGATAATCGCGTCTTGAGATTGTGTTTGGAACGCAATTTTTCATCTTACAATAAGCCATTTTCAACATACCAACGCTGTTCAAAATAGAAAATATTTCGATTCTACGGTTTCTACTCCGCCGCCATCTGATGATGGTTCTTTACAGAACTCAACGAAATAAGACGAAACGTCTAAGTAAAAATTTTCGATATCTGGCTTTGTTTTCGAGATATTGACGTTTGAATATTTTATAACGTTTTTTTTTACACTTCACCACAAAGTGGTAACGGTATTATACGTTTTTTCTTCTTAATTTTGATGGTTTTTATAGAACTCAATGGAATAAAACCACATTTTTTAAATTCTATTTAAATGAAATTGCATTTACTTTTTAGCTTTTGCCCTCTCATTTGCATGGCTGATAAGATATTACATTAAGTAAAAATAGTTCACGTTTGCTATAATCCACTTAATAAAAAAAATTATTGATTAGGTGAAGTATTACGTTTCGGTGTAGACGGTGGTAAATCCATTGTTTTACAAACCCAACCGGCAATGTCAACTTCTTCAACTTCAGCCTTATGTATCCAAGCATGATTCTATCAAAATAAAATTAAATAAGATTTAAACAATTTAAAACGATTAAATTATTACCAATAAAGTTTTTAAATCAGCTCTTTCGTCGGGATTTTTCTTCAGACATATATCAACAAATTCTTTAAACTCATCAGTAAAAACATCATGTTCTAATCTTGGTGGGGGTTCATTGACTATATAATCTAGTAATTCAAATATGGCCATTACTTTCGGTTCGACAACTGCTTGAGTGCCATCTTCATTTTTTTCGTCGAATATTGCTGCTATTGTTTTGGCATCCGGCGGTGGTATAGGATACATGCCTATGGCCATTTCTACTAATGACAATCCCAGGGACCATATATCTGACTGCACTGAATAGTGAGTGCCTTGCAGCCGCTCAGGCTAGAATATGAGAAAAATATATTAGTATTTTGGTTTCTTTAAATTACTTTTAAATTACCTACCGACATATAACTTCTGGTACCTACAAATGAATTTGCCATGGAGTCTATCAATTGACCAGATACACCAAAATCACAGATTTTTATTTCTCCACTACTGTTTACTAAAATATTACTTGGCTTTACATCTCTATGCATGATGGCATGTTTTTCCCTCAAATAGCTCAGGCCTTTTAATACGGCCAATGTAATTTTGCCTAATATAGACTCCGGTATTTTTCCGGCCCTTTTGAGTATTAAATCTAGTGACCCACCATCCATATATTCCATACAAATACTGATTTCACCATCACTATAAAATGCACCATAGAAACCAACAATGTGAGGAAAATTGCACTCATGCAAGACTTTTAACTCTCGTATTATTTGTTTCTTAATGGCTGGCTTTACTTCCAAGTGTATCAATTTTCTAGCCATTATCAACTGTGTAGGTATATGTCGCACTTTCATAACCACGCCGCCATTTCCTGATCCAAGTTCACCCAGTTTTTCCAAATCGTCATCTGATAGCTCACCTATTTTCTCCTTTTGGCTTAGGAATACTTTAATACGCTTCCGAGCTGTGTCATCCATTTCAAGCTCTTCTAGAGTTTCGGTCAGTGCCTCAATGCTCGTCTTCGGCTTGCCCAGCAAACTATGTTTTCTTTAATTTAACTTTTTAATGAATTTTTGTGCAACAAAACAAAAAATTATGCAAGCAAACAATGAGGAAAATAAAGTCTTAAGACAGAGGTAGAAGATGAGGAGGTACTGTTGAAGATATTCCTACACTTAATGATTTAGTTGGTTATCGTAGAAGAGAAAACTTTAGACAAACTAAACGTGGAAGACATCTAAAACATAGCTCAGTCAGAACAAGACATTACATCAAGAGAAAAAGAAAAACATTTCACAGCCACAAAATTCCAATCGTAATAAGAAAAACGTTGAAGAATTTGAGACAACTTTTACTAAACAACAACACCCAAGAATATTAATGAACGAAGAAATATATTTCTAATTTTAGAATGGCTACGTGTAATTTACAGAACAATTTATGCGTTTAAATAAAATGAATATTATTATTTTTTCACTTCATGTTGTTTCCTAAAATACCCATACGTGGTGATGATTTCATTACAAAAAAAAGTTTAGTTCGCAAGTTAGATCATTCATTATATGTAAATATTTTTGGGCTATATAAATGTGTGTAAAGCAATTAAATGTGATAAACAACAATAATGGAGATATAAAAAGAGTAATTATATTAAACAAATCAATATTTACTCTGTTCCAGAAGGAGTTTTAAATGGTGGTGTTGGTACCACCTGTGATGAAACCGCTGACGCATCCACTGGAGGAAGTGTTAAATTTAATTTATTCTTCGACATCTCTTAATGAATTAAATTAAGTTGGACAGCTATTAGATTTTAGTTTTTATTTATTACGTTTAATTTATAGTTTTGCTGATTTTTTCCTATTCGTAGAAATTTGAAGAAGATACACCCAATTTAAGTTGTTTTTTTCGTATTCTTTATTTCTTTTTCTTAAAAAACAATTCGCAAAACAGCCGGTTATGCAAGCGAAGCTAGCTGCAGTTCATAAAAAGATAACGAGTCTGGTTGCATGAAATATGTGTGATATTTGATCAGTGTGGTAATACTATAAGTATAACACTTCATAGCTTTAAGTGATGCCAAGTTGCTGAAGAATACAAATCTAAATCTGTTAAAGTTTAAAAGTATTTTCAATTAGTAAATATCGTTTTTATGGACAATAAAAATTCTAGGGTTACTCCTTTAACTTGCTAATGCCTCTTATGCCTCTTTAAATATTTGTTAAAATTCGTATGGAAATCTTTTATAAGATGTTCTTAAAATCTCGGCACCTAAATTGCCTGTTAGATGCAGTTCAGATTATGCAACTTTTTTTGCAGTAGCTCTCGTTTTGTGTGAGAGAGATGAAATGGAAATGAAACAAAAATTGCAAGTCTGGACGGGGACTTAGACATACGAGACAGAATGAATGGATTTAACATTAATTTTATTCACAATGAATTAAATAAATTAAGTAAAATGATAGAACACTCTTTAAATTTTATTGTTTTAAATATCAGTATTAATTGGTGTAGTCTATTCTACAGACTACACCAATTAACACTAACTTTGAAAATTTAAAGTGTCTATACGAGTATATAAGTGTCTGTATATTACATTGTATTTCAATATGTTTCATTGCTCACTTTGGTTACATATTAACCATTTTCGTGATGTGTCGTCTTAATCTTCAGTGGACATAATTGGGACTCTTGCTAGTATTGTGTTAAACGGCACTGAACATTTCGATATGGCTGGATCTGAGACTTATCATATAGTTCTAAATAATGTGAATTATCTTCCTCCAATGTGACCGTATTGTCACCTAGGAACCAGTGCCGTAATTATATTTAGATAATAATTTCTACTTAACTGGTATTTATAATTTCTGTGGCCGAGTGGGTAGTGTGCTAGGCTGTCATTCCTAAGGTCGTCAGCTCGATTACCATCAAATACTCTGTTGAAAAATAATATATGTATAATTCCTACTTGCCTTTTTGACAATAAAAAAATAAATAAACTTTCAGGGCCATATTCATAATAAATTATCAATTGTTAATTGATAAAAATATTAATTTAATTTACCAAATAATAGTTTTTGCACGACTCTTATTTATTTATTTTTGCAAAAACTCTTATCTGTTAAATAAAACCCATTTTTTATTATATTTTATTCAGTTTAAAAATTACGTTTTTTAAGCAAAAAATAAAATTCAAAAATAACTGTTTTTTTCTAAGCAAAAAATAAAACCCAAAAAATAATTTTTATTTTCTGAGGAATAAATAAAACTTAAGAAATAACTTTTGTTTTCCGAGGAATAAATAAAACTCTCGAAAATAATAAACAAATAAATATAAATGCATCTAAAGGTAGTCCATACAACAAGGACTATTTTGGTGTATTCTTTATGCATTTAGCACTTCTCTTTCAGTTTGAGTATTTTAGTTTAAATTTGAAAAATAACCGTTATTTTTAGTCCCTGGTTAAAACTGCATAAAGGTAAAAGATTTGCGAAAAATCACTTTTATCGCCAACCTTTTAAGCCAGCTTTCGACTTCTTTAACTAGTTAATTGCAATTTCCCTGTATGTAATAAAAATTTCATTAAATTTTCATTGTTTTTATTAACTTGGAGGTTACACGTTCAAGTTTTGTTTCAATTTTTGTTTCAAGTTTCAATACATTCACACTTTTTTACTAACACACTCAAATAATTGGAAATTGACTACCAACTTGATTTCAATTTTGCTTTCAAGATTTGTTTCAATTTTTCGTTCAATTTAAACAGCTGATCTCTATTATTGTAAGTAAATCACAGAAAGACTCGGCTATAACGAACTTTGTGCAAACAGCAAAAAAAAACCGCTCTATGACAAGTTCGTAATAAGCGTAGTTCGATACAAACGAGGACTCGTTAACTACGAATTCGCTATTACGAATTATTTTTGTATGAAAATGGCAACCGAAACGTCGGCACTTTAGCCTTAGATCGTTACAACCGAGAATTCCTTATAACCGGGTTTTACTGTTTCGTTGTTGATTCCTTGACGACGGCATCTTGAAAACAAAATTGATTATCAAGTTGCTTACAGCCTACGTCATAGCGTCAACTTAAAGTAGTTTTAACAAGCAATACGTGTGATCAACTTGAAAGCAATTTCTTGAACGTGTAACTGCAGAGTAAGCTAAATACATATGTACATACTTATCAGTACCAATTATATTATTAATTACTTTTGAGAAAAAAAATATTTTTATTTATTTGACAAGTTTTTATGGACTTTGAAGTAAATTAAATTATAAATGTTCTTGAAAACTATTTTTAATTAAAACTAAATTAACTGATTTTATTAACTTTCATAGAAAATCAATATTTTTCGTATGTTTATTTTTTCAATAACATAAAAAGTAAAAAAAATTATTTCATACCAAAATGAATAAATTTTCATTTGAATTTTATTCAACAGAAAACTGTCTAATAAAATACAAACAATTTTCTTCAATAGCTTAAAAATTTTGGTTTTTTGATAGGTACCTACCTATATGACTACGTTGCAATAAAGGAGCGATATGTACATACATATTAGAAGAACATCACTACTGAATCTGCTTCATAAAGCTAAGTACTCTGTTCAAATTTGCGAAAAATGTTGATCAACATTAGTTTTTCATACGAAAAATATGACAAGTAACCAATTATAATAGCACTTGAAAGTATGCTGCAATTGTGTACGTTTAAAAAAAATTGTCTCGAATTTCTCATGAAAAATTGTTGCAGAAGTAGTACTCTGTTTATTTTGTGAAAAACATATGAAATGTATCTACAACATTTTGAGTCTTCATGAGAAATAATATAAGCACCACTTTTTTCGTGTGGAATTTACAAAAAACACATTGAGTTTTTTTTAAATACGTACACAATTGCAGCATACTTTCAAGGGCTATTGTAATTGGTTACTTGTCAAATTTTTCGTATGAAAAAACTAATGTTGATCAACATTATTCGCCAATTTGAACAGAGTACTTAGCTTAAGGTAATAAACTATTTTGAATTTGACTGTTAAGCATGGTACTATTTTCATCATTTCATGCGAAGTGTTGTCAAAAGTCCATATAAAAAAAATTGACACGAACTGCTCACGAAAAATTGTTGCAGAAGTAGTACCCTGTTTATTTTGTGAAAAACATATGAAATGTATCTACAACATTGTGAGTCTTCATGCGAAATAATATGAGCACCACTTTTTTCGTATGGAGTTTACAACAAACACATTGGGTTTTTTAAAAACGTACACAATTGCAGCATACTTTCAAGCGCTGGTTATGATTGGGTTCTTGTCATATTTTTCGTATGAAAAAACCAATGTTGATCAACATTTTTCGCAAATTTTAACAGAGTACTAAGCTTTAATGTGAAAATCAACGAAACTATTAAAGTACCTACTAGGGATGTGCAACTAAAAAAAATATGTCGATATATATCGATATCGATATATTTTTAAATATCGATCAGCATCGCTATATATCGAATAACAAATATCGATATATCGAAATATATTTTTTCAACAATGATAATTCATACGTTGTCCCCAAATTTTTTTAAAAATAAAACAAAAAAGTAGTTAATTTCCAAGATCCTTACTGTTCCACCAATATTTCATGGAACATTCATCAACAAAATTACACTAAAAAAATGATAATTTTTCGAATAGACAAAATATTATAAATAAAACAAAAGATTTTATTAGTAATATTCTATTCGAGGAAGACTGTGCCGAAATGTTTTTAAAAATAGCACGTAAAACAAGACCAAAGCTAAATATATCGACTGTCGATATATTTGGAAAAATATCGACATATCGACATATCGAAATTAAAAACATCGACGATATACATATTAGGGAGGTAACGATACGCCGTTTTGCCGATCCGATACCGATACCGATATTTAAAAATAAATATCGCCGATACCGATTCCGATACCGATACGAATATTGAAATTGAGTTTAAGTTTAGATTAACAAAACTCAAGCGCAAGTTTTTTATTATACAAAATTACATTATAAGAGAGAATATTTAAAATTGATAAAACATTGGAAGTAATTTTTAAGGAGCTACATTTTCTTTGCTTCCAAAAAATCTATATTAAAAATATGCAGATAATTAGTAGAAAAGCAAGAAAAATGTTTAATTCCTTTATAATTTTAAAAAAATACTCGCCATGCTTTTTAAAAAATCGATTTTTTTAAAGGACATTTATCAACTAATATTTTTCTAAATAACTTAATAGCATAATTATTAAAAGACTTCTAAGTTTATATTTATTCACTTAAATTTACATGAAAATACAGTTCTGAGTTTAAATTCGCATAAAAAAATTGTGAAAATGGGTAATTTTTTATCCTTTTTCCTTGAGGAAAAATCATTATAGAATACCGAAAAACAAATTTGTCCTAGCATCGCTTCCACCGAATTGGTAATCGAAAAATAGAACTTCTTGCAATGGCAAGGATATGTAAAACTAATTAGAAATTATCCAAATTTGCAATACTTCCAGATCGCAAATTCTACATTTTCATGACTTCTTTGGAGAATCTTTTTTTTTTGCTGGAATAAGATTTAAAAAACAACGACTTGAACTTGAATTCATGGTAAAATTAACAAAAAATAAATAATTTTTTTTACAAAATAACAGCATAAAATATTATTAATTTTTAAAATTGATATTAATAAGATTTAAAAAATAACGAAGTGAATTTAATTCATGGCAAAATTGAACAAAAATAAATTATTTGTTAAAAAAAACTCTGAAAAAATTTTTAAAAGTATCGTCGTATCGACAGTAAAATATCGCCGATACCGATGTATCGGAAAATCTGAAGTATCGCCGATATATCGGTATCGGTATCGGTATTCGTTACATCCCTAATACATATATCGATATATTTTTAAGAAAATATCGATATATCGATATTTTTGCCCATCTTTAGTACCTACAAATGGATGTATGTATGTACTTATCTACATGGGCTTATACCATATCTACATACATACATATATTTTGTAATTATTATTACATACTTATTTTTCCTATAAAATGCCTAAAATATTATTTAATGTTTAATTATTTACGATTTTTGTTTATCGAAATTTCCATGTACACAATTTTTGTATCAGTTTTTAATCAATATTTCTGCTTTGTTTTCTTTTTATAACTCCGCCCTCTCTTAATAACTTGTCGCTTCCCTATTTTCAATGATTACTCTAACTATCTCTGTCTCTCACATGCACTCTTCATCTAAATAGCCATAAAAATATAAACATTGATTTTTTACTGTTGTTATGTTTGGGCTTGGTGTTGTGTTTTTTTGTTTGTTGCTGTATTAGGTATATATTTTTGAAGATGTATGCATGCGTGTGTTTTTATATGGGGATTAATGATGAGTCAATTAACTTGACTTTCCTAGTAGCCATATTGGCATTTATTCATACACACAAATGCATAAGAAAATGTACCTAACTTTATTTAAAATACAGTTTACCACCCAAAGTATCTACATATGTATATATACATATGTATATATGGATGTTTAAATGTGTAATGAAAATATATATGTATGTACATATTAAAAATAATCAAATATTCTTAAAAACAAAAATATCTTACATATAATTAATACAAAAATATTTTGAAACACAAGAAACTTGCTTGTCAGGTGGTGTTTATAAAATAACCTTGAAAACAGTTTGTTGTTTGATTTGAGGTTGCTGCAATTAATCAATTTAATTGTTTAAATCAATCATCAATATTAAATTGCCATTATAATGCTTTAATTTGAATTATTTTATTCAAGTAGTCAAAATACCAAATATAAAATTATTTATTATTAAATTATGTATATTGTAAGTATGTATGTATGTATATATGTACTTATAAAAAGCAATTAATTAAAAAAGTATGTATGTATGTATATAGCAACCTACCTAAACACATATTTATGTAGATACTTATGTACATACATACATATGTACATATATGTAAGTATGAGCATCTATGGATATTTGTTGATAAAATATTTCATTGATTTGTTGTTTGTCGTTTGAAAATACTAAGATGGCGGATTATGCCCACAAAATTATTTATAGATTTTATTTACTTAATATGCAAAAAATTTTGCTAAGAAGTAACATACATATGTATGTATATAGTATGTAAGTATATAATAAGTCTATGAAATTCTACGCTTTTTAATTAAATAATTTTTTAATACATTCATACATACATACATTACCTATAGGGTCCGGGAGGGAGTTCCCGGGAAAAGTCTAATTTTAATATCCCGTTTTCGGGAAAATCTCAAAATTTTCCCGGGAAAACGGGAAATTAAAAGTACACGTTATTTCATAAATATATGGACTTTTTAACATAAATACGTAAGGGCCTATTCACATATTACGTAACGGTTTTTAAAAAACGTTCAGTATAAAGTATCTAATTCGTAACAAATCTACTTTGTATAACTATCAATGATACAGTGCTCCCTAATCGTTGCCTAAAGTAAATAATTCGATATTAAGCAAACTTTGAGTGATTTTCCGCAGAAGTAGTGAACAAATTTCGGAAAGTGTAGTGTAAATTATAAGCTCATAGAAGCTGTAAAAACTTTGAGTTGACACTACTTAAATTTATTATAAGTCAACGCAATTATTGAAACCCTGAAGGAGATGTTTTAATTAGACATGGGGAGCAAATTTCCTCCTCCGATTTTCGAAAAAAATATGGGACCAAACTGCAGGTCAACTCAAACAAACAAATAATTTTCAAAATCTGTTCACAAATGACAGAGTTATGCATGGCACACACAGACAAATTTCCATGTAAAATCGTCGAAAACCAGGTTAACTTAACATTTTTCGGTAGTGATTTTGCTTCATAGGTGTTTCATGTTAAACCAACATGATTTACAATAATCTTGAAAGAAAATTGTTCCTTTTGAATTAACTATATTTCATGTTGATTTAATATTCCAGTACAGTTAAATCAAAATGAAGTTGATACTGAAATAATACGAAAAATCATATTGAATCAAAGTAATTTCGAGTTGAAACAACGTGAATTTGATATTGGAACAACACGAAGAATCATGTTGAATCAAAGTTATTTCAAGTTGAAACAACGTGAATTTGATATTGGAACAACACGAAGAATCATGTTGAATCAAAGTTATTTCAAGTTGAAACAACGTTAATTTGATATTGGAACAACACGAAGAATCATGTTGAATTAAAGTTATATCAAGCTGAAACAACATGAATTTAAAGTAGCTATTTTATTAATTATTTTACTTACGTGATAGTCATCAGAAAACTTTTCGTTGTAGCTGACTGCCCCAGCCAAGATTTGAGCTCGTGCCACCTGCATGATAGTCCACGCACTAACCACTGCAGCCACAACAGCTTCAAACTTTTCTTTACTTATACACTAAATAAATACCATCGTATGTAAATTGCATTTTATTTTAATTCAACATGATTTAAATGATTATTTATCATAAAACTTATTTGAAATTAAAGTTATAGTCATGTCGATTGAAAATGAAACAACGCTTATAACAAAATTGTTTTAACGGTGATTTAAGGTTAGATTAATTATTTTACGTTTAAAATTAATATGAAACAATGGTAACTTTAAACCAGCAGCAGTAAATATTCGCTGGTAATTCGTTTTTTGTCGTATACATAGACGACACATGTAAGAATAAACAACAACAAGTCACACAACTAAGCAGAATAGTGAATTGTAGCAATGAACGAAGCAAGTAAACACTAACACACTCAAACGACAAATTATTTTTTGTAAATTTAATATGATTTGCAATCAAAATTGCGGCATGTGGATTTTACATTCCTTTTTTTCTGTGCGCAGAGCAAATTTTCCTTTCCGATTTTGTAAACAAATATAGGACAAAACTGCAAGCAAACCCTTTCGAACAAAAAAGGATTTTGAAAAACTATTCACAAATGACAGAGTTATGCATGGGAGGAAAAAATGTCCCCTCCGATTTTCGTAAAAATATATAGGGCCAAACTGGATGCAGACCCTTTTAAACAAAAAAAAAAAGAATTTTGAAAATCAGTTCACAAACGACAGAGCTATGCATGGGTAGAAAAAATTTCCCCTCCGATTTTCGAAAACAAATTATAGGACCAAACTGAAAGCAAACCCTTTCGTACTTAAAAAGAATTTTGAAAATCGGTTCACAAATTACAGAATAATGCGTCTCCTTCTTTTTTCAAGTCGGTCAAAAACAACTGTAAAACTCGTAAATTTTACATTTTTAAAGAAATTTTAAATAAACTTTTAACTAAATCCCGGGTATGAACCCAGTGTAATTTCTATGACATACATCTTCGATATGAGACCAATGACAATGTAGGTGCGACCCATCCAAAGTCTGTATACAATTCCTACTTACATTTATACAGCGATGGCCTAGGCCATCAGATGGGTCCAATACAACCGACATTGTAAGCGAAGGTGACGGCTCGTGCTGTGAATAAATTTTATTCATTTTAGTTTTGCTCTTCGGTTTTAATTTAAACTTAATTTTACATTGGGATAGAAAGAGTACTATTCTGAATCGGATGCTAGTTATCATGATCCAATAACTAGGTCTATGTATCTCTACAACAAAAATGCCATAATCGTGAAGATGTCAAACAAACTCCATATATAAAAAATTTTGTTTATGTTTTTTTATATCCAACTTAAGTTTTTAGGAGAAAGCTCATATATATGATATAAAAAAAGTTTTTAAAATTTGCTCATTTCACATCCAGCTGCAGTAGCGCTTGATAATATATATATATATATATATATATATATATATATATATATATATATATATATATATATATATATATATATATATATATATATATATATATATATATATATATATATATATATATATATATATATATATATATATATATATATATATATATATATATATATATATATATATATATATATATATATATATATATATATATATATATATATATATATATATATATATATATATATATATATATATATATATATATATATATATATATATATATATATATATATATATATATATAACGAGTGATTTTTTTGCTATTATCTTTTTGGCAACACTAGTTTTGACAGCTCACGCACGTTTTGTATCTTGTGTCACTGTCAAACATCTTCAGTTTGGTCTATAATTTAATCATGAATCGTCTTACAAACGAACAACGCTTGCAAATTATTGAATTTTATTACCAAAATGCGTGCTCTGTTAAGAAAGTTCATCGCGCGCTTCTTCCATTTTATGGTCAGTTTAATCGACCTACTGAGGCTTCTATTCGGGCTATTGTAAAAAAATTTCGCACCAAATTTACATTGTTGGACATTAAACCACCAACACGTTTACGTAGAGTGCGAACTGAAGAAAATATCGCAGCCGTATCGGCCAGTGTTGGTGATGACCGTGAATTATCGATTCGGCGCCGTTCGCAGCAATTGGGCCTCTGTTACTCCACTACGTGGAAAATTTTGCGGAAGGATTTGGGTGTGAAGCCTTATAAGATACAGCTGGTGCAAGAATTGAAGCCAAACGACCTACCACAACGCCAAATTTTTGGTGAATGGGCTCTTGAAAAGTTAGATGAAGATCCACTTTTTTATCGAAGAATTGTGTTCAGCGACGAGGCTCATTTCTGGTTGAATGGATACGTGAACAAGCAAAACTGCCGTATTTGGAGTGAAGAGCAGCCAGAAGCATTGCAAGAGCTACCAATGCATCCACAAAAAACAACCGTTTGGTGCGGATTATGGGCTGGCGGCATCATTGGGCCGTATTTCTTCAAAGATGATGCGAATCACAACGTTACTGTGAATGGTGAGCGCTACCGTGCGATGATAACAAACTTTTTTCTGCCCAAAATGGAAGAGCTTGACTTGCATGACATGTGGTTTCAACAAGACGGTGCCACATGCCACACAGCACGCGAAACAATGGACCAATTGAGAGGCGAGTTCGGTGAACAGTTTATTTCACGCTTGGGACCAGTCAATTGGCCGCCCAGATCGTGCGATTTAACGCCTCTAGACTATTTTTTGTGGGGCTATGTTAAGGCTAATGTCTATAGCGACAAGCCCGCTTCGATTGACGCACTGGAAGCCAACATTGCCAACATTATTCGTGAGATACCGGCCGAAATGTTGGAAAGAGTATGCCAAAATTGGACTAAGCGGATGGACCATTTGAGGCGCAGCCGCGGCCAACATTTGCATGAAATAATCTTCAAACATTAAATTATATCTACCCAACTATCGATCCAAATAAATATTTCATGCATTTTTCTGAATTTTATGTGTTTTTTTTTTACTTTCCGATAGTTCTTATAAAATCACCCATTATATATATATATATATATATATATATATATATATATATATATATATATATATATATATATATATATATATATATATATATATATATATATATATATATATATATATATATATATGTACACATACTTATATGTATATGAATGTACATACATACATATCGTCATATAAAATGCAAAAGAGCTATCATAATTTTAAAAATAAGTTTCAGGAGAGATACAAAATAATAATAAAAAGTAAACTATTGTGATTATAAAATATATTTTTTCTGAGTATTATCATTAATAAAGTCCGAATCAATGTTACTATGCTGAAAAACAATTTTTGTACACACACAAAAATTTTCATGTAAAATCGTCGAAAACCAGGTTAATTTAACATTTTTCGGTAGTGCTTTTGCTTCATAGGTGTTTCATGTTAAATAAATATGATCTATAATAATCTTGAAAGAAAATCGAAGCATGCCTCTGTATAACAGGGGCTATGAGAACGTGTCCTACGGCGGCTATGAAGGTCTTCATTGTGATAGAAAATGCTGCCAGGCAAAAAGTAATCAACATCGCGGAAGAAATCACAGGCAGTTACTGTCTAATTAGCCAATAGGAGCAAGCATCCCTGGCAAGACAATTTCCCCTACTTGTACAACCCTCCGATGTGATGAATAAAGTTTATGACTTCGACAAGAGGTTTGAAACTGTTCTGGCCAAGAGAAGGAAATAGGGGGAAATGGCACCCCGATATTACTTTGGAATTGGCACCATCAAGTGTTACACTGATGGCTCCAGAACGTCGGCAGGCTTTGGTGTGGGAGTCGTAGGACCAAGGACTAACTACTACGAGTCCTTGGAAAAAGCTCCTACCATTTTTCAATCCATTGAGAGATGCGCACAATTTAATCTTGACAGGGGCTACCGAGGGAGAGAAATAGCCATCTGCTCGGATAGCCACGCTGCCATCAAAGTACTCAGCTCATATGAGTTTACCTCTAAGTTAGCTTGGGGATGCCGCATTAAGCTAAATCAGCAAAGCAGCATGAATAAGGTCACACTCTGCTGGGTTCCTGGACACGTCGGGGTGTTCGAAAACGAAAATGCAGACAAAATGGCCAGAAGAGGGGCTAGTACACCCATGGTCGGACCAGAACCGTTTGGCGGACTTGGGTTGGATAAAATCCGGGAAAGTATATCGCCGGAGATCAGGGAACACCTCTGGTTCAATTTCCCTGGATTGAGGCATGCAAAGCTAATGAATGGAACGTATAACCAAAATCATTTCATAGCTCTCATGTCCCTGAGTAAAAACAATCTGAGAATGCTCACAGGTTTCCTCATAGGCCATTGCAGACTGAGAAAACGCCACAGAAGACTTGGCATTGAGAGTAACAGCCTGTGCAGATTCTGTGATTATAAGGATGAAACTGCAGAGCCTACTGTGAAGGACTGTGAAGCGTTATGCCACATAAAATATAGCAAATTGGGCAAGCTCTTATTGGAGGATCAGTAAGGCAAACGCTGTTGGATACTTCACAGTCAACAACTTTTTAAAAGACTTTTTTTGTAAATACTGTATTTACTAAAGTTATGGGACATAGAAGCAGAAAAAGAGCATTTACTCCAAGTTTGAGGGACGTGAGACACTCCTTACTCTCAACTGATAGACTTGAAATTTTATTAAAATTAGTTTTTAATAAATACACAGAAAAAAATTATCACCAAAAAAGTTTTCAAACAAAACTTTGTCTAAAAATAAATTTAGTTCTCAGTAAATGTTCTTTACATAATCAATGAATTGCTTGTTTGACTCTTATTTAGGACAAAAACACCAAAAAGACGGTGACGTAAAAAAAACTACCCCGATGACGACATACACACAAATAACAACAATGATAGCAAGAGGAATGCAATCGTACCAAGTTTGTTTACTGAAGATTTTTGAGTTAATCAATTCGTTAATGTCGCAGCGTTAATTCGCATTCATTTTTTTAGAGTCTTTAAATAACCATTCAGACTTGAACACATTTAACAAAGTGAAATTTCATAAATACTTAATGGATGATTATGATGATGACCCAGACAAAAATTTGGTTTGATATATTACAAAAAACTCAGTAAATATTTTTGTTTGATTAATTAAACTATTTTGTTTAATATTTGCTAGTATTTTTGGACTAATTGGTTTATAAATTTAGACAAAAATATTGTTTGATATATTTCAGAAAATCCAGTAAATCTTTTTGTTTGATTTAGTAAATTGTTTTGTTTACAATTTGTAAATATTTTTAGACAAATTGTTTTATAGATTTAAAACACGTTTTTTATCAATGAAATTGTTGAGATATTTTGGTCTATATTTACAAATTCATTTGTAGGTCCGTTCCTAGACAAAATATTTACTATTTCATTGAATTCCTTTACAGATGAGACTTGAAGAAAACTAAATTTTAATTTTTTACGACCACTCTAGTGCACAAAAAATCGTTTCTTTTATTTTTCAATATTTATTTGCATATCTTAAAATGAATTTATTGATGCGTTCATCAATAAAATGGAACATAATGCAAAGTGATACTGAAATGAAATTGATGCCATTCGCACCATATCGCTCTACTTACTCCTCGTATTGTATTCACATTTACGATGATACTAAATACACAATTATACAAATATTAATAATAAAGTCGATGCATTCTTTATTCTTTTCCTTAAATAACAACTACATATCTTGGGAGTTTATTTTTCTTTTTTAGTTTTAAAAAGCAAATAAATTCAAGCAGAAAACCTGGTTTCACAAGAAGTTGATTGTGTGATCATCACTGCATGGCTGGCAGACTGAATTTCTTCGATTGAAAATGCGGCAATGCACAAGGAATAATAATTCTCTCGACATTTCCACTTGATCGCTTTTAATTAGGATCACTAAATGGGTAAAAGTAAATTAAGAAAACTATCGAAAACTTGAAAAAAAGTATGAAAACAGACTTGAAATTTATGTGCAGTGTTTTAGCTACTGATGATCATCATCACTAGAATCATAATAATCATAATACAATACTTAAATTCTTTTGAAAATTTCATTGTTTAAAGTCCAATTTTCCTTATGTTTACTTATTTAAGGCACCTTAAAAGGATTTTTTTAATACTGAGTACTGCATAATGCACAGTGGGATAGATCGAAAATTAAATGGTAATAAATATGTATCGTAGAAGCTCCTAGTCAGTTGTCTTTGAAACGTATAAAAAAATAATAGGAGAAGAATTAGACTTTCGGAATGGTGTTTGCAGAAATTTTCAGGTAAAGCACGGATATCATCAAACTTGACCACTATGACATGTCATTTTAGAATTTTTTTTGCTTATTCAGCGTATTGAGTTTCTATTGTAGTTATAAATTTACTTTGATTTACAAAATTTTGTGCTGCAGACTTTTGTAAATAAAATGGAAAATAACTAAATATACTTATTCATACTTGTTCGGACTTTCTTAAAAAAAATAAAAATATTTAAGAACATTGAACATGTTTTACTTATATAATAGAAATAAACTAATGTGTGTTTTTATTAAAAATTATTCATGCTTTAAATAATCATATTTAATTATAGTATTTCGTTGCTTTAATATTTATACTTAAAAACTGTAAAACTGCATTTTCAAATAGTATACAAATACCAGTTTATGAATATTTTGAGTTGATATCTAGCTTTTAAAAGCAGTCTACTTTAATGGAACCAGCGGTAAACTTTACACAAAATAGTTCTGCCCAAAAAAACCGACTTCAATACAAAGAGCCAAACCTTTCATGCCCTTTCATATAAAAGAAAGAGAATGAAAATCGGTATATAAATATAGAGAAGAGAGAATGAAAATCGGTATATAAATGGAGGAGTTGTCAATATTTTGGGTAGAGGCGGGGAGGATTTGCTCCACCGATTTTCAAGCTCTAAGCAAACTCATTCAGACAAAAAATTTTTTAAATCGGTCCATAATTGGAGGAGTTATACGATAATCAATATTTCGGAGGGAAGGCGAATGCTGCACAGATTTGCGAAAAACATTATGGTATCAAACTGCAATCAAACACTTTTAATCAAAAAATAATTTTGAAAATCGGTTCACAGATGACAGAGTTATGCTCGCATAAATATAAAAAAGTAAACAAAAATACACACCAAATCATCGGTAGACTTGAAACACAATTTTGAACATTTACAAACCCTTTATTTTATATACAGACTTTCAAAAAGCATATTAAATATTTAAATGATTTTCAAAAATAAGCATAGTAGTCTTTCAAAATTACACAAAACCCAACAAATAATTCGATATGGGTTTTGTATAATTTTCAAAGCCTACTACTCTTATCTTTGAAAATCATTTACATATTTGCATATTCTCAACCGGTTTTTGAAAGTCTGTACATAAGATAAAGGTGTTGTAACTGTTCAAAATTGTGATTGAAGTCTACTGAGGATTTTGTAAAGCACCAATGAAATGCATATAGACAATGCTAAAACACCAGCAAATGAATTTCATTTAAAATAAAATTATGACAATATGTCAAATAATAAATTTCATAAATGAATTATTTATATTTTCTTAAAAACGTCGTGCTGTAAAAAGTATTGTATCGAGTACCAATAAGAAAAAGAGTTGAATAGTCAAAACTGTAAATGATTTTCAGCACTACATTTATTTTCGAACTGCTGTTTCCTTAATCTTATGAATTTTTACAACTTTTCCGTTCGCGTACTTTTTTGGGTAATAGCTTTTTTTGAGAGTACATTTTTGATTTACTGCATTTTACTGTAAAAGTAAACAAACGGACCTTCTATAACACTGTATCAAAGGTGCTGAGTGAGCTTTAACGTCCCCTAAAAAGGTTCCCAGATGTAAACTTTCAAAACGCCGATACAAGTGCATATTTTTTTGTGCCCTCTGCCATAATCAAATCCGTTCTATATTATGTTATTTTTTTTTGTGTTATAAAGTGTTATTTATTGACAAGAATCTCGAAAATAGGTCATCTGAATAAAATAATTTTAGTCTTTTTCATAGATATCTTTCTCGTCCTTCAGGCAGTAAAAATATTGTATCTATTGATCATTGAGTGTAATTATCAATCTACTTACTTAATTACTTTCCCCCATATTCACAAACGATTATTAAAGTTAATGTTGGTTTATTGTACGAATTTTGTATGGCAAACCCGGCTATAACGCATAAGTTAACTTTAACAATCGTTTATTAATATGACTGTTTAAATTTAAGACATTGTTGGTCACATTATTCGTGTGTTGGTTGGTATTAATCCACAATATCGTGTGTAATGGTAAACATTCGTAAACTCTAAAAGATTACTTCAAAATTAGGATCTAAATTTGTGTTGAAAATTTCATCTTGTCTAAAATTACCTCGATTTTGTAGTTATTTTTTTATTAAAGAAAAAGCCTTTCAAATTAAACATATTTAGTTGAAGTGGAAAAAAATTTAACATAAAGTATAATACGGCTATGGCTGAATGGTAGATACGTCCGATTATCAGTCAGGAGGTCGCGGTTCAAACCTCCACGCAGCCAGTCGCTGTTTTTAATAAAAACATTTTGTTAAGAAATAATGAGTGCGTAATTTTAGGTCGATAATAATGGGTAAAGTGTTGCCGACTATTATCGTTCTAATATTCATCAAAAGTGTTTTAGAGTGTATATGTTGAAAGCGTATTTAGACGGCATGTGCTTGTCATATTTAATATAATTTTTCTATGCAACAAACTTATAAACGCTCAATGAAATATTTCGCGAGAAGGCGGCCAAAAAAATTGATTTTGGTATATATGTAAATCAAAAGCTAAACTTTATACGATAAATGCTAGTCGTGTGAACACATTTTTAGAATATATTCATACATAAGTGGAGGGTACTAAGTGGAGCGTACTAATGTTATTTCCATTTTCGTCCTTTTGTTTTAACTCCCATGCATTTTAAACCAACATACATAAAGTGCATGTGTATTTATTTAATTTTTATATGTATGTGTTGCAATTAAAACTCATTCAAAATACTGTCTTGTTATGGAAAAAACAAATAAATGTTTTAAATAGAATGTAGTATCCGCACAAAAACATAAATATGAAAATAAGGCCAAGTTTCTATTCCCAAATTTCGGCAGTAAAAATTACTGAGATCAAAATGGCGACCATATCATTTCTACGTAACATGATAGCTTTCAACATTTTTCCCATAATTCTTTCCGATATTATAAATTTAAAAAATTTTGCCAAGCTAACAAGTTGCCTAGAAATGATATGGTATTGCACCTATCAAGAACTTAATTCTTGAACTTGGATACACAGGAAAGAAAAGTCAATCAAGTGATGAGTCACTCAGTGAGTGAGTCAGTGAATAGTTATGTCTTAAAATATGCACTTCCTACACCTCCATATCTCGGGAACCTTTTCAAAGTTCACCTAGGAGGCTTATATTTCAGTTGCATTATTGTATGATTAAGTGAAGCAAAGTTATCAGGGGTGTAAGAACAGTTCGAATGATTTCGTGTAATATACACTGTGTGGCCTGAACTTGGCCTGGTGCACTACCGTGCGCCTAGATTTGCATATTGTTTGATATTGTGTTGATTTCAAATTGAATATTATGTTTATGTTCTTAAATCTATCTAGTATTTATATGGACATACTGGTAAAGATATTCAGACAGACAGACAGACATTCAGACATATTTATGTATGTACTAGAGCAAAAAGTTTTCAAAATATTGTATAGTATTGTCATAATTATTGATCGTCTTCAATGTTTATTTTTAGGGATTATTTTAGCAAAATTCTTTGTGCCATGTCTACGAGTATTTTGTTTCTTTTTTTTTAGCACTATTTCTGTTTATTGTTTTTGTACATTAATTGGTTTGTTGCTGCAACTGCATGCAGCCATTCAAGTGGAAACCTTTAAGTTGACTTAGGGTCGTTGTTCTCTATAATTACCTGTATTGAATATGCAAAACCGAAATATTGTTAAAAATATTCGCTATCGACACTAGCAGTTAATGAAAGGTGGTAATTGATGTAGGTACATTAGGGTCAGCCAATTTTTATGGAGGCAAAAAAATAAAAATTGTAGCGGAATAAATGATTCTACGAAGAAGCCTAAGCAAACCCATTTAGGATCCAACTGGGATCCGATAGTGTTTTATGTGGGGAAATATCAAAATATCGCAAAAACTTGCTCAAACCGGAAAACTAGCAAACTCTAATATTTATTAAAAATTTCTAAGCTGTCCAAGGGACAAAAGTAAGCAACAATCACCTCTATCGAAGATGAGCAAAAATACGATTAAAGATTTGTGTTAGATTTTCCCAATAAGTTCCCAATAGTTAACCACTTTGATAGTTATTTTTTTTCGTAGTATAAATGAAACTTTCGTAGATATTACAAAAAATAAATGTACACACTAATTTTATGAATTTACGAAAGTAACGAAAACCTTTCATTAACAGGTTTCCTTATCAAAGGCCGTTTCAGGCTTGTATCACAAGTATTAATACTTTTGAAGAAAATGCTTCCCAGATCTAATTGTTGTTTCAAAAATTTCAAAAAACTATACCCTCATATTTATAAAAAAAAATTTTATGTATTTGAAATCTATTTTAAGAAATTTTCTAAGAAAATTTTTAAATAAAATACATTTCAAACTCATTTTAAATTTTATGAATATGGTAACAATTTCTCACCCCAGGGTTTCATTTTCCTCAAAAGTATTAATACTTGTATAATAGTCTGAAACGGCCTTAAGCAATAAATGTATTTAAAATAAATTTTTTTTGGTTAAATAGCTGATGTTTCCTTAATACTAGTATCCACGATCAAACGTGGTAAAAGTGCACAAAGGACGCTGGTGATGACAATGTAGCGGCTGTCGAAATAAGTAGTACTAGTCCGTTCTGCTAGTCTGATTAGATATTCAAATATTCCACTCTTAAAAATAATTTGAATTTACATTAATTCAAGTATTGAACTTTAGCCGAAATAGTCGGGGCTATTCGGGAAATCACTTTCACCACAAATACTCGTTTCTTTCACTTTTTGCTATTCTGAAATACGTTAGAGATGTGAATCCTAGAAAACATATGTTTTCTTTCACTTTGTATGCATTCTAAAATACTTGTTCACCAGCCTTCAATGTCATTTTCGTTCGACGCCAATTTTTTCGCGTAACAGTCCAAAAAGAGTTATAGTTTTCAAATACTATTTAATCTTGAGACATATATGCTTCGCCAGCAGGTTCTATCAACAAAATGCGTTACCAAAATTCTTCTTCACCGATATAAATTTATAAAACACTTCCAATCCAATTTCTATAAAATTCGCCCGAAGGTATAAATATGTTTTTAAACAAAACATTACATTATATTACTTATAACATTATTCATTAATTTAACTCTCACCGTTTAGCTTTATTTCAATATATTTGTTCAAATCCTCTTTTGCTTTTAGTTTTGTTCTGTATGTGCCAGCTGTTATTCAATGTTGTTTATGTTTTTTATAAGAGATTACAAAATATAGATTACTGAAAACGATATTTCTTCGCACGTATTTTAGAATCTGTCGACGTCGAACTGTCGAAAGTGAACGCTCGACGACGAAGATGTGAAGTGCGTATTCCCGAATAGCCCTGAATAACTCCCGACTTAAACATGTATAATATAATATAATTTTTTATAAATTGAAATTTTTTGCAAGTGTAAGTAAATAAAACAAATCTTCAGCTCTTATAAAATAAGTAGAAAGTGGTACAGTGGGTAGAGTACTTGAAGATTGTGCGCTCGCGCCCCGGTTGAGGCATTTTTTTAAGCTTTTATTTTTTAATTATTTTCGTACATTTCGTATAGGTACGAGTGCATATGTTCGTACTATGATTTAACACAGGGATTCCCATCGCTTGATGGCTCGCGGACCACTTATAGTTTTCGTTTTTAAAAACATATAAGCTATGTGTCCTTCTAGGCTTAGATCTATCTATGTTTAAATATCATCAAAATCGGTTCTATGGCTTAGCCGTTAAGCTTACTTTCCCATTTATAATACAAGGTGGGCCAAAGAAGTCATCCGATGTTGTTTGGCTCTCATTTCTTTTCTAAATGAAAAACTTCGATAGACACGATTATTCCGCGTTCTTGGGGAGTGTATCGCTCCATGGCTTTTTAACTTGTATTCTACATCTGTCTAGTGCACAAATGCCAAAACAGATTTGACATTAGCCGCCATTTGCAAAAATGAGCATCTTCCAATAGGGTGATTTCTTTTGGCCCACCTTGTATTAGTACACGAACCACTTAGGCAAGCCGCAAACCATTTAGCAAATACACAAACCATATTGGAGATTCCCAAAAACTAGGCCAAAAACGATGCCAGTATATTTTCATTTTCAAAACGTTTTTGTTTTACCCAATATTGTCCATATATTTTTTAAATTACCGTTAACTAAGTTCTTTTTAAAGTGGACTTACATCAGTTTTAAAAATAACAGTTTATAGTTTACGCGATTTTTGAGCAACATTAGATTTTGTTTGCTATTATGCCGCCGTTAGCAAGTTTCTGTGAATTTTCGCCGTTTTCGCGATTTTACCGAATTTTTGGCTTTCCGTATAGTTTTAGCGATTTTTAATCCAAATTATGTGATGTTTAAAATTTTGAAATTTTGCACGAACTTTCGCGACAGGTGTAATTTTTTCCAAAGATCTTGGCTTTCTTAAATTTTTAGGGACTTTTAATCAATTTTATTAAATCTTATAAAATTTTTCAATTGAAGATATAATTTGATTTTCCTATAGACAAATTTCACGTAAAAGAGTTATTGATATTTCTTCACACAAATTTTTTTGCCTGTATCTAGCAGGAGTTTTTTCTTATATCGTAAACTAAGTCGAAACTACTTAAGCGGCCTTTAGACTATTAGATTTAGTATTAATATTTGTCAAAAACTCAAATATTACGTAAAAATCCAACAGTGTGAAAACAAATTCTTATGATTTGTCAAATAATACGTAACAGGCCGTCTTGACGAGCAAATTTCTTGTTATAACAGTTGTCAAAATTCATATATAAAAACATCAGAAAAGTGTTAGTGCTATTTTTTCATATTGATTTTGACTTTTGTCAAGACAAATAATTTGCTCGTCAAGACGCTGTTTAAAGAAACTTGACAGTATTATGGTATTCGTCATTTTTTGGAAATTTTCTAAACAATCAAATTTTTCATTTTATCAGGGTTGTCTATTGCACAAACAAGCATAGGAATAACAAAAACAGTTGTGTATTTGTTTGCCGGCCTAAATAAAGAAAAATAACGAAAAAATGTGCTTTATTGCAAATTATTTATGTTACGTTTTATTTGGAATGTGATAGTGTAGAAACAAAATGTAATGAGAAAATTTTCTTTATTATTTTTTGACAGTCAGACTGATTTTGATTTGATTTTCGTCTTACAAAATCTAATAAAAATCTCAAAGCTTGTATTACAATGTGAAAGGGCCTTTAACAATTTCGTCTAGACATCGACTATGAATAAAAATGAGTTTTAAGTTGGTACCTTAATTTAAGTTGCATCTTAAATAGTTTTGAATTAAAAGTGTGGCTATGAATATGCCCAATGGGTATGTAATAATTTTCTAAGGAACGCTTTCCATGGGGCCCCTTCGCGGACCCCCTAGAATGTTGCCACGGACCCCCATGATTTAACATACAATTTATTTGAAATTAAATTTATAGTCATGTTGATTTAAAATTATATGTAATGTTGATATTTCATTAATTCACTATAGTAGATCCAACTTGTTTGACATAATAAAAATTGATTTTACTATAAAACAGGATTTTATGTATTCAATATTGAACCAAAAATATGATAAATCATATGTTTTTGGCATCTTACAAAAATTGAGTTGTTATTTATCCGTTTCGAGTGGCATTTGGATACATTTCTGAAACATTATACATAGTTTTCTTTTAAATTGCTTTTATGTTCTTTTCTATAAAAATTTTAAATATTATTAAAGTTATAAAAAAAGAAATAACTTTTCAAATACTTTCCACATGCAATAACATGGACATTAAGAACGCCTCATGCTAATAAAAAAAAAACAACATAAAGTTATTCGTCGATCAAAGAATTTTAATTCTATAGAAAAAAAAATTCAAAGTGCATAACATAAAAATGTTCCCTCCAATTTATGAAATGTTATAGAATTTTGGACTTCCGTGTTAAAAATAATGGTCTATTAGAAATCTGTTAATAAATGAATCAATATATTTAATATGACATAAAAAAAGAACAAAAAACGTACAGGAAATCGTGTTACACAAATGATGTGTAACGTATTTGTACGTTTTACACAAAAAAGGAGATGTGTTTCCTAGTGAAGTTCTTGTTGAAATGATTTTTGGTAAAAAAAACAGCACTAAGGCACACAAACAAACACACTAATAAAAAAGGACACGCATAAAAAATAAAGAATAAATAGAAAACTATAAATTGACCTTTTGACACACATCTGCACTTTAAATTAAACTGTACACGAGTATAAACTAAGAATCTCTTTTGCCTTCAGTTGTTTTAACTGCTGAAAGGAGAAGCAGTTGGAAAGACGTGTCGTTAAAATTGATATGGCGGTTATTGTTACGTGAGGCTTTCAATGAATGAATTTTTATAGCATTTTCAATAACAAAAGAAACGATTTCATATATTTTTCTTATAGTTAGTAATGAGACGAAATATATATTTTTATTAAATATATGTGTGTATGTATGTATGCAGTCTGATAATGATTCCTTGGCCCGGCTACTGGAATATTTAGACTAATTCTATTTTATAGACATGTATGTATGTATGTACATATGTACGTATACCCAGCAGCTAAAGTTACAACTAAATACGCTTTGGGACAGTCATATACTAGTTGTAGTTATACAAGTAAAAAAACGACAGTTATATTACTAGTTGTAACAAGACTAGTAACGATACTAGTTAAAAAAGGACAATTATATTACGAGTTTTATCGAGACTAGTAACGATACTAGTCAAAAAAGGACACAATTTTCAGGTATACGACTCATAATTAAAACATATTTTTAGCTTTAAAAAAAATAAGTAGAAAGTGGTTCAGTGGGTAGAGTACTTGCCTTGAAATAAGAGGAATATGTGTTCGTAGTCCGCTTGAGCCAAAGTTTTTTTTTAAGAAATACAAAACCATAATTTAAAAACCTAGTAAGAGCACTACTTTATAACAACTAGTATTCCAACTGGGATATAACTGTATACAAATGAGCTAGTTGTGCACCTATGACAACCTAATGTTAAAATCTATATTTCAATATATGAAAAGAGGACACATAGGCAACTAGTCTGAGTTAAAAAGCAATTAGTATATTTCTAAGCACATACTAGTAATTTTTCTGCAGGGTACGTACATATCTACATATGTATATGTTTGTAGCTATAAACATAATTAATTAATGAATAAATACAATAAAACAAATTCTTTCGAATTAATTCGTTGCCACGACTTTTTTATATTCAATTAAGAATTGAATATAAAAAACCAGAATCCTAACTAAATTTCAGCATGAACAACAATGTGTATACCATAATGAAGTAGAAAATGACTACAACAAAATATTTATAAAATAGTACTATTATTTTATACACTGAAAGAATTTCCTTCATGGTTCCAATGAATACTTAGCAAAAAAGTCGGAAGTTGTTGCAAAGGCCTAGAATTTTTATTGCATACCATGAACTACAAGTACTGAAGCTAGTATTCTTAAGCTGTTGTTTGCCAGCAATATTTGTTTTAGACAACCTTTGAATCGCATATCGTTTAGCTCTTTGGATCACTTCCGTCATATGACAACCACGTGTAAAATTCATTAATGTTTCACCAGAAATAGAAGTATTTTGACTAATAATTTTTATGCTGTCTTTTTGCTGGCTATTGACATCCCAGCCAAATATCACGATTACCCAGTAAAAAGGGTAATTTTTAAGGAAGTACATTTTCATTGCTTGGGGGTGCTGTTGGCTGGGTAGTTAGCGCGTTTGACTACAAACGCTGTAGTCTTGAGTTCAAGACTAGTTTCAGGCAAGCCAACAACATCATGCATTTTTCTCATGTACATTGTTGTGTTGTTGTGTCGGTTCTTGTTGGACTCTTAAAGTGATGAAGGCATAGCACTGATCACTTTGGCAGTACCGGCAGCGATTAATACTAACATAACCTAATGCACTTCACAGCACCTTCCTTCGTCGGTATTGTAGCAAAACCGTCGGCGAAGTAAAAGAACGAATAAAAATGGCTACACAGCTTAAACAACTCAATCCCTCTACTTGACACCAGAGAAGCTTGCAACACTGCTCTACAAAAAACGCGCAATAGCAGGGTTGTAAATGAATTAAGCTGTATATCCCTCTCCCACTTCACCACCTGTTCTCTCTATACTATCCCTTTCCCAAAAGAAGGTAACACATTAATTAATTAACTGGTAGGCATTAATTGCCGGATTGTGTAACTTCTCTTTAAAAAAATCTGTAGGTATTAAAAATATGCAGATAATAAGTAGAAAAGCGAGTAAAAATTTATTTTAGTCATACAAATTTAAGAAACTTATAAACTAATTGTAATCTAAAAATTAATAGCACTTTACTTTTAAATTAGGGTTTGGGATTTCCCGGACTTTTAATTTTCGAAATTAATTAGATTTATTAAATGAAAATTGGCGAAATTTCTATTGTTGTATTAATGTTAGCATTCTTTTAAATAAATTCTAAAACAAATTTTTAAGAATTTTCAAGTGAATCCAAGCAAATAGAGTTTATAGTTATTACACAGTAAGAGATCAAGAGAATTCGTTTTTTGTCGTCTACATCACCGACACATGTAAGAATAAACAACAACAGCTCCCACAAATAAGCACAACAGTGAACTGTAGCAATCAGCAAAGAAAATAAACACTAACACATAAACGACAAATTAATTCTTGTAAATTTAATATGATTTCAAATCATAATTGCGTCATGTTGATTTTACATTCCCTTTTTTCTGTATGGCAAGCAATAGTGTATGTCAAAAGAGACTTTTGCTATATCCGAAGTTTCACATTTTATATTTTCCGAGTACAGACCAGGAGCCCGTTTCTCAAAACTACAAGTTACTAATCTGTAAGTAAAATACACACAAAACAACAAAATTTTTACGAATTTTATTTTTGTTTTGTGTGTATTTTACTTGTAGATTTGTAACTTGTAGTTTCGAGAAACGGGCCCCAGGGCCACGTTTCTCAAAAAGTACAAGTTACAAATCTACAAGTAAAATATACACAAAAAAACAATAAAATTTGTAAAAGTGTTGTTGTTTCATGTGTATTTTACTTGTAGATTTGTAACTTGTAGTTTTGAGAAATGGGCCCCAGGTCTTATTATAACACGTGAGTCCTTAGATTGCTCAATCAGTTACAAATTTCAGCTACTACAAAGAATGGGCACCAGCCCAGCCCACCTTTTCTACCAAATGATATGCTTGCATATGATGGGACAATAACAATCGATGAAAAGAAAATCCACCATTTGAAAAATCTTGAAAAATACATTCCAACAGAGTAACAAAAATTCCACATAAGGATTCTTTCTTGGCCAACAACATCAGCTAACAATCAGTATGAAGAAAGTCTTTGGTTTTTTATGTAGTCATTTCGAAAAGGGCATGAGTCCAAAAACTTCAATTTAAGATATCTGTGTAATAATTGTGGGGGTGAAAAGCAAAGGGGTACAAGTGCCAAAACTAAATTTTTTTTTGTAATATGTAGGAATCAACACTTAATACCAACACCTATTACTCTACAAAAATTCAGACCTGTACGATGACTTCAAGAGGCGGTATGTACTAGAAACGAAAAGTATTAGGTATGAAAATGCATGAGAACAAAAAACTTTGAAGCTTTATTACTCAGAATTTTCTTTTTTGCACTTGTACCCTTATGCTTTTAAGCCCCTCAATTGTTTTTTAATAAATAATTAGTAATAGGTAAATTAGACATGCTTTTGTTTGCCAACTTCCTTGTTTCGTTCTTTTAGCTCCATATTCCATATCATTTTTTTATAAAAAACATATTTTTGTCCATCCTGAAAAATTTAATTTTATGGACTGGACTCATGCCCTTTTCGCAATGACTGCTTCAATTGTGAATAAGTATGAAATTAATCATAGCTTCAGTTTTTAATGTTTTGTGACATACAAGTTGATTCTGGACTTGGTTGTCTTTAAAGATCTATAGTAAAATTTTATGGCCATCATTTTTGTAGAACATTTCATCCCAGTCCCCGCAGTCAGCCGGTAGAGCCTTGAAGTTTAAAAAAAAAATTGATATTGTTTTATAGTGTTATTAACAGGACTCGGACTTTCATGCAAATGCATGTTTTTTGTGGTGATAGATAAAGAGGTATTGACTAATTATCTATGCAAATCAGCAAATTTTAAGTAGTTTGGCATCGATTTGTAGTTGCATATTTTTGCATATTTTGGCAATAAATGCATATATTTAGAGTAATAAAAATTTTGTAATGCATATTTCTCGATTTTCTTTCGATTTCAGTTCCTATTTAGTGCCTTTCTGGCAACCATTAATTTTCAGTTGCCCACTGGAACGCAACTAAAGTTCGGTTGCATCAAATAATAGACCAAATTATGTTTGTTTTATGTTTTTTTTCTCTTATAATCATAAAAAAACTAAAAAAAATATTTTCATATTATTTTAGTTTGGGTACTTTGTTCGTAGGAAAATGCCTATTTTTGCGCATATTTTTCATTTTTAGGTGCATTTGCTAAGCGCTTATAATCAATTTTTAGTTGCATGAAGGTCCGATCCCTGGTTATTAACATTTTCCATATGTATGAAGATGATCCTTAATTTGCTCCTATCCTTGTTTTCTTTTGGAATTACATATTTATATTTTTTGTGAACGCTTTTGTGATTTTTTTATTACATAAAATTTTTTTTGTGTTAAATCAAACAATATATGATAAAAATTCTTTAAGATCACTGGTTTTTATTTGGAAAAATGATTAAAGAAATATTTCAAAGTAAACGGCAACTCTTCTTTTAATCATTAAACATTTTATTTTACATTTTTCCCTTTTTCGATATTTTTGGGAAAGGAAAAGATAACAACAATAACATGCCATAAACAAATAACAATAGAAGCCAAATAGCCATTTCGTTGATAATTTATTGAGGTTGTCAAATAAAACAATTACAGTGCAACTGGTGTTTAGCTGAACAATAAGTGTCTAACCCATAACCAGAGGTCACTCACATTCACATTTTTGTTTTGGAGCAAACCAGTAATGATTATGACTGCTTGGAAACGTAACCATAAATTAATGGAAGAAATGATATTTTAAGTTTAGATTTTTTTATTCTATTTTGTTTCTATAGTTCTTTTATAGAGGAAACTATAATTCACTTACTCATTAGCAATCAGGTGCAATCGAACATTCAATGAATAGAGAAAACTATTAAAAGACTTATATCACACTTTCTTTCTACTGCGACTACTACATTTTATAAAAAAAAACCTTTTGTTAATTGTTCTAATTGTTATTAAGGCAATGTTGCAGTAGCTATCATTAATTTTTGTTCCTTGTGTTTCTCTTGACAGTCTGCCTAAAGTTGGTTACACCATAAATAAACTACTACGACATTCTATTGTTAAAAAAAAATTTTTTTAGAAAATGAAAAATTAAATTGTTTAAGTGTTATTTTTAATTATTTCTATAAAAAAACAACTTACTTGATGTTGCGTTATTGAAAATAAGCAGGAAGGAAGTATGTATCACCATACTTTTACCTTGCTGCTATCCTTTTAAATATCAAGGACTTTCTTCCCACAGTGAAACCTAACAATTAGTTCTTATTGCAGGCTACGATTTCATTTCATAGCTTGTCAACATTTCAATAGTTATTTTTTGTTTAATTTGCCAAATTAGGCTACTCTACTCGTATTGGCAAAGTAAATTGTGAGAAAATATAAAAAATGTTTTGGTTTTGAAGTCTTAGGTGGTCCTCATGCACAAGTTCATTTCAGCCAACATCAATCATTACAGCAAAATAATAAAATGAATTTGGTCATTTTGAATAGAATACGCACAAGAATAACTAGAGCTTGATGATATGTAATTCCTTTTAATATATATAAGAGAGGAAGTCATACACAAAAAATAACTAAAATACGATTACAATAACGAAAAGTTTAGATTTAATTAATTTCCGTGTTAAAGTTCAACTTACGATGAAAATTGCATGTATATTCAATTAGTAAACTTCGCGTTTTCTAGCTAGAAAAGTTTGTTTTTCATCACATGAGTACACAGAAAAAAATAGACAAGAATTATGTTCAATAAAACCATTTTATTGAAAAAAAATATGAATTTCAATAACATTTGTTTTTAACTTAATACAATATTTTGTTGTATGTATTTCTTTCTCATGCAGGTTATTTCTTTTCTTTTCATACATAAGTATTGTTTTATCTTACAAGAAAATAAACGAGATATGGCTCGACTGTAGAGAGCATGCCTTACGTCCGGGAAGCCCGGGCTCGTATCCCAGCCATGTTTATTATATATTTTTTTCTTTTGAAATAATTTTGTTCTCAATATAGCGGAGTTCTTTATAACAGGAAATTGGAAAAAAATATTGAATACTGGGATTTTTGTAATCAAAAAACGAAACTTATTTTTTTCTGTGTAATTCATTCAATTGCGGAGTTAATTAGAATTACACTATACAACAAAATCAAAATTTCTTCAAAACTAGCGAGGTTATAACGAGTGATTGTGGTAGGGGACACCTAAAACATATACATACATACATATACGTTTATCGGCATTGCGAAAGTTTTCATCTGGGACTCATTTTAGGTGGAGATAAACTTCTACCCGTTTTGCATATAGTGACTCGGTATAGGAATTCTTGTAAAACTTACGTTTAAAGTACATGATGAGTTCAGGACTTTTATGTAAAACACCTTGAGGAATATTTTTGTGGAGCATTTTAATGCTCCAACTCTTCGTTGTATGGGTCTTTTTGTCCCTTTCTTAAGAAAAGGCCCAAACAAAACTCCCCTTCCTCCCCTAGATTGTTCTACAAAAATATTTACCGGTGTTTAAAAAACTGCAATAATTTTCATTTCATTTGATTTTGCATTTGCTTTCGCTTTTGAAATATACAACTGCTTGGCTATAAGCACAAGAGAATAATTGTGCTGGCATAAAATGATAGCTTATGGGGAAGAGATAGTTTTTGGTTGGCGTAATTTTTCAACCAGCTACAGCATTAGCAGCACAAAACTAATACATGCACTCCTTGCAAAATCAAATGAATGCAAAATACACTGATACACACACAAACTGTGTGTACGTATATAAAAATTGTGCTCGTGTGACTACCCTCCTTCAGTAAGCGGAAAAGAGCTCTGAAGAGATTGACGAAACGTCAGTTCAATCCTCCGTACGGTCAAAATTTTATTTGTCTACATGCTTTACATTTATCTCTAAATAAAAATATGATTTAATTGAAAAATTAAATTAAAACCTAACTTAAGCCAAAATAATTAAAAAAATTTTTTTCCATATAAACCCATACAGTTCGACCAAAACTCATAAATTTCTGCTAATTTTACGTACAAAATATTTTGAGTGAACTTAGTTATTTTAAAAAAAATTTTTCCGTTGAACAGTGCTATTTTATTAATTTACTCCCATAAATAATCTGCCACGTTTCAAAATTGTCATTCCCTTTTTAGGGTTCCGTACACCAAAAGTGTAAAGGAACCCTATTGTGTTCACTACGCTGTCGTCTCTCTGTCTGTCCGTCAGTCACAGCCTGTTTTCTCGAGAACCATAAGAGCTACGGATCTGCAATTTACACAGAACATGTAAAACTTTGGCCGCTACAACAACAAATATATGTTACTAATGTAATATACAGACACTTACACTCTAAAATATTACTTCAAATTTACGATCATATATTGTCTAAATTTGTGCTGAAAATTTCTCCATGTGTAAAATTACATCGATTTTGTAGTTAATTTATTAAAGAAAAAACCTTTCAATTTAAGCATATTTAGTCCAAGTGGAAAAACTGTAACATAAAGTATAATACGGCTATGGCTGAATGGTAGATACGTCAGACTACCAGTCGATTGGCTACGTGCAGCTTAAAACCGCGACCTCGGTTTTAAGCTGCACGAAGCCAATCGCTTTTTTTAGTAAAAACATTTTGTTGAAAAATAATGCGTGTGTAATTTTACGTCGATAATAATCTGTAAAGTGTTGCCGACTCTTATCGACCTAATTTTCAACAAAAGTGTTTTAGAGTGTATATATGGACACTTAAAATTTTCAGAGTTTGTGTTAACTAGTGTAGTCTGTAGAATAAACTAAAGCAATTAACGCTTATACTTAAAACAATAAAAATTAAAGGGTGTTCTATCAGTTAATGTAATTTTGACTATGTAATTTAGACAATTTGCTGTATCTTGGAAGCCGTATTTGGAAAACTCTAGAAATTTTAAAAACCGCTAATATTAACAAATTCCAAAATAAAAAATGCTAAAACGAAAAATCGTCAAAATGAAAAAAGCGCTTAAAAAAAAGCGCCAAAATAAAAAACACTCCAACGCAAAAAATCACACAAAAAAACAAACAAACTGAAAAAAGGCATCAAAACGAAAAAAGCACTAAAACCTAAAAAAATCGCTAAAACTAAAAATATCGCCAAAAACGAAAAAATCGCCAAAAATGAAAAAAATCACCAAAACGAAAAAAAGTGCCAAAACAAAAAAAAGCGCCAATGCTAAAAAAGCGCCTATGATAAAAAAAATTGCCAAAAACCGACAAAATCGCCAAAACGAAAAAGGTGTCAAAACCGAAAAAAATTGCTAAAACTAAAAATATCACAAAAAACCCAAAAAAATTCCAAAAACAGAAAAAAGCGACAGAACTGAAAAAAGGGCCAAAACTAAAATAAATCGCTAAAACTAAAAATATCGCCAAAAAGCGAAAAAAGCGTTAAAACAAAAAAATCGGCAGAAAACAAAAAAATTGCAAAAAACAAAAAATTGCAAAAAAACGAAAAAATTATAAAAATGAAAAAAGCGCCAAAAACAAAAAAAAATCGCTTAATTAACAAAATAAACTTAATAAATAAAAAAAAACTAAAATTAAACGAAAAAGTAAAACGAAAACATTTTCAAAACGAGAAAAAGGGCAAAAATGAAATGCGGTATATGTGTATTTGTACGGAACCCTTCGTGTGCGAGCCAATGTCGCACTTTACCGAATTTATTTGTATAGAACTAGCAAAATGTTTGGTTTGTCCTGCTACACTGGCAACTTAGCTGTTTGCACGTCTAGGCTGGTGGGCATGGGTGGTGGTTCGTTGCGGTGATTTCGTACGCACAAATATCTCGCGACACATTATTTGTGTCATCACACTTACATCCTCTGGTAGACCCTGGTGTTCCAGTCTACATTTTCCCTCCCCAAACCATGGTAGCCTCTGAAGGTATAGGGTTACCCCTAATCTACATCACCTCTTAATTTCAAAGTTTAGGAATTTCCGTTTGTGTTATTTTCATTTTAAACTGACACTTATTTATTAAATTTAAACCTTTTAACATTTTTTAGTTTTGGAAGCTGTTTTTTGTGCTTAAAAAATTACGAGTATTATTAAGAAAAATCAATAATAAATAAAATATAATTTTTACGAGGCATACAAACGAAGCATATTAATTTGCACTTCACATTCGCTTGTGTGTCTCTCAGCCTTAATCCTAAATATTGAAATAATTTCCAAAAAAGTTAGCTCATAATAAAGTAATCGATCTGAATATCCTGAATCGGCATTTTGCATTTCATCTAGTTCAATGATTTTTTTTGACTTTTTGAAAACTACCGAAAAAATTCCAATAATATGTGATCACTTTTTTGGAAATACACATAACTTTTTTTTGTTGAAAATTTGTTGTATGTTGTATGTTGTCTATACTCTACTCTGCTCTTTATCTGGTGACTTTGTTTAAGCACTTTAACTGATTGGTGGCTAAGACATTTTCCATAATACATAAAATTTTTTTTCTTCGATTGTGTTATGGGACCAGAATGTATAGTTAAAAACCAGAAGCGTAACGAAACAGATAGAGTGTGCAGAGATATGATCGAAATATATTAAAAAAAAAAACAATAACCAACAGCCATGATAATAAAAACAAAATGAAATAAAAAGATTCCAGATAAAATAAATCGAATAAATACATTTGGAAATAAAAAAAAAAATCACAAAAAAGTGGCAAGAAGAACGAACATGCAAACAAACAATTCAGCAGTATTTTGTTTGTATGTGGTTAAGGGAGTATATTCTTTTTATACTCGTACTAGGATGCATGCACGCACGCGCACATAATTAGAGTTATTTCCACTTATAGGCGTGTTGCTTAACAAATTTGTTAAGAGCTCCAGTAGAGAGCGGTATCTTTTGGTCGAAGCAAACAATATTTGTATTGAATGTGCAAATGTATATGATTGTGGTTGTACCTTTGAACCATTCGACAGCAAGCAGAGAAGCTAAGAAGGATCATTTACTGCATATTTAAAGAAGTGGAAATTTTAGTATTTAAGACGAGACTGACTAACTAACTGATTGTCATATAGGCGACAAAGGCTTCTTCTCTTCTTTTAATCAGCAGGAATGAAGCCAACAACAAATTTAAACGTCCGCTGATTTCACCAACGCCGTGCAGTCTCGCAAGTTTTGATATTTTTTCCTTTGGAAGTTTTATTTTACTTGTTTGTTAGTTGAAAGGTGTATGTATGCCTTTGAGGCCGCAAAACGTTGTGTGGTGGGGCATTGAAATGACCATGTCAGGAATGTCCATAAATTTCATAAGCAAATGAAAAGGAACTGCCTTTTTTCACCTGAAAAAATGAATATAAATTAATGTTGCACCATGGGATCAAAGAGAAATATAGGGAAATTTTAGTGTGAAATTCAATTAATACGACTTAGAAAAAAAGACAGCTCAAAATCGTAAGGGCTTTAAGATTGCTTCACTTGGTGCAGTAGTTTTGAAATATGCACATGCTTAGCTATTTGTTAAAATGCTTATTGACAATTTTTTTAAATGTCCATCCCATAGTGCAATGACAAAAAATTTTTAGTGTCATCATCTTACACTCGACCGAACAAAACGATAAAAAGGGAATAAACTTTTTTATTTGTGCAACATTATTATTCGATAAAAATTATAAGAAACGATCATAGCGTTCAGTGGTGTGTGTACATATAAAGTAATATGGTGGAAGAATGACAGCCAGCAGCAGCAAAAAAATAAAAATAAAATAAAAAAGAGAAATACTCAGCTTCTTACAAAGGCTAGAATGCCGACAGTAAGTTTTGGTGTGTTTATTTCAGTTGCTTTTCTTTTTGGAGTTGACCATTTAATGCGTTCGATGGTCATAATGCAGTGACAGTCTAAAGGTGTGGTAACTGCCGAAAGGCTGTCGTTTTGACTAAATGACTGACTGTAGCTTATATTTTGGGACAAAAATAACAACCTATTAAATGAACACACAACACTGACTGACTCACCTGAGTGTTTTTTTTTTGTAAATCAATAGGGAGCTCTAAAAAAAATCTTATGATCTAAAAAATAAAAGCTAAATAAGATTTCGATCGACCTCCTGGTGCAGTAGCATTTAACATCTGTTCTTGTTGTTTACTTACTGCATATAGTAAGTAGAGTTTTATGTGTATTTTTGTGTGAGTGTATATCTGTGTATTTTGTGATTTTGGTTGTGCTTAATCAAATATGTACAAATATGTAGGTATGTATGTTTTGTGTATTGTAAGTAAAAAAGAAAAAGGTTCTACCATGAAAAATAATATGTAGTAAAAATAAAAAGCAAATAAGTCACGAGAAAATATTTCCCGCATAATAAATTATCGACGTGCATTGAAATGTGGCTTAATGCGCTTCTGTGCAACGCTCTAAAGCTCTCCATCGTCACAAAACATTCACATTCACTCATAGAATATGCTCCCCACAAACTGCCGTTGTTCGTTTTTTTTTGTTGCTTGGTTTTGTTGCATGTATATTCATATTTATCCATCTGTGCTCCCTGATATCAATGTGTGTTGCATAGTTCTGTGTGTGTTGTATAATTCTGACCACATGTAATAAATACAAACGAATACATGCATGGCCAGGAGCACAAGTATATCCTTGCTTCAATATTTAAATATTTTACTTTTTGTGCATATTTTCAAATTAAAAGAAGTTCCCCCAAAATATTTTAGCTATGTCGCACCATGAGTCCAATTTGAAAAAAAAGGTAATGAATCTGTATCTTTGAAACTTGCGGTCCGATTACAAAACGATATATGTAAAAATCACACAGGAGGACTTGAGCTTTAAGAATGCTGAAACTTGGACTACCGTGTTGAAACACACGGTGAGCTACAGGGTGTCAAAATTGACTACCTCGGGCATGAAAAACCTTATTGGCCTTATAATTTTTACAAATATTACCATATTTTATTAAATTCAAACTTATTGTAAAGCTTATAAATAGACGAAGAAATTACCTTTGAAATGAGGGTGAAAATTTTCAAAATTTTGCTAAAAACGGATCTTAATTGTTGGACGTTTTTCTCAAGAAATTTTCAGAACTAAAAATTATCTTTTTCCATATTTCAAAAGAATAGACTTCAAAAATGACTGCAGTTGAAATTTTAAATCGATTAAAGCACGTACGCTACATCCAGCATTGGACGAATATAGTGAATCTTTCTACGAAATTCTAAGCTAATCGCTTAAAAAAAAATTATGCCAATACACAGAAAAGAAAAATCAATCCATGCGTACTTAAATTAATCCCAAGCGGTGTCAAAAGTACTGTTATTCCGGTTTTCCTGAAATGAAGTGCAGAAAGATTGATTCAAGTCGGAATATTCAAGTGTAAAATACTCAATTCTAGTCTGATTAGGTTTTATTCATTTAGAAAAATTCTTATTTTAAGTACGAATATGTTTATAAACTTTATACACAATCGTACTCGTACTGTGTTGGTGTTTGTTTGCTTGATGATAGCCACAAATCACTGATGTCCTCTTGTTGTTGTTTATTTTCATTGCTCGGGCATAGCCGAAAAGTATCTGACAAACGTCGTATTACACGCTAGATTCAAGCCCGCTTTATACTTGAATCAATCATGTGACATACTTGAATCAATGTCGCCGTGTACTTGAATCAAGCCCGAATCAGTACCCATATTCTGTAGCTAATGTGTGAACTTTTCAATGCGAGTAAATTGTTATCATCCTGTAGAACACAGGGTGAGTAACAGAAAACTTAAATTTTCTTTGTGGCTAGAAGAAAAGATTTTCTAAAAGTAGTAAAATTTTCAGAAGCATATTGAAGGAATTCACAAGGTAGCCCTAAGTATTCTAACTGTTGTAGGTACTAACGTTATACAATAGTTGTGTGTTTGTTGTTGATATTCTCAATAAAAAAATATAATATGACACTAAAACTTATGTATACATATATGTTTTTAAGGTGTGCTATGTGTTCAGCTGAATAGTTTTCGCATAAAGCCGATTCTATTTTGAATTTTAGTTTTTGTATTTTTATTGTATGTACATAAATATTTTTTATTTAATACTTTGATGTTTAATTTTTGAAGTTTTGTCGTCTTTAGTATTTGAACATATGAGAGGGTATTCAAATACGTCCTATTTGAAATGTTGTACTATGTTAGTATCTATGACATTAGTACACCTTGTGAATTCCTTAATTATTTACCAGCATGAAAATTGTACTAAACTACATTTCTCCATTTCTTTGCTATTTATTAAAAAACATAAGGGTCTTTTTAAGTTTAAAAAATGTTGATGATATATTCAACGGAAATTTTTTATGAACGTTTAATTCCAAAAAAAAATATATGTTAAGGAAATGTTAAAAGCCTAATTTAAGACAAAAGTGTATGCGTAATATGATAGTCTACTATCATATTGCTCATACGTTGCGTATTTTTTTTAGTGAATTCAATTGAATATAATACAATTTTATTTACTTTTGAAAATCAATTATATACATATTTATTACATATCACAAATAAGTGCATTTTAATATATTGTGCGAACCAGAGCTGTAAAAAATTGCCATCCATTTTGATTGCAATCAAAATGATTTCAACCAAATTGATTTCATTCATTGATTTCAAAATGATTTCAGATTTCAAACTGAAATCATGTCAAGATTGCAATCTTTTGTGATTGCAATCATTTTGAAATCATTTTTTTTTAAATCATTGATTGCAATCAATTTGATTGCAATCAAATTTTGTTGAAATTTTTTTGTTATATAAGACCAGCAATCAGGGGATGACCCCTACTCATGCAATGCATCGTGCCGGAATGCGGAAAATTGGTTGTGGGAAGGAGGATAGAGGGAGTAGTGTTTATGGACATTCGATTTGAAACTTCCAACATTGAAAGTGGCGGGAAAGACCTCTGCAAGAAGCTTATTCCACATACGGACTGTTCGGCCAAAGAACGAATTCTCTCTGTAATGCGTAGTGCGATTTATTTGTGTATCGACCACAAAGGGATGTGCTCTTAATGAAGAACGCGTTGTTCTCAAAAAAGAGCGGGTTTCGGGAACAAGTTCCCTTATTTCATCAGAGCACATTCCATTGTAGTAGCGATAAAACAACGGAATACACCCTACATTGCGTCGATGCTCCAGCGAGTCAATAGAGTTGGCTACCCTACTGTCGCCGATGAGCTTCTTCGTCCTCTCTTGTACGCGCTCGAGTAACTTCAAAATAGACTTCGAAGCACCGGACCATACATGAGAGTTGTATTCCATTTTCGGTCGGATGTAGGTGGTATAAATATTAAGGAGATCAGATGGAGTGAAGTACCTTTTACACCGTCTTAAAAAACCGAGGCACTTGAATGCTTCTTTTGAGACTTGCAAAATGTGATCAGTCCATCGAACGTCACACTTAATTTTCATGCCAAGAACATCAAGAGCATCTGATTCCTCAATACTTACATCATTCATAATTACAGATGGAGCAGCAAGTTCGGTCATGCGTTTGTGCGTGAGCATACTGCACTGGGTCTTACGAGCATTGAAATCGACCCTATTTGCACGACCCCATTCAGAGATTGTTACTAGATCGTTATTAAGTGTAACATTCATAGCTTGCCTTATGGCCCCAATCTCCGACAGGCTTGACCTAGCAGTGAATGAATATGAATGGCAAATGCTGCTATCATCTGCAAAAGAGTAGATAGGATTGAAAGTTTGACATAGAAGATCATTAAGAAAAATAAGAAATAGGGTAGGAGAAAGAACGGAGCCTTGTGGTACCCTTGAATTAATCTTGAGCTCGTTTGATGAGATCCCATCTATAACAACTCGTATAGTGCGATCCCTGAGAAAGCTCGATATAAATCGAGAGAAGTCATTACCGACACCAAAAGCAACAAGTTTTGAAAAAGAACTCTATCAAACACGCCTTAGAGATATCCAGATCCATCACCTTACTCTCGCCAAAATGGTGTATAGAGTAACACCATTTTTCCGAAAGGAATGCCAGTAAGTCACCCGTAGAGCGTCCTCTATGAAAGCCATACTGGCGGTCGCTGAGTAAACTGTTGGACTCCAAATACTTCACAAGATGGAAATTAACCATACTTTCCATCACTTTGGAAAGTGCAGAACATATTGCGATTGGGCGGTAATTTTCAGGGTTACTAGCCTCTCCATTTTTAGGGATTGGCGTTACATTGGCAACCTTCCAACACGATGGGAACTCACCAGCATGGTACAAAGTGCTGAAGAGTGTTGCCAACGGACCAGTGCTGGAATACCATCCGACCCAGGAGACTTATTTATGTTGAGATCCGCTAAAACCCTTTTGACTGCACGCGCTCGAAAAAATATCTTTGGCATAGTTACAGATACTCTATCAATCGCGGGCAGTGGTTGATTGGTTTTGCGGCAAGTGAGAATTACTTGCAAATAATTCAGCCAAAAGGTTAGCTTTATCAGCCGGGTCAGTGAATATATGGAATATATGAAATCATTTGATTTCAATCAATTTCCCTGAAATCACTACTGTAGTGTAAGTCCAACAAAATTGTATAAAAAACGTACCAAAACGTAGGTTAGTTAGCCAGTTCATGGAGTTTTTTTTAATTATCAGAGTAAGCTTTATTTCTAGAAAAATTTGCATCATTTGAAGAGAACGATAATTTTGATTCTGATTTAATTTTGAGTGCAATCTTTGGATTTCAATCAAATTTGCAAATTTGATTGCAATCAATTAATATAGAAATTAGTTTAAAACAAATGATTGCAATAATTTTTATTGAAATGATTTCATGATTGCAAATTGAAATCATGAAATCAAATTTACGATTTTGATTGCAATCAAAAACTAGCAATCATTAACATGAAATCATGTAATTGCAATCAAATTGATCGCTTTCAGTACTGCCATAGTTTTTCATTGAAGTGCCGGGAACTCCTGGGATTTTTGACTCAAGTCATAGAAATTATTAAAGGTAATAGCGCATACTCATAAACAAATTATACTTTAGAAATTTAAAACCAGTATTGATTGCCATACAAAATACTGGTTTTAAACTCTTGTTTTGACTATAAGTTTGGAGCATATTTTTTTAATTTTAATCTCGACAGGCACTCAAAATCAACGTAATCATTATGTTGGCCACTATTGTACCCACATATAATTTTTTCTTTCTTTCAATAAACCACAACGTTTACTTTCAATACTGACCCGTAAATGATACACAAATTGATACTCATTAATAAAAAGAAATGAAAAGCATAAGAAAACAGGGAAAGGAAAGAAAAGCTGGCTAAAGTGTGTGTATAACACCAAGTAGCCAACAAAAGACATAAAGAATTTATTTAAATGAAGTGAACAATGCCATCATCATCGCAGTTCCTACACAATCTCTAAGTCTCTAAATGCTGAATGCACTTAATATTGCACAACTTGAATAAAAATAACAAAACTAAAATAAAAATGAAAAATGCATTTCAATATTCGATTCATGCTGCCAATATTTGTACTAATGGTTTAAAATAGACAACAGGGGGTCATCGCCTCAATTGATTCGTTTCGCTACTTTAAACGGGTTGTCTAAGACAACATAAATAAAAACAGATAAAACATGTACGATTTATAATATTTTAGTGCTAGTATGATTACTATTTTAATGCAGTGGGAGTTAAAAGTAATATGTGACTAACTAATCAAAGATTTTTCAAAGAGAGTGTATTAAAAATACTAATTGTAAAGAGTTTACTAATGAGGGAAGGTCGATGTTGACACTTTATGGCGACCATGTTGTGGCGCCTGTCAAATCTTTTATTTATTATAAACGGCATTATGTATAATGAAAAATTGGCATGAAGTTAGCACAAGTGGCAAAATTGAAGATGGTCTTAACGAGTTTTGTCACACAATTTTACAGTAAAATTAGCGCTAGAATGTAATAGTGAGTTAAAAATACACTATGCGCCGATTTTTAATGCCAAATTGTATGGAGGAACTCGTTAAGACCAAGTTCAATTTCGTCACTTGTGCTAACTTCATGCCAATTTTTCATAATACATAATGCCGTAAGTCGAGTTAAAACAAAAGAAATTACTTTGATTCAATATGATTTTTCGTATTATTTCAGTATCAACTTCATTTTGATTTAACTGTACTGGAATATTAAATCAACATGAAATATAGTTAATTCAAAAGGAAAAATTTTCTTTCAAGATTATTGTAAATCATGTTGATTTAACATGAAACACCTATGAAGCAAAATCACTACCGACAAATGTTAAGTTAACATATTTTCGACGATTTTACATGGACATTTTTCTGTGTGTAGTGCTAACTTCATGCCAATTTTTCATTATACATAATGCCGTAAAGGGCATAATACACAATCAATCAGCTTGATGTCAGATTCGTGTACGTGTGCTTGACGAAAAATCAAAACCAAGTAGATTTTCCATCAAGCGTCGTCGGTGTCACGTATACTAACGAAATTTCACACATACTATTACCACGCTTGTCAAGCTTGTTGACTGTGTATATTGCCCTTAAGTCTCTGGACAGAGAAGAATCATGTTAAAACGAAAAAAACGTCAAATGAGAAAGACTTTGCAGCAGACTTGGCTCTGCAATGTTTGCTGGTCAAGTTTGAGAAAAAAGAAATTTTCTTATCGACATTCTGGGTAGTGATGTCAGAGTTCATTCACCAATAATGGCTAAATGTAGACAAAAAAGAAATGGCTAAAAACTAGCTAAGAAATGGCTAAGCGATATCGAATGCCAAAATCATGAGTACTAAACAAAAATAAGAAAGAAATTCATATATTATTTTTTACCGGAAAGATTTTTTCAATTAAATAAACCCCTATCGATTGTCATCATTCCGCCCATCGAAGTGTTTTCTTTTTATTAGCAAACACTTTTTTCAGCGATTTTTGAAAAATGTTTTTGGGTATAAATTATGAATGCAAGTATTTCAGAAAGCTACACCCCTGTTTCTGAATTGTATTTTTGCCGCCTATCGATTGCCATTATGCTCTCACCGCACACAAAAAAAAAGGAATGTAAAATCCACAGCCGCAATTTTGATTGGAAATCATATTAAATTTACAAGAAATAATTTGTCGTTTGAGTGTGTTAGTGTTTATTTGCTTTGTTCATTGCTACAATTCACTGTTCTGCTTAGTTGTATGACTTGTTGTTGGTTATTCTTACATGTGTCGTCTATGTAGACAACAAAAAACGAATTACCAGCGAAAATTTACTGCTGCTGGCTCAAAATTACCATTGTTTCATATTAATTTTAAACGGAAAATTATTAATCTAACCTTAAATCATCGTTAAAACAATTTTGTTATAAACGTTAAGTTTCATTTTCAATCGACAAGACTATAACTTTCATTTCAAATAAGTTTTATGTTAAATAATCATTTAAATCATGTTGAATTAAAATTAAATTCATTTTACATACGGTGGTATTTATTTAGTGTATAAGTAAAGAAAAGTTTGAAGCTGTTGTGGCTGCAGTGGTTAGTGCGTGGACTATCATGCAGGTGGCACGAGTTCAAATCTTGGCTGGGGTAGTCAGCTACAACGCAAAGTTTTCTGACGACTATCACGTAAGTAAAATAATTAATAAAATAGCTACTTTAAATTCATGTTGTTTCAGCTTGATATAACTTTAATGCAACATGATTCTTCGTGTTGTTCCAATATCAAATTCACGTTGTTTCAACTTGAAATAACTTTGATTCAACATGATTCTTCGTGTTGTTCCAATATCAAATTCACGTTGTTTCAATTTGAAAATACTTTGATTCAATATGATTTTTCGTAGTATTTCAGCATCAACTTCATTTTGATTTAACTTTACTGGAATATTAAATCAACATGAAATATAGTTAATTCAAAAGGAAAAATTTTCTTTCAAGAATATTGTAAATCATGTTGATTTAACATGAAACCCCTATGAAGCAAAATCACTACCGAAAAATGTTAAACTAACCTGGTTTTCGACGATTTTACATGGACATTTTTCTATGTGCGGTGATTTGTACATTTATAAACGAAACACTTTTTGGTGCTGTTTGCAAATTTTCAAAAGTTTGCTGGGTATAACCTCTGAATGCAAATATTTCAGAAAGCGACAACCCCCTCTTCTGAATTGTATTTTTCCCCCTATCGATTGTCATTAGCTGTTATTGTGCTCACAGAACTTTTTCTTTTTATTAGCAAAAACTTTTTTCAGCGATTTTTGAAAATGTTTAAAAAGTTTGCTGGTTATAACTTCTGAATGCCAGTATTTCAAAAAGTATCAATCCACGTTTCTGAATTCCATTTTTACTTCCTATCGATTGCCAATATTGCGCTCACCGAAGATATTTATTTTTATAAACGAAACACTTTTCGGTGATTTTTGCGAATTTTTAAAAAGTTTGCTGGGTATAACTTCTGAATGTTTAAACGAATAAGAATGTAAAAAATGTTTACCATTTTACCAAAGCTTATTTTTTTCTGATGCGTGCGAAAACAATAACATATTACTCTGTTGTATTTTTGGTAGTAAGTAAGTGTTCTTTTGTTGTGAGTTTAAATTTTTTATGAAAAATTTCATGTATGAAAAAATTGCAAAAAAAAATAAATTGCTAGCTTAAAATAAAAGTGGTTAAAAATGGCTAATTAACTTTTTTCTGGCTAAATGGGATGAAAAATATCAAAATTTAGCTAAATTGGCGTCACTGATTCTGGGACAGGCAGTTATTGTTTTATTTATCCAAACCGTTCTCGAGTTATGGTGAAATATATTAGCGCGACCGCCCCATTTCGGGAGTTATATTAGTCATGCCAATAAACAGAGAAAGCTTTAGAGCAGACTTGGCTCCACTGGCCAAATTCGAGAAGGACGTCGTCACTGTCAACGGACAACGCTACAGATCATCATGATCAGGGCTCGGACTTTCATGCAAATTCATGTTTTTTGTGGTGATAGATAAAGAGGTATTGACTAATTATCTATGCGAATCATGAAATTTTAAGTAGTTTGGCATCGATTTGTAGTTGCATGTATTTTCTTATTTTGGTGGTAAATGCATATTTTTGCATATATTGCAATAAATACATATGTTTTGAGTAAGAAACATTTTTTTAATGCATATTTCTCAATTTTGAAAAAAAAAATATTAATAGGCCGATTATCGATGGCAACCTAGCCTCAGTTGTGTTGCCAGTTGCTTAAAATGATACTACTGATGGCAACTGCCAATTGAGAGCCGTCAATATCAGTTGCTCTTTAGTGCGTTTCTGGCAACCATGAATTTTCAGTTGTCGACTGGCAACGCAACTAGAGTTCGGTTGCATTAAATAATAGACCCAATTATGTTTGTTTTATGTTTTTTTCTTTAATAATAATAAAAAAAATAAAAGAAAATATTTTCATATTATTTTAGTTTTGGTATTTCGTTCGCAGGTATATGCATATTTTTGCGCATATTTTTCATTTTTACGTGCATTTGTTAAGCGCTTAAAATCAATTTTTAGTTGCATAAAAGTTCGAGCCCTGATCATGATATTTTAGGGGGTACAAAAAGCACTTTTCATTTTCATATGCGAGACCTAAAAAGGTCTGAGGTATAGCTTTACAGATTTGTTGCAAACATGTTAATAATATAAATTTCGAATTGTTGCACTTACTAGCAAAGCATTTCAAATAAATGCATCTGCATGTGTATACAAACATTAGTATAAAACTAATTTAAGACTGGATATTTGTTTTGAAACCTGTCAATCAACCTCTTTTGCTTTTCTTTCTCTTGCCCTATTGAACTGACTACTGGCTAATAAAGAAAAAAAAAACAAATACAATAGAAAACTATAAACTGTTTCACTTATTAGTTTGTTTTTATTCTCATTTACCGTTATTATTATGAGCAAAAAAAATCTCTTGACAGAAGGTTTCAAACTCAATTTTTAAAATTTTCAAACAATTACTTTCAAATTCATTTGCTTTTGACCTTTTTTCTATTTGTCTCTATTCAAGTTAAAGGGCTCTTCAATGTCCTTAGTCTGTCTGTCTGTCTGTCTACATTGTAAAATCCCTACATTTGTGTCTATATTATAGGGCATTCATTATATGATGTGCAATATGATCGATCCCTTTCATCATATTTGTTGTTTGGCCATCAAATTTCTATTTTTACTGATTTTAAATGTTTTTTCAATTTTTTTTATTACATTTAATTTTTGCTTTGTGTTGACGAGTAGTTGAATCTCATATTGATTGTTTTATTGCTGCTTTGTCTTCGAAACTACAAACCTACATACATATGTACATATTTTAAGGCTTTTCAAATATGTAGTTAGATACACAAAATGTACATAGTCCTCGTTTTTAAGTCCTGCATTGTAATAAGACAGAAGTGTAGAGAGTGAGTATTTAATGCAATAGTTGTGCACTGAGTTTGTATGCAGTTCCAAAGAATAGCCGGATTATCTGGGCAATAATCATAGATGTATTGAATAAAGTTGGAGAAAAAAATAATAGAAGTTTGTGCGCATTTTTATATACTTGTATTCTAGCTTATAGGCAGACAGCGCTTAAAATGAGTTTATTCGTCCATATAAAAAATTTGTGACTATAAATTTTTGTTTTATATTTTTTAGTTAATTATGAATAAAATCAAAAGTTGTGTATGGATTTTAATGAACTTTGGCTTGTTTCGTTTGGAACATATTTACCTATATACTGTTACATAAAAAATAACGGAATTTGTTATTTGTTGTTATTTTTTATTTATTTTGTTGTTATTTTTTATTTATTATAAATGATTTAAAATTTTTTTTTGGGAAATTTTTATATCATTTTTGGCACTAGTTCTACGATGTCTCTGAAACTGAGCAGGTTAGAAAACATTGTTGGTATACACAGAAAAAAATTTCATACTGAAATCGCCAAAATCAAGGTTAATTTAACATTTTTCGGAAGTGATTTTGCTTTCATAGCTGTTTCATATTAATTCAATATGATTTTACAGAACATTTTTCCTTTTTGAAATAACTATATTTCATGTTGATTTAATATTCATTCCAGTGCAGTTAAATCAACGCGAAGTTGATACTGAAATATTACGAAAAATCATGTTGAATCAAAGTTATTTCAAGTTGAAACAACGTGAATTTGATAGTTAAATAACACGATGAATCATTTTGAATTAAATTTATTTCAAGTTGAAACAACATGAAATCAATGTAGCATCTTTATTTAGACGCATATACTCGAAAGTACTCGTATGTATGTTTGTGTGTATATGCATGTATGTTTTTTTGTATAGATGTGTGTTTATATGTATGTATATAAGTATATTTGGTCGTGGCTATGTATGTACACACATATACATATACATAAGAATATACATATGAAATTCATACGAGTACATTCTACGAATACATTTGAGTACACTTTGCAGCCCTCTAATGCAAAGTTTTTCGTCTATTTACAGTTACATAACACGAACATTAAAATAAAGCACAACAAGTCACATACCAGTGCACAACAATGCATTGTAGTTATGAACAAATCAAATAAACACCAACACATTTAAGCAACTAATTATTTCTCATAAAGTTAATATGGGAGTTGGCAAAATTTTGAAGTGGTATGTTTACTTTTCCACTGTGAAAAATATTGCACGATATTTTATTTGGAAATATTGCGCCACTTATTGCATAGTATAGGTCAAAGGGACAATAATATAAGCAATAACATGTGCGAACATTTTTTATAGTTTATGAAAAAAGTAACTATGAACATTTTTTTCCTAAAATGTTGCACGGATTATTTACAGTGTTTAAAATACATGTCCAACATAAATCTGCATGTGTGGATGTGTCGTTTATGTTAGAGCTGAAAGGCTTGTATCTTATTATTTTTGACCCAATATTTTACCAGATCACGTTTTAGAGGCATCAAAAAGTCAATTTCGAAAAAATATGTCAGTTACATTACGGCTCGATATGTAAATATATTCTAGATTTCACTCCTTTGCATTCCTGGCATCCACATGAGTTCAATATTTGTTTACAAAAGAAAACCTTTATTATTCAATTGATCTACATTTCGGTATATTCCAAGCAGAATTGTTGTTAACACAATATATTGCCACCAGTCTTGAAATTAGAAATCATTTTCTTTAAAAGTCTTTCCCTTTGATTTTCGTTAAGACTTCATTCTTATTATTTTACAAATAAAAACTAATTTAAATCCGCCAGCAACAATTATTACAGCTAGTTTTTCATATGTGCAACACACTTACAAATGGGCCAGAATGAAAGGTAATAAAGATTACCTGCGTCAATCAACATTTGATTATTCAATAAAGAATACTAAACAAAAACAACAACAACACTTTAACATTTCTTAGAATTTGTATAAAGAACTTTCAACAATAATTATTTTCAACTACTTAAATCTTGAATGTGCTGATGTTTTTTGTCCCGATGAAAATTGTTCAAATGTAAATTATAAAGCCATTCATCTTAATTCCAGGGTAAAAGGTGTTGAATTAAGATGGATTTTTCGGGAATTGATTCAATAATAATCGCGGGCATGCAATAATTTTGTATGAGAATAAATATTACATGGAATGTGTTTGTAAACATTTTTAATTCAATATTTAAAGAAGGCTTTATTTGAATTGGAATTACGCATATGAGAAATAAAATAAAAAAAAACTGTTAAAATTACGTATTACATGCATATTTATTTAAAAAAAATTCTTACATTAAACTTGCATTCACGTACACTGAAAAGAATTTCTTCATAAATTCTATGATTTTTAACATTAATCTAATGAAAAACTTTATTCAATATCACGCTTCGTTGAATTACGCTAAAAATATTTCAATAAAAATTTCACGAAAGACTTCATTGGTTCAATGTAATAATTTCGCTAAGCTAATGAAATTATTTCATAATTTTAATGAAATTATTTTTACATTGTTAAATAGGCGTAACTGATTTTTTTGTATTAAGTTTTAGTAAATGCAAATAAAATAGCATATATTGCTGAAAAAAAAAACATCCCCAACTACAAAAAAACAATTAGCTAACAATAGAAAAAAAAAAAAATAAAATCGGTGGAAAAACTGCAAAACTCAATTTTTTTCCAGAATCAGGTAACTTCACTTTATGGTGAATAAAATCAATATTTATGCATCGATTTTCATGAAATAAAGCTTATTTTATTTAAATTATATGCGGCCTTCCGAGTATTTAACAAAAATGGTTAGTTTTTGCCTTTTTAGATTTTTTATAAATTTTCAAAAAGTAAAAATTTTCCATTAGCTTAACAAGTTTAGAAAATCAACAGAAAACATTTTCCAATTTTGCTTAAAGAAATATATATTTTTCATCATTGCGGACCGAATAATTCCGAAACCGTTGAGTATATAAAATAAATTCAGTAAAGTCCGACTTTATCTCGCACACAAAGGGTTCCATACGAATACACATATATGCCTCGTCGTTTTTGCCCTTTTTTCGTTTGGGCAATTTCTCGTTTTTCTTTTTTGTTTAATTTAATTTTTTTTTATTTTTAAGTTTCTTTCGTTGTTTTTGCGATTATTGTTTGTTTTGGAGCTTTTTTTAATTTTGACGATTTTTTTCGATTTTTGGTTTTTTGTCGATTTTTTGTTTAGGCGTTTTTTTGTTTGTTTTAAAGTTTTTTGTCGCTTTTTACGATATTTTTAGTTTTAGTGCTTTATTTAAGTTTTGGCGTTTTTTTCAGTTTTGTCGCTTTTATCCATTGGCGTAGCTAGGCTCTTCTGGGGGGTGCTAAACCTCCCGAAACGCTCTAGCCACCCCCTAGACATTCAAAATATTATAGTAGTTTTTATAATATAAGCGAAATTTAGGGTAAAATATGGGCTTTAGCCCCCACCCCCCAGCAAAATTTTCAGCTACGCCAATGCTTTTTATCGGTTTGGTAAGAATTTAAAATTTCGTCAGTTTTTGTAGTTAGGGTACCAAAACATATCCAAAAACTATAGTGGTACTCCTTGGAATATTTCTTGTTGCATATGTAGCTACAAATAAGATATTTACGTTTTAGCACTTTTTAAGAATTTTGGCATCGAATTTGTTAGTGCATATTTTTGCATATATTATCCTTTACAGCATTTTTTCATATTCCACATTTAGACGCATATTTTAGGAATTTTTCTAATTTTTGTGTATATTTTGCTGTTTTTCCTGCATAGTTTGGCTTCTTTAAATGTTTGTATGCATATTTACAAAAAAATCTGTTTTGTGATCGAAAAATTACAAAATTTTCCACATTAAGAACATTTTTCTTTTGCGATTTTAAATTTACTTTAATGTACCTTTTCCCAATTTCTTAAAAATTTTCTTCATTCTATTGATTTTTTTCCCATTTTATTCACAGCCTTAAAAATGTTCAATTATGTACTTTTGAAAATGAAGTATTGTCCATAAAAAAAATGTAAATAAAGTCCATGCAAATGGTACTGCAGAGAAAATATTATTTGCATAGCCGGCCTTTTCCGGGCTTAAGATTTTTCTCCTCTGGGTATGTCGCACAGTGGCTTCGCAGAGTTTAAATGTTTGACTACACAGAAAAAAATAAGTTTCGTTTTTGATAACAAAAATCCCGGTATTCAATAATTTTTTTTTTCAAATTTCCTGTGATAAAGAATTCCCCTATATTGATAACAAAATTATTTCAAAATAAAAATATATATATAAATTAAAAAATGTTGACATGGCTGGAATACGAACCCGGGCTTTCCGGACGTAAAGCATACACTCTCTAGCTGAGCCATATCCCATTTATTTTTTTATGGGATACAACTTGTTTTAAGTACTTATGTATAAAAAGAAAAGAAATAACCGGCATGGAAAAGAAATACTTACAACGAAATATTTTATTATGTTAAAGATAAATGTTATTGAAATTCATATTTTTTTAATAACATGGTCTTATTGAATATAATTCTTGTCTATTTTTTTCTGTGTAGGCAGAAAATCTTTACTATGCGAAGCCATTATTTGACATACCCATGGACATTATTTTCTTCTTGAAGTGGAAATGGTGTCCATAGACGTTATTTTCTTGTACATTATTGCACGCCAGCGATATATGTATGTAATTCGTGGTGTCAGGAATGAATATTATATAAATTATAAACGAACTGATAAAGCTTTAAGAGGATATTTTTCTAAATTTTGGGAGCATATTTTTTAGTTTTTAGTGCATATTTAATGCGCATAAAGCACATTTTTTAGGGAATATATCCGGTTTCCCTGGTGATCAGCCATACATACCACTGCCTTCCTTGTCTTTTCTGTGCGTGTACACTTTTTCTTTATATCAAGACTTTCAGTTTTGTTTTTAATAAAACATTATTTGTTCCAGTAGCAGGTGTGCATAGAGAAGTAAAAGCGACTTTTTTTTAAAGTTTTTATTGTTTTGTTTAAAACTGGGTGGCAGCTAAATACTTAAAATATTTGGTAAATATAATTTATTGCTATTTAAGAAGTTTGATTAAAGCTAAACTTAAAATTCTTTTAATATTTCAATACCTTTTGACGAATGAAAATCGTTGTTCCATTTTATTTATTTTAAGTGAGAAACACGCTGACAAATTTCTTATGTCGCATCAGGGTATTTGGTTCATATTGATGATATTTTGTTTAACAAATAAAACCTACACATTTTATTGTATATAGAGGAGTTACCGCTGTGAAGGGATTTAAGTTGTACTACTGCTACTGTATTGACTAACTGTGTAAATTTTAATTAATACAGACGCTTATTGTAATATAAACTAAAGACTTAAAATCTTCATGCTACAAATAAAAATAATGATGGCATGATGGCAATGATAGTAGCAGTACTGCTACCATGAGATACAATAAACACAGCCAGAAGAAGAAAGCCCTTCTTAGTTTCTTGATTAAGCACCGCCATAATAATAACAGCAGCAGCAGAAGCAGCCATAAATGTTCTACAACATTTATGCCTTTTTTCACAAAATATATAAATATACAAACATAATACTATAATTCTAAAAACATACTCGCACACTAGTCGAAGTCATCTTCCTATAAGCTGCACACCCAGTCAGTCAGCCAGTTATTCAGCGTGCCCGGTCAGCTTGTAGGGGTTTAAGAATGTTTCAACGATGAAATCGCCAGTAGCCTAATCCGCTGTTGTACGACTAATAACATTGTTACGATTATTTTTCTTTTTTTATTTTCATATTTTTTTTATTCTTATTTTTATTTCGTCTTTTATATTTTGTATTGGTTTTTGTGAAAAAAAGGTAATAATAAATATTAATTTTTTTCATGAACCTACCAACACTAAATGCTCAACATTCTTTGATTTTTGTTTAATAAAAAAAATCTGAAAAGCAACCTTGTGTATTGGAAGCCAACAGTAACGAAAGAAAGCCTCCTCATCTGCTGGGAATGTGTGGTGTAGTGTTAAGCGTTTTGCTGCTACTTCTCTCAGCTCATAATTTTTAGCCATCCATTTGTCCATTGTTCCATCAGCAAACAAAAGTCAAGTCATACCTACACATAAAGTCAAGTTTAGAGTCGACAAAATACCAAAAATATTCATAATGAAAAATATTAAAGAATCAAACTTTATTTTGTTTATTTCTTTTTTGTGATGTTTTCTTTACAAATCGACTAAATATTCCAATTGTTCATTTATTCCTTTTTTTAATTTGATGAACGCATATAATTTTAAATTTGTTTATGTTTGACTATTCAAGTAGTTTGATTTTAATAAACTTCACTCTACTTGTGATATTGCTTGTTGGTCTTATGATATGTAACTTGAAAACTCAGCAACGAATACAAAATATAGACAGAAAAAAATATCAGCAAACTGCAAGTAATAATTTCAATTGTTAATATGTAATTTAAATATATTTTGTTAATATAACAAATTGAGTTGTTGATACGACAAACACAGAATTTTATTTCAACAAACTGAACTAACCAAATTTTTTGTTATGTATTGTTAAAAACATTAACAATCACCATTGTTGACATAACAAATGAAAGCACACACGTAGATGATACAAAGCAAATCACGTTTTCTGTGTATTCATTATTTGCGTATTTAATAACCAATTGCTCTGTAGCTGAGAGGTAAGAACGTTAGTCTATTATTCCAGAGGTTGCCGGTTCGATTCGGCCAAAAAATATTTAGTGTTTTTCACAGACAAGCAAAAAGTCGCTTCGAGAATTATGATTGTATAAAAAAATATTGTTAATACAACATAGTTAATAGTTAAAATTTTATCGGAAAATCAACAATTCATATTGTTGATATAACAATAATCTTAATTGAAATAAATTTGAAATCAACAAAAAAATTTTAGACAATTTTTCTGATTTTCCTTTAACTTACAATTTCGTAATTGTATTTACAAAAATCGTTGTAGGTTCAAAATCAATTAATTATTTAATTAATATAACAAAAAAAATTAATTGAATTTAAAATTTTTTTCTTTCTGTTAGATTGATTGAACTAATTTTTCTTCTTTCACTGCAAGAATTTCGCTTCATAAATCCAATGAAAAAATTTCGTTACATTTTTTTTTAAATTCTAATGAAATTTCACGAATATTGTGAAAGAGTTTTATTGGAACTGCTTCATTAGCCCACATTAGTCCCCGCAGGTCTCTTATATTCTCAAAATTACTCTATTAAATATATTAAATTTATGGAGGAGGCTAGAGCGACTCTGCAGGTGGCTTAGTCCCCCCTCCCCCGGAAGGGCCTAGCTACGCCAATGAACATACCCTTACTTATTTCAACAGTTGCCAACCAAAGGCGAACAACAGAATTTGTTTTGTTGATATGATTATTTCGAACGTAGTTACTTGTGAATCCAAAATGATTATTTGGCTAATGTTCGAAACGTTTCATTCAGAAAGAATTAAGCATGCTTAATATTCCAAGGAACAAGGGAAAAACTAACTTCTACTTAATTTTTCAAAGTACACAGCAGAACAGAGTACCGCCACTTTCGGAAGCCGCTAACACTGCCATCGTCAGTGCTCACATGTATTTTGTTTATCACCACTTGTCAGGTGGCTCTGTTGAATGTGATTTCAATTCTTATATATACAACTTTTTCGTGAAAATTGAATACGAGAATTAAATCACTTTCATGTTGATATTAAACTACACTTTCCCATTGTTGCCATTGGTTTATGTTTCTTCATTCCCATTTTTCAAATTTTTTGTTCTACTTAAGGCAATCTTTTTTGGTTTGATTTCCCAACTAATTTCCAGCTAGAGCCCGAATGGGAAAAACCTCTTGGGTTTGCCACATACATTCCCAACTGGGCTCCAATATTTTTATTGGGACAATTTTTAGTTGGGATTTGGAAAAGTTATGAGGTCAACAAGGGTTTCCATGCTCAAGATAGTCAATTTTTACACCCTGTAACTCACCGTATGTTTCAACAGGGTGGTCCGAATTTCAATATTCTTAAAGTTTAACTCCACTCCTATAATTTTAAGCTACTTCGTTTTGTTATCGGATCGCAAGTTTCAAAGATACAGGTTTACTACCGTTTTTTTCCAATTGGAGCCACTGTGCGACGTTTAATAAATTAATTCTGCATAACCGGCACGGCGCACTGTTCCATTCCTTAAATATTATCGCATTCAGTTGAAGTTACATTGCGTAAGCCCTTATGACACTTAATTTTTTCCGTCTTTTATTAATCTAAGATTGAAAGAGTGAAATGGGAATATAAGAAAGAGAAGAATATACGAAATATATGTTTTGGTTTACTACTTTTTTGTTGTTTAATTTTAATGCTGCCACATATTGTTATGCACATAATAGCTAATTTGGAAAACTTAGCGCTAAAATCGCTATATTTGGGCTTAAAACTAATGAATCGACAGCACTGTAACGCTCTAAGCTCGAAATGTCAATTTTAAGTTTAAAATTTTTAGATTTTTCTTGACAGTTTAGACTTTTTAATCGATAACACACATAAAAATTCTGACATTTTGGAATTTTGTTTAATATAGCCGAACTCTTCGCTCTTGATAAAATTTACTGTTTTCCAAAATCTTAACAAGACAAAAAAAGGCAAGTGTCATATAGGCTTTACAATCTTACCTAAGCCAGGAAGGGTCACACAAAAAAATAAATCATGTAAGCCTATAAATATCTTACAAGTAACGCAAAAACTTTTGGAAAAACTACTTTTTTTAAGACGACTTAAGCACTTATTTCTTTTTGCCGCAGATATTATCTTGTAACACTTTAACCTTTTTTTATTGTGATAAAAGTTATCTTTACAATTTTCCACAGCTATAACTTGCTTACAACAATCATAAATTTTTGCAGGGAACATAATATAGTTGTCGTAATCATACCCCTTATAAGCCAACAGCTGCAAACTTGCTTAATCAGTACTTTGCATAGTCGTTATTTAGCTCTGACTTTTGCGGATAAAATTCTTAATTTTTCGAAGTCCACCAAAGGGTGCTAAAAATTCGTTCATGAATTTGTATTTTGTAGCGATGCTGCTTCTTTATTATTCACCTTCATTTGGTTAGTATTGTCCGAATTTTTCGTTCTTGTCTCTCTTTTATCCATAAAAAAAAACGTCTGTATACATTTTTGTTGTTGTAATATTTTAAAGCGTGTTCATATGTTTATCTCGGTAAGAATTCGTTTGATTTCAGCGCTTCAACTGCTGTGCAGCTTCATATATCAAAAATTATTATGACGATTTTATGCGTTCGAAATGTCGTCTCATTATTTAAATTTTTCATATTTTTATTCATTTTGAGTATTTCTTTTTATTATTTTCTTTTGGTCTTGCTTGCCTTAACTTTATACGAGAACAAAGATCTTGTATGTGTGTATTTTGTTTCTTCTTTTATTTTCATTTTGAACTTTATGAGTTTTAGCTGGCTACCATAGTAAAATTAATTATGATCGTAATAACAACGTACTATAGTATAGTCAAATGAAAACAAAAACAACAAGAAATATTTCTATACGAAAAGAAGAAATACAATCGCTCAGACTTCTAAAACCCACATTGGATTATTAAACATGTAGTAAGTAAGCAGTGAAAGAAAAAAAATATAATAAAGAATTTAACAAATAAACATATTATTATTTAAATCTGAAAGTTTAATAAAAATAACAAAACGAAATAATGGCACAAAACTTAAACAATAAAAATTATCATGATAACGAACAAATCTTTTCAAATTAATTGCCAAGTTTACATTTCTCATCCATAGAAAGGAAGTTGTATTGATAACATTTTCATATATTTTGTCTAAAATTTAATTGCTACTCTTATCTGGGTAAAATGTTAACAAAATAAAATTAGAAATTTTAGTTTCGATTTATAGAGAATTACCACAAATAACTAACTGTTGCTGCTCATTTTGTTATCAATGAACAACTGAACAAATATTTTCCTGCTAAATATTTAAGTAGTTTTTTTTCCTTATAAAACCTCACAGATAATTGACAACTTAAAAGGATTCAAAATTATATAAAAATGAATTATTAGTTGCCTTAATCAGCATCTTCGAAATGACAACTTGAATAACATAAAAATGCCACTGTTACGAGAATACTCGTTCTTGTATTGAATACAATTTGTTTCTTTTTTATTTTAATATTTTCTTTGACATGATATTGAATTAAAAAAAAGTGTTAAATCATTGGCTACAATTTGTTATATTTTTCGGGTAGACAGACGCACAAACAGTGACTAAAAGTAAGATAAACAAAGAGTTTTTCATTAAAAGAAAAAAGTGACTTACAAAATTAACAAAACAAATAAATCATAATATTTATGAGAGAAGAATTTAAAAAAATTACTTCACATAAATAAACGTTTCCTGTAATGACAGTGTCGAATTAAAAATACCGTTGTTTACATTTACAAATTTTATAACAATAAAAGTATTTATTAGGCAAAATGAAAAATAAAATCAAAATTAAACCTTCAAGAAATTTATTATTTGACATATAGTCATAATTTTATTTTAAAATAAAATTATGACACCAATAAAATTATTAGACCACTCGAACAAAATCGTTGGTTTGCAGTGGTCTAAGCAGTAAAGAACTCTGATGAGATTAGCGGGAGCTATCGAAATGTCAGTTCAACCCTCCGCGCAGTCAAAATTTTTCTTTGTCTACATGCTTCACATTTATCTCAAAATAAAAATATAATTTAATTGAAAAATTGAATTAAAGCCGAACTCAAGCCAAAAATAATTAAATATATTTGGATATAAGCCCATGCAGTTCGACTTAACTCATAACTTAAATTAAGTTTTTATCATATGTAATTGTATTGGCTAAAACTAGATACAATTTTATAGCGCTATGTAATTTTAGCCATCTTAATTGTTCACACAGCCCGCAGTGACCTATGAAAGTCAAATAATTATTACAGTTTTCATAAAAAGTCTAAGTTTAATGTATAAAACTCTGTACTTAAGGACGGTTATATAAGCGTATAAAAGTGAGATTCTGATAAGAAAATGTGTGTGCTAATTTTTTTAAGATTGTTCTAAAAATGCTCTAAAATTGGGCTTTATTTTAGATTTGATGGACCAGAAGTTGTGACTTTCCTGAGCAGTAGCTTACAAATTGAGTTTCTTCTCGTAAAGTATAAAATCTCTACAAATCATTCACTTAATAAATTTAAAATTAGGGTGTATTTAGTTTTGCAGTTGTCTCAATGTTTGCTATTTTAACTATTGTTATCAAAGTATCTTCATTCTTCATGGAGATAGGTGCGTGAGTGAATTTTCATCACCTGCGCTCACGATAGTGACAGGCTTACGAGTAAATTTCTCGTTTTCCAAAAATTCCATTCATGAATTTTAGATCATATATGAATCATAATTTCATATCATAATCATATGATCATAATCATTTGGTCATAATTTTCGATCATATCATGATACAATAATACAGGTACATGCATTAGCGAAAATTCTCGCCAGCTGTGTTTTGTATGTACGTGTTTGTATGTGTGTGCAACGAATTTTGTTGTTGCTCAGTCTGACAACTCAAATGAAGATTTGACAACCTACACAGAAAAAAATAAGTTTCGTTTTTGATAACAAAAATCCCGGTATTCAATAATTTTTGTTTCAAATTTCCTGTGATAAAGAATTCCCCTATATTGATAACAAAATTATTTCAAAATAAAAATAAATATATAAATTAAAAAAATGTTGACATGGCTGGAATACGAACCCGGGCTTTCCGGACGTAAAGAATACACTCTCTAGCTGAGCCATATCCCATTTATTTTTTTATGGGATACAACTTGTTTTAAGTACTTATGTATAAAAAGAAAAGAAATAACCGGCATGGAAAAGAAATACTTACAACGAAATATTTTATTATGTTAAAGATAAATGTTATTGAAATTCATATTTTTTTTTAATAACATGGTTTTATTGAATATAATTCTATTCTATTTTTTTCTGTGTAGATAAGCAAAATTTTTTAATGCGTGTACCTGTATTATTGTATCATGACATCATATATATAAAATTAATTTTTTTATATTAAAATTTGTTTTCGTTTTTTTTATTTTGCTTCTTAAGGGATTTTTTAGTTCATTTAAAGGGAAAATTCGATTACTCCCATTAATTAAATTAATCAAATATTTAATTGGTTTTAAAAAATTTATTTATTACTATATTGGTTTATTTGATTAACCAATTAATTGATTTCTAGTATGATTATCAATTATCGTAGTTAATTTATTCAGTATAAATTTTTATTAAATCTTGATAAGTAACTATATTATTGAATTGCTCAATCCAATTATTCCAATAATTAATTTCCTTGTTATTTTCAACTATGTAATATAATTCATTCAATCAATATATTAATATTTAGCCAATTAATGTTTTGATTAATTTAATTAAACAATTCTTTAATGTTATATATTTTATTAATTATTTATTTAATCAAATCTACAATTACTATTAATTAGAAAAAAATCTTCTTTTGCAATTTTTGCAATACCATTAATTTATATCATCATTTTAGTGATAGGTGCAAAATTAAGCAATTTTTTGATTGTTTTTAACAATTTTAGTAATTGAAAACATCTTTTTATTTTTTCTGTGTATATAACAAATTAATTTCAGATATGATATGTTTATTTCTAAAAAAAGGAAACTATAAAAAAGACTGAAAAAAAATCCGCAACCTTAGAATTTTATACTCTATCAAAACATAAGGTTTTGGTGAAAGCTTCGACACAGTTCTTGTAAATAGACTTGTTGTGGTTATGGTGCAAGTTATTCTGCAGTTCTTGCAACATTAATTGTACCACTTGAACTTGGAAATAAAATTAAAAAAATCCTCGTCCTTTATCGAAAAATTTTGTAGATTATTAAAAATTTAATACATCAAAGAATCAAAAATTGTTTCATATTAAGAAAAACTTGGTGCACAGAAAAAGCTTTTATTCGTATTCTATTACTAAATTCATAAATTCAAACATTTATTTTACGGAAATTGGACCTATCACAAAATTCGTAAAATTAAACACTAAAATTCGTAAATATTTAATAAGAAAAAAAATCGCATTTTTTCTATCAAAATTTTGTATTGGAATATTTAAAAACCAAAGAAAAAAATAATAAAATTTAAAACTAATTTCAAACACATGTGTGTTAAAATAAAAATCTATGATGAATTTTTCGGTGTGCGGGGAATGGAAAACTTAATTTTATAAATACATTAGTTTTGGCTGGAAAAACATCCATAAAAATTCAACTGGAATTATAATAGCACAATTATAGGCAACATTCCTCACCACAAAAATGTAACACGATATGGAAAATATTTCCTGGAATTTCAAGAAACTTGCACATTTAAAGTGGCTGTAAAATTTCCTTTCATTAACTTATGTATGTGTTGTATGGATGTATGGATGTTCCAATATTTCGACATGGGAAATCTCATAAGTTCGGCTTCTCTATACTACATCGAGCCTTTCAAGTTTATTTTCGGCTACTTTATAGCACATCGAGTTTTTCGTTATACGTTACTACACACTACATAGTTTTAGAATTTTTTAATGTGAGATATTTACCACTCTGAAAATGGGCTCCATATTTAGATATTATATTGATCAAAAAACACACATATTCCAAGATTTAAAATTTCTCCTTTTTTAGTTCGAAATCGGTATATTCCAAGATTTTAAATTTTGAATATCTATCATCATTGATTAACAGTTTAAGATGCAATTTGAAAAACGTTTAAGATGCAGAACACATTCTTAGCTTTCAAACAAAATATTGTTGGCTTCCGTAACTCAAAATTTTCATTTGATCACTTTTTACCGAATATCGACATTATTTATTAATATGTATTAACTGTAAAAATTTTGTATTGTTCTAACTAGTAAAAAAACGAGTTGTGATCTTTTTCGTAAAATAAATTCTGTGAACTTTTCACAAAAGCACTTAATTGGAGTAAAGACAATTTTAAAAATAGCGGTACTTATAAATCAGAATTTTTCTATGATGTTTAGTCACATATGGGCAACTCCATGTCAAATCGACCTACAGTTAGCCACGACTCCTTTCGATTTTGATGAAATTTGGTCAGATGTTTTCTTTCATCCTATGGCGAATTTATGCCAACAGAAAAAAATTAAAAACGTTTATTTCAAAAGTTGTGACATATTTAAAATGTCATTGTTTCGCCAAATTTACCGAATGTGTTGTTTAGTTTTAAGTTTTTAAATCTAAATTTTATATTTTCTCTGCAGCCGATTAAGAAAACTAGTATAATTTAATAATTTCCATATTTTCTAAAAATGGCATAAATATTAATATGAATAGTTTTTTGTCGCTACTGAAAATTTTTAATTTTTAGTTAAGAACTATTGTTAAACAAGTGCGATATGTAAGTTAACTCAACTTTATTTTAATATAAAAATAAAAGCGTAATTTCTCCACAATCAGATCAGCTAGAGACACAAAAGTTTGTGCCCTTCATGTTACTACAAAAGGAAACATCAATTTTATTATTGTCCGAGATGGGTTCCCCCGGGGAGCATGGTTTATACATCTTGGTGATTACACTAACCTTGATGTTGTGCTTTCTGGGGAAAAGGGTAATTGGTTTTTGCTGACATTACTTTTGGCCAGTTACCCATAAAACTTATGTGTTAATACCCAATCTCTGGAAACAGAGCAACGGGCGTGCATGTAAGCATTTTAAGGAAGTAGGGTTGCCTACGCTAGTCAGTATGGAGGTGAAAGGGCACCTATGGGGTTTTCATTCGAGGCTTTACCAGTAGCATAAACTGGCGCCACGGGAACCAGTAGCCCCACAGATGACCTGCCTTCCAGAGGGTTAAAGAGATGATGCTCGTCGTTAGACGGCATCATCTTTGATGATGTTCGTGACGGACTTCGTCTCACCTTCGAAAGGAAGGATGATTCTGTGACTGGTTTTTGGTGAGGTCTCCTTCGGGAGGTCACGTGGTGGCTGTGGTTGCTACCAAAATCGCTGGGAGAGGTGTTGGTTTAAGGACTGATGATTGTCCAGTGCTAGTGGTTGGTCGGACTTCGGGCCAGCAACGGTAAGCCTCTTTGTGCTGTTGCTAAACCAACAGTGGCTGCATCGGTAGTGCTTTGTGCGCGGTTGATGGGGAATGATTTGCATAGCGGTGTCTACACGTTTGTTGTAGACTACCTGGCTTGCTTCTTATTCCCCGGATACCTTATGCACATCGCGTAAGCTAATGATGTAGTAGAGATTAGATAACTCAAACACTCTAACAAGGTGTTTATGCATGGTGTGTGACCATGCATGAGAAGTTGATACCTGTGTGTGCCTTGCAAGACACACAGGTGTGCCTTTGGGGTGACTCGTGGATGGTGGTGAACACTCAACTTCACACGGTGTTATGAGGACACTTCAGGTTAGGCCATAATGGCAGGTACTGACGTTAATCATGAACACATCTGTCCGAGATGGGTAGTCCCACAAATGCATTAATTTTTGTCGATTTGAGGGGAGATACTACTGTACAGCGTGCACATATGCAACTTTGTTATTTTATTAAATTCTAAAAATATCGTTAAAAACGCTTAAAATTTTATTTTTAAACTAATTCGGGTAGATTCAATCTAAAAAATAAATTATCTCATTAACTACACCCTTCCTTGCATTAATCACCACTTTAAGTACAATCGAACCCAGTATTCGACTGAATTTCGTCTATGCGACCCCCTTGAGCTGAAGGCTGGATCCGCCCTTGCAACAACAAATCATACAACTGAGCACAACAGTGCATTATACACTCTAAAACACTTTTGTTGAAAATTAGATCGATAATAGTCGGCAACACTTTACAGATTAATATCGACCTAAAATTACACACGCATTATTTTTCAACAAAATGTTTTTACTAAAAAAGCGATTGGCTGTGTGCAGGTTTGAACCGCGATTTCCTGACTGATAGTCTGACGTATCTACCATAGCCGTATTATACTTCATGTTACATTTTTTCCACTTGGACTAAATATGTTTAATTTGAAAGTTTTTTTCTTTAATAAAATAACTACAAAATCGATGCAATTTTAGATAAGGAGAAATTTTCAACACAAATTTAGACAATATATGACCGTAAATCTGAAGTAATGTTTTAGAGTGCAGCTATAAACAAAGCAAATAATCACTAACACACTTAACAACAAATTATTTCTCATAAATGTAATATCATTTCCAATCAACATTGCGACATGTTGATTTTATATTGCTATTTTATTCTGTGTGTACTAAATAAATCGATTCTAAAACTTTTGGGCTAACAGTAGCTCTGCATTATTGAAACTACTTTCAACAAATTACGTGCAGGAGTGGATTCAGTGGAATGGAGTCCCCGTTTGGAAAAAAATAGTTTAATATTACTGATTTCATATACAATTAAGTTAGCTTATTTTAATGCGATAAGCAATTGAGAACTTCTAGCTTATTTTAGAGGTTCGCAGTGAAGGTCTTGTTAGTAAAAACGAATCGCGTTCAGCTGACAAAATCTATAACATAAACGTTTTTACTAAATAGACCTTAACACAGAAAAACTAAATTTCATTTTCTGTAAAGGAATTCAATGAAATAGTAAATATTTTGTCTAGGAACGGACGTACAAACAAATTTGTTAATATAGACCAAAATATCTAAAAAATTTCAGTGAACAAATTGTTTTAATCTATAAAACAATTTGTCTAAAAATATTTACAAATTGTAAGCAAATCACTACTAAATCAAAGAAAAAGATTTACTGGATTTTCTGAAAAATATCAAACAATATTTTTGTATGAATTTATAAAACAATTAAAAATCTAAAAATATTAAGAAATACTAAACAAAATAGTTTGGAAAATCCAAACGTGCACGCCTCATAATCTCATTTAGACCGTGAAATTAAATAGGCTTCTATTTCTAATTATACTGAAGCGTAAAAAAACAAAAAGGACTTGATTAGTGAAGTCTTTCAGTCGTTATCGTGACCACATACAGGATCCCTACATACAGACAAACGGACGTCCAAGATAGAACTTTTTTAAACAGTTTTTAATTAGTTTAAATAATAAAAATTACATTTAAAATGTTAAAAATTGTATTTTTTCTTAATATGTGTGTGTATATATTTTTTACAAGTGCAATATGTGATAATAATAGAACCATTTTATATTTGAACAATCAGTAGTTTTGCGTGAAGTGAGAGTAGTACCCACCTCAACGCTTCGCTTATGAGACGTGCAATAGTTTTCTTAATCAAACAAAAATATTTAGTGGATTTTTTTAACATATCGATGTCTGCGTCATCATCATCATCATGCATTAAGCATTTATGAAATTTCATTTTGTTAAATGTGTGCAAGTCTGAATGTTTATGTAAAGACTCTAAAAGAATGAATGAGAATTAATGCAACGACATTAACGAATTGATTCAGTTAAAAATCTTCAGTAAACAAACTTGGTACAATCGCAATCGTTTTGCTATCATTGTTGTTGTTGTTATTTGTGTGTGTGTCGTCATCGGGGTTGTTTTTTTACAGCACAGTTTTTCTTGTTGTTTTTGGTGTTTGCGTTCTAAATAAAAGTCAATCAAACAATTCATAGATTATGGACAGATTTACTGAAAATTAAATTTATTTTTAAATAAACTTTTGTTTGAAAATTTTTTGGTGATAATTTTTTCTGTGAAGGCGTAGTGGTAATGATTTACCTAATTCCATAAATTTAACAATTTTTTAACAAATTAACTAAACTTTGCTCAGTTACAAATTATGTAAAAAATATTTAAATTATGAGTTTTTCCCAGCAGAAATATTACAAACGATTTAGATGAAATATACAAGAAGTAGAATATCTATTTGCTTATATTTTGCTCTAAAAATATTTATTATTATGTAAGAAAACTACATGCTGAGCATTATAACAACTGAAATGACTGATTTTATTTACCAAAAGAGGAGTGTAAAAAATGCTGGTAGACGATGTTCTGCTCTACTTGACAGGCCGTATAAAAAATAATAAAGCAATAACGAAGAAATAACACAAAGATACGAACGTGTATACCAACCAGAAAGAGAGAGAGGCCAAAGAAAAAAGATAAAACGGGCTGCTTATGATTGCTGCCGTTAAAACCAAGGTAGTCAGTCATCCATACAGACAGTCGACTGACTGACTGAGTGACTATGAGCAACTTGCTGGCTAGCTGACTGGTAAGTCAGTGAGTGAGTGACAAAGCGTACCCGTCCATCATTTTAGTCAGCGTATACCAACCCTTCAGTCCATTTAACACGTTTTAGACACTAATCCTCGCTTGATGAAACAAATTTTTTTGTATGACTTGACTCTGCAGCCATGATTTATTTCGTCATTCCCAGCATGATATGATCAATTGGAAAACTGATTCGCTTGCTCTCTTGATCAAAATCTGCAACTTCAATGTTAAATGTTATTGTGTTCAGTTGGTTTTTTATGTTTTTAAAATGTTTTTATTTTTTTTTTTTAATAAATTTTTTGTTGCAGTTAAATGTTGTTATATGAAGCATGCATTATAAGTCCTTAAGATATTGGCCTACTAATTTATATAATTTTTTTATCCTTTGCTCAAAGTGATGTACTGACTTGCATTTTTTTATTGATGAACTTCTTCGTATCACAATTTTAAATAAAATGCAAACAGGTTACATATTTTTTTTGTTTCATTTGACCCAACAAAAGACACACGCGTCAATCATTTCAAACTCTCGCTCAACATCGCCATATCACGCTTGATTTCCTGACTTGACAACACAATGAAGCTTACCAAGATTTTGTTGTTGTACCTTGTTTCCACGGCAGATCGGTGGCCCAATAATCAGGTCTATGCAACTCGACAGCTGTTTATTGTATGTATACTATCGTAAAGATGTAATTTTTGTTGTAGAGATGCATAGACCTAATTATTGGGCCATGGTTTAACCCGCCAATGGTGACCTATTGGTCTGTGAGACCGGTTGTGTTAAAAAATTCGTATAACTTTATTCTCCGTTATTGTTTTTTGTTGCGATTTCGAATAACTGCCGCATTGCACATCACCGCATTGCAACGTCAGTTCACGACTAAGCTGCTTAGTGAGCACAATTTCTGTATTTTTTTTACTAACCTGTAGCGGGATTCTGTAACTTTTAACGTTCCGACAATCGTTACATTTGTCGACATATTTAATCGCTTGCTGTAACGATAGCGCGATTCTGTAATTTTATTCGATATCATGTAGCATCTCTGTTAAAAGAAAGCGAAAGGCGCAAAGAGGAATGAAAAAACAAATTAATTTGTCGATGCCAAACAGTGTACAGAAACTTTTTTCATAAACTTTTTTTAATTTTAAGAAATATATATTAAAATAAATGTTTAACTAATAGAAATGTTATTATTTATACATAAAAGGGCTTATATGTTTCTATATTGTTGTAGAACAATAACTTTATTTGTTGGAATAAAGTATGAGCTACGGCTGCACAGCTGACTCTTGTCTATTCATTAACAACAACAAAATTATTGTCGTTAGTTAACCGACAGCAAATATCGTTATAAATGTTACTGAATAGCAAATTCGATAAATATTCGTTATATTTATTTTAACGATACGATTATCGTAATAAAAGTTACAGAATCCCGCTACTGGTGTGTGAGACCGTGAGTCACCGTGTATTTAAGTAAAATAATCAAGGATTAAAATAATCAAGGATTAATTTTGGGTACCAATTTTTTTTCATTTTATAAAAGTTCCAATTGCAGAAAGACTAATTAACATTATTTTGCTTAATGAATAAGTGATTTTTTTATTTTGTTCTTAATTTTAAACGTTGTTATTTTTAATGATCTAAATAAAAACATTTGTGAATTTTAATGTTGAAATAAAAGAGCTTAAATTGATTAAATATCTTTGTTTTATTGTCAAAGTGCATAAATAAAAAACATGAACTATTAGTAACAAGTTTCGAAAAATTTTCAGTTGAAAACCCCGGTTCTCATGCACCGGCGTCACTATTAATCAAAGTCAAATTTGCGTCACCATTGGCGGGTTAAGTTAAATAAAACTCACTCTTTTAATTTGTTTCGTTAGTTTTTTTTCGCCTTTCATGGGTTCAATTCTCAACCAAGACAATGCTCTAACTCACTACAACGAGTGAAGGCCTTTGCTACTATCGCAAAATTATGTAACAATATAGTTTTGTAACTAGATTTGTAATATTACAAATTATAATACATAAATTATTTTCTGCGATAATCGAATTTGACAGTTCTCGTTTGTTTTTATGATATTTTGGTTTGCCAATTCATCACGAATATAATCACTATTACACTTTCGACAGAACTGATTTTTTTTATTAATTTTTTGTTTGGTAACATTGAAATAAAAATTCAGCGAAAATAAAATTTTGCCAAAACTCTATAATTACACCAGAAAAAAAAGAGTAAAAGGCATGATTTCGTCAAAAGTAGATTATTCCACTTCAAAATGCACTACTAAATTTTTTTTTCAAATTCAGCAAAAACACAAAAAGGGGAATAGTCAAGTTTTGAAAATAACCTCCTCAACTAGTACGTAGTATGCCATCGGTAAAGCTTATGAGGCATTCACTAAACAGGCCTTTTTAAAGCCCTTCAAAGATCTGAAATAAGAATTAAAAATTAATTATTTTCTGCCTTCTCATGATAGCCTTCTAGAATGCCTTTACACTCGTTTCTTAAAGATCCGATACACATTCGTTCTCCCTTCTTTTGGAAGGAGTATTCTATTTTTTATATTTTTCGTTTTGTTTAATAAAAAATGTAGTTTAGAAATAACAAAGATTCTCGTATTCTTTTTTCGCAAATAATTTGTATATAAGACTGAAATTTACGTACAAGATGCATCATACATGCTTCTATTATGTCGTTTATGTTGCAGCTCCTCCATCACGTCCAATTCCTTCTTGAAAAATACACGAAATTTAGCCTCATTTGTATAAAAAATTATTCACGATAAATGTACCTCCATTTGATTTTTAACAGGCCTTCCCAGGTCAGGCCTTCTATCAGGCATGCCACGTATGAAATATTCTTGCTAAAGAATACCTTCAACCAGGCCTGCCGAGTTATGGGTCGAGGAAGGCCTTGGTCCGCAATGACATCGCGTGTAAGAAATATATGAATAATCAATGGCAGTGGAAGTACTAGAGCCAGCTAAATAAGGCCTTATAGAAGGCCTCTTTACTCATTCCTTTTACCGCTGGGATGTTAAAGTTTTCATTTTACACACAACTTAATAGAAAAGAAAATTTCATCCATCTCTCAAGAGTTGAGTATACAAGATATTTATATGAAATTTTCACATAATATGAAAACCGATGTCGCGAATATTTCTGCTCATCACAACTTTTGAATTAAGACGACATTGCACCAAATGAGCGATATGTGAAAAGCACAACTCATGCGTTTGGAGTGATGTTAGTTCTTAAGCCATAATCGACGCCATTACATTTGAACCAGTTACCATTTTGGACGCTTTATGATTCGGTGGAATAATTACTCGGAAAGTCACCAAAAGTGATGATGGTTAGAGCACTACACTGAAAAAATTTCACTTCATAAATCCAATGAAACCATTTTGATAGATTTAATCATAATTCCAATGAAATATTTCAAAGTTCTAATGAAATTTCACAAATATTGTGAACGAATTTTATTAGAATTGCTTGATTAGTTGTTATAGTTTCGTTAGAAAATTTCATTGGATTTATGACAACAACATTTTGTCATTTTATGAAAACCCCTTCAAGTTTTGACAAAATGTTTTAAGCGATGCTTAAAATTCTTAAAATATGTATGTATGTATGTATGTACTACAAGAAAAAAAAGCTAAAAATTTTATGTCCTTGAATGTCATAATTTCAATGCAATGTATATTATAGTTTTGATGAAAAATTTGATTGCATTTATGAAAGACCGATCAAATAAATCACATATGTATATATTTTCTTTTTTAAAAAAACATAGTCACCAAAAATATTTATATATGTTTGTTGTTGTTGTGCTCTTTCTTATTATTATACACTCAGACACATTGCTTTGACAGGGCTGTTGCGTGAAGTATTTAAGACGCTATAAAGCAAATAACGAGAATCAAGAGTCATCAAGCCGTCATCAACATTGCACATTTTTCTAATGTGCATTGGCGTCTATCGCACGTATTTGTAGCATGATATTGTCAATAAATTAAAATAGTCAATAAAGGGGATAAGCTAATAAGGCTACAGTGTAATAATTTCATTAAAAAACTTGAATAATTTTATTACAATAATGACAGAGTTTCAATAACTATGTTCTTTAGGCTATCGAAATTATTACATTGGATCAATGAAATTATTTCATATATATATAATGGAATTTTCATAAAATAATTTTAAAGAAACTTATTGCATTCATTCAACGAAGTGTGATGTTGGAGGAGTTTTAATATAATTTTTCATTGGATTAATGTCGAAATTCACAGGATTTACGAACGAAATTCTTTCAGTATACTTTTAACGGTGAAATATACAGAGAATGTCGCAATAGTAAATCATTAAGTTATCAGTCAATGAGAGAGCAGTTCACGTATAAGACGGCCGTGGAAACACTCTGTTAGAGTACAGACTTGTTTTTCGTAGCTAATTTCAAGTGTTTCTGATTTGTAATGTTGTTTTTTGTCGCTGTCAAAATCATGACATAAGCAAAAAAGTGCAACAAAAATTAAATAATGAAAAAAATATAAAAAAACAGGAAATATGTTGTGTAAGCTTTTTATTGATTTCTACCTTTAATTAGAACTAAATAAACAACTCAAAAATAAAAGCAATAGACTTTTAAAAATTATGTATGGGACAGTTAATAACAATAACACGCTGATGGAAAGACTTACATATGTACATACATACTACATACAATAATGTACATATGTATGTACACAGAAAGAAAAACGCCGTACTAAATTCAAGTATTTTCTACTTACTTTGAGTAAGACTAATTTCAGTACGAATAACACTAAAATGTACTTAAGTCAAGACGAAAAAGGGATAATCACGTAAAAAATCTTGAACCAATAACAAAATACTTCAATTGTGTACAAAACTCTTATTTTAAGTACTACTATTAGTATAAACTTTTTACACACTCGTAGTGTGTTGGTATTTATTTATTGGCTTGTTGATAGCTTCAGTCGCATGTTGTGCTTATGTTGTTGTCTTGTTGTTGGTGCACGAACAAACAGAAGTTCGTGCACTACCGGCTAATAGCCTACAAACGTCGTATTACATGCTGCTGGCTTATACTGGATTTTAGCTGTCGTTCTTTCTATACCGAGTTAGCTGAGTTGTCTAAGACGTTGGTTTACAAAACATGATGAGTTAAGTTCATTACCAAGAATGAACAAAAATAAATTTAAATTCAAACAAGTAAGTAAAAATATTAAATGTATATAAGTAGTAAAAATAAAAATTCTCAAGTCTGTTCCGGGATTATTAAATAAGTAAAAGTTAGCCTGATTCGGGCTTGATTCAAGCACGCGCGGGTTTGATTAAAGTACGCAGTTTAGGATTGATTCAAGTACGTGGCGGATTGATTCAAGTATACAGCGGGCTTGAATCTACATGCAAGACGAAGTGTATCAGCTACTTGTCGGCTATGCCCGAGTAATGAAAATAAACAACAACAAGAGCAGAACAGTGATTTGTGGCCATCATCAAGTAAACAAACACTAACACAGTACGAGTACGACTGTGTATAAAGTTTATAAACATACTCGTACTTAAAATAAGATTTTTTTACATAAATAAAGGCTAGTCAGGCTAAAATTAAGTATTTTGCACTTGAATATTCCGACTTGAAACAATCTTTCTGTACTTGATTTCAGAAAAACCGGGATTACCGTACTTTTGACACCGCTTGGGATTAATGTAAGTACGGATGGACTGATTTTTCTTTTGAGTGTACATACATACACATATAATAAAGTTCAAATGATTTGACATATTTTTTCATTCACTAACTGTCGAATTTCTCTTAATTATACATTTCGAATGCTAATAGTAAACTGAATTTTGGAAGTGATTAACTAGCATATACGTTTTATTTTTGCCCTAAAATTTATGATTGGTTTGCTTTAAGGCGACTGTTGTCTTATTTAAGGTTTTTGATTTCTTTCTGTATTTACTCATCAATCACATCATCATTATTTGAAAGGTCTTCTGAGGTCACGTGCAATTAGTGTTGCCATTTGAATAAGAATTGTTCGAATAACTTTTTTCCATCTCTGCTTTTCAATTTAGATTAAACATTTTTATTGTTCCTTGGAATATTAATTATGTCCGATTGTTACGAACCTTAGCCTAATAATCAATTTGGATTCACAATCAAATAAGTTCGAAATAATCATACTAAGAAACAATTAGCTACTGGCTTGAGCTTTTCACATGTTTACATGTTCATTCATATATACTTATGTATAAAATTAAAATCAAAAAAGTTTGACTTAAATGGAACAAAAAATCAGAAAAAATGGGAATGAAGAAAAATAGACCAACGGTAGCACTGGGTATTGCCGATTAAACAGTACAGCAGTTAACATCAATTTAAGTGATTTAATTCTCGTATTAAGTTTTCGCGAAAAAATTTTTTATATAAGAATTGAAATCACATTCAACAGAGCCACCTGACAAGTAGTGATAACCAACGTACGTTGAAAAATAAAGCTGATGTTAATTTTTCCCTTGTTCCTTGTTAATCATGCCAGATTCTTTCTGAATATAACGTTACGAACCTTAGCCTAATAATCAATTTGAATTATTCGAACAGTTTTTGTCGAATATTTGAATAAAAAAAAGCAACATCACACTTTTATATATAAGTATAAAAAAATTCTTTTGGAGCATATGACAAATGTATAAGTACTTAGCTGAAAGTTATCTGCATAGACACGAATCGACGGTAAAGAAACAATTTAATTTCGTATTTTAGTTGGACCTGGGCCCTTTCAAATACGACATATTTTGCATCGAAATTTTGACTTTAGTCTTTCCATGTGTTCTAACATCCCAAAACTGGGTTTCAAAAACAATTGCCACTTCTTAAATCCATTATGTGTACGCATTCATTTGGCAAGGTGTTAAATGGGTGTTGGACCAAGTATGGACCCTATGGAAGAAATTGCATTTTGAAATCGAATTGGAAACAAAAAAATGGATAGCGGCAAAACATTTTACATGGCCCTACATTAAGACTTCATAGCGCCGCTTCTGAGAAATTCAGACAACTTATATTACCAACATGCATGGGAATACTCCTCTGCTATGTCCATGTGAATTTTTGTTCCGATAGGGCTATCCGTTTAGAAATACCCGATTTATGTTCCAAACACTTTGATTATGTCCCACTGTGCAGATTCCGGTCAGTCGTGTTAGTCGAAAATAAAAACTATTCTAAACTGGTTACTTTCCGGGTTTTTTTAGTACTGCCTCACACTAGTTCTTGTTCCACGATATTGTTCCACGATGTAACTGCTGCAACCGGACGTCTGGAAGTACGACAATGAAGCTTAAACTTAAATTTAAAACGTGATATTTCATTCAGCGTACGTACATTAGCTTCAAAATAGTTCAAATCTAGTTCTTAGCAGAGACATTTTATGGGGTTTTAATTGCAAGTACTTATTAATTTAAGTTAAAGTATCGGATACATAAGAAACCAGTTGTCAAAATGTTTTAAATTTTAAAATATTTAAATAGATACACATATTTTTAAACATGTAAGTGGGGCGGCTCATATATATAATTACAGCTAAAGTAATTCCTATAAAAATCACAAAAAACAGAAACAAAAAATTATATAAAATAAAAAAATTTATGTATTTCTGTTGTCTAAGGATTAACATTTTTTGCTAAATAAATAATTTTTATAAGACTAGAAAGAAGAACGAATGTAACAACAACAACAACAACAAAAATGTTACCCCCTTTTTTTAAACAAACTAAAATAATGAAAACAACAAAAATTCCGTATTACATGAGAACTGATATTTAAGCCAACTACCAACCAACCAACAACTCATACCATTCGTTAGCAATATTTCAACAAGGATAAAGAATTTTTTACATTCAACAAAACTTCCCTTAAACTTTCAGCCAAAGCAAATCGAGACAATTGTGAATGAAGATGATAACCAGAGAGACAAACATCACATCAAATCAACTGAAATTAAATCAAATAAAATCTAATAGAATGACGGAATGAAGGAAATCAAATCAAACACTTAACAAACATGATATGCTCTCGTTGCTTTTACTCCTGCTTACTTTTGAAGCGGAAACAGATTTTGACTTCTCTGCCTAATTTGTTTAACGACAGTATTTTCCAACTTTTATTTTTTTTTATATTTTTGCTGCATTTGATAATTTCATCAAACATCAAACAGGAAATGTAACCAAGAGAATAATGATGACGATGATGATAATGTTGCTGGTGCCCCTGAGGGGGTACTGCTTGTTCTTGGTTGGCATTAAATGAAAATGAAACATATTGCAAATAGCAGATATAAGAAAATCTATATGACTTTTCCTTTTTTTTTGTTCAACTATTCAAGTAACTTAACTGTTTGAATGAATATTTTCAAATTATTGTATTAGTGGATTTAAGTTTTATTACATGTGTGTGTGTGTGAATTATATGTCTATTTGTGTAAAGTATTTAAGAGTAATGTGTTAATTGCATTTTGGATCAGCAAACATCTTTATGGTTTTTTTTTTTTTGGTTTTCGGATTAAGATAGATGTGGAACGATAAAACATTATAACAGGTTCCTAAATCTTTGGGTAAATATCATCATATTTAGTCACTCATCATCTTCAACATTAAATTGGAAATCACAGTTTTGAGTTGTTTTAGATTTAATTCGGCTGAGAACTGGAATTTCATGAAAAGTTTTACACTCAGAAAATGAATTAATATTACTTATGTATATATTTACGGTCCTTTTCACAATGTACGATAAAGAGTTAACGTGGACTTTAAGGGCAAGTTTTATATGTCGAACTTGTCGTTAAAGTCCACATTAACTTTTAATCATACATTGTGAAAAGTGCCGTTAATTGTATGCTAATTATATGCAACAGACTTTTCAGAGATAAGCAAAAAAATTCAGAATAGCTAGAGTTAAAATGAGATAAAATATTAAAAATTTTAAAATTAAATTGGTTTAATATGCATGAATTTGTATTCATCTACATGTTCTTTTAAGCATCAATATTTTAGTAAGATTTTCGCCAAGTGGTCGCCGATTCAGTTTAATCAATAGTGTGCTTGATCGTAAAATGCAACTAATGCCCGATGCGTTTCTCGACTTGCATAATATTTTTCAAAATAAGTTTGAGCAATTTGTTGTGACGCAAAGCGTGCTCGATCACAAAAATAATGGCAATAAAACAATATCTTCCCAACTACTGATCGTTTTACAAAATGGTGTACGTCAAAGTCATAGACGAGAACCGAATGTTTAAAAATTTAAAATCTTGATCACCCTAAAAAATATTTACAATAAAACAAATGCGGTAAAAAAATAAATTCAGTAAAGTGCGACTTTGGCTCACACACGAAGGCTTTTTCGTTTTTGCCCTTTTCTTCATTTTGGCAATTTCTTCGTTTTGCTTTTTCGTTTAATTTTAGTTTTTTTATTTTTAAAGTTTTTTCGTTGTTTTGACGATTTTTTTTTTTGGTTTTGACGCTTTTTTCATTTTGGAGATTTTTTCGTTGTTTTTTGCGATTTTTGGTTTTTTTGCAATTTTCTTCCGATTTTTGGAATTTTGGCGGTTTTTGGTTTTGGCGTTCTTTTAACGTTTTAATTTTAGTTTGAGCGATTTATTCTAGTTTTGGTGATTTTTTTGGTTTTGGAAATTTTTTTCGGCTTTTTGTGATATATTTAGTTTTTTGCGATTATTCGTTTTTTGGCGATTTTTTGTGGTTTTGGCGCTTTTTTGCGCTTTTTTTTGTTTTGATGATTTTTTTCCATTTTTGGCGATTTTATTCGTTTTATGAATGGTAAGTCGATTTCGATTGTAATCGAAAATCAATTTTCAATGCCAAAAACTACTTTTTTGTAATCCATTTTTAGTTGTTTTGTGAACCATATATGGTTCCATATAGAAGTGGCGTTTCTCGAGTTTTAGTTATTTTACAAGAAAAAGGAAAAACTAAATAAAAAGCCATTTGCTTTTGAACACTTGCAATTAAGAAGCAGATAAAAAAGTATCAACAAATTTTTCATCGCGTAAATTTAGTATTAGACTACATTTACATTGTGAAATATTTAAAGAAACTAAGAGTCCCTGTGTTTGGTGGGCGAGCTAGAGGTAGGAGGGCCCCCTTATCTTACGAAATCTTTTCATTGGACTAATGAACGAAATTCTTTTAGTGGAGGCGATATAGAGTTAAGAGAAAAATACAAGATATTCTCTGTCGATTTGTATAACTATGTGCAAAAGCGGGGAGGGGGCAGATTTAACTCCCCCTAAAATAAGTCCTAGATGTATGCGCAGCGCAAGCGCTTTTGTTCTATTAGAGGCGCTCTTTGCGCAATGCTCATTTTATTATTTTGTCTAGCGCTTTGCTTAGCGCATTGCGTATATTAAGCGGCGCATTGCGTATGCTCTTTTTTATACTAACAGTGGCTAGTTTGAGTTTATTCGGTGCTGCAAAATACATTTTCCGTAGTGACATTAAATTAAGACAATTATCCCGACTAGAAATTTTTATGCAAACACATTTGGGATCTAACTGGGATCCCAGTTCCGATGTAACGCAGAAACGTATTTGGGACCCGATTGGTTTCCTGTGGGGAAATATTCAAATCTTGCAAAAATTTGCTCAAATCGGGAAAATATCAAACTCTAATATTGAATTAAAATTGCTGAAGCTATCCAAGGGACCAAAGTATGTAACATTTACCTCTGTTGAAGATGAGCAAAATATACGATTAAAAATCTGTGTAAGATTTTCCCAACAAGTTCCCAATATTTTCCCACTTGGGAAGAACTTTTGTTAAGTCACTAATTTGTAGATGGGCTATCCCAACAAGTTTCCGATCAAATCACAAATGGGATAACCCTTTTGGATGTGCCACATGCATTCCCAATCGGGCCCCAATATGTGTATTGGGAAAATTTCTAGTCGGGTAGACTTGTAGCATTATATCATTCTTCTTTACTCTTTTGTTCTTGATCCCATACAAATATGGTGGATTTATTAAATTTTTAAATTGGCTCCTACAGCTCCTGATGCCCCTAGACGGGCCGGAAGCGGAAGTATGAATCGCACTGATGATCAAACTTCCGGTCCAGACCGGAACCGGAAATATGAACTGCACTACTGACCCAACTTGCGGTTTCCGGTTCTCTCCGGAACCGGAAATATGAACCGTAATACGGACCCAACTTCCGGTCCAGTCCCTAAACCGGAAGTGCGAACTGCACTACCGACCCGACTTCCTGTCCAGTCTCTAGACCGGACATGCGAATTGCACCCGGGACCTATTTCCGTTCATTTCGCTCTTTTGCGCAGTGCGCAAACAAAAAGACCAGCGCAAAAAACGCAAAGGAAAATGCTCCTTTTTGCGCTTCCTCCTTTTATGTGCAGCGCGAAAATATTGGCACAGAGCAAGCGCAATAATAAATTGGCTGCGCTCTTTGCGTAAAACTCAAAAAAGAGCAAAAAGAGCGGTGCTGCAGTTTTTCGTACTCTGGTGATGCATGAAAGTGGAAAGTTTTGATTAACTAAGGAGAAAGGACAAAGTTGTTAGTTTTTATTAAAGACAATTTTTTGCAATTAATATTCATTATTTTAGAAGTTTTTGTTTCTTTAGGATACGCATTGCTACCAGCACACTTAAGATAATTCGAAAAATTTTAATTTAAAACTAAAACTAGCTTGAAAATAAAATTCAACGATCATTTGTTCTTTGAGTGTATATTTCAATGTTTAAAAAATTAGCTAAAAGTAGTTGATTGATTGATAAGCTCGTAATTTAAAGAAGAAAAAAAAACGTATAAATGTGTTGAAGCCTCCAAAGAAAACCAAAGAAAAAGCCAAGCAACTTTAGTCAAACAAGTGCCTGACCTGTCTTTCTTTGCCTGTCTGTCTGTCCGTACAATCTTCCATCTGTCTAACTTTATTTATATAAAATGGAAAATTGAGTTGGAAACTACAGTGTCTTCATTCCTTCATTATTGCAGACAGAAAAACCCAAAGAAGCAAAAAACCAAAAACTAACTGACGATTTATGACTGAGTGACTGACTGAGTGGCAGTAGTAGTTGCTTGTTAATTTTTAAATAATAGCAGTAGTAGAAGTAGCATGTCATTAAGGAGCAGCTGTTTAGATTAGGGAAGAATAGTTCGAGAAAAAGAGAAAACGTGCACACGGTCATAAAAGCACATACAACGTAAAACTATGATGATTTTATGATGCTTTTGTGGTAAAATGGGTTGTGGTTAAAATGAGTAACCGCAAAATAATTTCACGCTGAGGATGCTTTTGTTTTCCACCTTTTACTCTGCTCAACTCCTACCTTTTTAGCAGCAGAACAAACAAAGGCACGTTTTTTTTATTATTTTAGTTATTCCTAGTTTAGTCCTACAAAAGCAAACAAGAAATGAAGAAAATAAAACAGGTAGTCAGTCAGTGAGATTAGCCTAACTATGATTATACTCTAGCAAAAGTACAAATAGTATACCTACAATAACGTAAGGATTTAGATTTACACAACTAAATATGGATAAGACCTTTGGCTATAGCCAGCAACACACACCCAAACATACGCAGTAAATGCCACACATTTGAATAACATGGTTATTGTTACTAGCGGCAACTGTAGTGGCAGCAGCAGGTACTTAATGTTATGCATAACACGTTTTACTTTGTTGGTATATTGTTGCAGTTATCCTGGCTGTTTTCATTATATGCAACAATTATGCCGGACAAACAAATACCACGTCAACTAGGAGAATGTCCTGGATTAACTAGTGGATTACGAAAACTAACTAGGTACACAGAAAAAAATAGACAAGAATTATGTTCAATAAAACCATGTTATTGAAAAAAATATGAGTTTCAATAACATTTGTTAATAACTTTCTTTTCCATGACGGTTATTTCTTTTCATATATAAGTACTTAAAACAAGTTTTATCTCACAAAAACAAAATGGGATATGGCTCGGCTGTAGAGAGCATACGTTACGTCCGGGAATCCCGGGTTCGTATCCCAGCCATTTCAACATATTTTTTATTTTATATATATTTTTTCTTTTGAAATAATTTTCTTATCAATTTAGCGCAATTCTTTGTCACAGGAAATTTAAAAAAAAATTATTGAATACCGGGATTTTGTTATCAAAAACGAAACTTATTTTTTTCTGTGTAGTTAGACGCTAGTTATATATCTGCTATGTATATGAAAATGGATTAAATTTGTTCTTTTGCGGTTTCCCAAAATTATAAAAAACAAAAATGTACGAATAACAAAATCAAAGGAATGTCTTAATCGCGTGCGGTTTTTGCTGTGAACAATACTTGAATATTTATTAATCCTTTTCAATATTACTGGTGAATCTATTAGTGAATCCATCTATATCTTTACAAGTACAATAAGGCTTAAGATTGAATTAAGCAGCATGTTGCATGCGTAAATAAATGACCATCGGTGATACTTAAAGGGCTATTTACTTGTATTGAAGTATATACGAGTATGTATATAGGAGTTTTAAACGAAAAATTAACAGTGGTTCTGGTAGAACAAAAATTTCTTGTATTAAGAGATGCAACAGTACACAGAAAAAAGTAAAAACAATATTCTATTAAGAAAAACGAAGATCCAATTAAGAAATTAATTAGTTTTTAGCCAATCACGAACATTGTAGTATTAACTCAACAGAATTAATTGAAAATATTTTTCGATTTTTTAAATTAAAAAAATATTTTATCAATTAACAAATTAATTGAAATTTAAAAAATAGTCAATTAATTGTCATAAAACAATGTCGCATACTCAGAAAAATTATACAATTCTCACACATGCAACCTAAACTTATTTTATTTACATACAATTCTATTTTATTTTGGGTTCTCTTGTCACAAATCCCTTTCAATTGATACCCATATCATGGGGGTGTATGCATAATAGGGATCATTCATTTTGGGATATCCGACATATTGTATTTAGAGTAACTACATTTTGTTTTGAGTTCTCTTTTCAAAAATTCCTTTTATTTGATACCCATAGCATGGGGCATACAAAAATAATGAACAATAAGTTTTTATTTAAAAACGAAATAAATAAATAAACTTTAAATTTATTTAGAGTTTTAATCTTAGAAAACCCTTTCTTCATTTGATGCCCATATCAATGGGCGCATAAAAATTAGGGAACTGCCATTTTGGGGTGTCCGTCATATTGATTTTAGGGTGCATACTTCCATTTTCTTTTGAGTTGCCTTCTCAGAAATCTTTTTCATTTGATACCCCATATTATTGGGGCGCATAAAAGATATTGATCCGCCATTTTGGTGTGTCCGCCATATTTTATTTTAAGTAGTTCCATTTTATTTTGAGTTCTCTTCCCAGAAAACCCTTTCATTTGATACCCATATCATAGGGGTGCATAAAAAATAATGATGCGCTGATTTGCGGTGCCCGAAGTTTTTGGGCGGCCGCCATTTTGAATTTATAATAGGTCTGTTTAATTTCCAGCTCTCTTCTTAAACAATTCTTTCGTTTGCTATCCATATCATGTGGCTGGTAAAAAAAATTGTTAAATACCCATATACGGGAATAGGTGAAGGGGGTGAAAACGGATTTTCCCGGAAACGAGACCAAAAATTTACATAAATTGAAATTTTTTCTATTTTATTGTAACTTGATCTAAAATCTAATTGATAGCATTATTTTGAAAGAAAATTTTAAAGAAAATAAAACCAATTGAAATAAACGTTGATTCAATTAAAATATTAATTGAAAGTAAATATGTTTCTGAGTAAACAGTTAATTGAAAAACTTTGGGAAATAATTTTTTCTGTGTACTCATTAATAAATTTAGTAAAATACTTTTCATTGGCTATATAAATATTGAAGTTTTCTTTCTTCTAATACACTGAACGATTTTTTTTGTCATAAGTTCTGTGAATTTTGTCATTAATCCTATGAAAAATGGATTAGTGACACAAATTTCGTTAAAGTTATTTACAACTTGAAAATTAAAAAATCGAATTTCTTGAAACTGATGCGGTAAAGCTAATCGCCAAGACACGTATATTTTGTTCATTATCATAAATTTAAATGAATTAAAGTTTGGTTTAATTCGGAAGGGGTCGGGCCCAATCACTGGTTGGTTTTATATGGAATAAGTCTTGTGCTTTCGTTTTTTCATAATATCATTTTGAATGTTTATCCGATTTCGGCCCATTATGGCTTACAATTTTTGTAATCGAGGGACTATTCAATAAAATTATAAAACGGTAATATAATCACGTACTGAAATTTATGACCTTACAACAAGAAATAAAAAAGTTATGGGGTTTTGGCCGAAATTTCCCACTGTGCACTGTGACAAAATAAATAATACACTTTGATGTTATTGCAATTGTTTTAACCGGGATAATCCGGGATAGTTTTCAACTCAGTTAAGGAAAACTATTTTACTGAATTCTCGAAAGATATATTCGAATGTATGTAAATGTTGTTGGTTGACTGGGCTGGTGATTATGAATTTATGATCCTTAGAACTGTCTAAGTAAACATAAAAAATAACAGGAAATGTTCGAACAAGATTTAAATGTAACAACAACGTAGATTTAGTTGATATCTATAAGGATCTCGCTCATGTTTATACACGGTTTCTTAAATTTATTTTGCCCAGTAAAGCGAAAGAGTTTTCAAAACTGAAATAAATTTTAAATTATGTGAAAAAATATTACTTACATATATAAAAATATTGAATATCGATTATTATTTTATATTCATGTTATTCATGTGTATTAAATGTTTATTTAAGAAAACCATTTTATTTTGCTACTAGATTATTGGCCGTTGAATGCACACAAAAGAGTGCTGCCGCTAATCTGTATAAGCGGGGTATTTTGCAGCTTTACCACCGCCTTTTCAATACCTTCAGTTTCTTATTCACTCGCTTACTGTCTGTGCCTTATGCCTGGCTGGCTGTGTGGCGGCTGCTGGCATAAGAACTTAATCGCTTTGTCATTTAAGGTTGTACCCTGGTGGTATCAATTACTTTATAATAGTTTTAGTAACAAATATTATTTTATTTTTATCCAGATTTAAATGCGTTTGATCATGATGATCAGCTTAATTGTTGTCATCTCTGATTTGTATATGTATGCTGCTAGTGCATACATAATTTTATTTGTTTTTTATGTTTTGGAAACTTTTTTTTTGTAACCAATAATCCACATGATTATCGGTTTAATAAAATTAAAACACCTTGATGTTTTGTTGTGTTTGAGACTTAACAAAGGATATATAGGTAGCTTATAAATGTCAAAATATTTTTAACAAAGCGATTTTTTAAGTGGTTTGAAAAAAAGTCAACACACTTTTCAAAGAAAGCACTTTTAGGAATTTCTAGCTGAAGTGAAAACATACTCGGACTTTGGTTCGTTGTTAAATCATTTGTTTATACACATTGTAAAATAGTAAATTTTTTATTGTGTCCGTCTGTCTGCAATTTTGTATAAAACATTTTTTACGCTTGTCCATAACAAGTAATTTAAATAGATGCTCGGATTGAAATCTCAAGCCGAACATCTATTTAAATTACGAATTATATGAAATTATTTCAGTGATCCAATGTAATAATTTCGCTAAACTAATGAAAATATTTCATTATTTTAACGAAATTTATTTACTATTTTAATGAAACTATTTCATTATTTTAATGAAATTTTTTTATTATTATGTATACTCATTAACCTAAACTGTTTCATTGACTATTTAAATCTATTGGCAACTCAATGCTACAAATACGGACGATAGACACTAAGTGATGAAACAGAACTGCGGCTAGACGAGTTTTTTCATACAAATTGTCATTAATCATAGGCCGTAAAAAGCAGTCATGGGATAGAATCTATTTTATTTTGAGAACGTTTTTTCTCATGCTCTCACTTTTAGCCACTCATTCTATCAACAATGTTGAGAGAATGAGTGTCACAGTGTTACGAAAGTGTACATACGGCTGAAAATTTTAAAGTTTTTTAATAAATTACTGATGATTTGGTAAAGCATTAATGAAATGTTAACGATAATGTTAAACTTAAGTTCAGGCAAACTGAGAGTTAGTAAACTTTTAAATAAAATTGATATGACTGAACTTTGTGTTAATAGGGGTGTAGTACATTACCTGGGGTTCAAATCTCTCAATATACTTGTTAAAAATGTTTTAGAAGAAGTAGTTTTAATTATAGATCAAAGAAAAGAAACTTTTAAGGAATTTCCCCAAAAAACCCTAATGTATTTTTTAAATAACCCCAATGAAAACCCCAAACCCCAAATGAAAATTTTCATTATTTTTTGTGATGCCAATTCCCCTAATTTGGGGTCAAAACCCCTAATGCTGACTTTAGACGACATGTATTTTACATCTGACTTGTCAAATTTCCCACTGCAAAAGTGATACATGCCGTGTGAAACATATGAAACATTGTCAGATGACATTTACAGAAGCAAAGTCAGATGAAAAATTTTCAATTAGAGCGTGTTCTATTTTCATCTGACAAGGCATCTGACATCAGCTGTATTAAATTATCAAAAGTGTGGTTTGGCTGAAAAAACATTAAAAAGCAAAGAGCGCTTTATATATTTACGAAAATTGTGCAAAAACTCAGCTGTTGTGCACACTCAGAGGTTATGTCAGATGTAATTGCACATGTACGTGTGAAAGCAAATATTATAAACTGTCTGTAAATTTACAATTTTGACAAACATGCGAAGTTACATAAGTCTCACACACCTAACAAGCCATATGTAAAAAACATGTCGTCTAAAGTCAGCATAAGCTGGCAGCCCTGATTCTATTTCATGACTACTTTTTACGGCGTATGATTAATTAATTAATTTATGAAAAATTCTTCAAGGCCCAGCTCTGTTTCATCATTAAATGATGAAACAGAACTATGGGTAGATGATGAAACGGAACTGGGGGTAGACGAGTTTTTCCATACAAATGACATTAATCATACGCCGTAAAAAGCATTCATGAGATAAAATGATGAAACAGAACTGGGGCTAGTTTTGGACCTGTTTATTTGGCAGCGTTTTTGTCTGAAGTTGCAGACTTAGTTCTGTTTCATCACAAAATCTATTTTGTTTTGAGAACGTTTTTTCTCATGCTCTCAGTTTTAGCTACCCGTGTTGCCGTGTTTTAATAAAATTTCATATATTTTTCTTATTTGCAGCTACAGCCGTCGATTTAGTTTCAGGGCTGTTTATTTGACAGCTCAAGAAGTGCTACGAAGGGTTGCGGAAGAGGGGGATGATGTTTTGAAACGGCGAGAATGGAATTAGGTAATATGTTAACAGTCCCTACAATCTCACAGATAAACATAATTGAAAATAGAAGAAGCTTTTGAAAAACATTAAAATTATTTTTGGGCATACTTTTAAGAGCGACAAATAAATATTTGCTTCTTCAGTTTTGTGTAAATAAAACGAATAAAGTGGAGCATTAAGGTATGTACAGTTTTTATGAACTAACTTGTAAAATATCTTTGAGTGTAGCTGAGAGAGTAAATATTTTTGGATTGCGAGAAAGTAAATGAGTTTGAATTTTTTTGCGGAAGTAGAATAACATTTTTATTACTTATCTGGAAGTTGTTAATAAAAATTTTATGATACTAGTAATATTGCTACCATGGAAGCCGTCAAAAAGTATTTCCTTAAAGATAGCTTCCAATATTGTTCACTGGGAGTATTTCAATTGTAATTATGTACATATCACATACCAACAATTAAGCAAAAAGTTACTTATTTAAAGATTTTAATTATGTTTGTTTTTAATTAGAAAAAGTTATTTCCCTAATATATAATTACTTACACATGCAAAGACAATAACTTGTCTGCTTCAGTTGGCAGCTTGATTTTTACTCCTTGATCGTTATCTAAAATAAAACCTTTTTCATTCTTTTTATTAAAAAAAATCAATATTAATGAAAATTTATCAATTCAAATTGATCAAATTTACTTATTGATTTTGTAGACACTTTGTGGTCAATTATGGTACCATTAGTTGGCTGATGATGTTCCTCCTTTTTTTACAAAACAATAATTCTAAAGACTTTAACTGAACAATGAGGCTTGGAAAACATTTTAATTACTAATGGAGGGTTTAATGTAATTGATACTTTCTATACAATTTAGCATTAGGACTCTAGACTTTTTTTTAGTTTTTTTGTAAACAATTGTGTTGTTTTTGAAAAACTGCTAAAAAGTAACACAAGAGTCATAGTCATTATGTAGGGCAAGTGTGAACAAAGATATAGAAAGTGGATGTTTTGGAATAAATATTTTAAAAAGTAATTTTAATAGCTGGTTATTATATTTCATTAGAATTTTCAAAATGTTGGTTATAAAACATACCGTTTATTTAACATTTTTTGTTTTCATTAAGAAATAAATATGCAATGAAATGTATTTAAAAAAATTAACAATAATATTTTTAATTACCAGCAATACTGATTATATAATTTTGAATTTTCTACTTTGTGCATTGGAGTAGCTCTAAATTTTTCTGGGGAGGGCTGAAGCTCACAAAAGTCCCTACAGCTCGATTGGATTTAAAAACGCTCGATTTAGAAAAACTAAATCCACTAATAGCGATATTTTTTCAGACTTTTTTGTAGTTTCCTATTGGTTAGAGCTTAAGATATCATATGAGAAATTAATTAACTATTTATGATTTAAGACACGTCAAAGCGGGCATTATTTATTTTTGGAAAACGAGAAATTTGCTCGGATTCGGTTTACAGAACATGGCCGACTATCAATATTATTCTAATATTTTTAATTTAAGGGGGGCTAGAGCGGTTCTGTGGGTGGCTTAGCACTCTCCAGAAGGGTCTAGCTACGCCAATGACTTTGTGGCAATTTTTCATGGAGTCTGTATGCTGTTTAGTATAAAATTTAAATTGAATGATATCTTCAATTCTGCATTGTTATTTTAATAGTTAGTTTCTGCCAAATATGGGTGAAAACTAATACTAATTTATTTTACGTAAAGCTCAAAAAGTATATTGTGAGTATGAATTGAAAGTATGCTTGGAAGTATTCAGCATAACTTTTTTAAAGAGAAGTAACACAATCAGGCATTTAATGCCTACCAGTTAATTAATTAATGTGTTACTTTCTTTGGGAAAGGGATAGTGTAGAGAGAACAGATGGTGAAATGTGAGAGAGATAGAAAGCTTAATTCATTTACAACCCTGTTATTGCGTTTTTTTTTGTAGAGCAGTGTTGCAAGCCCCTCTGGTGTCAAGTAGAGGCATTGAGTTGCTTAAGCTGTTTAGCCATTTTATTAGTTCTTTTACTTCGCCGACGGTTCTGCTACAATACCGACGAAGGAGGGTGTTGTGCATTAGGATATGTTAGCATTAATCGCTGCCGGTACTGCCAAAGAGTCAGTGCTATGCCTTCATCACTTGAACAGTTCAACAACAAACAACACTATAACACACCAATCCACATGCGACAAATGCATGATGTTGTGGGCTTGCTTGGAACTAGTCTTGAACTCGAGACCTCAGGGTTTGTAGTCAAACAAGCTAACTACTCATCCAATAGCATAACTATATTTTTGGTTTATTTTTTTTTTTTGGAAATTTTGATGTAGAATTTTATTACGGAAAATAAATTTCGAAACATATACACATACACGTATATACACTTATTGGTGCATAAATAAGTATTTTCTTTTGTTTGCTTGTACTCTTTTGTCTTTATTGAAAAGTACCATTTTAATATTTATTTCAGTCATTTGTTTATTTTTATTAGTACTTCTTTTTTAAATATAAATTTGACATTTTGTGCGCATGAATATTTTAGAAGTTTTATATAAAGGAAAACAAATATCATCAAAGTACTCGCAAACATAGTTTATTATGTGTAGGTATCTACACTCAACTTATTAAACTAGATGAAATGCACAATTGTACATAATTTTTATATCAAAATCGTATAATTTAGAAAAATGTTTAATTATATAATTTTTAACTGCTTTGCTAGGACGTCCGTCAAATAAAATTATGTTTTATGGACAATCTTTTATATACATATACGATTATAAAGATATTTATGGACAGATGTGCACAATCTATATGTATTTTTTAAAATTTGTTCAGTATTTTTGGAGCTAAAAGCATTTAAAGTTTCTATTAAAGTTTCTATTAAGTACCTATTAGCTTAAAAACAAAACACGTACATGCGTTTGTGCACACAAAAAAAAAATACTTATGTAAAATCAACATGTCGCAATGTTGATCGGAAATCATATTCATTTTCTTCAAAAGTACATACTTTATTTAAAATCACCATTGTTTCATATATGACCTTTAAACGAAAAATTGTTGACATAACCTTAAACTAGGTTGATTAACATTTTTCACTGTTAAAGCAAAATAGCTCAATATGGAATCCATAAAGTGCTGTTTTATAGTAAAATTAATATTTATCATGTTAAATTAAAGTTGGATCTGCTTTAGTGAATCTATGAAAAATCAATCATTTAAATCAACACGACTATAACACAAAAAAAAAACTTGATAATGTGTTGTCATTACCAAACAACGAACTTTTTACCACACACTACATACCGTCTGAATTACTTTACAGTAGTTGAATGAATTACTTACTACACAGAAAAAAATAAGTTCGTTTTTGATAACAAAAATCCCGGTATTCAATAATTTTTTTTTTCAAATTTCCTGATTATTATCGACTTAGAATTAGACAAGCATTCTCTTTGTCGATTTTTGAACAACATATGTTTAATACAAAAAAATAAAAAGACCTACGAAGAGAATGGCTGTGTTCAGTTTCGAACAGTGAGTTACCTCCTGGCTGATAGTCTATCGTAGCTACCATTTGAAAAGTTTTTTCTTTAATAAAAATGTATAAAGTACATTTTCTTAATTCATAACATTTATTAAAACAAGAAAAAGTCTTAGAATTTTGTTTATAAGTTAACAATATTTGCTTACCAATACTTACAAAATTTATATTTAAAAACCTTTAAATACCAGAAATTAAACGTTGATGACCGAAGAAAAATATGGCATGCTTTTATTGTTTAAACATTTCTCTGCTGTTTTTTAGACAGATTTCTTAATATTCAAAATTTTAATGTTAGTTAGACATACTTTGTTCAAAAATAAATACTTTTAACAGCAGATTTGTATTCTTGCGAAATATTAGACAAATTATATATTTTTCCAACAAATAAGTACAAACTCGATGCAATTTTAGAGAACCAGAATTTTTCAACACAAATTTAAACAATATACATATGATACTAAATTTCAAGTAATGCTTTAGAGTGTATGAAGCAAAATCACTGAAATTTTTCTGTCTGAAGATTTTTCTTTTGCAAAGATAATAACAATACAACATTTTTCCTCTTCTTTGGTGTTGTTGTAGGGAAGGTATAAGACTAGGGCAGGCGCCGGTGATGTTTGGATGTGAGCCACGACGTTTGCCGACTTCTTTTCGGCTATTTTTAATTTTACATGTACACGGCCGACAATTTACATGTACACAACACAAACAATCAAAATAAACAACAACAAGTGCACAACAGTCATTTGTACCTATCAACAATGCAATTAAACACCAACCCACTTAAACCAAAAATTTTTCCTCATTTATTTTGTTTTCTCTCTGCCTGGCTCTGGACTAGAGAGAAGGGAAGAGAGTTCAAGAGTTGTTTTTTAATTTCAGTGTAGGATAGTTATTATGTATCGTGGATTATTTGTAGTTGCATCATATATACGGTGACGAACCATACACTATTATAGTGAACAGAACACTATTTCAGCCCCTTTTCCACTATTTTTTGTGTACGCTATTTGTACATACATATTTTTAATACATGCCCCTTATGAACATTATTTTTTCTCACAAATGCTCACTTTTTTATTACTTCCAACATATTTAGCAAACAATTTGAAATCAGCTTAAATTGCATAAAAACTCTAGCTGGAAACCCAAAGCGTTTGATATTCAACCTATCGTGAAATTTCTCAAAATAAAGATAGTGTTGAGTTTTCCCTTTCCCTTCCCTTTTGCTATCGTGAATAAAAATTCGAAAAATTCCTCTTATCATGAATAATTTTTTTCACGTGGATTTTTTTCCCTTTTCCCCTGTTTTTGTTCACTTTATTTTAACAGGCGAACTGGATAAATATGTCATCGAATTGCTATTTTATTCTTCCAATTAATCATTAAAACTTGTAAATATTTATTTTTATGACAAAATCAGTAAATAGTGTTCATTTATCTTAATACTAACACATTTATATTAATATTAATTTCTTGTAACACTTTTCTGACACACATGAACAAAGTTTTGCGGTGATGGAATAATCACAGGCTATATGGTCGGTGGATGGAATACCAAATGATTTTTCCGCATCCGTAGGAAATCAGTCATCGCGTCCAAAATATATAAAAACACAGTTTTATTCACTGTTGAGAAAATTTAATTTAACATCAACGACTATTTGATTTAAATTAGGCAGGCTGCTTGTAATTTATCGGGTAGTCCCAATGATTGGATGCATCTAGCAAACTTGGACGAACAATTCGATTTTGTTAAGACTCCCCATGGAATGAAAAGATAACTCCAATTCTTAGAACTGTATTTTTTTAATTTTAAACAAAAATTTATTTGCGTTTTAGCTTATTTTATTGAGCTTATTTCGTTTTTTACATTCATTGAGAACTGATAGCGGGAAAAAATGTCCACGGGAACTTCACGATAGCAATTTTTCCTCGAAGGGAAATGAAAATTTCATGGGAACATAAATTTCACTTGTTATTCGCGATAGGGGTGATTATTACGTTCAACAGAGCTACTTGACAAGTGGTGATAAGAAAAAAACCTGTGAGCACTGACGATGGAAGTGTAGCGGCTTCCGAAAGTAGCGCTATTCTGTTCTGCTGTGTACGTTGAAAAATCATGTTGAAAAATGGGAATGAAGAAAAATAAACCGATGGCAACGCTGAGAAAGTGCATTTTAATATCAGCTTGAGAGTGATTTGATTCTCGTATTCAATTTTCACGAAAAAGTTGTATATATAAGAATTAAAATCACATTCAACAGAGCCACCTGACAAGTGGTGATAGCAAATACACGTGAGCACTGACGATGGAAGTGTAGCGGCTTCCGAAAGTGGCGCTACTCTGTTCTGCTGTGTACGTTGAAAAATTAAGTTGATGTTAATTTTTCCATTGTTCCTTGGAATATTAATCATACCCAATTCTTTCTGAATATAACGTTACGAACCTTAGCCTAATAATCAATTTGGATTCACAAAGCAAGTACGTGCGAAATAATCATATTAACAAGTTGAAGTTAATTTTTTCCCTTGCTCCCTGGAATATTAAACATGCCCAATTTTATCTGAATATAACGTTACTAACTTTAGCCTAATAATCAATTAGTTTTGTTATGTTTTTTTATCCATAAAAAGTGTACAATATTCCATGGAAATAATGGTCACCGTAATCATATATTGTGTGGCTGTTTTAAAGTTTAGCAATCAACTTGAATCCCAAAATTAAGTCAGAACTTAAAGTTCGTTTGAGGATTAATATCGTACGTATTCACAATTTTCCACAAAACCGATATATATGAGGATAGATTTTATTAAAAATATATGTTACGTAAATTGCACTAAAATAAGCTGCGAATGTAATCACATCTCATACTTAAAAATTAAGGATTAGAAGATTTCCTATACCGACGACTCTCTATAAATATGTACAAAAAGTGAAAACTTTACCTCCTCCTAAAATAGGTCACAGACATTAACTTTAAAAACGCCGGCATACGTATACATATATTTCTTTGGTAACCTCTAATAGAATCGTTCGTTAGAAATGAAGCTCGAACGAAATGCAAGAATATAGACTGGCTTAACCCACAGCAAATTAATTTTTTTTAATTACTACAGTCTCTTCGTTTTCGACTGATTTAGAAAATTTATTAGAGATATTTTCACAAATTTATGTTTAGAAAATAATATTTAATCTATATACAAGTATATAAATTAACTTAACCCACAACAAATACATACACATTATTTTCGATTGATTGAACTGGAATATTTTTTGGGTGTTTTTTATATACATACTATACATATATAGTAAATACAAACAGAAATATATGATTATAGAAGTACGGGCAAATAAATAAATTTTTGTATAGTATTTTTTTTTTATTTATATTGTACGCTTATATCTTTATTAGTACGTATAAACACATGTATTTATGTGCACACATATTCTTTTGTATTTATTTTTCAAGTAGTAGGAAAAAATCTTGTATATTACGACGTATAAAAAATGCAAGAACAAAAGTAAATAATGAGCACAAAAGAAAAAAAATCTACATTATAAAATAAAATAAAGAAACCAAACAACCAACCTTTTTTATTAAACAAAATATATAAGACCATAATGGTCAATCCTCACAGATAAAATAAGAACTTTACAATAAACTTTAATATTTGCCAATTAATAATACAATGCATAAAATTTCGCACGAAAATTCGGAACACCTATTTAAAGTGTTTCAATTGCGCAACATTGATATCCTATCGATAGAGGAAAAATTGTGATTCCAACAGTATGTCACTTGCTGTAGTTTCCCTCCCACCTACAGATATAAAATATTCTTGATCAAACCTCGTCTTGAACTTATACACCATCCAGAATAAACTATGAATGTTATAGGGTATAAAATAAAAACTAAGCAAACCACCCACACCACAGACAAACAACTACAAGCAAATACATACTTAAAGAGAAAAAGAAAAAGTACATACATACTTAGTAAATATAAAAAAAGAAAGGAAGAAAATAAAAAATAAAACTTACAAGGATCGATAGAGTAGTTACAAAGTATTACATACATTATTAAATAAGAAGAGAAAACTAAACAATGAAAACTAACTTCCATTTTCAACCACTTACGAGTGCCATCCATCCTCCTCTACACCAGCACATGAACGAACCGCCACCTCCGCAAAGTGTCTACAATGAAAACTTTTAATGGATCAGGAAAACTATATGACTTGCATTGTTTCATATAAAATAAAAACTTTTAAAGAATTACGTATCTCTGTGTTAAAATAATTACATTGACTTCAATGTCCATGTCTGGTCACAACATTCATTATTTTTATCTCTTGTAACTTTTGTAATGCGGCTGGGCTGGCTGGCTGGCTGGTTAGTCCAAGTGAAAACTTTTAAAATAATTATTTTTTCTAAACTTTTACTTTTTTTGCAGTGTTTTCTATATTAATTTATTATTAAAGTTAATGCTTGAAAAAAAGAAGTCTAGCAGCAAATTTTGTTTAGAAGTTTTCTTTATTTTTTGCTGATAAAACTAATGAATATATTTTGGTTATGAAATTTTTATGCTTTTAGCAAAAATTTAATTGGAAATACAGAGACAGAAATTGTTGGGATAGTCAAACATGTAGAAAAGGAAATGTTTTTTGCGTCATTCAGTTTAGAAAAATAAACATCGTACTTTGGAAGATAATCATTATTTTAACTAATTACACGATAAAAGACAAAAAAACATTGCCAAGATTCTAACGACTGATTCTGGTAGAGCGCACCAAAAATATATAAACGTGTATCAGCGTTTCGAAAATTTACATCTGGTATTCATTTTAGGGGTAGTTAAAGTTTCCCCTCTATTCCATATTGTTATGGTGAATCGGCATAGGAAATATTATAATTCTTACATATAAGGTCTAATATTATTGGATATGTTACTGTACATATTGTTTTCTTTTTGACCCATACTATGCAATAATTGGCACAATACTTTCAAACGAAATATTGCCCAATTTTCCTGACAGTAAAAAAAGTAAACATAACACTGAACAATGTTGCCAACACATAACATAATTTTCTTCACTGCACATCAAAAATCAAAAGTATTTCGATTTTGTGCCAATACATTATTGTGCCACCTTCGAATTTGACATACACATTGTCAATATTATTGCACAATGGGAAAAATTTCACAATTATATTGCAAGTTGGTGGGTGGGCCTCTTAAGTTGTGTTAAGGGCTTTTATGTAAAATACCATGAGGAACATTTTTGAGGGACATATTAACCATCGAACGCATCGCTGTATGGGTCTTTTTGTCACTTTCCTTAAAAAGAGGCAATGTAGAGGGCGAAATTGTTGTAGAGAAATATTTGTCATAAAATTCTACTATAAATCTTCAAATACACCAACGCTCCACACTTAACTTGAACTCTGGAAATCATTAAAAACATAAAATGTGTTTAAGGGTTAATTTTGTACTTTTTTTTAAGAGAAGTAACACTCAGCCGATTAATGCCTACCACTTAACTAGTAAATGTGTTATCTTCTTTGGGAAAGGGATAAAGTAGAGAAGACAGGTAGTGAAAAAGTGAAAGAAATCTTTTCTATTGTGCATCTTGTTATTTTTAGAGCAGTGTTGCAGCGCCTCTGGTGTGAAGTAGGCGCATTAGCTCTTTTGCTGTATGTGTAGTCACTTCACTAATTATTTTACTTCGCCGACGATTTTGCTAAGATTGCCGACGGAGGAAGGCGCTCTGATGTACGTTAGCATAGAACACTACCAATCGCTGAAGGTACTCTTTGATGACCAGTGCTATGCCTTCTTCACTTTACCACAATCTACCTCACATGCTTTTGAGTGGCAAATTGAACACGGTATTGTCATTGGAGGTGGCAATTGACCCCTCTCTGCATTACATTTACCTACCTACGGGGTTGACGCCAGAACACTATACAGAGCACTGATACCAATGTCAGTGCTATCGAACAGTGAGTAGTAATTGTTACAACTATCAGTGTCTGGAGAAAGATGTAGCTTTGGTGTACCAATGGTGTATAGAGTGAAAATACTAACCACTTCGCTAGTCACCAGTGGCGATGGTTCCTTGCTGTACCACTGGGCTGTGTGCCTATTAAAAAGAAAACAACGAAAAAAACAAGAAGCTTTCATACAACTGAATGAAGTTGTTGTTTAATTTTTACTCTTTAGTAAGTACATTGGTTTTCGTTCGGCTGTATACATATACGAGCCGAATAATGTTCGGAACTCTGGTGCCAGTATGAGCGACTATGGACTAAAGCATGGTACTCTGTCCATCATTTCGTGCGAAGTGCTGTGTAAAGTCCATATAAAAAAATTTATACGAATTGCTTACGAAAAAATGCTGCAGAAGTAGTACTCTGTTTATTTTGAGAAAAACATATGAAATGTTCCTACAACATTTTGAGTCTTCATGCGAAATAATATGAGCACCACTTTTTTCGTGTGGAATTTACAACAAGCACATTGGGGGGTTTTTTTAACTACACAATTGCAGCATACTTTCAAGGGCTAGCTAGTTATAATTGGTTACTTGTCATATTTTTCATATAAAAAAATCTAGAGGCAAATTTTTGCTGGGTTCGTGTTGTTTTTCACCCGCCTACATGACTTTAGCAGTGTCCCGAAACTACAAACCTCAATTTAAAGTCTTAAAAATTCACAGTGTGATGTAAAATTTTGTTGTCTATCGATCTGCGTACTTAGTTTTTATGTTTTCTGTAAATTCAGCTTTGCCTTTTTGACCAGCTTTTTGGCTCAAATACTCCTCCGTGAGTTGTGTTATTTATACAGAAGTGGGGATGTGTAAAATATTTTCCACTTTATGTGTTCTTAATTCAAAAACGTTGATTTAATTCAAATATTAATTTAAGAAAATATTTGCTGATTAAACACTCATTTGGCGAAAAATTGGACAATATTTTTTTCCGTGTAATAGAATTTCATCTCGCTTCGCGAATTTTCAATATTTGATAATACATATTTTCCTGTTCCTTAAAAATGGGGATATTCTAATGCAAATAAATTTGTGTCCTAAAAATATGAGTATCTACGAGTATGTGTGTAGGTAGATACGAGTGTAAGAATGAATATTAAACACTTCACCAAAGTTAAATAAAATGGCTAACGCCACACGTAAATATGAATTGTTTGTGACTGTATGAATGGATGGATACTTTAATGTGGAATATGCTCTATGTGTGGGTGGGTGTAAAGCCATGCAATACTTCAACTTATAAGTATTCGAGTACATGCAAAATCTACAACGAGATGTAGAAAAATCCAAAAAAAAACAAATAAGGAACAATATAAAAATGATTATTAAATGAAATAAAAAATTGGTACCTCAATTAGTTTCATTGTACATATTCGCATGTGTGCGTTGGCAATAAGCTGGGGCGGGGAACGTACATACATTTTTTTCTTAACATGACAGTGATCTTAATTTTGTTTTTAGATTGTACACTTGACGAAATAATTAGTGCGAATGAAAGTTTGTAAAAATTTTTAAGAAACTAACTACTATATGAGGAGGCTCTTTTCAAAACTTGTTGCGTTATTGCACAATTTGAGAAAATATATTTTTAGGAATGCAACTTTAAATATAACCCGAAACTTTGTTGCATTATTATAGACGACAAGATTAGTCATTGCTTAGTACAGGATTCAAAAAATTAGCATAATATATTATGACTAAATCCAACATTTTAAATGGAATAATTTAGTTTTGACGCGTCTGATTCATATTGAAGTGGAATAATCTACTTTTGACAAAATATATTCTTTTTTCTGGCGTAATTATAGAGTTTAGGAAATTATGTATTTAACCAAAAATTTTGTAGCATTATTATTAGGGATGTAACGATTCGCCGTTTTGCCGATCCGATACCGATATTTAAAAATAAATATTGCCGATACCGATTCCGATACCGATACGAATATTGAAATTGAGTTCAAGTTTAGATTAAAAAAACTCAAGTGTAATTTTTTTATTATGCAAAATTACATTATAAGAGAGAATATTTAAAATTGATAAAACATTGGAAGTAATTTTTAAGGAGCTACATTTTCTTTGCTTCCAACAAATCTATATTAAAAATATGCAGATAATTAGTAGAAAAGCAAGAAAAATTGTTTAATTCCTTTATAATTAAAAAAAAAATACTCGCCATGCTTTTTAAAAAATCGATTTTTTAAAGGACATTTATCAACTAATATTCATCTAAATAACTTAATAGCTTAATTATTAAAAGACTTCTAAGTTTATATTTATTCACTTAAATTTACATGAAAATGCAGTTCTGAGTTTAAATTCCATAAAAAAAATTTTGAAAATGGGTAATTTTTTATCCTTTTTCCCTGACGAAAAATCATTATAGAATACCGAAAAAGAAATTGGTCCTAGCATCGCTTCCAATTCGGTGATTGGTAATCGAAAAACAGAACTTCTTGCAATGGCAAGGATATGTAAAACTAATTAGAAATTATCCAAATTTGCAATTCTTCCAGATCGCGAATTCTACATTTTCATGACTTCCTTGGAATAAGATTTAAAAAACAACGACTTGAATTTGAATTCATGATAAAATTAACAAAAAATAAATAATTTTTCTTACAAAATAACAGCATAAAATTTTATTAATTTTTAAAATTGATATTAATAAGATTAAAAAGATAAGGAAGTGAATTTAATTTAATTCATGGTAAAATCGAACAAAAATAAATTACTTGTTAAAAAAAACTCTGAAAAAAATTTTAAAAGTATCGTCGTATCGACAGTAAAATATCGCCGATACCGATGTATCGGAAAATCTGAAGTATCGCCGATATATCGGTATCGGTATCGGTATTCGTTACATCCCTAATTATTATAGACTACACATTTTGACGATATATTTGGAATAAATCCAAAATTTGAAATGGAACAATCTAGTTTTGACGCTGCTGATTTATTTTGAAGTGGAATAATCTACTTTAGACTAAATCATACCTTTTTTTATTTTTTTTCTGGTGCAATTATTAGGGAATTCATTTTACTCGACTTTTCCATTGTTCGATTAATCCGTTAATCGAAATTGAGGTTTTTAAATTAGTCGAACAATCGAGTAACAACACTTTTATTTCGTTCGAGTTATTCGAGCAAGTAAATTTCACTTCGGTGATGTGATTTAGACAATTAGGGCCTAAGTTTTTCTGTAACGCAAGACGGTGACAAGGTCGAAAAAATGTATATATGTATATTAATTTTAAACCTAATATTTTTAGTTTAATTCAATAATTGCTAAACATTTTTCCATTACGATCCACCTTTTCCCTCTGATCTTTAAACATTTTAATTCGCTCCTATTTGATAGCTTAGCAATCTCAGTGTACTATGAATATTAATTAAACTGCGTGTCTGACAGTCGTTTCTATTGTCGCTGTACGGTGGCACACGCTTGCTAGCCAGGCACTTCAAGGTACATATTATACTGGTTGTTATTTCAAACAATTGTGGTAGCCTTTAGGAGCAGGAGGTTGGGGTTGGGAATATGAAAGGCGAATAAAAGTTTATTTACAAAACTACTCTGGAGCATAGTGTTAAACAATTTGTCGTAGACATGTTGTAGATTCATGCAAAGATATTGTATGCTTTTGCACGTTTACTGATGGGCTCCACCAACAAAGCAAACATTTTAATACAAACAAATAAAGTACACACACACACACACACAGATACACTTCAGGATGTATGTACAATAACAACCTCTTTGGAAAAACGAAAACACAGAGTGGTTAGTGTTCGTGTTTTTTGTTTTTTTTTTTTTGGTTATTTGGTTTCAGTATTGTGAAATAAGCAGTACAACGCATTCAAGCTAAATAATTGTTGGTACTTTTGAGTTTCTAAGCTTATATATCATAATTCAAAGGAATTATATAACTAATTTTCGTAACGTCATATATAGAAAGAATTAGACAAGATCAATATTCGAAGGGGCAAGGGAAAATCAACATCAATTTAATTTTCAACGTGCACAGAAGAATAGAACATCGTTGTTTTCGGAAGCTGCCTCACTCCCATCGTCAGTACACATGTGTATCTTGTTTATCACCACCAGTGCTGCCGCGATCAAAAAATTTTTGTAACCAAAATTTAAGAAAAAAGTAACCAAATGCAAACAAAAGTAACCAAAATTTTTATGAATTTAAAATACCGTGTTATATAGATAAATTATTAATATATAAAATTTTTTAATACTAAAACATATCTTTGGCAGACCAAACCTACAATTCCCGTTTAGTTTGGTCTGGCCAAAGATAAGTTTAATGTAGTTGTCAGAAAGCTAAGTCTGTGTCAAAAGAAACCTAAGTATAGAATAAGTTAGTAGAGCCATTTTGTATTAGTATTGGTTTAGATAAAAATTCAAATGAATTCTGTCGCATTAGCGAGACTTTTCTACTGCAGCTCTTATCTAAACAAACTTGCCAAATCGTCTTTCTCCGAATACTTTATATTTTAAACAAAACTTTTGTTAATATTGACCTTAAATACTAATAAAATCTCCTTCGATGTAATTTTTTATAACAATAAAAAATATTACTCACTAAGCGTATCGGAATCGGTACCGTCAATATATTTGTTTGGGCATCGGTATCGTTATCGTATTGGAAACCTGGCGTATCGATGATCCCTAATGTTAGATCTAGAAGTGCTTCGTCCATTTTACTTCTTTGGGTGCTTTGCTAGTCGAAGTAACTAAAACAAACTTAAACTAAAAGTAAATTCATATACGTATTTCGTTTAAGCCGATGATCAAATAATTAATTTCCGATTGTGGTATTTTATTGTATTAAGCGATTTTGTTTCGTAAATGAAGGGTTTCATACGAATACACATACATATATATATACCCCTTTTCGTTTTTGCTCTTTTTCATTTTGAAAATTTTTTCGCTTTGATTTTTTGTTTGATTTCAGTTTATTTATATTTTATTTTTTTTTGTTGTTTTGGCGATTTTTCTTTCGTTTTTTGCAATTTTTTTTTTTGTTTTTTTAGTTTTGGCGTTTTTTTGGTTTTCTTTAACGTTTTTTCGCTTTTTGACGATATTTTTAGTTTTAGCGATTTATTTTAGTTTTTGGCGGTTTTTTCATTTTTTACGCTTTTTTCGGCTTTAGGGATTTTTTTTTTTGGTTTCTTGAGATTTTTTAATTTTAGCGATTTTTTAGTTTTTGCCGATTTTTTTTTAGTTTTGGCGCTTTTTTTGGTTTTGGCGCTTTTTTCGTTTGGTGATTTTATTCCATTTTTGGCGATTTTTTCATTTTTGATGATATTTTTAGTTTTAGTGATTTTTTTATGTTGTAGTGTTTTTTCGCTTTGACGACTTTTTCGGTTTTTGGCGTTTTTTAGTTTTCTAGCGATCTTTTCAATTTTGGTTATTTTTTGCGTTTTAGCGATTTTTTTCAATTTTGGTGCTTTTTCCTTTAAGCGCTTTTTTCATTTTGACTTTGAAAATTTAAAGTGTCTACATATCGTCAGCTTATTATTGGTTGGCTGCTTTCTAATGCTTTTTCCTATGTTTATGGGTCCAACCAATAATATGGTGACGATATGTGTCAGTATATTACATTAGTATTTCAACATGTTTCGTTGCTCGCTTTAGAACACCCTTTAATTTTTAACTGTTTTATTGGCTGTTGTAGCGGCAAAAGTTTTACATATTCTGTGAAAATTTCAGGTCCGTAGCATTTACGGTACTCGAGAAAACAGCCTGTGACAAACAGACAGACGGACAGAGCAGCGAAAACAATAGGGTTCTTTACACTTTTGGTGTACGGAACCCTAAAAATGGTATGAACTGTTCATGTAAATATGTTGTGGTACTCCATTTATTTTGTAAAAAAAACATATCGTTACATGAAACGCAAAACGCTTTAACTAACATAAAACGCGTATTCTATTTTTTTATAAATTGTGATGTATTACACCAACATGCATCATTACAAAAAAATCAGACTTCGCTGAACAAAAATAGCGCTTTTATTAAGAAACCAAAAAGGCAATAGACATGGTTAGTTACATTACTTTTTTGACTTTCTTTAATTTTGTTATAGAGCCATAAGAATACACAACCTGTGAGAATTTTAAGTGTCCAACTATTACGGCTCACATTATATAGTCCAAAGTGAAAATTACCTTTAGGCTGTTTTTTCCTCCTCCTGTAAAATGATGAAAATGTAAGTTAGATCGTTTGCATTTCATGTAACGTTATGAAATGTATCTGCAACATTTTAAGGCAACATGAGATATTACATGAGCGGCAGTTAGTTGTTTCGTGCGGAATTTTCAAGAAGAGCCTATCCTGCCTGTTTTTGTAAATAAAATTAAAAATTTCGTTAGGGACTTTGATTTCAATTAATCAAAAGAAAAAGTAGCATTGTACCAAAGATTTGCTTCCCTGCTTGGTACGTTTTGCGTGTGTATGCACGAGCTAGAGTAACAGTTTTATTTTAGATGGCTGAATGGATGGAAGTTGTTGAACCGCTGTCAACAAAGCACTGTTTGTTTCTTATTTTTCGGTTTCGTTTATTTGGGGGAGTGGTTAAGCACATCCTAAAGAAATATACGAAAAAAAAATCATAACAAAAAAGTTTTCTGTAAATGGGTGCGAATACTTTTTATAATTTTTTTCTTTTGGTTTCTGTTTTGTCTTTGACAAAAAACACAGTGCAAGCACGCATGTATGTGTGTGTGTGTCTTGTTTGTTTACAGTACCGAAAGCATTACATCTATGGTTAGGGAAGAGGAAACAAAACAAAAGCAAGAAATATATTACATACATATATTTTTTCTATACAAGCGAACACAAACAACTATAACGGACTTTGAGTTAAATAAAGCTAGTGGTGTACTAGATTTCACTCTCTTTTGCAAGAGCTCAAATTGCAAGCGAGAGCGGGAGAGAAAGAGTTTTCTGTTTTCTGTTATGTTTTTCACCATTTCTGGTAATGCTTTGTTTATTTACTTCCATGTACAAGCATGCTTACTCTTTTTTGCACTAGTGATGGCGGATACGCCTCACTTGGAAAACCAACTACATCTGCTCTTGTCTAACATTGTTTTTATAGTTTTTTCCTGTTTATATTTTTCTTTCTACCCTACCTTTGCTCTTCGTCATTCGTACGTTGTTGGTAGAGTTGTTAGCAGTTGTTGCTGTTGTTTTTGTTCCAATACTACTGCTACGTGTCGGCTGTGGCAAAAGGTGTTTTGTTCATAGAATTACAATCAGTTCCAAAGTAACGTTCGTACGAATTCGTAGTGTCTTGTGTAACTGTGGTGTTTTTTTGTGTGTCATTTATTATTATTGTTAATATTTCTCACATTGAATCGATCGTAACGCAAAGAAGAAAATCGGGAAAAAAGATTTTGTAACGCTAACGTTTCTTAAATAAACTAAACACACCGCCGCCGTCGCTGCATTTAGTCATCTCTAATTTTTAAAACCCGTATTAAAAACTAAACGGTTTTGCTATAATTTTTTTGGGTGAATTTTAATTACATTTCCATAAATATTTGGCAAAAGCAAAAAAGCCGTTAAATCAATAAAATAACAAAAACAAATAAAAAGCACGTGGATTTAAAACAAACAACAGCAACAAGGCTTGAATTATAAAAAACAAAAATAGAAAGCTTTTCAACCAAACAAGAATTAATGTGAAAATTCCATCGTTTTAATTCGTGTTTGGTATATGAATATTATTTGCAACATCTTTTTGATATACATACATACTTAGAAACAAATGTATGTATCTACATAACTGCAATGAATTAAAAATATTTATTTTGAGAAATCTTGAAAAAAAGTTTTCACTCTTACTAAAGTTTACAAAATACTGTGCCAGTCAGTGTAAATATTATAAAACCTAAAATATTTATGAATTTGTTTAAAGTAAAACAATTAGTGAATGTTCATTCTTTCGTGCAATTTTAATGCAAAAATTAAAAATTTCATCACAAATAAATTAAACTCATTTAAAGGCAGCCGCAAATCCCAGACAGCCATTTATTTTTGGAATATTTATATTTAGTGTACACGACACGCTAATTCTGCAGCAGCCAGCACCTCTTTCAACAAACTAACCCAGCAAACAATTTTGCTGTTTGTTGTTGTAAGCAAACAGCAGGTTGCTTTTTAATTTATTCGGTGAGTTTATTTTTTTCCAAATAAATCCACGGCAAAAAGATTTATGGATTTTTAAACTACATATTAACACTTTTATCAAATTAAAATGATTCAGAGGCAAGCATGTAAGCAAACGTCACAAGATATGAAATAAAATGAAAGTCGCTGAAGTTTTTTCTGTTGTTAATAATCAATTACTACTCGTACATGTTAATTGTGGCATGTGTTCTTAACAAATAGGATGTTCTTAATAGCTGTTTTACACTATATCACAAGCCGTTCGACTTCTGTAGAAAATGCAACCCTGATCTAATGAGTTAATGGAAAGTTTTAAAAAAGCAATAACAACACATTATATCAGGGTAGCATTTTGTGCAGAAGTCGAAAAGCTTGTATAGTAGTCTAAAAACAGCTTAAGTATTAGCGGTATTAAATAAAAATTATGCTAAAAAGTGTAATATATTATTTTTCAGACATTCAAAAAGCTTAACAACGAATAATTAAAATAACTTTTATTTAATATATGTTAATATAAATTACGTACATACATAAACAAAATTATCATCAGTAATAAAAGAATTTTAATTTTAAATTAGGGTAGGTTAGGTCAACACAGGTAGGTTAGGTGAAACACACTTCCACTCGGATTCATTGCGATCAGTGATGTTATATACTTTTTTGAAAAGTCCTTACGCAGCCCGAAAAAAATCCCTACTTTTCCCTACGCGCCCAAAAAACTATCTTTACAAAAATCCCTACAGCTTTTAAATGATGATATATGTATGAATGCAAATAAGCCCCTTTGTGTATACGTATATGGCTTAATACGAAAAAAAACTTGTCTCGAATTTTCGATATTTTACAGGAGAAGGAAAAAACTGAGCGGCAACTTTCTTAGTTCTTTTAGAAAACGTTAAAAACGCGATTTATAAAAATGTTTAGAATTTCGAGGTAAAAATATTGCATTATTTTCAGAATTTTATCTAGTTTTAGGAAATGTAGCTAACTTTCGACCTACGGAAGACAAATTCCCTTTTTATCGGGATCATCACATATAAAGATATACACTTTTATATGAATTGCACTGTTTTACAAGCTTTTATTTTTGGAGAGTTTAAAATTTTCTAATGCATTTTTCAAAGGTATTACTAATTAGGATGTGTAAACACGAACAAATCTTTTCGGCCATTGTCCAGATAACGACGGTACATTTATGTTTTTCGATGCACACTCGTCTTTAAAGCGCCACACATACTCAAAGGCTTCTTCGAATAAAATTAGTTATATATCTACTAAATTACGCGTCGAATATTGTCTAATTGGCTTTGATCGGGTAAAAAATTACGGAGTTATAATGGATCAAACTCAAAATTTTATAAAATTTTTTACTTTTTTAACCAATTTTTGTCGTTTCGGAAGCTGTTATGTACCACAAATAATAAAATAAGTCCATAGTTTTATAATTTTATTGAATAGTTCATGCAATTACAAAAATTGCAAACCATAATGGATCGAAATCGGCCAAAATCTAAAAATGCTGTAATAAAATAACGAAAACACTAACATTTTTAAAAATCCCTACATTTTAATGATTTGAAAAAATCTGTCCCTTTTTCCCTACGGTTATTTTATTTAGACAAAAATCCCTCTGAATAGGGATTTTTCCCTACATATAACATCACTGATTGTGATTCCCTTCTGCAGAATATCCATGTATACATAAATATATATCGACGGCTTACATTCAAAAGCCTTTATATTAAAAATCACAACTATTCAGGAAAGCATAAACAGGAAAGCATAACAGTTTACTTCGTTTATTGGTAGGATATTTTAAATAAAATCTTTGTTCGTTAATATATTTTAAAATCCAGGACTTAATCTTATGTGGTGCTAATTTTGAAAATTTTCTTTTTTGAAAATTTTACGAAAAGAATTTTATGAAAATTCTTTATTTTGTTACTCGAAAATACTCTAAACGTTATTAGATTAGTCTTTCCAATATTAGTGATTTTAATACATATAGCTATTTTTCGGTTTCTAATCAGGGCTTGTTGCCGAAGTTGCGACTTCTCGCGAATTTTTGCAATGTTCGGGATAGAAGCGACTTTTTGCAAGTTTTTTGTCTCTTTACACTTTACACGACCTTAAAACAATATTAGACTTTGTTATCATGCTGCTATTAGAAAGTTTCTGCGAATTTTCGCTATTTTCGCAATCTTTTCCGAATTTTCGGCATTCCTTACAGTTTTTGCTATGTCAAATCGAAATGATGGCTTGTTTAAAGCTATGCAATTCTTCGTGACCCTTCGCTATTTTCGCGATAGGCGTAATTTCCCCAAAGATTTTGGTTTTTTACATATTTGGGGCTTTTAACCACACAGACTTGCGAGTTTTTTTTCACAAGAAACGTTATTAATATGTTTCATATTTACTTAATAACGGTACATTTGTGTTTTTTAATGTATAAGTGTCGTTCAAGTGCCATCCAGAGCCATAGGCTTGTCCCATTAAAATGAATTGTCACTTCTTTGAAAGGCTATTAAATTACTTGTCGAATAGTGGCTAATTGGCTTTGATCGGATAAAAAATTCCTGAGTTATAATGGATCGAAGCTAAGATTTTATAAAATTTTTTAGCGTTTTTTTTTTTAAATTGTTGTCATTTCGGAAGCCGTTTTGTACCACAGGTAATAAAATAAAATATAACTGATTTTAATCGAACTAGCCTTTAACTCTAGATGGCGCTTGAAAGATAAGTATACATCGAAAAACACAATATGGCAAATATATGAACCAATATCTACATATTTTGTATGAAATTATGTAAGAAACTTTTTCATCGCAGACCTGTTTCATTTGTAACATTGTAATCTTTCACATATGTATTAGCAAGTTTTTGCGAATATTCGTAACATTCGTTACAGTTTGAGCGGAAAATATAAAAATGGCGATAAAATTGCAAAAACCAATATTTTTTATTTTAATTTTATACCATACTGCGGCTTATTTTACGCAATACTTTGCCATCAAAAAGTGACTTTCGTCAAAATCGAATATAGAGGCTTTTGAATATAAGCTGTCGATAGACTTCCTCATCTAACGCCGAAGCTATTCTTGCCATATCGTCGGCACTCTCATTTCCCTTTGCAGTGATCTGGAACCCAACATAGTCATACATTGTTACCCTTCAAAGCCTTTAGCGCCACATGCCTGTCAACGTAGAAGATTACCTCTTCGCCTTCATTCACATTTTTGTCCACCAACTCTATGGCTTTTAGGGTCGCTAGGATCTCAGCCTTAAAAACGCTACATTCATTCAGGAGTCTGAAAGACTTACGAAATTTATGACATATATGAGATTTTAGGGTTTATAAGTGCTTTCAAAGATAATATATTTTTGTTTTAGTAGAACCCTATTACAGCAATTCCGACATTTTAAATGATCAACTTGACTACATATTTTCATGCAAATCCATTTGGGATCCAACTGAGATCCCAATTGGGATGTAACGCAGAAACGTATTTGTGACCCGTTTGGTTTCATGTGGGGAAATAGCGAAAACTCGCAAAAGCTTGTTGAGATCGGAAAAATAGCAAACTCTGTTGATTAAAAATTGCTAAAACTGTGTTAGTGACAAGAGTAAGCAACAACCATCTCTATCGAAGATGAGAAAAAATATTGTTAAAAATCTGTATTAGATTTTCCCAACAAGTTTCCAATAGTTTCCTACTTCAGAAGAAATTATACCGACTAGAAATTTTCATGCAAACCCACTTGGGATCTAACTGGAGTCCTGATTGCGATGCAACGCAGAAACATATTTGGGACCCAATGGGTTTCCTGTGACGAAATATCAAAATCTTAAGAAATTTACCGAAATCGGAAAAATAGCTAATTTTAATATTGAATTAAAGTTGCTGAAGCTATAAAAGGAACAAAAGTAAGCAACAATCACCTCTGTTGAAGATGAACAAAAATACGATTAAAAATCTCTGTTAGATTTTTCCAACAAATTTCCCAGTTGGGAAGAACTTATGTTAGGTCACTAATTTGTAGATGGGGTAGATGGGATAACCCTTTTGGGCTTGCTACATGCGCTCCCAATCAGGCCCCAATAGGAGTACTGGGATAATTTCTAGTCGGGATGTTAAATCACTAATTTGTAGATGGGCTATCACCAACAAGTTCTCGGTCGAATCCTGAATGGGATAATCCCTTTGGGGTTGCCACATGCGTTCCCAAGTGGGTCCCAATATGTGTATTAGGAGAATTTCTAGTCTGGAAGCAGTTTCAATTCAAGATTAAATTTTGTCTTGTAAAGGAGATTTGAAGATTTTTAGGTCATAGAAGTAGCCAATTATTGACTAAATTGGATCACTTCGAATAGAATAATGTCAAGGTATGACTCCTACTTATCGAAATTATTGCGACGGAGATAGGAACATTGGTTATGGGAAAACGGATAGAGGGAGTAGTGTTTATGCACAACCGATTTGAACTTTTCCACATTTAATGTGACAGAAAAGACCTCTGAGGGGAGTTTATTCAACATACAAACAGTAAAGTATGAATTTCTTTTGTGATGCATTAGTGCGGCTCACTGGCGGATTGACCTCAAATGGATGTGCTCTTGGTGAAGAATGTTTTGTTTGCGAAAAGTGCGTACTGCACGAATAAGCTTCTTGATTTCATTAGAACACATTCCATTGTAGTAACGATAAGGTACCCTCAATAGAGATAGCTAGCCTTCTGTCACCAATAAGCTTCTTCGCCCTCTCCAGTACGTGGTCGCGCCAAATCATCGTAAGCGAAAAAAACTAAATTTTTTCAGGAGAAGGGTTTCTTATTATATTTAAACATGATTTATATTCATAAACTGTCGCTTACGATCAAATTTTACAGCCTGTATTTCAAAAGTTATCAACAAATTTGACATTTTAATGATTTTAAAGTATGGGTAGGCTCATAAAATTTTGATTTCAATAAAAAAAATTAGGTTCTTACAAAATGTCGCTTACGAGCATTTGGCGCTAAGCACCGGCCCATACATGAGAGTTGTATTCAATTTTCGAACGGATATATCTGTGGTCACAACCATTAATCGCTTAAGTCGAGCTGGGATAAAGTTTAGTTTGAGTTTGTTGAGTGATCGTGTCTATCCGTGTAGAAATATACTTGCTATCAATTTTTCGTTTTCGTAACTTTTTTAAGACTGTTATTCTGTAAAAATGCTAATGAAAAATAAACCAACGGCTGATTGGAAGCGAGCTCTTGAGACTTTAAACTTCTCTACAAAAAAAATTTGAAAACGAATTAAGCGGTTAAGGCACAGATATGTAGGTTATATACTATATATATAAAAAATTCAGATGAAATGAAATATCTCCAAGACTTCTTTAGAAGTATTACAAAATATGATTATTCATTCCATTTAACATTACTTAGGATTTTCATGTCAAGAAAATCAGTAAAAGACTGTTAGGTTTTTCGAAGCATGACGAAACAGATGCGCTTGTGTAAGCTTCTTCTTGATTTTTGTGCCTACAACTCTCGCTTACATGGAAATTATAGTGCTTCCAATGCATCATTACAAATATTTTTGTAATATCTTAAACAAACATTTTGTGCGTGTCAGTAAAAACTGTGTTTTAATATTTTTAAGTTTTAATAATATCATCATCCATTAAGCATATATGAAATTTTACTTTGTTAGATGTGTTTAACTCTGTATGTTTATCTAAAAACTATAAAAAAATTAATGAGAATTAATGCAACAGCATTAGCAAATCGATTCACTCAGAAACTTTCAGTAAACAATTTTGTTACAATTTACGTTTGATACTAATTGAATGAATTCCGACATCGCATTCCTTTTGCTGTCATTGCTGTTGTCATTTGTGTACATGTCGTAATGGACACAGAAAACTGTTTTTTGTTGTTGTTTTTGGTGTTTGCGCCCCAAACAAAAGTCAAACAAAAAATTCACTGATTCAGTAAAGAACATTTACTAAAAATAAGAAGTTTGTCTTTTGTTTGAAATTTTTTTGGTGACAATTTTTCTCTACATGTTTCGTCATACGCCTTTACATTCAGGAGTAACCCTTACGACCATTAAAATCAACCCTATTCCCCCATTCAGAGGTTGTTACAAGATCGCAGTTAAGTTTATCAATCATTAATTGCCTCATAGCTCCAATCTATTGCCTACTGCTAATACATAAACCTTATTAATCGGCTTTGAGTCACTGTGTCAACGCCAGACGACTACACTTTTTTTTTATAAATAAGACCAGCATTCAGAGGCTGGCCTCTACTCATGCAATGCATTGACCCGGAATTAGGAAAATTGGTTATGCGAAGGAGGATAGAGGGAGTAGTATTTATGGACAGGAAGCTTATTCCACACACGTACTGTTCGGGCAACGAAGGAATTCTCTTTGTAATGCGTAGTGCGATTTATTGGCGTATCAACCACAAAGGACTGTGCTCTTAATGAAGAACGCGTTGTTTGCAGGAAAGAGTGGGTTTCGGAAACAAGTTCCCTGATTTCATCAGAGTACATTCCATTGTAGTAACGATAAAATAATGAAATTCACCCCACATTGCGTCGATGCTACAGCGAATCAATAAAGTTGGCTACCCTAATCTCGCCGATGAGCTTCTTTGCACTCTCCTGTACGCGGTCGAGAATCTTCAAAAAAGACTTCGAAGCACCGGCCTATACATGAGAGTAGTACTCCATTTTCGGTCAGATATAGATGATATAAATATTAAGGAGATCAGATGGAGTGAAATATATTTTACACCGTCTTAAGAAACCGAGGCACTTGAACGCTTCTTTTGAATGTTCATGTCAAGAACTTCAAGAGCATCTCATTCCTCAATACTTACACCATTCATAGTTACAGATGGAGCAGCAAGTTCGGTCATGCGTCTGTGCGGGAGCATACAACACTGGGTCTTACGAGCATTAAAATCGATCCTATTTGCACGACCCTATTCAGAGATTGTTGTAAGATCGTTATTAAGTGTATCATTCATGTTTTGCCTCATGGCACAAATCTCCGATAGCCTTGGCCTAGTACTGAATGAATATGAATGAGAAATGATGCTATCATCTGCAAATGTTTACCACTTGGCATTAGTTCATCCATACACTTTCTATGAACCAGCCAGCCACTTAATTTAGAAGATAATATGATTTATCTAACGACTAATTTTTGACTTTAAATATGGTCTTATATAAACACTGTGTCAAAAAATCTATGTATATTAATAGATTTTAACGCCTACTACTTCCATGACTATAATTTAATTAAAAAAATTTCCCGGATCAGACCATTAGTTTAGAAGATATGATTTTTCAGACGCTATATTAGCTGCTTTTCTCTTCAAATTAGGAAATATTTCATAAATGTGTTCACACTAGACTGTGTTTTGTACTGAGAAAGCTTAACAAAATAATTCTAATTGTTATTTATTTTCCAGTTTCATTACACTATGAAACAAAAAGAACGCTAAAAAACTAATAATAAAAAAACATTATTAAAACATCATTTTATTTAAATTCTCTAGCTCTGTATGGGCGCGGCTGGAATATACTACTTAGTTCGAAGCTCAAATATGTTTTGGGTGCATTTTAAATTTTTTTACACGTAGTGCAATGTCACTTTGTTATCCTGAGACAGACTAAAAAGAAATTGTATATAAAGTAAAGATAATTTCGCCTAGATTACGAATATGTAAAAACATATCATTATTTAAATGTGGAGAAAAATGCAAAAATGGTGTAAATAACGTGAAAGTAAAAAAGGAAATTTACTACTTAGTAACTGTGACGTGAAGTAACAATTTTATTTAAGCCCTCATTTAGTTTTTTGGGGTTTTGAATCATAATCACATTTGGAAGATTATTTCATTAACTGAATAAAATTCAATTAAATTCACTCTACTTCAAATTTACGATCGTATATTGTCTAAATTTGTGTTGAAAATTTCTCCTTGTCTAAAATTACATCGATTTTGTAGTTATTTTATTAAAGAAAAACATTTCAAATTAAACATATTTAGTGGAAAGTAGAAAAAAATTTAACATAAAGTATAATACGGCTATGGCTGAATGAATGGTAGATACGTCAGACTATCAGTCAGGAGGTCTCGGTTCAAACCTGCACGCAGCCAATCGCTTTTTTTAGTTAAAACATTTTGTTCAAAAATAGTGCGTGTGTAATTTTAGGTCGATAATAGTCTGTAAAGTGCTGCCGACTATTATCGACCTAATTTTCAACAAAAGTGTACCTTGTGAAACTGTATTTTCTTTTTTAGAAATAAACTGATAGGAGAAAAAAACATTTTTAAAACAAATTTTTATTTTAATGCTCTAACTCTGCATAGGAGTGGCACTGCCCACTTTTCTATTCGCAATGTTGTATTTTTAAGGGAATTCAAGGCGTGGTACTAATCATAACGTCGTATTGTCACGAAACCCTAATGTATATGCAAAGTTTTTAAAGAATCAGTACAATGGAACTAGTAAAAACAGCTGGCACAAGATTTGCCATTAACAAATAAACTAACATTGCAAGTTAAATACAAAGCTTTAAAGATTATTTTATTCTAAGTACGGCATGCTTTTTCTTTTAAATTTGCTTTACATTTTTTTATTAATTGAAGAAGAACTATTTTTATTTTCATATTATAATATCCTGTCATCACATTGTCACTTTAAAGCTGGGGAAAATAAAGAAAGACCATTTTAATCGTTTAAAATACTTCGGTGTTTTCTTAGATAAAATTAATAAAATCAATTAACATGTTTCAAAGATTTTATAATTAGTTTTTCAATTAAATAATCTCTATTAATATGACTATTTCGAATGTGTTTGCTTGTGAATCCAAATTGATTATTCGGCCAAGGTTCGTAACGTTTAATTCGGAAAGAATTGGGCGTGATTACCCAGAAAAAATATCCGTCTACTGGAAGCGGGGGTCAATTCGTCGCTTTCGATATCGAGCTGATTCGATCGAGTTTTCTTGATTTGAGATTATGACATTCGATATCGAATAATGTGTTTATATTGTTCGATAGCGAATGCCATAATCTCAAACTAAGAGAATTCGATCGAATCAGCTCGATATCGTTAGCGACGATTAGGCTCCAGTTTTGTAAGGGAGAGAGATTGGTAGTCTCCCATACGAACCTGCTTTGGTATTACATGATTTTTGTATTGGATGGCCCATTTGGTACGTCTCGAGGTATAAGCTTCTTTCTGTGCATCCTAACTGCATTAATCTCACGTCTTTTGTATAAGAAATGATTATAAATTTTTTTGCATTTTATATAACAATTTTACATACACTTGGATTAATTTTTTATTTGCCATTATTTAATGTTGTTTTTATATTTATTTATGTATTAAATAAAGGGTCCGCCAGATAACTTTTTTTTTGAAAATGCTATACAAAAAACTACTGAATATTTTCTCACATTTCTTTTTTTATTTGAAAGTACAATCCTTCCGGTTAATAATGAAAAGTAATTTCATTCAAATGGCTGCCTCGGCTGGCCATGCAGTAGCCTGCACGATCGGTCCAATCTTTAAGCACATTATCGATTGTGTGCAGTTGTATTTCACCAATGGCTTCACGAATATTGTCCTTTAAAGCGTCAATTGTCTCTGGCTTGTCGGCGTAACACTTATCTTCGACGGCACCCTACAAATAATAGTCCAACGGTGTAAAATCGCAGCTCCGAGGTGGCCAAACGACATCAGCTCTGCGGCTGATAATGCGATCTTCAAAAACAGGGCGCAAAAAATCGAGTGTAGCTTCGGCTGTGTGGCACGTAGCGCCGTCCTGTTGAAACCAAATGTTGCCAATATCCTCCTCTTAATTTTTTGTGAACAAAAATTCGTTCAACATGGCCCGATAACGATCGCCATTGACTGTAACGGCCACTCCTTGCTCATATTCGAAGAAAAATGGCCCAGTTATGCCTCTGGACCAAAATCCGCACCAAACAGTGACTCGTTTTGGGTGCGTCGGCTTTTCAATGTATGCGTGCGGGTTTTCTGTGCACCAAATGCGACAATTTTGCTTACATACCCGCCAAGATCAAAATGAGCTTCATCTGAAATGATGATTTTTTTGGCAAAATCGGCATCTTCTGTAAGTCGATCGCAGGCCAACTTAGCGAACCGAAAACGCATTGGATGGTCAGTTGACTTCAACTCCTGAACCAATTGGACTTTGTATGGCGTCATACCAAAGTCTTTATGCAAAATTCGTCTCAGTGATGTCTCCGAAATGTTCAATTGTTGAGAACGACGGTGAATTGATGTTGATGGCGCTTCACGCACACTTTCTGCCACAGCAGCAATATTCTCGGGTGTACGCACTATTTTTGGCTTTTCACGCTTTGGTTTATCGATGAGGATGCCAGTTTCTTTCACTTTTTCACGAGATAACGAACATACGGAGCTGACGGTGCTTCTCTTCTTCCAAAATCCGTACGCAATTTTCGCACACATTCTGCAACATTACCATGATTTTCAAAGCAATTAGAAATTATATTACACCACGATTACTTTTATTAAATACTTTTTGTTCGAGTATTGCATCAAGAGTCCGCATGGTAGGCTAACGCACTAAGCTGTCGAGGTACATTTATTTTCATACAAAATTCAGTAAAAATAACACTCGCATCCATATTAGTATCCACGTAAGCGAGAGAGGATGCGCTATAAAAGAGCGTGAGTTAAGTAAATCATTTCTTCACTCGCTTACATTATTGCATCCTCGTAAGGCGGAGGTGATGCACTGTGTGCTTTTGCGTATCTCCGAAGCCCTTCTAATTAATCTTACTGCTTCCTTGTACCATATTTATTGTTGGTGGGACTGCTAATTATGTTACACTACAATTTACTTTCCCAAGAACTCCGCATGGTAGGGTAGAACACTAACCACTAAGCTACCGAGGCACATTTATTTTTATACAAAATTCAATGAAAGAATACAAAATCAAATTACGAAGTAAAAATAACACTCGCATCCATATTAGTATCCACGTAAGCGAAAGAGGATGCACTATAAAAAAGCTGAGTTGAATTAGAAACTTCGGGTTTAAACAACATGAAAAAACTAAAATAGCCGACCAACTGAGTCGTGTCATGTATATGGTAAATTTCTTCACTCGCTTACGTTATTGCATCTTCGTAAGGCATCTCTGAAACCCTTTTAATTAATCTTACTGCTCTTCCTTGTACCAAATTTATTTCTGCTGTGTGCTATTCCAAGGAACAAGGGAAAAATTAACTTCAACTTAATTTGTCAACGTACACAGCAGAACAGAGTAGCGCCTTCGGAAGCCGCTACACTGCCATCGTCAGCGCTCACGTGTATTTTGGTTATCACCAATTGTCAAGTGGCTCTGTTGAATGTCATTTTAATTCTTATATATACAACTTCTTCGTGAAAATTGAATACGCATTATTCTGATTTTTGTTCTACTTTAGAGCAACTTTTTTGGTTTGATTTTATACTTGAGTATATATGAACATGTAAACATGTGAAAATCTCAAGCCAGTAGCTAATTGTATATTAATATGATTATTTCCAACGTATTTGCTTGTGAATCCAAATTGATTATTAGGCTAAGGCTCGTAACGTTTAATTCAGAAAGAATTGGGCATGATTAATATTCCAAGGAATAAGGGGAAAAAATTAAGATCCACTTAATTTTTCAACGTACACATGTTGCAGCAGAACAGAATATAAAACATATAAGAATACTAATTTAAATAATAGGTTTTTAATTGGATAAAATATAAGGTGAATTAGGAATCAGTCCTATACTTATGTTTAAGGTACATTGTACCATTTTCAAATTAATCAGATCTGTTCTGTATTCAATTCGGAATGAAAATGTTCATAATTGTCATAGCTATATTGTTACAAATATTATTTTGTAGCGACAATGCTTTGATAATTCCGAACATTTTTATTCAGAATGGAATACAGAACAGACCTGATTATTTGATTATAATTGTGAAGTGTAGTAATTGGGAGATGATTTATTTTATTTTTGTCTCAAATCTTCTTAAACTCATTAAGACTTATAAGATTTATTTTAAAGCCCATTTTAAGACACACAAGTGCTGTGAAATCAAGTATAGGCAAAGAGCTTTAAAGCTCCTTTTGCTGCTCTATGAAATTTTGTGTATTTTGTTTGCCCTTTCGCAAGACCATTTTCATCAAATAGTGAACTACCGTAATAATTTGATTGCTAAAACCATAAACTATATCGGGAAACATGACATTGTTGACGCAACCATGTTACAACCATTTCTTTTCTCTGCGTGTGTTCATATTTGTTCAAACTTATTTCATTAATATGCTTGCTGGCTTATATTTTACTTCATACAAGTTAAGCATAAAAATCAAATATATGCAATTTCTAATACAAAGTGACAAGTCCACATTTCAAATTAATATTTAAATATGAACACTACCATAAATATGTATACACACAACAAATAATAAAAATTATAAAAATAATAAAAAAAGTCAAGAAAAATAATGAAATAATAAAATACAAACTGCTAAATTAGGTCAATTAAAATTAGTAAATCGTGTGAAAAGCTACAAATTATTAACAGGAAATAATTCTTACATAAATGAAACAAACGAAAAAAGGAAAATAAAAACATGTTATAAATTTTATAATAGACATGTTTAAACAAAATCGAATACCTCTCCCCTTTTGTTTTTAAGATAACCTTGATTAAGAGAAATTTCAAATAAATAAAGAAAAGGTTCACTCACGTCGGTCGACTCGACGTTGTTATTAACTAAAATTTAACATTTGTATAAACTAAGCCAAGTTAGTAACTACTGCTGCTGTCAAGAATTATCAAAAGATAACCGACACATTATTCACACATTACGAACATTTTCATATTTTTAGTTTATTTTTATTCTCAGATATAAAATTAATGTGTGTAGAATTCGTTGTAAAATTAAAAATATGAAAAAAATTATAGATGTTTTTTTTTGTAAATCTATGAATCTTGGAGTTTGTGTGTGTGAGTTTTATTATGTGGAACTATAACAACTCCTATGGAGGGTAATAAATTATTATGATGTTGCTGCCCAACTTATTATTACTTACGATTATTAATCAGAAGCACATTTACATATTCAATATTGTATAAATTATTTCAACAGTTTTAACTAGAGAACGAAATAAAATACATATTTTTATGTACGAGTATACGAGTACGAGGACAGTCTCTGAATAACACATGGTAGCAAAACTATATATATTTTTTAAAAAAATTTATGCTTAGCATTAAAGAGCTCCTTCTGATATTTAGGAATCGGTAAGCTTTTCAATTATAGATAGCTTTCAAGTATGGATTGTATATTTTCATTAAAATCGGTCGTAACCACATTCGGAAAAATTAAGTTATCTATAATGCAAAGGAAAATAATAATAATTGAATGTTGTTTCTCATGTTATTCGAATCTGCGCCCCGGTTTCTTCAAGTCAGCTCTATTTTTCGAGATATACCGTTATGTCGAAAAATAAGCAGTTGAACGACAAATATTAATATAACTGCAGAACGGTTTGTCCTATACAGTTAAATGAAAAGTCCGAAATTCAACCATAATATTATCTTTAAGTCGTGCTAGCATATTTTTTTTATCTGCTCACTAGTTTCAGAATTTGTGTTAGCAAAAAATTTTTTTGTACAAATTTTTATTTTTGATTATTTATAAAAAAATAAAAAACAACATAAATACGCTTCTCTTGCTATTAGCATATGTATATGTAGGTAAATACGAGTATATTCCAATCACAACGAGCCATATATTTCATTAAAATTTATTGGCAGCTTTTGATTTTATTCACAATTAAATGAAGGAACTCAATTGACGGAAATTGCGATTTCCATACAACGTACACTCTAAAACATGACTTCAAATTTACGATCATATACTGTCTAAATTTGTGTTGAGAATTTCTCCTTGTCTAAAGTTACATCGATTTTGTAGTTATTTTATTAAAGAAAAAAACCTTTCAAATTAAACATATTTAATCCAAGTGGAAAAAATGTAAGATAAAGTATAATGCGGCTATGGCTGAAAGGTATATACGTCTCAGACTATTAGTCAGGAGGTCGCGGTCAAACCTGCACGCAGCCAATCGCTTTTTTTAGTAACAACAATTAGCTACTGGCTTGAGCTTTTCACATGTTTACATGTTCATATATACTTAAGTATAAAATCAAACCAAAAAAGTTTGTCTTGAGTAGAACAAAAATCAGAAAAATGGGAATGAAGAAAAATAAACCGATGGCAACGCTGGGAAAGTGCACTTTAATATCAGCTTGAGAGTGATTTAATTCTCGTATCCAATTTTCGCGAAAAAGTTGTATATATAAGAATTAAAATCACATTCAACAGAGCCACCTGACAAGTGGTGATAGCAAATACACGTGAGCACTGACGATGGAAGTGTAGCGGCTTCCGAAAGTGGCGCTACTCTGTTCTGCTGTGTACGTTGAAAAATTAAGTTGATGTTAATTTTTCCATTGTTCCTTGGAATATTAATCATACCCAATTCTTTCTGAATATAACGTTACGAACCTTAGCCTAATAATCAATTTAGATTCACGTAACAACATTTTGTTCAAAAATAATGGGTGTGTAATTTTTGGTCGATAATAATCTGTAAAGTGTTGCCGACTATTATCGACCTAATTTTCAGCAAAAGTGTTTTAGTGTGTATATAATGTAATTAATCTGGCTTTTAATTGTTACCCGCCCGCTTAAAAATGTGAACAGGAGAGCAGATTTTCTAAAAATAGTAAAAACGAACTTAAGCCAAACTAACTAAATAATAGTTTGGCTTAAGTTCGTTTTTAATTTAATCTTTAGAATACGCTATTTTTTTTTTATTTAAGAAAGAAATTCTAAAGCATGTAAATATTGAACATTCAAAGAAAAATTTTGGATGTACGGAAGGTTGAACTGACATCAGATGTTTCGAGACCATTACAGTCTTCTCATCAGAGCCCATTTACCTACACTGCCAGCGACGGCAGCAACAACACCCTAGCGAAAATCCTTATTACTTTAGTAAGCCCAATCAACAGACTTGCCGCCATCTCGTGACGAGTCGCACCTATTAATGAACTTTTGTAAAGGTTCTGAACTTCACTAACTGTTTTTTCTTTATCATGTTCAATTATTTTAAACTTTTTGATTTCTGTCTTACCATCGTGAAATATTGTCGATATTTTCAATGCTGACATTTTTTTATGTTTATTTTGCCCAAGTTTTTTTGGAACAGTATACATTCATGTTTTAGCTATGTAAGTGCCCTTAGAGTTTTAACAAGTGAGTTATGAATTTTAGTTGAACTGTAAAAATTTTCCTTTGAATGTTCAATATTTACATGCTTTAGAATTTCTTTCTTAAATAAAAAATAATTTAATCGATAGTTGAAATTAAAAATGAACTTGAGCCAAACTAATTAAACAGCTTTGGATTAAACCTTCATGAAAACTGTACTAAATTTCATTTTTTACTTTTTGTTTATTTTCTATTTATTAAAAAACATAGCAATCCTCTTATTTTAAAAATTTTTAGCGAATGGCCATATTTTTATGAATTTTTAATAAAAAAAATATATGAAGATAATGTGGAGAAATTCAATTATTTTTAGGCCAAAATTTTAATGCGTATGAGTAATATGATGAAAATTACATACGAGAATTAAATCACTTCCGTGTTCTATTGTGTACATTTAAAAATTTAATTGATGTTGGGTTTTTCATAGTTCCTTGGGATATTAATCATGCCTGATTCTTTCTAGTCAATTTGGATTCAAAAACTTCTACACATTTTTTTTTGGCACAAGTCTTACAATATCTCTGAAACTATCGAGTATCGAAAAATAAAAGAAACAACTCTCCCCTGCTCCAGTCCAAGTTCGCATAATAAATCTCACAGATAGCAATAATTTTTACAAAAATATCAAAAAACCAGAGGAATATTAAAATACTGAGTATCAAAGTTCGCTTGTCTTCTTTTGTTGCTTAATTTCAGCCCTGAAGTAAAACTGAAACTTGACCACCTTCGTATATAATTTGTTTTCAAATAAGGGGTTTCCTAAAAGATACAACCAGCAAGAGTTTCTGTAAATAAAATTACAGGCGCGCTCACACACAGAGAACATAAAGATCAATACCAAAACAAAAACTGTTTTTATTTTGTTCATTTTATTTGTATTTGAATTGATCTTGGCCAGAAAGAAACAAGTTTCTTTATTTGAATTCAATCTTGTGAATAAACATTGAAAAATGACTGGTTATATAGGAGAACAAACAATATTTATTTGTTTTATTTTCCTCTTCTTCTGATGCTGCTGTTGCTGTTGCTGTTGTTTGTGTCCCGTCCGTCCGTCAGTCTGTCTCTATGCACTAAATTATTAATGATACGGGAGGGAGGGTTATTATTTGTATTTATTGAACAGAAAAAAAGGAATATTTAATTAGCATATTATTTCATAATTTTTATAAAAATAAATTAATAATATTTGTTTGTGTTGTTTCTTGGCTGGTTTTCTTTTCATTTAGTTTTTTCTTTCTTTTTGACAAAGATTTATATTTAAAATGCAAAAATGAAATTCGTAAAAATTAAATTTTTATGAGCAACAATAAAAATGTGTCTTCTTTTTTGTACGTTTATAAAAAAATGTTAAGGAATTTTAATCACAATAAATGTGGGTTTTATTGAAAATGTTGTTATTTATAGAATTTTTGAAAACGGTTAGTGTAACAAAAACGGTTTAAGTATTTAAACGGGTTTCGAAATTTTTTCATAAATATCCGTTGAAAAGTTTGTTCTCATAAATAAGCTTTAAAATTTCTATTTTCGTCAATTATGAACTATTGATAACCACTTGATTTACGGCCCTTTTCACAATGTATGATTAAAAGTTAACGTGGACTTTAATGGCAAGTTCGACATACAAAACTTTTCGTTAAAGTTCACGTTAACTCTTAATCGTACATCGTGAAAATGGCTGTTAAAGTTTAAACCCTCCTTAAATAGGTTTTTATTATGTAGAAAATTTTTATTATGTAGAAAACGTGACTTCTTCATTCTTTCAAAAGGTTTTCTGTACTAACCCAGCAAAAATTTTGATGGCAAAGTAATGACTTAAAATGCTAATAAACAACCCTTCATTACACTCTAAAACATTACTTCAAATTTAAAATCATATATTGTCTAAATTTGTGTTGAAAATTTCTTCTTGTCTAAAATTACATCGAGTTTGTAGTTATTTTAGTAGGTAAAAGACTTTTCAAATTAAACATATTTAGTCCAATTGGAAAAACTTTAACGCAAAGTATAATACGGATATGGCTGAATGGTAGATACGTCAGCCTATCAGTCAGGAGGTCGCTGTTCAAACCTTCACGCAGCCAATGGCTTTCTTTTGTAAAAACATTTTGTTCAAAAATAATGCGTGTGTAATTATAGGTCGATAATAATCTGTAAAGTGCTGCCGACTATTATCGACCTAATTTTCAACAAAAGTGTTTTAGAGTGTACTTTTACTTTGGCATTTTAACCAATTACTTTAACAAGACGATGACATTGGAGGCAAGTACTTACCATATTGGTTTACAAATAACAAGTTATAAATTTCAATATTTAGAAGGCATTGAATACACAAAACACAATAAAAATTAAATGTCTCTGCTAAGCATTGAACTCTTTCCGTTCCAGTTATTGTGTTATTTTATGCCAAGTGTTTTTCTCACTAAGCTACTGTACAACTATTTTGTTATGGGCTTAAAACTTGTTTTCTCAAACATCAACACAATTTAAAAAATTTATTTTGCTTTCCCAGGAGTTGAACTGTTTATCGTCTGTACTACTACTCTGCCAATAAGGGCCTACACAGAAAGAAAAACGCCGTACTAAATTCAAGTATTTTCTACTTACTTTTAGTAAGACTAATTTAAGTACGAATAACACTAAAATGTACTTAAGTCAAGACGAAAACGGGATAATCACGTAAAAAATCTTGAATCAATAACAAAATACTTAAATTGTGTACAAAATTCTTATTTTAAGCACTACTATTAGTATAAACTTTTTACACACTCGTAGTGTGTTGGTATTTGTTTGCTTGTTGATAGCTTCAGTCGCATGTTGTGCTTATGTTGTTGTCTTGTTGTTCGTGCATTGCCGGCTAATAGCCTACAAACGTCGTATTACACGCTGCTGGCTTATACTGAATTTTAGCTGTCGTTCTTCCTATACCGAGTTAGCTGAGTTGTCTAAGGCGTTGGTTTACAAAACATAATGAGTTAAGTTCAATATCAGGAATGAACAAAAATAAATTTAAATTAAAACAAGTAAAAATATTAAATTTATATAAGTAGTAAAAATAAAAATTCTCAAGTCTGTTCCAGGACTATTAAATAAGTAAAAGTTAGCCTGATTCGGGCTTGATTCAAGCACGCGCGGGATTGATTAAAGTACGCAGTTTAGGATTGATTCAAGTATACAGCGGGCTTGAATCTACATGCAAGAGAACGTGTATCAGCTACTTGTCGGCTATGCCCGAGTAATGAAAATAAACAACAACAAGAGCAGAACAGTGATTTGTGGCCATCATCAAGTAAACAAACACCAACACAGTACGAGTACGACTGTGTATAAAGTTTATAAACATACTCGTACTTAAAATAAGATTTTTTTACATGAATAAAGGCTAGTCAGGCTAAAATTGAGTATTTTGCACTTGAATATTCCGAGTTGAAACAATCTTTCAGTACTTGATTTCAGAAAAATCGGGATTACCGTACTTTTAACACCGCTTGGGATTAATGTAAGTACGGATGGACTGATTTTTCTTTTGAGTGTATTCACATATTACGTAAAGCTATTTTCGAACTATTTTTTTTAATATTTGTTAGAATTTTTACACTAATTGTTTTATAAGTTCATACAAAAATATTGTTTAATATTTTTCAGAAAATCCAGTAAATCTTTTTGTTTGATTTGAGTAATTCCATTTAGCCGGGTGTGACTACTTTACACATATTTTTTGTTATAAATAAAGAATATAAAATTTTTTACTTAAAAAAAGGTTGCGACTCGCAAGGACATTAAACTTAAAGTCGTTGAATAACGGGTAGACACTGAAAGAACACGATTCCTGCTCAGAATGGTCGTCAGAAAGCTGCGACGGGTGTGACCTTACAAAATCTTAGTTTTAAAGAATTATAACTTTTAGCATAAATTCTGTAAAATTTTTACTACAATGTATACAATAATTTTGGTATAGCTGTCTGTTCAAAGAGTTTTTAGCTGTATTGCGTATTTACTGGTTCACAAAAATCTGTTTTCTTAACAAAAAAGTATTTTTAAAATGTGACGGGTGTGACTGACGGGTGTGACCTAATACGAAAATTTCAAATATTCGAAGAAATAAAGCTTTTTATTGATTTCATTAATATAAATAATATAAAAATAAATCATAAGAAAATAACAACACATTAAATTATTTGCTATCCGTTCTATTATAGACAGCAGAATACTCTAGCTGAGTATTTTTTTTAAATTCACTAAAAAGCGAAAAAAGTATATTCTTTTCAGAGATAAGGGTTTTTATTTTTAATGAGAAAGGGAAGAAAAAAAATCTGAAATATATATTAAACATATAAAGAGGGAGAGTAAAATGTCTCCTCGATGATAATTTAAAAGTGCCTCAAATTGCAAAAAAAAAATATTAAATAATATATATTGTTATTTATTCTATAATTGTCATGTTCTAAAAAACATCAGTTGAGAGATTTTTGTTAAAAATGAGAAAATTATTTTTTCCTTGCATAGGGCCGTTTTACGTGGAATCACTCATTTAGTAAATTGTTTTGTTTACAATTTGTAATTATTTTTAGACAAATTGTTTTATAGATTTAAACAATTTGTTCACTGAAAAAAACCCGTTTTTTTTCAATGAAATTGTTGAGATATTTTTGTCTATATTTACAAATTTGTTTGTAGCTCCGTTCCTAGACCAAATATTTACTATTTCATTGCATTATTTTACAGAAAATGAAATTTAGTTTTTTTTCTGTGTAATACTAAAGTAGTGTAAATTATTCATATGCTAAATGTCGCTATATCTTTAAAACTAGAGCTGATAGGGAAAACTAATGATGCCATCGTAATCAGCAGATGAAAATTCTAGCATAAAATAACAAAACAACTGAAAACACCGTGAGATCAATGCTTAGCAGAGAAATCAAATTTTTATTGCGTTTTGTGTATTCAATCAATGCCTTCTAAATATTGAAATGTATAACTTGTTATTTGTAATCAAATGTGGTAAGTACTTGCCTCCAATAACACCGCCATGTTAAAGTAATTGGTTAAAATGCCAAAGTAGAAGTAGTGAAGGGTGTCTATTGTCATTTTAACTCATAACTTTGCCATCAAAATTTTTGTGGTTATTTTTATGTTTTCAATAAAGTGCAAATAAAAAATAATAATAATAAGATAAATATAGACTGAAGGCTTAGGAATTAAATTTTGCTTTCTGAGTCGTACAAAGGGCTTAAATTTTTATTAACACGATATTTTTTATTAACAAGAAATTAGTTTTTTATTATATTTTTTTCTTTTGCCATAATCAATAATATTACGCTACATAAACACCACCTACACTTTGAAATGATCAATAAGAATCAAATAGCAAGAAAAATTATTTACTCATTCGGAGACGTACTATTACCATTTTTGACAAATTTCAATTTCTTCAAATAAGAAATCAATTCATTCATTGAAACCCAACTTGTGTATATTTTATTTCATTCTTTTAAGCATTGAAATTATGGTTTACATCCGCCTAAAAATAGTAAAAAGCTCATGCAGCCAGTCAGTCAACTACAATTGATATACAATATTTTTTTTTATCTAATTTGGAGCCACGTAAAAGTCTGGCATTTAGTGAGACTGACAAACCGTCTTTAAGACAATCAAATTGACAGTTTTAGTTGATTTTTTCATTGAAATTTACTTCTAAACATGCTCGTATATGGGGATACAGGTTTGTTTCGATCTAAAAGATACTTGCAAATGATTTCTGAGTTCAGTGTTCATGAATGATTTTTGTTTTTGTTATTCCTGTTTGTTTGTTTGTTTGTTATATCTACTGAGATTGTTTTCTAAAGCAAAAATAAAAAAAGAATTGAATCTAGATATTTTGAGACAGATTTTACAAAAACATCAACATTATTGTTCAGTTTTGTTTGAATTGCTATTGTTATTAATGTCTTTTTTTTTTCTTTAAAGATTAAACTGAAATTTCATTTGTTTACTGAACACAAGGTTGGAGGAGTTGTCATTTTTCAACTTTATGTCTGTTCGGTTTTTTTTTCTTATATAAATATTTTTTATTTTAATTTTTAATGATAAAAGGACGCACCTCTTTTTTTTTGGTTACGGTGTACAAACTCATATTAACGCTGACAAGATATTTTTCTTTAATAGAAATTATATTCATTCAGGTGTGAGCGTTAAAATAAAATCAAGATTCAAATACATAAAATGAACAAAATTTATAAACAGAAGTACAAACTTATGAAGCAAGTAAATAAGTAACATGACGTAATGTCACTTTTGAAACAATTCAAGTCGAAATAGAATTATCAAGAATTTAGATTAAACATATTTCGTTTATTTTCTTTATTTAAAAAAATGTAATTTTAAGAAAAATCTAATTTCGCTGACGGCACCTTAATTGATCGTGTATTGTACGCAACAAGACAAGATTTATTCGGTTTTTTTTCCAACATTAAAATTGAAATCTATTGAGGAAAGCTTTAATTTCATAGATGACAAGTTTATAAATAAGATGTTTCTATCATGGATTAAAAAAAAAAAAAAAATTAAAAGCCAACAGCAACGTTAATTGCATTTTGATTCATGAGAAATCTAATTAAAATAAACAAATTGAAATTTCAATTAAAAAATATGAACAACAGAAAACTCGTTATATAAATTAAATATGATTAACCATCATCTAATGTAATTCTAGGCCACTCGTATTCATTATTTAAGTCTTTTTTTACTTACAATTATTTCTACGTTAAATTTCTGCTATAAAAAGAGTATTAAACTTGTCAAATTTTCACACTTTTTTAAGTTTTTGGCACAAAACTTAATTAAACTTCAAAATAGATTTTAAACAGATTCATCAACAGCCAGCCAGCCAGCGAGCAGCGGAATAGTTAAACAAACAAGTTTAAAGCTCGACAAGAAAAGCAAAATCGAAAAAATGCTTTGAAAAACAGTTGCTGGCTGCTAGAGATGATGTTGACAGCCACGCATGCGTGTCATGATGATGACGATGACGTTAGTGATATTGCTGCAACTAATGCATAATTTTTCCAATGCTTATTTCAATGTTTCTTTTACTACTTTTCAAATAACACATTTCATACATATTAAATTTATAATTTTATTTGATTCGTACACAACGAAAAAAAAATTTTTTTTAAGAAAATAAAAAATTTAAATAGAAATCTACTACTTCCACTTGTCAAAATGCATTTAACACCGTAACAAACATATAACAAACTAACTTGAACGAAACAACGAAAACATGCTTTAAATGGAGAAAAAATTTCCACGCAAAACCACGCGTTTACCTAAACCAAAATCCAGCCAACCATTAATAAAGTTGGAGTTAAAATTTAAACGCTAAAAATTTGCAACTGCTGCACAATATAAAGTCATGGCGAAAAAATACAAAGGGGGCAAAAATATTGCATGCACAAGTAGGTTCCAAAACGTTTTCTTCTAAGTTAAAGTGCAGAAAGAATAATATATTTCTAACGTTTTTTTTTTAAGTTTGCACGAACTTCAAAAGTACTGTTTCCATAATCCTAGTGTTCGAATTGTTAAGAAAACTTGTATGAAGGAAGAGCTTTCAGTATTCATATACTTAATATACTCTGTCCCATATGCGAGCACTCCGGTACATTTACATTTAGAAAGTATTTATTCCTTTTGGGAATATTTATAAATAGATTAGTAAGTATTAGAATACATATGAGCATTAGGGTAATGACTAGGGTTTGGGACTTTTGCACTTCCCGGGAAACGGGAATGGAAAAATCACGTTCCCGGGAATTCCAGGGATTCCCGGGAAAAGTAAATGTTCTAAATAAAAGTTAATATAAAAGAAATTCTAAAACAAATTTTTAAGCATTTATAAGTGAATTCAAGCAAATAGAGTTTATAGTTATTACACAGTAGGAGATTCTATAAAGACTAATTGACGGCTATATCGCAATTAGTTAAACATTTTATTTTAAGGCGTCCAAATCATTTTATAAAGAATGTCTTTGTTTATTCAGTTTATTTATCTTAACACATCTCCTTCAGGGTTTCAATAATTGCGTCGACTTATAATAAATTTAAGCAGTGTCAACTCAAAGTTTTTACAGCTTCTATGAGCATATAATTTCTACTACACTTTCCAACATTTTTTCTCAAAGTTGGTTTAATATCGAATTATTTACTTTAGGAAACAATCAGTGATACTTCGACAAAGTATTCCACTTAGTTCTGTTATAGTGATTAAACGACATCTATTACTAAATGCATCTTGCATGTGGGTAATTCCATGTCAAATCAACTAATAGTTAGAAACGACCCCTTTCGATTTTGATGAAATTTGTTCAGATGTTTTCTTTAAGCCTATGCTAACGAACCTATGCTAAAGGGAAAAAATTAAAAATGTTTATTTCAGAAGTTATGACATATCCAAAATATAACTATTTCGCCAAATTTACCGAAACTGTTGAGTTTAGTTTTTAAATATCTCGAAAACTATTTTATATACAAGATTGGTTTGTATGTCATTTTAAGCAGAATATTTGGGGCTACAAAAAATGTATGGAGCAAAAATTTTTTATTTTCGAAAAATGACATCTGCAAAGTTTTGAAAACTTTAAAACTGATTAAATTGAAAACCTGTTTTAATGCATATTGCTCAAAATTACAAATTTAAATTATTTTTGATACTATATTGTTGAAGGTTGCGAAAGAAATAAATCACATCGCAAAAAAGAAAAAAAAAACACATCCTCCAAATTTTCACGATTTATTAAGGACATTTAGTGGTATTATATAAAATAAATTCAGACAAAAAAAAAATATAGGTTTTTGATTTTGTTAGTTTTGAAGTTTTCAAAACTTTGCAGATAAGTCATTCTCCCAAAAAAATTTCTGTTCTATGTATTTTTTGTTGCCACAAATATCATCTTTAAAATGGCTTACAAAACATCCTTGTATATAAAATAGTTTTAGAGATATTTGAAAACTAAGCTCAACATATTCTGTAAATTTGGCGAAATAATGACATTTTTAATATGTCATAACTTTTGAAATAAATTTGTTTAGTTTTTTTCCTTTAACATAAATTCGTTGTAGGATGGATGGATGACATCATCTGACCAAATTTGATAAAAATTGAAAGGGGTCGTGTCTAACTCTTAGTTGAGTTGACATGGAAATTACCCATGTATTTTTCGAATCAAGCAAAAATTGTTCTCGGCTTAAGAGAAATGGTATGACTTCAATTTCATGAAATTTTAATGAAACTTCTGTATAAGTTTCAACCATCCACATTTTTATTTTGTATTTTATGGACATTTTAATGCCTGTTTATCGATGCCGAAGGAATTCCTTCATTCTTACAATTACATTTGAAACAAGGATAACGTTTTAGAATTTGTTTTTGTTTCAAATGAAATTGTAAGAATGAAAAATGTACTCCGACATCGATAAACAGGATATTAATCTTTAAAAAGACGTGGTAAAAAGATAGCAACTTTAAAAGAGAACTTAAACAATTTCATCGTGTAAATTTAGTCGTATAATCAATCAAACGAACTTTTCTAATATTTAAAAAAAACATTGAAAATTTTGATATTAAAGAAAAACAGGATTATAATACAAATTTCTTAATAAATATGTATGCCAAAAAAGTCCATATATTTATGCAATAACGTGTACTTTTAACTTCCCTTTGTGGCGGGACATTTTTTAGATTTTCTCGGGAAAACGGGAATTCCCGATTCCCAAACCCTAGTTATGACAAAATTTTTGCAATAAATTTACCTATCACATCAGGGTTGTCAGATATGGCGATTTATCGCCAAACTTGCTTAGCGTATAAATTTTTGATTTGGCAACATGGCGATTTTTCTGGCGATAAATAAATTTGTTGGCGATTTTTATGGCTACTTTTTTTTAACAAAATTGAACTTAAAAATTTTGTAATTCAGGAACATTCGTTTGTTGAAGTAGAGTGATTCCACCCACGTAAAACGGCCCTATGCAAGGAAAAAATAATTTTCTTATGTTTAATAAAAATCCCTCAATTGATGTTTTTTACAGCATGACAATTATAGAAAAAATAAAAAATACATAACTTAATATATTTTAAGCAATTTGGGGCACTTTAAAATGATCATCCACGAATCATTTTGTTTTCTCCCTTTGTATGTTTAATATTTATTTCAGATTTTCTTTTTTCCCTTTCTCTTTTTCTCTTTTTGTTGAAATTAAACAAATACTCAGCTAGAGTATTCTGCTATCTATAATAGAACGGATAGCAAATAATTTAATGTGCTATTATTTTCTTATTATTTATTTTTATACTATTTATATTAATGAAATCAATAAAAAGTTTTATTTCTTCGAATTTTTTAAATTATCGTATTAGGTCACACCCGTCGGTCACACCCGTCACATTTTAAAAATAGCTTTTTGTTAAGAAAACTGTTTTTTTGTCAAACAGTAAATACGTAATACAGCTAAAAACACTTTGATCAGACAGCTATACCAAAATTTATGTCTACGTTATAGTAAAAATTTTACAGAATTTATGCTGAAAGTCATAATTCTTTAAAACTAAGATTTATAAGGTCACACCCGTCGCAGCTTTCTGACGATCATTCTGAGCAGGAATCGTGTTCTTTCAGTGTCTACCCGTTATTCAACGACCGTAAGCTTAATGGCCTTGCGAGTCGCAACCTTTCTTTAAGAAAAAATTTTATATTCTTTATTTATAACAAAAAATATGTGTAGTAGTATTTTCAAAAAGAAATCCTACCAAAACTCGTCTGCGAGAAATTAAAACAATGTGACTTTAATGATTTTTCTTATATTAATATAATTGCTTTTGAGTTTGGATGAGAAAAATTTAAAAGGAATAATTTTTGGCGATTTTATTTCTACTTTTGTTGATTTTCTACTATATTTTTATATGATTATTTTATAAAAATTTATATTTTCAGAGGTCAAATTTTACGGACCTTATGTTCGTAGGCGATTTTCTTGAAGAATGGTATTTATAAAATTGTTAAAAAAATACATATTTAGGGAAATTTTGTGCCCTTTAACATGACATCTTAATGGATCTAGGATTAGTAGTTTTAAATTCAAACATATTTTTGTGAAGTCAGTGTAGCAAATGTTTGATGAATTTTCCTATTCTAAAGTCGCGATATTTGGCGAACTAGGCAAAATAGTGAGCTGAGATTTTGCACCAATATTAGTTCTGCCAGAGACATTATTCGTATCAAATTTTATCAAAATGTAAGGGGCAAGGAAAACTGGTTGGTTGGCTTTATATGTTTTAACACTAAGACCAAATATAAACTCCTTTGGTGCGGGAACTTTTTTGACAACAGCTTAAAAGTAAGATGGCGTTTCTTTATATTTTTGTATGGCCAGTTTGGCTAGGGCATGTAAAATTTGATATTTGCAAAAATAGCAAAAAGTCAGAGCCCTATTATAGACATCTTAAGTTTTGAATGATTTCTGGTGTTCTAGTTGATTTTGGAGATTGGATGTCTTTAAAGACTTATGTAGAATTTTATGGCAAATAATTTTTTATATTTACAACAAATATATATATTTTTTTAATTTCACTCCGCTATATTGCCGCTGAAGGGGAGGCTATTGACCCTTTATTGAGAAAGGAACTAAAAGACCCATACAGGACACAGTTGTTTTTGCATAAAAGTGCGAAAAAATTCTTATACCTTAAATGAAGGCTTACAAGATTTTTTGTGCTGAGGTAGTATAACTATGAGCAAAACGGTGGGACCTTTAACTCCGCCTAACATGAATCCCAGATGTAAAATTTCAAAATGTCGATGCACGTGTGTTTAATTTTTTGGTAATTAAAAAATGCTGTACATCGCTAAATATTTTTAATATTTCATTCTATTCTATTCATTTCTTTGGAAGCAATAAAAATGCAATTTCTTAAAAATTACTTCCAATATTTTTTGCTGGGATGTATTAAAAATAAAGAAAGCAGAAATGCCGCTAATTCAAAACGGGTTAAAAAAATTCGGTTGAAGAGTATGATTCGCATAACCATTCAAAAACTGGTTTTTAGAAAGTATCCACAAATTTCGTAAAAATGTAATAATATACGGGGCACTCCACGCCAAATCGGACAGTTTAAAAAATTTTATTGCCTCAATTTTGTGATATTTTTTAATACCCCTCAAGAGCCTTCCTTAAAAGTTAAAAATTGGAAATTAAAAAAAATTGGATTTTAAATTCCAAAATAAAAAATCAGAAAATTTCATTGTTTTTAAATTTTTTCTGGAAAAATATTAACAACAAAAATTAAAAAAACCTTTTTTTCAATTTGGACTATTTTTAAGGAAAATACTTCTAGAAAAAAAACCGACTTCAATACAAAGAGCCAAACCTTGTATGCCATTTAATATAAAAAAGTTTAAAAATTGTTCCTTAAATGGCGAAGTTATTCGATAATTAATATTTAAGGGGGTGGAGGGCCAAGTTGCCCCACCGATTTTCAAAAACAAATTATGGGACTAAACTGCAAGTAAACCTTTGAAACAAAAGAAAAATCCAAACTTATTTAATTAATTTGGCTTAAGTTCGTTTTTAATTTAATCTTTCGATCAAACTATTTTTATTTTTTTTATTTAAGAAAGAAATTCTAAAGCATGTAAATATTGAACATCAAAAGAAAAATTTGGATGTACGGAAGGTTGAACTGACATCAGATGCCTCGATACCACTACAGTCTTCTCATCAGAGCCCTTTTACTTACACTGCCAACGACGGCAGTAACAACATCCTAGGGAAAATCCTACCTAATTTAGTAAGCCCAATCAACAGATTTTGTCGCCACCTCGCGGTGAGTCTTACCTATTAATGAACTTTTTGTAAAGGTTCGGATCTTTACTAACTGTCTTTTCTTTATCTTATTCAACTATTTTAAGCTTTTTGATTTCTGTGAAAAGAAAATTTTAAAAATCGATTCATTAATGAAGGAGCTATGCTATAATCAATATTTGTGTGAGAAGAGGGACGGGGGGTGGATCACATTCCCTGTCCGATTTTCCGAAAAAGTATGGGACTAAACTGCAAGCAAAGTTGTGAATCCAAATTGATTATTAGGCTAAGGTTCGTAACGTTATATTCAGAAAGAATTGGGAACAAGGAACAAGGGAAAAATTAAAATCAACTTAATTTTTCAACGTACACAGCAGAACAGAGTAGCGCCACTTTCGGAAGACGCTACAGTTCCATCGTCAGTGCTCACGTGTATTTGCTTATCACCACTTATCAGGTGGCTCTGTTGAATGTGATTTTAATTCTTATATATACAACTTTTTCGTGAAAATTTAATACGAGAATTAAATCACTCTCAAGTTGATATTAAAGTGCACTTTCCCAGCGTTGCCATTGGTTTATTTTTCTTCATTTCCATTTTTCTGATTTTTGTTCTACTCAAGACAAACTTTTTTGGTTTGATTTTATACTTAAGTATATATGAACATGTAAACATGTGAAAAGCTCAAGCCAGCAGCTAATTGTTTATTAGTATGATTATTTCGAACGTATTTGCTTTGTGAATCCAATTTGATTATTAGGCTAAGGCTCGTAACGTTATATTCAGAAAGAATTGGGCATGATTAATATTCCAAGGAACAAGGGAAAAATTAACATCAACTTAATTTTTCAACTTACACAGCAGAACAGAGTAGCGCCACTTTCGGAAGCCGCTACACTTCCATCGTCAGTGCTCACGTGTATTTGCTTATCAAACATAAAAGAATTTTGAGAATCGATCCATAAATGCAGGAATTATACGATAATCAATATTGGAGGGGTGTGGGGTACATTGCCCTACCAATTTAAAGAAAATTGGACCAGGCTGCAAGCAAACCCTTTCAAATACCAAAAGAATTTTGAAAATCGGTCCATAAATGGAGAAGTTATACGATAATCAATTTTTCGGAGGTGTGGGGGCAAATTGCCCCACCGATTTTCGAAAAAAAAATTTATCGGATCAACCTGCGAGCAAGCTCTTTCAAACAAAAAAAAGAATTTTGAAAATCGAGTCGAAGTCGGCTAAAAACTAAAAAAAAAATTTTTTTTGAATATTTAATGTCTTTTAAACAAGTAATCAAAAATTCTCAAAATTTACCAGGAAGGCTCCTTTGAGGGGTACTAAAAAATAATACAAAATTGTGGCAATAAAAATTTATTTTTTCAAAACCGTCCGATTTGGCGTGGAATGTCCCATATCGGAAAACCATATTTTCATCTCCATTTTCTAATTTTTGTACAATAATAAACCGAGTTTTGAATAGAATTTAACGATAAATTTTTGGGAAACCATGCTTAAATATGACTTTCATTTACAAAAATTATATTACAAAATGTTTTACAGTTTGGTGGTATGTAGTCATTTTTACGGAAGCTAAACAAAAACTAGTTGCTCATACATAAAACTGCAATTCATATTACAAAGTGTTTATTAACTTTGGCAGCGGCAAAAGAAGATGATGAGTATCTGAAAGTACATGGCCTGGCATAAAGATGGTTATTTTACTGATAAGCTTTTGACTTCTGCAACACAATTTGCAAACAGATTAAAGGAACAGGGAGACAGACAGACAGACATTTGAGTGCGTAACAAACAACTGTATCATGGTTTTAGTAGCTATTTACACATTTACATTTTTAAATTATTTATATATATTTTATGACTAACAAACAACATTGATACTTTTGTATCCTGTATAAGAGCAAAACAGTGCGTTTAAACGAACAGTGGGTGACATTGTTAATACAACGCTTGTCTAAAAGCTGCATTTTTTTTTAAATTGCTAGAACTAGACGTTTAATTAACATATTTGAAATGTAATTAAAATATCAACAAAAACATAATTAAATTTTTGTTCATTTAAGCCATAAGTTCAACAAGTTTTACGTTGAATAAAAAAAAACTAGTTAGATGTCTTAATTTATTTTAAAATCATTCTAGTTGAAAATTTTTAATTACTATCGTTAGCAGTTTTCATGATTATGAGAAATATATTTTTTTTCTTTAATACCGCTGATAATTTGGAATTTGGCTGATAATATATGAGGTTAAAATAAAACTTTAAAAGATTATTATAATTATATGAAAGCTACGCAAGCAACTGCTTTAAGGTTCAAATGAAAATTCTGGCAATAAACTAGTGCACAGTGCGGACTTTTGCAAAATAAATGGTAATAAATCTGGAACTTCGAAACTGCTGATTGGATTTATCCCAAACTTTGAACATCGTTATAGTAGGAGTCAGGCTTTACAACGCGTATCTCGGTGACCTTTTGATTTAAGTACGAGAGGAGTTACAGTGGGCCAAAGTTGTAACTCTTTTAAATGTTATCCGATTTTAAAAACTTAAAGTGATTTGAGTTAAGCTAATACTACAAAGAAAAAATACAAAGAAATATATGTTTTTCGGTATCTCTTACAACTTAGAATATGTTTGACTTTAAAGAAATAAAAATTTAAATACAATTTTTATTTAGAGATATATGTGAAGCATGTAGACAAAGAAAATTTTGACTGCGCGGAGGGTTGAACTGCCATTTCGATAGCGCCCGCTAATCTTATCAGAGTTATTTACCGCTTAGACCACTCGACCAAAGTCAGTGGTTTGCAGTCAAGAGATGAATATCATCAACTTTTAATCAATTTATACTGCCACTCTTAGAGTTGTATTTCATTTGATACACTCTAAAACATTACTTCAAATTTACGATCATATATTGTCTAAATTTGTGTTGAAAATTTCTCCTTGTCTAAAATTACATCGATTTTGTAGTTATTTTATTAAAGAAAAAACCTTTCAAATTAAACATATTTAGTCCAAGTGGAAAAATGTAACATAAAGTATAATACGGCTATGGCTGACTAGTAGATACGTCAGACTATCAGTCATTAGGTCACGGCTCAAACCTGCTTTTTTTTTGTAAAAACATTTTGTTCAAAAATAATGCGTGTGTAATTTTACGTCGATAATAATCTGTAAAGTGTTGCCGACTATTATCGACCTAATTTTCAACAAAAGTGTTTTAGAGTGTAGTTATTGATATTCAGTTTTTCCCTTGTCTTGTGCTAAGCTTCTTTTTCTGAATATCAATATCTATCAAATTAATATATTATATATTTACTGATCTCGAGGTATTCCGATTGTAGGATGTGATATTCAAAGAATATAAAGAATTCTCTTAACTTCTTTACTTTTATTCACACAAGTCTTATAATTTCTAAAATTCGACCTAAACCTCACAAAAACAACAAAGCTACATTTCTAATGTTATACCTTTATGCATGCTTTTCATGACAGAAAAAATATTCATCTCAATTTTACAATCTGTTTTTCATGTAAGAGTACTTAGTACTAATAGGACTGTTCGGTGACGCTAATACATATATTTCATCATAATTCGCCAACGGTTCGTCTGATTTGCATAATTAAAGCACCACAGTATGCTTAGTTTATTTGTAGTATATGCGGTTTTATTATAACCCAGCAAAAATAAATGAACGCGTTCAAGATGAAATAATCAACCATGTCACAGAATACCATTCCGATTGGAAGTGGTTTCAGTTCCGTAAGTTGTTTCTTCAGAAAACGAAAATTTTCTTCGTAATCAAACCACTTTTAAATTTGAAAATGGAATTGAAAAACACTTTTCTACTGACTTCATTTGCAGTAAATACTAAAAAATGTGCATACTTTTAGGAGCGTTAAATAAATATTTGGTCATGAGCTTTTGCAGCTAAAAACAAGAGTAAACAAACGCCTCAAGATATAAAAACTTTATCATTGTAAAAACGAAATACAAAATAAACGGAATCTGAAGCACCAAAAATTTACTTTTTTGGAATGACAACTACGGAATCAAAACCAATCCGAACGGAATCTGTGACACGGCTGAATGTTTTTATGATTTCGGAAAAACTTGTTTCTTTGAATGCATTCTTAATTCCATTGTATTTCTTTCTTAATAAAGCTGTAGTTTTTGAACCGATGAAAAACGCATGGACATTGCTAGACAATCATGTATAAAATATTGCATTAATTATCTAGGAAAAAAGGCAAGCAAGAATGAGTTAAATCATCACATTGACATATTTTCTAGGGGTAAGTACTTTAAAATAAGCTTTATCTTACTAATATATAACTGGGATATGGCTCAGCTAGCTGGATATGGCTATCCCAGCCGTGTTGAAATTTTTTTTATTTATATTTTTTATTAATATTTCGATACATGCAAAAACGGACTAAAATCATCAAGTTTTCATCGTTTGAATGACGAGCAGTATATTTAAATGTGAACGCATGACTTCCAATGACACGCTGATGTTAAAATCATGCGTTTTTCATCCGAATTTGAACGCATGCAGTATCATTAGAATCCATGATTTAATTCGTTTTTTGCATGTCTTTTTTTGGATACTTAATACTTTTTTATAATATAATAATTTCTTAATGATGTTTTATAAACAAAAAAAATTTTTTTTTATATTATTAACAAATATATATTTTTCGTCATTGCGGTCTAAATACTTCCGAAATTATTGGGTATATCAAAAATAATACTCAAACATCTTAAAGGTAATTTTGTTTTAAGCTTTCTAGTGGGTTTTGCAATAAAATTGGACAATCCCTTCTTAAGTTATGATAAAACTGGTATATCAGCCTCTTCATAATTCGATTTTTTTCAAAAATCATGTAATTTCACTTTATTAGGAATAAAGTCAATATTTATCCATCGATTTATATAAAATAAAGCTTATTTGGCTTAAAGCTTAGCCGCTTTGTGATTTTTTATAAATTAATAAAAAAAATAAAACTTTCAATTTTGTATAAAAAATATATTTATCATCATTGTGGCCTGAATAATTGCCAAACCGAGTAGTATATAAAAAAATAATATTGAAACAGCTTAAAGGTACTTTTATTTCAAATTTTTTTAGTAGTTTTTGTAAGAATATTGGACATTCCTTTCCCAAGTTATAATAAAATTGGTGGAGCCAGCCTCTTAAAAATCCTAAATTTTAGAGAAAAAAACACCCGATTTTGGTCGAGTGGTCTAAGCGGTAAAGAACTCTGATGAGATTAGCGGGAGCTATCGAAACGTCAGTTCAACCCTCCGCGCAGTCAAAATTTTCTATGGCTACATGCTTCACATTTATCTCTAAATAAAAATATTATTTAATTAAAAAATTAAATTAAACCGAACTCAAGCCAAAATAATTAAAATTTCTTTTGATATAAGCCCATACAGTTCGACTAAACTCATAACTTAATTGTTAAACTCTAAAGGGACCTACATGTTCAAATAAAACTGAGCAAAACAAACATTCACACACACTAGCACTTGTAATTATCAATGATAATTCATACTAGAATAGAGAAATAATAAAAAAGAAGCTTAACAGAAGACAAAGGAAAAAACTGAATATCAATAACCATCAAATGAAATACAGTTCTAAGAGTGACAGTAGGAATTGATTAAAAGTAGATGATGTTCAGCTCTTGACTGCAAATACCCGATTTTGTTCGAGTGGTCTAAGCGGCAAAGAGCTCTGATGAGATTAGCGGGAGCTATCGAAACGTCAGTTCAACCTTCCGCGCAGTCAAAATTTTTTTTGTCTGCATGTTTCACATTTATCTCTAAATAAAAATATAATTTAATTGAAAAATTAAATTAAACCGAACCCAAGCCAAAATAATTAAAATTCCTTTGGATATAAGCCCATACAGTTCGACTAAACTCATAACTTGATTGAAAAATTTTTTTTTTTTAAATTATCCATAGAATTTAAAAATATAGTGGCACTCCTTAACATTTTCCTTGTTGCATAGTGTTATTGAGTTCCCTGGATATAGTCCTTAGCTGTGGGAAAATTTATACTTTCCATAGCCATTATGAGCTTTATATCAAGATCCGCTGTTAATGAGTAACAATGGTCTGATTGAGTCCGATGCAATTCTGTCAGTCAAATAAATAGTGTTGTTGATTTAAAATTTTTTTTTATTATTTAAAACATGCAATCATATTTTTTTATTACTTTTAACTGTGTGTCTGTCTCAAACAACAGCAAAAGTTATAGTAATTCTAGCTGCCGCGTATCGAAAACCAAATCTCTCTCAACAAAAAGAAATTTAAATGTTATCACTGCTAGCCCAGGCTTTTAAATACCTTTTCCGCTTGTTGTTCAATCATCATTTGTTATAAAAATATTCCATTAACCCAAAAAAAATTGATCATTAGTTCCCACAGATTTTATTAGCTTAAGGGATTTTTGTTGAAGTTTTTTTTTCTTTTGAAACAATTTAACAGCTACTGTGTGTTTGTATGGAAATTGTTAAAATGAAAATATTATTTGGGCCGTAATGTACCAAGAATCGGTTGGGAAAAAATAAATAGTTTCAATAGTTTGTTGGCATGATTTTAAGTATCATCACATCATTATTTCTGATTTCAAAATATGACTTTGAAAAAATAAATTTATTATTATTGTGCGGGTGCATAAGTCCCTTAAAAATAACAAATTGTTTCAGAAATATTCCCCAAAAGATAGGAGTATATGTGAAACATTTCATAATGACATTTAAATGAATTTGCTTGTTATTTCTTTTCACAAGAGTGACAGACAGCTTGAGTTGAGATTTTATTGTTTTACTTTTGGTATTTTAACCGGAAGCAGATTCATACAAAGATAGAAAGAGATAGAGAGAGAAATAGTGTTAGAAAGGAGCAAAAGAGTGTTTTAAAACCTTTTTTACACAAATTTTAACCTACTTGAACGTGATACCAGCTCCCAAAAACGATTTAAAAACTAAAAATTTTATAGTTGTATTTATATTTAATGCTTTGTCATTACAATTCTTTAAAGAAATGTTCACAAAATTGCAGTTTTTATACTCTTTTGTTGATTGTCTCTGACATGATTACACCACAGGGTTACAAAAAATTTTTTTTCATGACTTAAGCACGTTTGTTAAAAAAAAGAGAAGAAATTTGTCGAAAATTTCTTTAAAGCAAAAATGTTTTTAGGTTTTCTTTATTTTTGCTAACAAAAGAAAAAAAATTTATTTCAAATTAAAATTTTTAAAATTCTTTTTTTTATATTTTCAAAATACAATTTCGCTTTAACTCATGTTTGATGTGACCTAAAATAGAACGAAAACTACACGACAAAGATTTAAATAATTTTAATAATGCTTGCAACCTCAAATGAAACAAACTCTGGCTGCTTACAAAGAAAAAGAGACCCTAACAACCATTGTGCATTGTTAATCTAAGGACTTTAAGCCAGGCTTAAAGGGATACACAAATCCATATACACATACATACATAAATATATACATACATACCTATGAATGCACTACAACTGTACATAAATTAGTCTACTTTTAGCTAAAACAATAAAATCAAAAAAAAGTTCACATACCCACATACATACATATTGATTTAGAAATGACGAAAGGACAAGAAAGGATCAATAATGTTATCCTTGTGCGACGGCTTAAAATCAGCTCTTCTATGTATGCCACTAACAAATATTTTGAAAAATGAAAGAAGAAAGCATTTTAGTTTTATTCTTCTTCTGTTTCTTTCTATCTTTTTCTTTAATACAAAAGCCGCTCTTTAGTATGTTAACACCTAAATTGCAGGTAGTAGGTAGGTAGCCTTGGGTTATTTGTCATACAACGATCAGCCACAGATATTTAGACAGTCATTTACAATTGATCATTGGTCTACCACATATCATACCAAAAACCAGGCAACACAGTCCTTGTTGATCGCTAGCTGCTACATAACCAACACTATCCACACCATACACTTTAATATATACAAATGAAAAAGAGCTGTTTCATAAAAGACTCATACAGTTTGCGATAATTATCACTTACACACCCTGCCTGCACTGGAATAAAGAGCGTGTTGTGCATGCAACAAGAGTTGTGAAAATAATACAATAACAAATATTGTTAAATTTAAATAGACCCTAAATTACATGCTTGCCTTGGCACATAAATTAATAACACATCTGTCTGGAAAACCACTCTAAATATTGTGATTCAGTTGCCATCTAAGAAGAACGAACAACCCCTTTTTAACACTCATTTAACACAAAAAATAGTACGCCATTTTTTTTTAATGAATAATTTTTACAACATATTTTTTTTTAATTTTTAATTAATAACTTTAATTAATTAATATTTTGTATCTTTTATAGTTTTTGTTGTTTACCTCAGCGTAAACGGCTTCACAGTGGCTCTCCACTCAACAGAAGCCTTAATGGCTGCCGGTTTTTTAAAATCGGGGGATCTGGGACCTCATCCCCATAGTTATGGTGGCCCTCATCCACATCATGGACCACATGGACCTCTGCCGCCTGGTATGCCGATGCCGTCTTTGGGACCCTTTGGTTTACCCCACGGTCTAGAGGCCGTCGGGTTCTCCCAAGGTATGTGGGGTAAATATCGCAGCAATTTTGGTTAAAAAGAAAATTTTTGATAAGAAACCAATTAAAGTGTGATTTGCGCAAACTACACGATTGATTTGAGTAGCAAATTTGTATAGAAATCAATCAGAAAACTTTTCATATATCGAGCCTTTGCTGCAATAAAGTCATAACTCAAAAAGAAAAAACTAAAAATTTAATGGTAAAAGAAAGTTTTATTCTTCTCTCAAGAAATAAAGTTTTGACACAATATGAAGAACGATATAACGACAAATTTTGCTTTATTAACTTAAAAATCACGTTTTTTTCAGTTATTAATCTATTGCATCAAAGGCTCGATATATCTGCTGCTCAAGTCGACCGTCTGGGTTGCGGAAACCGCTTATAAAATGTGGTGAAATTGTTAGGAACTTTCATATGAGAAACAGAAAATTTTAGTAAATATACAAATATATTTTTAGTTAAATTTTTTTTGACATTGTGCTGAAAAAATCGCAATTGTAGCATAATTATTTGCATTAAAATGTTGCATTTTATTATGAGTCACTTGAAAAAAAATAACGAAGGTAATATTGGGATCTATTTCTAACCCTCCACCGTAGGTAGTTTCAAAGATTTCGAAAAAAAATGAAATCGGGCTATTGTGAAATTAAAAATTTCTAGATTCCAAGCGAGTATTATTTTCGGTTGCGGATGAGGCCAAAATTGTGGCTTCAGCTGATATTCGGTTGAGACCAAATTTTTGCTTGAATAGCCAAACTTTTTATTCTATATAAATAAAGAAGTTAATCAAAATAGTATTTTCCGCATTTAAAAATTTCAAATTATATGAAAACGTTACTCAGTTTTATAAAGTTCTACCAAAAGATATATAGTACCATAAAATATTTAACTTTTTGTTGGCAAAATAAATAGCATAAACTAGGGAATGATAAACCGATTTTGTTTCCCATAGAAAATTGATTTTGTATTATAAAAAATCGATTTTTCGCAATCGAATTTATTGATCTTTTAAAATCGATTTTTTTTAATAATATGAAATTTTCAATCTTTACGATAAATTCAATAATGTCGCGAAAAGTTCTTCATCGATTTTGCGCCCGCCTTTTCAAAAAACTTTACTTTAGTAGCAATGAAATCATACCTTTTTACTCATTCCTACTTTATTTTTTGAGAGGTGCTGTTTTGTACCAGAAATTAACATCATTAATAGAGAGTGTTCAAAACACTCCTAAATGTATTCATCATTATGCTTAACGTGACCAGAAAGTTTGTCAAAAGCGGGACAAGAACGGTTGAAAAGCGAGATTCCGAAGAAAATATGACCAAAAAAGCGGGATTCGATAAAACATGTTATGGAAATCGGGATATTGTAAATAAACTGATGATAATATATGATTTTTTATAAATGCATGCAACTACACAGTTCCATATCGTTAGCTGAAATACGAAATACTTAATCGAAGCGCTTGTCCCTAAAAATTCTCAAACTATTATCATAAAAATCAATCGCATCAAGAACCAAAATGAAGAGACTTTTTACTTCAGTCACTTAAAGTATCCTGGTAAAAAATTTTCATGTTTTTTGAAGCACTAGGGCAATAAAGTGCATAATAATACGCTTTAAAAGAAGAGCTTATTGCAGAGCAGTGAATGTATATGAAAGAAACTATACAAAAAAAGCTGATTTTTCACTGCTGATACAATGCAGGTTTTTAAGCGAGAAAAACCTGCTGAAAATGTTGATGATTTTCATTGCTTCAAAAAGCGCTTTTTGTGTCAAAAATGTAGTACTCCAAACCGGGAACTCGCCGTACAAAAATCAGCAGCGATATCAGCAGGTTTGTAAGCACTACTTTTATTCTCTCATAGTAAAAACCTGCTTTATTTGAAGCAATTTTTTTACTGGGATTTTATTTAGTCTTTTTTCACACCTGTAAAATTAAAAATAGTGTAGTTATGTGATTTTGCATTTCAGCTAACGTTATGTTCTTAGGAAATTCATTGAGTTACAGGCCTTAAAATTTAAGAAAGTGCATTTGTAGATGTTTTTTTAAAAATTCATAATTTTTATGAAACAAAAATTTTATGAATTGCTTTAAGCCTAAAGATGATTTTGTCTTTAACACATGAAACATGAAGTCGTTAGGACCCGACAAAAATGAGAAAGTTGTAAGTCAGTGAGTGAAAAAATCCGAAGTCATCTTTTATAAAATTCAGTTTATATTCAAAAGAATATTTTTTATCAAAATTAGCTCTGTTTTTGACACATAAAGTCTTGCAACTTTGTTCTATTTTATTGGTTCTTAAGCATTTCGGCAACAAATTAGTTTCCACTTTGCTTTGAAGGCTTTTGCTGGATTTTCGTTTCATGTTAATGGAGACAAATTCTAATTGAAGCTGTCAATGTTAGTCGAACTCTATGGCTTTTAAGTCGTTCAATTAAATTTTTGAAATAAACAATAATTTTCAATACTACGTGCCTTACTTGACTTCACCACCTTCACACTGTTAAAGGTGTAACAATAGCTCTGATCATGAGATCGTGGTTAATCTTGAAATATGATGGTGTTCAGTTCAACCCTAATACAGCCAAGAATTTGTCTTTGTCTTCAATTATTACATGTTTTTAAAGTTCCTTTCTCAATGAAAAGATAGAGGGTTTTGTTACAAGATAGAGGATTTTGTATAGTAAAAAAGAAAAAAAGTAGTTAAAAAATGAATTAAGTAGATTTTTAATAAATAATATGGTTAAATTTTATTGCGACATCTAAATTAAAGAACAAAAACGTTTGCTATACATTGCGGCTTCCGGAATCCGGATGCTAGCAATTTTTTTCTGAAATATTGTTATTCTTTACAATATAAGTGATTTCTTCAATATTTTTAGAAATTTTTCGTGAACAAGCGGCCTTGGCGGTCTGTAATCAATGTTAGGGCTTGTTTCGGGATAGGAGCGACTTCTTGCAAGTCGAATCGAGATACGAGTATATTACCGTGAGCGCCCTATCTTTAAATAAAAAAGCCAAACACAAAACATAGCGTAACTAATTTATTTTTTTAACCGATTTTAATTGAACTACGCATTTTGGAAAGATATTTTCATGTTGATTTTCACAAAAGTAAATATTTATAATGTTTTAGTATCTCATAAGCAACTTAGAGTCCGTGGAAAATTAAATTTTTGTTGCACTGAAGCCACCATAACTTAACCATTTACTTATCGATTTTAAAAAATCATGCCTTAGTTAAAAGATAAAAATAATATCTTTCAAATTAGAAAAAGATCGTAGAAAGCCATTTTGAACAAAGAAATTATGATTGTTTAAAGTTCAAACTTTAAGAAAACCATTTTTTCACTACATTTACCGTTATAACACCACTTTTCGAAGCGACCTAGAAAAACTAAAGGTATTTTCTTTTTAAATGGGCTTCAACAAAACAGAATTGGTGCATGACAACCCCTGAGTAATGTTAGTGAATCACAGTGTAATATTATTGTCTTAATAATATTTTAGTTTTTTTTTTCATTAAACTTAAAATATTTTAATAATTGATCTAATTAAATAATTAACCAAAAATACATTTTTTTTAGTTGCTATGATTAAATTGAATAGAAAAATTTTAAATATTTCAATGAAAAGTTTATTTGTTACTATTAATACGGAATTAAAAATTATTTCAATTAATTTTGGTACAATAGTTTAATTGATATTATCAATTTTCTTACTGGTGCAATTTTAATTAATATTTTAATTGGCATCACGACCTTTTTAATTGAATTTATTTTTTATTTTTTCTGTGAATATACAAACAATCGGTAATTGCAATAGTTGCCTCTGTTTAGCGTTAACAAAACCACCAGTAGAATTGAATACGAATTTTCTGTGCGGAAATGCACTCCATGAGCATTCATGTGGCTTGGGTTTCGATAAAGTCTACATAGCAGGCACTGTTGCCAATTCTGCTATTTTCTCGTCAAATCTAGCGATTTTCGAAAGCTTTTTACGGGAAAAAATATGATTTAACTTTTTTAGCGGGAAATCTAGCGTTTTTAGGAAGAATATACATACATGCATACATACATCACCGTTCACATTATAGCGATTTCTCTGTACATATTTAGACTTAAGCTATTAATGAATTGCAATAGTTATAGTCATTTTTATTGCCTGCAGATACAGCTTAAGCTTTTGAGGGGAAACTTAATTTTATTTTAGTTTTTTAGCTGCAATAAAAATTCTAAATATTTTGTACGTTTTGGGAGAGAACTATCATTTTTCTCCGCTGAGTCTTAGAAAGTTTTACGAAAAATCGCAAAATTATTTCCTTTTTTAGTTATTTTGACTATTTTCTACCTTTTTTTTGACTATTTTTGACTATTTTCTACCTTTTTTAGCTATTTTCTAGCTATTTTCAACACGCTTTTAGCGATATATTTTGGAAAAAAGTTGGCAACAGTGACAGCAGGTATGTGATGGAAATCCATCGTTTTCAAAAGGCATGATGCAGTTTGAGCGATTCTGAGAATTATTTTTGAGCTAATCTGAAATTATTGAACTAATATAGAAACAATATACTTCGTAAAAGGATTTTGAAAAGAAAGTCAGCAAATATTTTCGGAAAAACATAATGAGTGCATTACAAGTTTTTTTCGCCTTAAAATCCTTTTGTTTTTATAATCCATTTCCATCACATACCTGATGGGAAAAGCTAATTGACTTTAGTAGAATGGAACACAATAAACATTAATACTTGCTTAATCTGCTTGACTTAAGATGCAGTTAAGCAAAAAGAGAATAATAAAGAGAAAAATTACGCATTACGGACAAATGGGGAATTACGTACTAATTTATTTCTACATTTATGTGTTTTGTTGAGTCAATTTTAGATACATATTTTATCAACATTTTCACAAGTTTTAATAAATAAATAAATTTGAAATGAAGTTTATTGAAAAAATTATGAGTTATTGGAAAAATGTTTTGTTTATTCAAATATTTCGATTATTGTTTAAAAAATTAATAAATTTTCTTTACAATTTTTGTTATCAATATAACGGAATTCTTTATCACAATTTGAAAAAAAAAGTTAATTGAATACCGGGAATTTTTTTATCAAAAATGAAACTTATTTTTTTCTGCATACATAATTCAGTTAAATGTCTGATATTTTGCTTTCCATATATGTCGTCGTATATAAACTTCACTTTGGTGATGATGTGATTTAGACATATCGAGCCTTTGCTGCAATAGACTCGTAAGTAAAAAAAACTTGTTTAAAAGAAGTTTGAATTTACTAACAACTTAACCCTTTCGCTATATTGTATCCATATCGATACACGTAAATTGATAAGCATCTCACAAGAACCGCATTAATTTTACTTTTTGATTGCTAACGGATTATAGAATTTCCAGATCTTATTTCTTAATTTATGTCACTTTTGGAAAATTTGTAGGTGTTTTTTTTTAAATAGAAATTTAAAAACCCATATTTTTAATTTTTTATTTTTGTCGAAACTAAGTTTTTCATTTAACTTATATATCAAACATATTGACTTTTTTTTAAATAAAATTAACTCAAATAAGTCAAGAAGAAAGACTTTAATTTAATATATTGCATACAAATTTTTTTGTTTAAACAATTAAAAAAGTACTGAGGATTTTTTTTAATTATGCATGTATCCATATGGATACAAACGTAACATGTGCACAGAAAAAATTATCATTAAAAATTTTTCAAACAGAAGTTTGTCTAAAAATAAATTTAGTTTTCAGTTTATGTTCTTTACATAATCAATGAATTGTTTGTTTGACTTTTATTTTGGACGCAAACACCAAAAACAACAAGAAAAACTTTGCCGTAAAAAACAACCCCGATGACGACATACACACACATAACAAAAACAACAATGATAGCAAAAGGAATGCGATTGTACCAAGTTTGTTTACTGAAGAGTTTTGAGTGAATCAATTCGTTAATGTCGTTACGTTAATTCTCATTCATTTTTTTTAGAGTCTTTAGATAAACATTTAGACTTGAACACATTTAACAAAGTGAAATTTCATAAATGCTTAATAGATGATGATGATGATAAATGACCCAGACAAAAATTTTGTTTGATTTATTACAAAAAATCCAGTAAATATTTTTGTTTAATTAATTAAACTATTTTCTTTAATATTTCTTAGGTTTTTTAGACTAATAAATTCAGACAAAAATACTTTTTGATATTTTTCAAAAAATCTAGTAAATATTTTTGTTTGATTTAGTAAACTGTTTTGTTTACAATTTGTAAATATTTTTAGACAAATTGTTTTATAGATTTAAATAATTTGTTCACTGAAAAAACACGTTTTTTTCAATAAAATTTTTTAGATATTTGTGTCTATATTTACAAATTGGTTTGTAGGTCCGTTCCTAGACAAAATATTTACTATTTTATTGAATTCCTTTACAGAAAATGAAATTTAGTTTTTTCTGTATAACTATTTTCGGAGGTCGCTACAATCTGTAATCAATGCTCATTGGCTATTATTTTTTGGATCTCTTATTAGCTGTTTAAAATATCAACTATATCAAGAAATCATATGAAATATCTTGAAGGAAAACTTCATTTTAGAAAAAAAGTTATATATAAAAATTTTAAATATTCAGCCTTGCGAAATATTAACAACCAAATATTTTTAATTTATTTTTTTGCAAGTTTCTTGTTTTTATTATTTAATATTTTTTTGTGGTATCTCTTCTGTCCCAAAACATTTTTTCTCTTTTATTATTTAAAACTCCATAAAATGTTTTCATTAATTATAACTCATTTTTTACACAAACTTATTTGTCATTTATTGTTAAACAAAATAAATAAAAATAAATAAATAAAAAATGACAAAATTTACAAAAACAATAATTATACAAAAAAAAAGAAGAGAAAAAACCAGCATTGCAATGACACCATTTGTAACCAAGATTTCACTTTGGTTAGTGGATAATGGCTAGAAGTTGTCTGTTAACTTGTCGTTTGCTACGTCACTGTATTTGTCAAGTCAGTGCACGCAAGCGCTCATTATTCATTTTGACAATATTATTGATAATGATGCAATATGTTTTGAACCAAAAAAAAATAAATAAATAAATAAATAAAACTGGAAATATTGAAAAACGAAAAATAAAACTCAAAGATACAAATCCACTTGATGCCCGCTCGAATAGCGCAGGATGTTATTGCTTGCTTGTTTGTCTTATTATACCCGTTTTGATTTTCTTCTTTTATTTTTGAGCCTTAAGTGCCAAGATAAAATATTAAAATATTCCCAGAGGTTTGTTGTCATTTTTCCACGTGAAATCATCTTGTCATCTTTAGTTAAAATTGAGTTATCAGCCGTCGTGTTCAGTTCAGTTCTGTTTTCCTTTGACTTTTGTTTTTTTTTTCTTTCTTCTTATTCTTCTTTGGAACAACATTTTGTTTTGTTATGACAAATCATTTGTCATTTCTTCGTTGAATTCTCCTGACCTGATAAGAACATTTTTAAATAAATGATTGTTATTATACTGTTATAATGCATTTTGAATTTGTGTACAAAAATTATAGAAAAAAAAATTAAACAATAACCAATTCCAATAAAGTTAAAATATGTTTTCAAATAAGACTATAAACAAATATGTACATGCATCCATGGGTCAATTACAAAAGGAACACAGTGATGGAAAGCATAGTTAAAGATTTCATATATAACATTTGTTCACAAATTTTCAACTTTTGACATAGCCTCAACAATGAGATATTTTCTAAGCTAGTCTAAGCTAGTCATTTTTATTTCTTAGGAACCGTTTTGGAATGGAAAATGTGCTTTTGTGCAGTTTTTTCAGATATTTCCTAAAATCTTGAGAACTGTTCATCTGAACTATATAATTTTTTTCACTGTTGCATTAGGGCGTTGGCTGTAATTAATTATGTCCACAAAAGGGGAAAACTTTCCTACAGTGCACTGCCATTGTTCTTATACTTCATACTCCATCCAAAAAAAAATTTACGAAAATTTAAATTCGGATGTTTTTACTAAATATGTTGTAACTTTCTCATTTTTTTTTCTCCCGATATTAATAATTTTACCCTAATACGTTTTGAACAAAATTTTCTTTTATATATGGGTCTAAAAAAAAGAGTTAAAATTTTTTTAAGGAGATAAAATTTGGAGAAAAACGTAAAAATTCAAATTTTTTCAAATCTTAAGTGCAGTAACTCACTGAATTCTGCTCCGATCATCACAGTATGTATATATTGGCTCAAAGAGGAAAAACAGATCTATGCAACAGTGCAAAATTTTTAAAATTCAAATGAACCGTTATCCAGATTTTTGGGAACAGTTAAAAAAAATGCAAAAAAACACGTTCACGTATCGCTGATTCTAGGATTGAAAAATAATAAATCCCGACTAATGGATTGGATTATATGCCAGAAAAACTAAGTCCATGAATAAGCCTGTCATTCTGTAATTTGAGACACAATTTGGTACGGTTTTGATTTGGGTGCATGATAGAGATGGGTGTAATGCATCAATCCAAAGTCGTTACATTTCTGTTCTAAATCAAGCCTACACAGAAAAAACTAAATTTCATTTTCTGTAAAGGAATTCAATGAAGTAGTAAATATTTTGTCTAGAAAACAAATTTGTATATATAGACAAATATATCTCAATAATTTCATTGAAAAAACGTGTTTTTTTCAGTGAACAAATTGTTTAAATCTATAAATCAATTTGTCTAAAGGTATTTCCAAGTTGTAAGTAAAACAATTTGCTAAATCAAATAAAAAGATTTACTAAATTTTCTGAAAAATATCAAACAATATTTTTGTCTGAATTTATAAAACAACTAGCTATACCCGGCGTGCTTCGCTACCACGTTGTTGTGCAGGTATAGAAAAATTAATTATCTCATCTAAAAATAACCATAAAATTAGTTAGTTTTTTTGCGATCTTTTTATCGTTTTATCGATTTTTTCATTTTGGCGATTTTTCGTTTTGACTTTTTTAATTCAGGAATTTTTTAGCTTTAGAGTTTTTTAAAATTTCAAGAGTTTGCCTCTTACGGCTTCCAAGATACAGCAAAATGTTTAAACTACATAGTCAAAATTACATTAACTTTCAGAACACCCTTTAATTTTTGTTGTGTTAAATATTCTACAGACTACACCAATCAACACTAACTTTGAAAATTTCGAGAGTCTATATAAAAGTGTCTATATATTACATTAGTATTTCAACATATTTCGTTGCTCGCTTTAGAACACCCTTTAATCTTTAGCCCGTAGTTCTTACGATTCTCGAGAAAACAGCCTGTGACAGACAGAAAGACAGACGGACTGACGGACAGCGCATCGAAAACAATAAGATTATTTTACACTTCTGGTGTACAGAGCCCTAAAAAGAACCTTTTCGAAAAAGTAACTTTTCAAAAAGTAACAATTTCCAAAAAGTACCATTTTCAAAAAGTACCCTTTTCAAAAACCTTTTTCAAAAAAGTACTATTTCTTAAAACTACATTTTCAAAAAAGTTGGTTTTCGAAAAAGTACCTTTACTTCAAAATATAAACGGTTAACAAAAAAAAGTACCAAAATTATATTTTTATCCTATCCACCTATCCACTAATTTTTCTATCTTTTGGAATTTTATGTCTACCTTACTTAGACTCGGAGATATAAAAACACCGAGCTTACCCGTTTTTACCCCTTTTAATCCCGTTAGAATTTAAGTTTTCAAAAATTCGTTCTTAGAGGATATATACGAACATATGCTTTCAGTATATGTTTCATTACTTTAGGAGATAAACGGTTAACAAAAAAAGTAGCAAAATTATATTTTTACTCTTTTTCGGCCCCTAAATGTAAAAATTTCGAGAAAGTACCAAACACCCGTCCGCTTAGTTTTAATTCTTATTATGCTGTTTTTGGAATTTTATGTCTACCGGAGATGTTAGATCCGGAGATATAAGGTTACCGAATTTACCCGTTTTTACCCTCTTAGCGTTTGAATTTCCTAAAACCCCATCTTAGTGGATCTATACATCCTGAGGCGAGCCCACATACGAAATTTCAACTTTCTAGCTTTAGTGGTTTGGGCTGGGCGATGATGAATCAGTCAGTCAGCCAGTCAGTCTCAGTCAATCAGTCAGTCACTCAATAACGTTACTCTTTTATTTATATAGATTAGTCTAAAAATACTAACAAATATTAAACAAAATAGTTTACTTAATCAAACAAAAATATTTACTGGATTTTTTTAAATATATCAAATAATAATTTTGTCTGGATCATCATTATCATCCATTAAGCATTTATGCGATTTCAAGTCTGAATGTTTATCTAAAAACTAAAGAAAAAATGAATGAGAATTAAAGCAACGACATTAACGAATTGATTCACTCAAAAATCTTCAGTAAACAAACTTGGTACAATCGCACTCCTTTTTGTCATAATTGTTGTTGTTGTTGTTGTTATTTGTGTGTATGTCGTCATCGGGGTTGTTTTTTGCGACACAGTTTTTCTTGTTATTTTTAGTGGTTGCGTTCTAAATAAAAGTCAGACAAAAAATGTATTGATTCAGTAAAGAACATTTACTGAAAATTAACTATATTTTTAGACAAACTTTAGTTTGAAAAAGTTTTGGTGATAATTTTTTCCGTGTACCTACTGTGTATCTACAAATTATGTCTTTGCTCAAAATCAAGACTAACTAGGCTTAGTAATTGCTAAAAATTACAATTTTTCGTTAGACGAATCCATTATTGAATCAAGCGTTTTGTAGTTGATTTAAGAAATTCTGTACTTACTGAACTTTTGACACCCTATATGGCTTGATTTAAATACGAACGACGTGATTTTTCTTTTGAGTGTAACTCCTGCTTTGCATAAGGTTAATTGTTTGATGACTTTGCGGAGATAATGACTTAAATATAAATTGATAATTATTTTATTGAATTTTAAGACTCTTGTAATGCATTATATTGTGTTTAATTTCTTCTGCGCTTAATCGCAGCATAACGCTTAACACTTTAATATTAAAACCTCTTACATTTAGCTTAAAAAATCAAAAGTCCTTAAACTTATGCCATCATCTACACCGTCATAATTTTCTAAACGGCAAAATAAAAATTTAAAATATTAAAGCAGCTGTTAAATCTTTAAAATTCATTTATTTTAAAGGCACGTACGCATCAATGGTTTCGACAATGCAACCAAATAAAAAAAACAACTTTTGCCACAGCCATCCGTATAGAAACTGCACCAAATACACAACTGGGATCATATAACAGAATTGAAAACGAAAAAAAAATTATATACCATATCATAGGACAACAATAGATAAAAAAAATAGCACAAAAAAGAAGAATAACATTAAAAAACTATTTTCCATCTAATACAAAATGAAAAGAAAAAAACCGACGGCTCTGCAAGCTGGAAATATAAAAAAATATTTTTATTCATACACAGCGAGCAGAGTAGCAGAAGGGTGACAAGACAATAAAGTCGTCGTAGGATTAAAAATATAATAAAAGTACGTCTGTATATAATACAATATACTCTACAAGCATACATCCATACGTATAAGTTAATATATACACTTTATAGCAGAGTTAAATATACAGAGGAAAAACAGGAACATTTTTGTTTCCACCAAACCAATAGCGAGCGGCTGACCTTATTAAGGGTGGTTTGATTATGAATATAAAAATCTTTTAGACAATTTGGGGTGTTTATTTGGTAAAAGAAATTTCTAATAGCAGAATGGCGTTTTAGAAAATTCAAATCGTCGTTATATACTTGTATTGTGCATCCCTAAAAGTCTACTCAAAGTTGTTTATTTTAATGAAACACCTTTTTAAAGGACACATTTTCCTACGCCATTTTTTTTTTTATTTTTTTACTAGAGAATAAAATTTTTTTTCAATATGTTATGATATATTGTCTGTCCTATTGTTGATGTTTATTAAACAGCAGGATATTTATGGCCCTTTAATTAATCTCTTAATTAATTAGTTTTTTTATGTATTATTGAAAAAAGGACTTTCCCTACATTTAGTCTTTTTATGCGAGTAAAAAGTTAATATTTTTTTGTTAACTTTTATGTGTGTTAAAAAAACCTAGTAAGAAGACCTTCTTTAACAGTTTCACCACATTGTTTAGGCATTATTTATTTATTTGCTCATTTTAATAATTGTTCATATATCTTTATGCCCGCCGCAGGTGTTAATACCCGCAAACAGAGACGTGAACGTACCACATTCACCCGAGCTCAGCTGGATGTTTTAGAGTCCTTATTTGGCAAAACACGTTATCCCGATATATTCATGAGAGAGGAAGTAGCTTTAAAAATTAATCTACCAGAATCTAGAGTACAGGTAAGTTGGAAAAAGAAAATTTCTGTTCATCCAAAGGGGATTTAAAAAAATTACAGTTGTTTTAATTAAAGATTTTATTTAAAGATTTTCATTTATGTATTTTGATTTTTTAAATAAATAACAGATTTGGTCGCGTGCTTTAAAAGCTGTTATGATTTTAGCAAAATTTTACTTTTATAAATTAAGTTTTGTCTTAAATTCTATCCAAAAGTTACTGGATAACAATAAACAGAAGAAACTAAATTTCAATTCCCCTGAAGAAAAAATTCAATGAATTAGTAAATATTTTGTCTACAAACATTCAAATACAAATACCTAAACAGTCGAAAAAGAGACAAAAAAATAATACTTTTTTTCAGTTAAACAAATTATCAAACAAATTATTTAACTAAAACAAATGGGGCATTTACCGACTATTGTTAAAAAAAGTTTGTTTTAATCTGTAAAAATATTTGTTTGAAATGTATTTACAGATGTCAAACAATAAAATTATCTAAAGCAAACCAATATATTTGCTGAGTTTTTTCATAATTTATCAGAAAGTTTTTTGGTCCACAAATGAAGCACCCAGCGCGATGCATGTACACAAGTTTGAACAAAAAGTTCGTGAGATCAGCCTGCTAGTGGACAAATACTAATGGTCCCCGTCGCACAGTGGCTCATAATCGTTTTGCGTTGGCCAAAATTCTGCAACTTTTTAACTGGTTGAGATATTTTTGCAGTTTTTTTAAACGGACATATAACTACTTGACCTTTTAGCAGCTTTTCATTTGGTTAAAATCGGTTCAGCAGTGCCGAAAAATTCAGGCCCAAAGTTGAACTTTTGAATTTCTATAAAATTTATTTTATATAAAAATATAGATTTGTTGACTTTTGAACCGCTTTATTTATTTAAAAAAAATATCTTAATAATAACTAGGATAAATTTTTGATCGAGTTAGGATAGGTCATTTCTAAAAACTGTAGTCTAATAGATTAATCAGTTGCAAAGATATATAGGGGGATGAGTACCCCTTGCACCGCATCTAACTCCTAATTTGTTTACCTAACTTCGTATCTTGTATTCAAATTTCTTCATGACGTTTTAACTGTTATATTTTTCCATTTAGTAAATAATTATTAATAACTTTGTATGGGGAGTACACCTTCTCACATAACAAATTCGAAGACTTTTGCCATTATATCTTTCCATTTAGTAGGTAATTATCAATTAATTTGTATGGGGAGACCCCTTCTTCACTCCTACCATGACAGTTTTTAACCTTACTTCGTATCTTGTCTTCAAATTAGTTCATATAAAATTTCAAGACTCATACTGTTATATCTTTCCATTTAGTAGGTACTTATTGGGAGTACTACTTTCCTCGTACCTACCCTGTAAATTTTTTACCTACCTTCGTATCTGTCATTAAAATTAACTGAATTTGTAGATTAATACGTTAGTAGCTTTCCATTTAACACATTGTTATTAATTAGTCAACGTTCAGACAATGCAAGTCTTATTGAAAAGCTTCTGATTTTGTAAGCGAGAGAAGCAAGAGGAAAGAAACTGGTACATAACTTCAAGTACTCATGAAATTCGATTTGCTTTCCCATTGGTAATGTAAGAAACGCAAACATTCATTCACATTTTGTATATATTCATGCAAAAGTAAGCAAAAATTAAGCGATAAGACTTTCATCGTCTGAACGTCAAAGAAAGTTCAAAAAAGAAAAAGTAAGAAGCCGATCAATAAGACTTGCATCGTATGAACCTTGACATACTTTATATTGGGAGTGCCCCTTCCCCTGTTCCTATACTGTAAATTTTGTGGCATACGTCGCATTTTGCTTTAAAAATATTGCGTACCATATATGAATACTCTGATTGCTATAGCTTTCGTGATATAAGATATTAACTTAGCATAGGTGTGGCACTTCCCACTTTTAAATCCATTTTTTTCTATTGTCATATGATCCTAATATGTGGGCAAAGTTTCAAGTTGATCGGACGTCTTGATGAAAGTTTATTACACCGTTTTGTGCCAAGAGGGAGAATATTTGCATTCTTTGAGTAATAATTTTTGAGTATTAAAATATAAAAAGTGTTCTACGGACTGATCCGTACGGGTACAAAAGTATACATAGCGTTAAAGAGGACAATTTGGCCTGTTTTTGGGTGGTTTACTTTTTTGTTCCTTTTTGATCTTCAAAAGTTCTATTCCTCTACAACTTAAATTTTCCAAAAATATTGTAGTTTAAAAAATACTTTATAACACCTTGAATATAAACAGTACAGTGGCCACTCATACCACTTCTTAAAGACTACAATCATATTAACTTCGTAAAAAAGACTGCATCGCATTACGGATGATAGTTGGTATGTTGGTGAAGCAAAAACCTGTTTGAAGATAACGAAGAAGAGATAAAGATGATGTAATGGTTGAAACAGACGACGATTGCAACTTAATTCTCCCATCAGCTTCAAAAAAACTTCGCACAATATAGATTTGTCCAGAACAATTAAAATAAATCGAAACTCTTCTCCTGATTTCGCTTTTATGGTTCATTTAAATATTTTTTATTTGTATTCTTCTGAAATATGATAAAAAAAATAGTTCTTGCACTTTGCAAAACTTTCTCCTCTAAAAAAAATAAAAATACATATTTAAAAGTTTTTTATGAAATTTTGTATTTTTTCAACGGAAAAGCGCTTTTGCATAAAACGAAGAAAATAAAAATTAAATTTTTTTATGAACATTTTTTTCTGTGTTTAATGAAAAAAATTTTAATTGTGCTATTTTGTAAAAAAAACACACACACAAAATAGTCTGTTTTAGGCAGTGGAAGCTAAAAAACAAAAAAAAATTGTGAATCTAAATTGATTATTAGGCTAATGTTGGTAACGTTATATTCAGAAAGAATTGGGCATGATTAATATTCCAAGGAACAAGGGAAAAAATAACATCAACTTAATTTTTCCCTTGTTCCTTGGAATATTAATCATGCCCAATTCTTTCTGAATATAACGTTACGAACATTAGCCTAATAATCAATTTAGATTCACAAATCAAATACGTTCGAAATAATCATATTGATAAAAAAATGTGTTTCTTATTATCAACTCATAGTAAAAAATTCAGTAAAGTGCGGCTATGACTCGCACACGAAGGGTTCCGTACGAATACACATATTTCCCTTTTCGTTTTTGCCCTTTTTTCATTTTGCTAATTTTTCATTTTGCTTTTTTGTTTAATTTTAGTTTTTTTTTGTTGTATTGGCGATTTTCTTAGTTTTGGCGCTTTTTTTAGTTTTTTTGCAATTTTTTTTTTGTTTTTTGTAAACTTTTTCAGATTGTTTTTGGTGTTTTTTTTTTCAACGTCTTTTCATTTTTTGACGATATTTTTAGTTTTAGCGATTTATTTAAGCTTTAGCACTTTTTTTCAGTTTTTGGCGCTTTTTGGGGACTTTTTCGGGTTTTTGTGATTTTTTTAGTTTTAGCGATTTTTTTTTTGTTTTGGCACTTTTTTCGTTTTAGCGATTTTTTCGGTGTATGGCGATTTTGGTGATTTTTCGTTTTTGATGATATATTTAAGATTAGCGATTTTTTTGGTTTAGTAATTTTTTTCGTTTTGACGACTTTTTCGGTTTTTGGTGTTTTTTCATTTTTTTGGTGGTCCTTTTTAATTTTGGAATTTTTTTAGTTTTAGTGTTTTTTTAAATATTAAGAGCTTGTTTTTTTCGTTTTGGCGATTTTTTCGGTTTTTTGCGATTTTTTTAGTTTTGGCGCTTTTTTTTTGTTTTGTTGGTTTTTTTTCGTTTTGGTGTTTTTTTCGTTTGTAATGATATATTTAAAATTAGCGATTTTTTAAAGTTTTAGTGTTTGTTTTCGTTCTACCGACTTTTTCGGTTTTACCGTTTTTGAACGTTTTTTTGGTGATCTTTTTTAATTTTAGAATTTTTAGTTCTAGCGTTTTTTGAAATTTTAAGAGTTTGCCACTAACTTTGAAAATTTTAAGTGTATATATAATATAAGTATCTGTATATTACATTAGTATTTCGTCATTTTTCGTTGCTTGCTTTAGAACACCCTTTAATTTCTAGCTGGCATGTATTTGTTCTTGTAACGGCCAAAGTTTGACATATTCTGTGAAAATTTCAGGTCCGTACACAGAAAAAATTATGATAGCTTTTTTTTAAGCAAACATGTTTTTGAAACTGATTTTAAATCTTTATTATTGTCTCTATTTAGTTTGATAAACAATTTTGTTTGACTTATTATTTCATTTCAATTACCTACCGCCAATGTTGGCAACCTGATAAAGTTATGAAATTCTTTGATTTATTTTTAAAATTTCTCTAAAACATTTTTTGATTGAAACAATTTGTTTATTGAAAAAATCAGAATTTTTTTCAAACAAATTATTACAAATTTTTGCATTTGAATTTACAATTTTCTTTATAGGACCTAAATTGAACAAATTTACTTTGGATTCAGGGAATTTGGTATTTAAAGTGAAAAATTTGTTTTTTTCTGTGTACAGCCTGTGACAGACAGACGGACAGACAGACGGACAGACAGACAGACGGACAGACGGACAGACAGACAGGCGGACAGCGCAGCGAAAACAATAGGGGTCCTTTACACTTTTGGTGTACGGAACACTAAAAATTGTAAAAGAAATGACAAAATTCAAGTAGCCATAACTTTTTTTTCGAACCAACTTGGCCAAACCCTTTGGCAATTTTGTGTTTCAAAGGTTCTACTTTCATACTGTCTTCAAATCATTGAGGCAACATTCGATGAACAGAAATTTGTTGCATAGTGTTAAGGCAGTTTTACGATTTTTATTAAAATTTTTTTTATATATTTTATGTTGTTGAATCAATCAAATTTTTAAAATTCCGCGTATTTCATTCACTAAAGCAAATACTCGTTTCTGCAGCTCTCTCAACTTAAAGTGCATTAGTTTTTATTTCCTTTTTTTGTATTTTCAGACAACTCTTGAACTATTTAAATGTCAATTACCTTTAACAAATTAAAAAAAAATTATATTTATAAGGTTTTTCCACCTACATAGACGACACCCACTAAGAATTTCGTGTAAATTACAATGTAACTGGCTGGTATGCACAAAGAAATTCAATACATTTCTTTTATTTGTTTAAACACGTACCAGTACAAGAGAAATCAACTACTTGGGCACAAGGATACCATAGAAAAGCTACGAAAACCAGACTAAAAACATCAAAATATACAAACAAACATACATACTTACAACTAGAGTAGGTTTGTGCCGCTAGACGAATGACAGTTGACAAATGTACAAAACAATAAAATAAATATACTCTTTTGTTGCAGTAACAACAACAACAGCAAACCAAACCAAATTATTTAGGCCTTCTTTGTAAGAAATACATGTGTTATTTTATTTTAAATGTAAATGTAAATTAAGAAATGTTTTAAATAAAGCAAAACTTGTTTAAAAAAACAAAAGCAAAAAATGGAAATGTAACATGACAAGAAGACAAAACAAGAAGCACACGTAGCAGACGACAACTTGCAACGTGTCAATTTTCACGAGTGGTCAATTGGTAAAAAATACCAAGGGCTTCCCGGTAAAACATTATACTAAAATGTACTTTAAAACAAATTTACAAATCGACAAATGTTGTATGTTACAAAAGTAACTTACATGCTACTCTGCACTATTTTTTCCTTTTTGCATTTTTCATTTCTATTACATTACAAATTTAGATTTACAACAATGCAAATGTGCAAGGCATGCATTTTTGTTTTAGTTCATTCTGCTGTTGCTGCTACGAGTACAAATAGCAAAAACAATAAAAAGGTATTCAGTGTCACGTCCTTAAATTACAAATAATCGATTTTTTGCAATCTTGCAGCAGGGGACAACTGTGTTACACATGCAAACTAAAAATCCTTTTTTAAGGCTGACATATTCGTTCGTTCGGTCGGTCGGTCGGTCGGTCGGTCGGTCGGTCGATTCGCTTGAGAGTATGAATATTTGTTTGTTTATTATCACAGTTGATGTTGCTTATAACGGCTGTGTTTGTTTAACTAGTTGATAAATGTTTTCTCAAACTTGCAACATCCCTCTTGCAACCTTTAACTTGAAAAAAAACAACACACACACACATGCTCAAGTAAACAAACAAATCCGCACAACCAAGTTATCAACCAATAATTATTTTTTATTTTGCTAAACCTTAAAAGAGAAATGACATCTCAATTTCGTATTTTGCTGGCAGATCTGTTAATTCAACAAATTCTCAAATAGACCTAAAGGCATATTAAGGGTTTTATTTCTTATTTCTGCGTTGTGGCAACAATGATAAGGACATTTTCACTGTTGTATTGTAATGGTTTGTTTGTTTTTGTTTTATTTTATTTTATGTTTCCCAAAGATTGGTCTTTTTTTCCAGTGAAATAATTTTCATGTTGCAACATAATTATGTCATTTAGTTTTCTCTTTTTTGCGTTAAATAAATAAATAGCATTTTAGCTAAAAGTCTGAATAATCATTTTGTACATGATCCTAAATAAATATTGGAAATTTTATGGCATTTCAGTTCAAACAAATTAGGGAAATGTAATGTTTGTTATTTATTAAGACAAATTATTATTTTGTTACATGGAGCAGCCAGCAGAGCGTTTAATAAGGCGTTTTGTAAATTTAAACCCTAAAAAGGCAAAAAAATTTTTATCACATGTGCTGTAAGAAAAGTTTATACAGCGGAATTTGATTAACACATACATACCTACACGGTGGTTTTAGTAAATTACACTCATAGAAAAAATTAACACCAAAAAAATTTTCAAACAAAAGTTTGTCTAAAAATAAATTTCATTTTCAGTAAATGTTCCTTACATAATCAATGAATTGTTTGTTTGACTCTTATTTAGGACGCAAACACCAACAACAACAAGAAAAACTGTGTCGTAAAAAATCAACCCTATGACGACATACACTCAAATAAAAACAACAACAATGATAGCAAAAGGAATGCGATTGTACCAACTTTGTTTACTGAAGATTTTTGAGTGAATCAATCGCTAATGTCTTTGCGTTAATTCTCATTAATTTTTTTAGAGTTTTCAGATAAACATTCCGAGTCAGATAAACATTTAGAGTCTTCAGATAAATTTTATATATGCTTAATGGATGACGATAATGATGACCCAGACATAAATTTCATTTGATATATTACAAAAAATCCAGTGAATATTTTTGTTTGATTTAGGGCCGTTAACAATAAAAATATTAACCTGCAGTTAACACTAAACTCGAAATTTAAATCTTGGTAAATAAACTTTCATTAACACAAAGCAGATTTACCTAATCAATTTCAATTAAATTTAACTGGAACCTTTTGTTGAGTTTAAGTTCTTAACTGAAGAAATTATTGACATTTGAAAATAAATTTATTTTTTGTTATTCTGAAAATATTTAACATAAATTTTCAAGAATAATAACAAATTCAAAGCTTTTTTTATTGTTAACGAAAATTGTTAACTTTCAGTTAAAAAAACTTAAGTTTAGGCAAACTGAAAGTTAATAAACTTAAAGTTAAAGTCAACATAAATAACTGAGCTTTGTGTTAATGGGGGGTAAGTAAACTATTTTGTTTAATATTTGTTAGTATTTTTATACTAATTGTTTTATAAACAGTAAGAGGCAAACTCTTGAAATTTTCATAGTTAGTGCAGCATTTTAAAGGCAGTAGTAATGAATGCTAAAAGTTTTATGTTTTTTAAATTTATAATCGCACTAAGTTTTAGCTTAAAAAACACAAAGCAACTAAAAATTAAAGGGCATTATATCAGATAAGTAGTTTTTAATGTAAACTGTATCTTATGAGCCGTAAAAATTAGAATTAAAAAATAAATAAATTAATAAGCAAAGGATACATTAATAATTAAGGGGTATCCAAGTAATGCAAGGAACAAGCCAAAAAATTGAATACCCAAAACGAAAAAAGGTCGCCAAAACGGAAAAATCACCGAGAAAGGACAAAATCGCCCAAATGAAAAAACCCGCCAAAACGAATATCAAAATTTTGTTGAAATCTTTTTTTTTTTTAATAATAAACACATTTTTCTGGTAAATTCTACAATTGAAAATTTAAAGCTATTAGGAAAAAAAATGTAACGTGCGTCACGTAGCGTGTTTCACAAAAGGTTCAGGGCTTTTGATTAAAAACGACGAAAATTTTTGGCTGCAAATAAGTTATTTTATAATTCTCTTTTCCTTTTTCTTTTATGAATTAGATTTTGTGTGCTTTATTATGCAAAAGTTCGCTAAAAATTACGTAAACACACTTCAACTTTTTTTCAATAAACACAACCCGCGAAGCGATTAGCTTGTCTGCGGAAAACACCCAGGATCTACGGCCTCTGGACTGACAGGCTAGCATCGCTACCACTCAGTCACAGAGGGCCCCCGTAGCGTGCATCACAAAACTTTGTGACCAATTATTTCCCAACAACTAGCTGTTAAAATTGGCGGGGGGAATATCCCCTTCCCCCTTGTATCTGCGCCTGCTTCTACCACAATCAGTCGTAAAAACCTTGTCTTAAAAAAATTGATTTTGTTGTATAGTGTAAATATTCGCAATTTTAGCATAATTCAGATGAATAGAATTAATATTTATTTATCGATTTTCATGAAATAAAGCTTATTTTATTTGTAATATAAGTGGCTTTATGATTTGTTAATAAAAATTTTAAGTTTTTGCCATTTTCGATTTTTCATATACATAATTTTAAAAAATGAAAATTTTCCAATTTTGCCTCAAAAATATACATTTTTCACCATTGAGGTATGAATAATTCTGAAAGCATTTGTGGGTAAGCTTAAAATCAAACGGACATATAACAAAAAAAAATTGATTTTTTCATCTCATGCTACATTTTGTATAAGAACGATTGTGAAAGAGTTTTGTAAATGAAGACGTTGCAATATAGAAAAACCATTCTGAGGAGTATATTGCCCAACGCAGAATTAATGTTGCTCCCAGAACTTCTTAAAATTGCATTATATCTTTAATTTAGACCAAGAAATATCGCAAAATACTATAATTTCCACCTTCCTTCACAGGATTAATATCACTTCTTATGAATTTTAATTAATTTATTACCGGTAAATTTTGTCAATTTCATGTCTCTTAAACAATCGAGGAGAATCAAAAAAGCACTTTGGCGAGGTTTAGCAAATATAAAATAATTATTTATTTAACATACAATTAAGGATGAATTTCACAAAAGGAAAAATTAACACATGACACATGTATGCATCCATTCATCCATCCATCGTTCTATTTCACTCCTGAAAATTACACAGAAGAAAAAATAGGAAAATTTAAATTTTGCTTCTCTAAAAAAATGCTTTTATTTGTACAATTTGAATGTTTTATGGCTTCTTTAATGGTCTTTAAACCAAAGTCACAAAACCATATATACGATAGTTGTAACTTTTGTCGACAACTAAATGTTAGCTCCTGCTTCGACTGCCGTTAATGTTGCAACCAAAATAAAATATGTTTTCCTAATGTTGTGTATTTGAGATATTTGTTTGTTTGTTTGTGCATACGTGCTGCATACAAAATTGCTGTCTATTTACTTTTAAGATTTATTTATTTTTTTTGTTTTGTTGGATTTTATGCCAGTGATTTGTTGTAATTGTTTAGTTTTTGGCCTGCAGAAATTTTTCCATATTGAATTTTAGTATTAACAGCTTTTGCTAGTGCTGGTGGTAGCAGTATCAGTAGCAGTGCCAGTTGGGTTTGTTGGTGTCATAATCATTTATAGTTACATGAACAATTTAAATGATTTAATATAATCATATGTTATATGCTGCTGTTTTATCAGATATATATAATCACTTAGATAAATATACTGGATATATGAATAGATGAAATGACATTTTATTGATAACAATCGCCCACACATACGCTACAGTTAACAAATTGTTATCCTTAAGGGGGCGGGGCATAAGGGGCTTAGAGAAACAAATGAAATAAATAAAATTAACGCTCATTTTCTTAACTTTGATAGAGTAAATGAAGTACACTTACAGAAAACTGTATCATCGCATTGATGACGCCCTATCATCAGAACTCTGACATCAATGCTATGACAAATGTCATCAATAAAACTTAAACAGACATCAATTTGATGACAAACGTCACCATAGAACTTGGTCATAGTTTAAGTGCCATCAATGCTATGACTGAGAAGACATCAATACGATGTCACTAATTATATGGGGCATTCTAACTAATTTCAAATGTTATTTCACAAAATAAACACAAATTTTAAAATTAAAAATTTTTTAGCATGATTTTTAATAGATTATAAATAAATGTACAAAGCCTTTAAAAAATTTATTATTTGACATATTGTCATAATTTTATTTTAAATAAAATTTATTTGCTGATGTTTAAGCATTGCCTAAATGCATTTCATTGGTGCTTTACCAAATCGTCAGTAGACTTCCAACACAATTTTGAACAGTTACAAACCCTTTATCTTATGTACAAACTTTCAAAAACCATTTGAGAATTACAAATATAAAAATGATATTCAAAAATAAGCATAACCCAGCAAAAGCCAGCAGATAATTTGTATTCGATATTTTATTTTACTACACCTTTATACAATTAGAAATCCATTGGCTACCAATAAAAGTATTTATGTATAAGGTAAAATGAAAAATAAAATTCAAATTAATTGGTTTAATTTGTGGTAAAGCATCAATGAAATGCATTTAGGCAATACTTAAACACCAGCAAATAAATTTCATTTAAAATAAATGTACATAAGTTTTTTTTCTGAATAAGACTGTCCATTATGTGTTAAAAATGAAGAACGAAAATATTGTTTATAAAAATCTTCATAAAAATTGTCTGTCCGTAATGCATGCTGTTAATTTTCCACATTAAGAAACTATGGATTTTTTCAAAATCAAGATTAAATTTATAATGGTTTTAGAATATTTGCATTTGGTACTCTTATTTCATATATATAAAAATTTTTTAAAATATTAGAAATTATAATTTTTTTAATTGTTGTTGTCCGCAGTCTTGTGTATTGAGCGTTACGTTATTTTAGTGCGCTATATTACTCAGTTTAATTATTAAAATTGCATCAACAATTTACAGTAAAATAACAGCGTAGGTTTGTACTTCTAAATTCTAAAAAAGTTCTAAAAAATTTGTGACCTTTGGTTAAATAGTATTATATTGCAAAACGTTTAATCAATCATCGTTTGTATCCAAAAAATCTATTGAGTTGCTATACATATTTTTTAATTTAATTGAAATTTTTTAGTGAATAGCGTTTAGAGTTTATGTTAAAATACATCGTAGATTATACATCTGAATTGTTTTAAATTCAAAATATTGGGTGTGTGCTGAAAAAAATATTAAATTCGCATAAAAATGTATTGAGCGTTACGTAAAAAATTTGTTTAATTATAATTTAACGTTAAAAAAAGTTGACAGCAGCTGAAGGATAGAAACGATCTTAAGAACATTACTCGTTTACAAATTTCGGATTTCCTTTGAAAAAATGTTGCTTCAACCGTTCTGTGGGTTGTTATAATTTCGAAGAATGTATTAATTTGTTAGGTCGTATTTTGCTACGAATAATTACACTGTGATACATTAAAATTATTCAGGGGTTCTCATGCACCATTTCTGTTTGGTTGGAGCCCATAGAGAAAGCAAATACCTATGGTTCTTCTAGGTCACTTCTTAAAGTGATTTTATAACGGTAAATGTGGTGAAAAACGGGTTTCTTAAAATTTGAAATTTAAATGGTTATTACTTCTTTATTTGAAAACGGATTTCTACGATTATCAAATTTGAAAGATATGATTCTTATCTTTCAAATAAGGCATGATGTTTGAAAATCAGTTAGTAAATGTCTAAGTTATGGTGGATTAAGTGTAAAAAAAAATAACTTTTCAGCAAAATTATACTAAACTACTATGCGAATGAACTTTAGTGAAAAGCAACATTAAAATAGCTTTCAAAAATCTTTAATTTAATTAAAATCTGTTAAAAAATAAATGAGTTATGGTATGTTTTGTGTTATGACTTATTTGCTTCTTATTTAAAAATAGGGCACTCACGCTAATCTATTTCATCATAACTCGAGAACGATTAACCCGATTTTGATATTATAAACAGGAAAAGATGCGGTATGAAATTTTCTTTCAACTATACAGATTTTTTCTAATTTGTAATTGTTTCGGAGTTATTAAGAAATTAACGGCGAAAAACTAGTTTTTTCATGCAATTGCATATCTTTTTCGTCTTCAAAAGCTCATAATAAAATAAAGAGGGGTAAAATTTTATATATTTATCAATATTACGAAAGCTGGGTGTATTTGGAATAAAATAAGCCACAATTGATTAAAATCGCTCGACAAATATCGATTTTATTAAATATTAAGTGAAGTAACTCAATTGATAAAAATCACAATTTCCATATAAAAGAGAAATTTTAATATATGAATATGTGTGTGCGTGTGCTGTATACGTGTTGTCTGTGTGTTGTATAAATGTCGCCATTTTTGTCCCTTATTTTAAAGATAAGAATCATATCTTTCAAATTTGAAAAATATAATAGAAATCCGTTATGAACAAAGAAGTAATAACTGTTTAAATTTCAAACTTTAAGAAACCCGTTTTTTCACTACATTTACCGTTATAAAATCACTCTATGAAGTGACCTAAGAAAACCATAGGTATTTTCTTTCTCTAAGGGCTCCAAAAAAACAGAATTGGTGCATGAGAGCCCCTAAATAATTTTTTTCTCAACTTTTGTATCATAGTGTTATTTGAAATTGGCATAACTTTTAACATTGTTGGTCGATTTTTTTAAAATTAGTCTTATTTTAAGGTAGAGCTAGTCTATTTGTTTGTAAAGACTTATTTTAAAAGATAAAAATATTTTTTTCTTCTTCCATGTGAACCCAAGTCAAAATTGAAAAAGTGGTCATAACTTTTAATTTCGTCCTGCGATTATTATAATTTTTTGTTTTTAGAGAGTAGATGTATAGTGCTTTCAAACCGCAAAAATCTAGAAATAGAAATAATTAAAAGTAAGAAAATATAAATATGTGTAATTGTTTCAATCATTTCATTGATGACAGCTGATGTAAAGGTTGACATCACAATTATGAAAAGTGTCACTTGACAAATGACACTTGACATAGCATTGACGTCAAATTACATCAGGGTTATGGCGGTATTTCTATCAGTGTAGTAATAGAATGTATCGAAAAGCGTGGTTTTTACGTGACTATTCGAATAAAATTTTTTATTTATTATTCGTTCCAATATTCGAAAAAAATTTGAAATTATTATTATTTAAAATTTATTATTATTATTATTATTATTATTATTATTATTATTAAAAATTATGAAATTTTATTCGAACGATTATAAAAACCGAATAATTGACAACACTAGAACCTTGTTATTTTGAAGAAAAAAAATTAGTTTGTTGAACAGTGTAATCTATTTATGTTACGTATAAAAAATTCAGCCGTATGATTAATTAATCGATTAAAGATTTTTTTTGCTATCACTATCTACACAGAAAAAAATAGACAAGAATTATTTTCAATATAACCATGTTGTTAAAAAAAATATGAATTTCAATAACATTTATCTTTAACATAATAAAATATTTCGTTGTAAGTATTTCTTTTCCATGCCGGTTATTTCTTTTTTTTTATACATAAGTACTTAAAACAAGTTGTATCCCATAAAAAAATAAATGGGGTATGGCTCAGCTATAGAGTGTATGCTTTACGTCCGGAAAGCCCGGGTTCATATTCCAGCCATGTCAACATATTTTTAATTTATATATATATTTTTATTTTGAAATAATTTTGTTATCAATATAGGGGAATTCTTAATCACAGGAAATTTGAAAAAAAATTATTGAATACCGGGATTTTTGTTATCAAAAACGAAACTTATTTTTTTCTGTGTACAATTACACTAAGAAAAGAACTGATTTTCAGGTCTAAATAATAAATAGCTATTAAAATAAAATTCTTCAATTTGTAAAACTTTGGTGAGAGGGCAAGAGCAATACCTTCTTTCTACATCAATATCCTAGAATCGATTGCAAAATATAAAACACATAACCAAAAACAAGTAAAACAAATACGAAATCGCTGTGGTAATCCAATGCAAAATAAATTCTTTGGAGTTACCTTTTACATATTTATACAAAAATACAAATATGTGCAAATGTATATATAAAATAAGAAATTGAAATATGTATGTGAATAATGTAATAATTTTCTACAGCTTATCTGTGCCTGAACAGAACAAACATTGACGTCCTGTTGTTTTTTCCAACCCCTCATGAATTCATTCACAGCATCACTAACACAGAAATTCGAATGAGATGCTCTTGGCTTGTTCTAAATGTTTTTGATACATTTTACCCAATATGACAAACTTCACACCAACTTTACATTATATACTACACAGAAGCAGAATATTATTTGCAAAGCGTAACTTTTGGTAACATTTGCCAGCCCACTAGTTTATGTTGGTGATAATGATGTTGTTCTGCAGCCAGTCAGGTTTTTATTTATGTTGGTAAGTAAAAGGGGGTGCCTTTATTGTTTTCGTCGTTATAAGCCTAAATGAATTATAAATCATAAATCAAATATTTTATTATTCATGTTGATAACCTTGCTAAGCTCTTCCGTTAATTCATAGTCAAATAATATTTATCCATGCAAATAAATACTCACACACACATATGAAGAATGCATGAAGACCTCGGTGAGATAGTATGCACGATTTGCCGAATTCGTATCTGAAGTCGGTCAGAAAGCAGTCCGTAAATCTTAAAACTGGTCTGATTGAATTTTCATGATATTTAACTACCTACAGCAAATTTTTTTTATCGAATGTAAAAGGATTATTGTTTATCATTAGCAGGGCTCGGACTTTCGTGCAAATGCATGTTTTTTGTAGTGATAGATAAAGAGGTATTGACTAATTATTTATGCGAATCATCAAATTTTAAGTAGTTTGGCATCGATTTATAGTTGCATATTTTTGCACCTTTTGCTGGTAAGTGCATATTTTTGCATATGTTGTCAGCATATGCATATTTTTGTATTTATACTATTTTTTTCAATGCGTATTATTTAATTTTTCAAAAATATATTAATAGGCCGATTATGGATGGCAACTGAGCCTCAGTTGGGTTGTCAGTTGCTGAAAATGATCGATTAATGTTCGATTAATCGAAAAATATGATGGATACAATAATAACAATGGATACAAATTATATGACATGACTGGTACCAAAATCGCTGGGAGAGGTGCTGATTAAAGTACTGATGTTCGACCAGTGCTATTGGCTGGTTGGACTTCGGACAACCAATATAAGCCTATTTGTGCTTTTGCAAAGCCTACAGTGTCTGCATTTTGGTGTTTTGTGGACGGGTGGTGGGGAAGAACATTATAATTGTCGTCTACCTTTGTGGTAGACTTCTAGCTTCCTTGTTATTCTTTGGTTGAACTCGACTGCATCACGTTAGCTCAGTCTTGATGTTTAAATAAAAAGGCTGAACACATCTTATACACAGAAAAAACAAAATTTCATTTTCTGTAAAGAAATTCAATGAAATAGTAAACTAGAAACTGACCTACAAACAAATTTGTAAATATAGACAAAAATATCTCAACAATTTCTTTGAAAAAAAACGCGTTTTTTTTTTCAGTGAAGAAATTGTGTAAATCTATTAAACAATTTGTCTAAAAATATTTACAAATTGTAAACGAAACAATTTACTAAATCAAACAAAAAGATTTACCGGATTTTCTGAAAAATATCAAACAATATTTTTCTCCGAATTTATAAAACAATAAGTCCAAAACTACTAACAAATATTTAACAAAATAGTTTACTAAATCAAACAAAAATATTTACTGGATTTTTTGTAATATATCAAACAAAATTTTTGTCTTGGTCATCATCATCATCCATCAAGCATTTACGAAATTTCACTAAAAGAATGAATGAGAATTAACACAACGACACTAACGAAATGATTCACTCTAAAATCTTCAGTAAACAAACTTGGTACAATCACATTCCTTTTGCTATCATTATTGTTGTTGTTACTTTTGTGCATGTCGTCATCGGGGTTGTTTCTTACGACACATTTTTTCTTGTTGTTTTTGGTTTTTGCGTCCTAAATAAAAGTCAAACAAATAATTCATAGATTATGTACAGAACATTTACTGAAAATTAAACTTAGTTTTAGACAAACTTTTGTTTGAAACATTTTTTGTGATAATTTTTGATGTATTGAGTGTTATCCATATTTTTTGTTTAATTTAATTAAAATTTTTTGTGAATAGGTACGGAGTTTATGTTAAAATACATCGAAGATTATACACCTGAATTGGTTTAAGCTCAAAATATAGTGTGTGTTCTGAAAAAAAGTTATATTCGTAGCAAAATGTATTGAGCGTTACATTAACATTATTTTTAAATAGAATTTATCTATAAATTTTAGGACGGCAAAAAAGTTAACAATGGCGGAAGGGTAGAAACGATATAGAGAGAACTTCATCCGTTTAGAAATTTCTGGTTGGCTTTGAAAAAAATTGGCTTCTGCCGCACTGTGGATTGTTATATTTTCAACGAATGTCGTATTTTGATACGAATAATTATTTGAAATTGACATAACTTTTAACATTGTTGGTCGATTTTATAAAAACTAGCCTTATTTGAAAGAAGAGTTAGCGTATTTTTTCCCTCATGTATAAGTGCTTTTAAATAACTATTTTAAAATATACAAATTTTTGTATTTTTCCATGTAAACACAAGTCAAAATTGAAAAAATGCTCATAACTTTTAATTTCATCCTGCGATTATTATAATTTTTTGTTTTTAGAGAGTAGATATATAGTGCTTTCAAACCCTATACTCATTTATTGTGGTGTACTGTTTTCGCAAAATATTATTCCCGGAACAACCGCGAAAGCAAATGTAACGCTCAATATCCAAAAATGTTAAAACATCGAAAAATATAATTTTATTTCAGGATCCATTGAATGAGCCGAAAACTATAATATGAAATACGTTCTCATTTTTCTATTAGTCACATTGGTAAACAAGAAAAAATAAACACACACAAAAAGTACGTTTAGAATGAGAATCACCATATGTATATGTATATTTTGGTACCCTCTGCAAGAATCATTCTTTAGATATATGTAGTTTTTTTTTGTTGTACACTGTAAATTTGTTATGAATTAAAAAAGTTATATACGATTTTATACAATAATTTAAAGGACCATTTAATTAAGGGATGTTTTCCGAAACTAGTTTTTAAAATCTACTTTTAGGGAGTTGTCTGTTTCTACCAATATTTAGGGGATATTTTGACAAATACATGCTCAAACACAATCACACCCCACAATGTAAAACTAACTCTTTCATCGTTTGACATATTTAATAAAAACGGTTGAAATTCAAATAAAAATGACAGATTCGGTTTTATTCAATGTGTGTGTGTGTGTGTACGAGTGTGTATTTGTTAATGGTGGTGGTATCTGCTGCATACTCTGTTCCTCACAATGTCAATAATGCGTTAACATTATTTCTACTGCAAACAAAAAGTTTTTCTTTTTTTTTAATTTAATACAACAGCTGTAATTTTGTTAAAAATTTCCCAATGCAGATTAAAATTGTTTTCGTTTTATTTTTCTGTAACGTTTACAATTTGGTGACTGCAACATTAATGTAATTTTGATTTGATTTCCCAAAAAGAAAAAAAAATAAGAGAGGAAAAACTTTTATGTATATTTATACAACATCATATTCAATCATTGATAAATCAACACATATTTCTGTTGTTGTTGTAGTCGTCTTAACATTTTCACAATTTTTTTTTTGTTAACGCTTGAATTGTTTAAAATTGAATTTGAATTGAATATTTATTACTCGTACATATTTTGTTAGTTTATTTATTATTCTTCTCCATTTGGGTTTTATGTTACGAGCATGATGTGAAAGTGAAAAGTATTTGTATTCTTGAAATTGTTAATTCAATTGAAATTTGCTAAATAAAATATAAATCAAGTTATTTAATCATCAAGACAATTTGTGAGATTTCCTAAACTTAATCTAAGCGTGAAGAGAATTATGATTTGCAAAGAAAAATGCTTAAATAGAATAAAAATATAAATTTTAAAGAGAAACGGAATTAAGGAAAAATTTTGGTATATTAAAATTAAAAAGATTTCCTATGTCGAATACTAATTGTTAATAAGTACTAAATTAACCCTCAAACACATTTTAGGGTTTATGTGATTTCTGGCGTTCAATTTGAGTCTGAAGCGGTGGTGTCTGTCTTTGAAGACCTATAGCAAAATTTAAACTCGCTTTATCACCGCCTAACACAGAAAAAATTTCAAATTTTGTTTTCAGACAAGCATTTCTTAAAATAAACTTTTAAATTCAATAAATAGTTTTTCTGATTCAATAAACGCTTAATTTCGAGCTCTAATTTTACACTTAAAAGCAACAACAAAAACTATTTTTATTTTCAGTAAATGTGTTTGTTTGATTTGACAAAAATTATTCATACACAGAAAAAAATCTATATGAATTATGCTCAATAAAATAATGTTGTTTGTCATTAACTTAATACAATATTTAACAATACCGAACATTTTAAAAATCACGCAATAAAAATTTTTTGATAAAAAAGTTATTTAAAAATTGCAAATACTTAATAAAAATAGCCGTTAAATCAAATACACACATATATGTATACTTAATTCGATGTATATGTACATTAACATGCTTTCAAAGGGTAAATACTTTAAAACAAGTTTTATCTCATTAAAAAATAACTGGGATATGGCTCAACTGTAGAGCGCATGCTTTACGTCCGAAGAGCCCGGGCTCGTATTCCAGCCATAGCCATTTTTTTATTTACATATATATTTTTTTAATTAAATTATCAAAATTCTCTTAAGTTTTAATAAAAAAAACGTAATATTTAGGCTTAAGTTCAATACCTGAATTCATGTAAATTCAAATTATTTTTAAGAGTGGAATATTAGAATATCTAATCAGACTAGCAGAACGGATTAGTACTACTAATTTCAACAACCGCTACACTGTCATCATCAGAATCCTTTTTTTCATTTTTACCACGCTTGATCGTGGATACTAGTATTAAGGAAACTTCCGCTTTTTTACCAAATTTTTATGACGATATAGAATATGAGTGTCTATATTCGTTTTATCAATACGGTGACGTAGCTGATGTTTCCTTAATACTAGTATTCACGATCAAACGTGGTAAAAGTGAACAAAAGACGCTGATGATGAAAGTGTAGCGGCTGTCGAAGTTAGTAGTACTAATACGTTCTGCTAGTTTGATTAGATATTCTAATATTCCACTCTTAAAAATAATTTGAATTTACATTAATTCAAGTATTGAACTTAAGCCCAAATAATAACTTGCGACATAAACCTATTTAAGTTACAATAATAATTACATACAAATATTAAAAAACTTTACTAAATTGGAAATAAGTGCTATTGAGAAAATTATAAGTTATTGACAAAATGTTTTATTCCTTCAAATTTTTCGATTAGTAATTAAAAAATTCATAAAATTTTTTTACAATTTTTGTTATCAATATTCTTTGTCACAAGAAATTTGAAAAAAAATTAATTGAATACTGGAATTTTTATTATTAAAAACGAAACCTATTTTTTCTCTGTAGGACACGTTTCAGTAAAAATGTTTTTTGAGTTTATAAATTCTTTTACTAATTTAATTAATTATGAAAAAATATTTTTAAACAATTATATTATCTAATTCAAAAAAATTATTTTGTTTAACTTTGGTTTTCTTAATACGGAATACAGCAACAAATTTTCAAGCTTTTTAGTTTCTTCAATAAATAAATTTGTTAATTTGGACAAATGTTTTGTCTGAATTTAAAAATTTTTTATATGACCTCTAGTTCATCATAATGAAGTTTAATTCTTTCTTTGTAAGGAAAGTTGTTTTCCCTTTTTTAAAAAGGCATGGGCCTACAAGGAAGACTTATAGGGTTAATACAAAGAAAAAATTCAACTTCAATATGATGAATTAGGTCCTATAAAGTAATTAGTAAATTCAGACAAAGCATTTTTCCAAATTAACAAATTTTTTTATTGAAAAAAAGATCTGGAAAATTTGTAGTTGTGTTCCATAATGAAAAACGCAAAAAATAGGTTTCTGAATCAGATGATATAATAGTTTAAAAATATTTTTTCATAATTAATTGAATTAGTAAAAGAATTTATAAATTAAAAAAAAACATTTTACTGAATCGTGGCATATGAATGATTTTTGTCAAATCAAACAACACATTTAATGAAAATAAAATTAGTTGTTGTTGTTGCTTTTAAATGTAAAATAAAAGCTCAAAATAAAGCATTTATTAAATGAGAAAAACTATTTATTGAATTTAAAAATTAATTTTACCAAATGCTTGTCTGAAAACAAATTTAGATAAAAATTGTTTTTGTGTGTGTGTTGCAGAAAAATGTTTCTAATAGTGTTTTACAGCTTATACCTTAAACGTGAGGTTTACAAGATTTCTGGCGTTCAAGTTGAGTCTGTAGCTTGGGTGCCTTTAATGACATATAGCAGAATTTTATGGTAAATATTTATGTAATACATTTCAGCCTGCCATATCACCGCTTAATGGGATTTCTTGTCCATTTTTTAAGAAAGGGGCAAAAATATCCATATAACGAAGAGCTAGAAGGTTCAAATGTTCCAGAAAAAACATAAAAATTATGAGCACCTCTTATACCCAGTGATGTATAAACGTTGTCGAACAATGCCATCAGCTACATGATATTTCGTAAAAATTTTCAAAAATAAGGATTTTTGTGATATATCCAAAAATGCATGGCTCGGTTCTGCAAGTTTTATGCGCTACTGGCCTTTCAAATGTCTTAAAATTTTGTATATGTTATCTAGGGAGAAAATAAGAAAATATAGAAAAACCTAAAAATGTAGATCTTTTTTAGACACGGTCCAGGTTACAAACGGCTATAACGCTAAGCCCGATCTACACTCTAAAACATTACTTCAAATTTACGATCATATATTGTCTAAATTTGATCGATTACATCGATTTTGTAGTTATTTTATTAAAGAAAAAATCTTTCAAATTAAACATATTTAGTGAATCCAAATTGATTATTAGGCTAAGGTTCGTAACGTTATATTCAAAAAGAATTGGGCATGATTAATATTCCAAGGAACAAGTGAAAAATTAACATCAACTTAATTTTTCAACGTACACAGCAGAAGAGAGTAGCGCCACTTTCGGAAGCCGCTACACTTCCATCGTCAGTGCTCACGTGCATTTGCTTATCACCACTTGTCAGGTGGCTCTGTTGAATGTGATTTTAATTCTTATATATACCAGTTTTTCGTGAAAATTGAATACGAGAATTAAATCACTCTCAAGCTGATATTAATGTGCACTTTCCCAGCGCTGCCATCCAAGTGGAAAAAATTTAACATAAAGAATAATACGGCTATGGCTGAATGGTAGATACATCAGACTATCAGTCAGGAGGTCGCGGCTCAAACCTACACGCACCCAATCGCTTTTTTTAGTAAAAACATTTTGTTCAAAAATAATGCATGTGTAATTTTAGGTCGATAATATTCTGTCAAGTGTTGCCGACTATTATCGACCTAATTTTCAACAAAAGTGTTTTAGAGTGTATAAGAGCAAAATTACACGAAACTGAAAAGCTATTAATCGGCCATGTTCTGTATTTCATGTGGAATTAAAATGTGCGGAATTATCCAAGCATTGTTGTTGTAAAGTAATATTTATAACAACAATGCTTTGATAATTTCACATATATTAATTCCACATGAATTACAGAACATACCCGAATATTTGCGTAAGTCTTATGACTAAATTTTTAAAATATTTTATTTAAAGAGCACTTTTAAAAGAAATAAATCAACAATAACAATCATGAACAAAATTTTCAAATTATTTTTGCAAACAAAACAAAAAACACTTTAAATATCATGTGGTTTTATTTTATCAGATATTTGCAAATTTTAAAAATATTCTACAGATTTGTAACAACAATTTGCATGTATGCAATATATGCACCTTAAATTTAAGACTTGCAGGATTTGCTATGCCGAGTCATTCTAGCGATATGCAAAAGGAGGGAACTTTAACTCTTCCTAAAATTAATCCCAGATGTAAACTTTCAAAACGCCGATAGACGCATATATATTTTGGTGCTCTCTGCTAGAATTATTCATTAGAGCCACGTAATTTTTTTGTGCGTTGTACAGTGTAATTTGAACTAACGAGCTGGAGCCTGATGTATTAACTTTTGATTTAAGCTATAATGCGAAAGAGAATATTATTTTAATTAATAGGCAGATTTTGCAAAAAATTTCGTTTCCAAACGTTCAAATTTGTATGAAAAGAAACACAAATACGTTTCAAAAAAAATTTTCCACACAAATTTCAAAACGCAAAAAGCGTTTGTATTTACAAAATCTGGCCTTAAATAAATTTTTTTACTTTAACCAACTCCATGAAATCTTTCTTTTAAAGTCTTTTTTTATATCCTCAGCCATAATGCAACTTTCCCACAACAATTACAATTATTTACTATTTCAACAATTCACTGGGTAAATGTTTGCGTTAATTTGTTCAACTTGAGTGAGTGTATTCGAGCAGAGACAAACAAGTGCCTTTTCAGGCGTAAGGAAGACAAGTATCAATGAATAAATTATAGTGGTTGTTGTTATTATTGTCATTGCCGTATAACAAGAAACAAGTGTTAAAAGTCACGCGCCCATTTCTAAGATGCTGCTCTGTGTACATTATAAAAAGCCAGGCAGCCCGCCCAAGGCATACAAACGAGTTTCTGCCACCAAACGACACACAACAAATAAACAAACATTCTAAATGTTTATCCAAAGCGTACAGTTGTTGCCAATTGACTTGATTATATTGTCAAATAGAAAGGCAAACCTCATGCCACAAAACGTACCCACTACAAATTCCAAACCAAAACATACTTCCCTTTTTTTATCATAAAATAACAAAAATGCAAAAGGACTATTCTTTCAAAACAGAAGTGTGGGGAGGTGGGGGTAACATTTTTATTCAACACTTCTTGCATTCAGTCATGTTCGCATTATCCTTGTTTGTTATGCTTAAGGGGACAGAGTTAACAGTCCGCAAAGTGCTTACGAACGCATTTGTGTATGTACGTATGTTTGTATGTTTGTTTGTATGTGTTAACATTCCCATCATTTGAAGTCCTGCTGCAAAGAAAGAAAAACACTCACAATAAACAACTCATTCATACAAGTGGAATTTCAAGCAAAATAAAGAATTTGCTTTTACAGTGATTTCAAAAGCTCTTAATGGTCCATACAAAAAAATTAAATAAAAACGGGAACTCATAAATGGTAAGAGAGGTGGGCCTGTTAATGGTTTCATGTTGCCACCCTAAACAAGCAGCTCACAGCACACAGATATTTGCCTTGATATTAATGCCACACGCCACAATCTATAATGTTACGGCACTCACACACACACACACACAAACACATTTTTAACGCCCCTGTTGTTAAACAGCTCCCAAGGAAATTATTTTGTGAAAGAAAAAACAACAACAACAACAAAAATATTCCATCAAAGCAAACGTTATACAACAAAAGGAAAAAAAATCATTATATGGCATTTTGGCAAGGAATAAGGACTTTATTTGCATTATATTGCTGTATTTGTTGCTGTTGTTGTTATTGTTGGCAGGACGAAAAGAGCATTAAACCAGGCGTATCAGATTTCATTATATTTCTCAATTTGTTTTTTATTTTATTTTTCTGCCATCAGTAAGATGTTGTGTGCTAAGGTTTGATAAAGTTAAGATTTGTAGTCAAAGTGGCAGGAATGATGATAGCTGGAGGGTGGGCAGAGTACATATTTTTCAATTAATATCACTAATTTCAATAGAGATCCTTCCCTCTTTTCTTGCTGCATTCTTTTTTTTCAAATTTCGCTTTGGTTATAATAATGTTAAAATTTTACGTTTGAAATCAGTTAATGAACAGGAAAATTTTTGAAATGCTGAGCTTTTAATTTTAAGAAATCAAAGTAAAATAATTTTCAATTAATTTTAATTTATAATGTGCTTTTTCGCAAATTAATATTTTAACTTTGATATTCTTTAAGCTTTATTTATTTGAATGGAAGTTTATTAATACTAGTATAGGCAACGGATGACACAATTATGTACATATGTAGGTTCTCCTCGGTATGTACAGATCCACTAAGAAGAGATTTTTGCAAATTCAAATTCTAAGGAGATAAAAAGGGGTAAATTCGGTAATCTTATACCTCTGTATTTAACTAAGGCCTAGATCCCACTATCAACGCAATGCAGCGATTTTCAACGGTATTTCCCAATTAATTGAGATAAAGGCGATTTTTCTTTATTACCTATGGCTTCATTGCAGTGAGCCGACGAAAATCGGTGCATTGCGACGATAGTGGGTGGGATCCTAGGTTAAGTTAGGCGTATATATAAAAAAATAGTATAATTAAATTAAAAATCAAGCGAACAGATAATATGGTACTCTTTGAAATTATGTACACTTAAGGGGCGAAAAAGGGTAAAAATATAATTTTGCTACTTTTTTGGTAACCAGTTTATCTTCTAAATTACTAAAGTTAGAAATAAAATTTAAATTGTATTTTTCTCTCCCAACAAGGAGCCCTTATAAGAAGCCCTCAAACAAGTTTTTACTTTTTTGAAATTTTAATATAAAAAGGGGAAAAAATCTCAGCTCTTTTGGATACTTTTTTCTGTGCGACTATATTTCATGTACATTGATATACTGAATTAATACATACTCGACTAGAAATTTTCATGCAAACTCATTTGGGGTTCAACTGCGATCCCAATTGGGATGTAAAGCATAAACGTATTTGGGACCCGATTGGTTTTCTGCGGGCAAATATCGAAAACTCGCAAAAACTTGCTCAGATAGGAAAAACATCAAACTCTAGTATTGATTAAAAATTGCTAAAGCTGTCCAAGCGATAAAACTAAGCAACAATTACCTCTATCTAATATGAGCAAAAAATACGATTAAAAATCTTTGTTAGATTTTCCCAACAAGTTCCTAATATATTCCCACTTGGAAAGAACTTATGTATGTTAAATCATTAATCTCTAGATGGGCTATCCCAACAAGCTCCCTGTTGGATCCCGAATGGGATAATCCTTTGGAGTTTGCCACCCATTTTTCTGATTTTTGTTGGGAATAAAGAAAAATAAACCGATGGCAACCAGCATATCAGCTTAAGGCCCTTTCACATTATAATACAAGCTTTGAGATTTTTATTAGACTTTGTAGCACAAAAATCAAATCAAAATCAGTCTGACTGTCAAAAAATCTTAAAGAAAATTTTTTCATTACATTTTGTTTCTACACTATCACATTCCAAATAAACGTAACATAATTAATTTGCAATAAAGCAAATTTTTTATTTATTTATTCTTCTTTATTTAAGCCGGCAAACAAATACACAACTGTTTTTGTTATTGCAAAAGATAGCCCTGATAAAATGAAAAATGTGACTGTATTATTTGACGTATTATTTGACAAATAATATCAATTTGTTTTCACACTATGTATTGGATTTTTACTTAAGATTTGAGTTTTTGACAAGTATTAATACAAACTCTAATAGTCTGAAGGCCGCTTTAAAAGTGATATACATAATTCTAGTATTTAATTTTCACGAAAAACTGGTATATATAAGAATTAAAATCATATTCAACAGAGCCACCTGATAAGTGGTGATAAGCAAAATACACGTGATCACTGACGATGGAAGTGTAGCGGCTTCCGAAAGTGGCACTACTCTCTTCTGCTGTGTACGTTGAAAAATTAAGTTGATGTTAATTTTTCCCTTGTTCCTTGAAATATTAATCATGCCCAACTCTTTCTGAATATAACGTTACGAACCTTAGCCTAATAATTAATTTGGATTCATAATTCTTATATATATATTTTTTTTGTATAGGGGGAAATTTCTAGTCGGGTATATGGGGAATTTTTTGAAAGCGGGCAACGCATAAAATTTTATTATAAGTCTTTAAAGACAATAAATTGCTAAACTCAATTGGAACGCCAGAAATCATTAAAAACTAATTGTGAATAAATACGAAATTAACCCTCAAGCTTATTCTAAGTTTTTACTGATTTCTGGCGTTGCAGTTGAGTTTAGAAATTTATTGTCTTTAAAGACTTATAATAGAATTTTATGTGGAATTTTTATGTAGGATATTTTAGCCCACTATCTCAACATCGAAGTGGAGTTTTTTGCCCATTTTTAATAAAGTATCAAAAAAGACCATACAGCGAACCACTGGAGGGCTAAAATGTGCCATACAAAAGTGCTGAGTGCACGTAATACATTAAATGTAAGTTTTACACGATATCTTTTACCGATTCTCTATAACAATGACCAAAAAAGGTGGGGTTCATGCAAAGAAATTTGCATAACTTTCAAACTTATGAAGATCCCATTATCAAACATTTACAGCCACATACATTAAAAAGTTTTATTTTAGGTTTAAGACTCATAATTTTTATTGAACAGTTTCACGCTAAAAACGGTTTAATATAAAATTGCATTCATAAACACTACAATAGACATTGTGTGCTTTAAAGAATTTTAGGTTTCGATACTGGTAACGCCACCATGTTTTGTTGTTAGTGTTGCAATAAAAAGAATATGATTTCATTCGGATATTGAAATAAATGAATAGCTTGTTATTGTTTTCGTGAAGTTAAGTTTTTTTGAACTGTCTTTATAATATGTGTCGTTCATTGTAACAGTGAATTATCTCCTTATAATTAAATTTCGAGAAAACGAGCCTTTTTATAGTGAATATTTTGCAGTTTTACTTCCGCGAGTAAACAAGGAACGCAATCTATTGGGTTTTGGTGCAAATATTGGAGTTGCTTCACTGTAACTACGATAGATATGACTAAATGTGATACTATTCTACAAAAATATGTATTTATTATATATATGGAGTTACCCCATTTTTACAATAAACGACACATATATTTCTCAACTTATTTAATACAAGTTTTCTATGATGAAGTAAAATCAAAAATGTGAAATGATTACAAAAGAATTCACACGACTCTTTACATTATATATGAAAAAGGTACTCGAATAACGAGCCTATCTTTATTTGGGTTGATTGTTTCTACATCACTAACATTTCTTTTTGCTTTTATGTGTTTTCATTGTGTGTTTTTTTTTTTGCTAATTTTACTGCGAATTTTGTTTAACTTAAGTAATTTAGTGGCATATTCTATCAAATTAAAAAAAAACATACTTAAACGCTTACAGCCAAATTTATAAAAAACTCTTATTTTAGGTTTAAGACTCACAATTGTTATTGAACAGTTTCACGCTAAAAACTGTTTAATATAAAATTGCATTCATAAACACTACAATTGACATTGTGTGTTTTACGGAAATTTAGATTTCGATACTGGCAACACCACCATGTTTTGTAGTTAGTGCTGCAATAAAAAGAATATGATTTCATCCGGATATTGAAATAAACGAATAGCTTTTTATTGTTTTCGTGTAAGTTAAGATTTTTTGAACTCTCTTTATAATATATTTCTCAACTTATTTAACACAAGTTTTGTATGAAGTAAAAGCAAAAAAGAGAAATGATTACAAAAGAGTTCACACGAATCTTTTAATCATGTATGAAAAAGGTACTCGAATAACGACCCTATTTTCATTTGTGTTGATTGTTTCTACATCACTAACATTTCTTTTTGCTTTTATGTGTTTTGATGGTGTTTTTTTACTAATTTTGTTGCGAATTTTGTTTAACTTAAATAATTAAGTGACATATTCTATAAAATTTAAAAAAACATACGTAAACGCTTATAGCCAAGACTTCAAGCTTTAATTTAAAGCATATCATGTATTCCTGTGTGCTAAATTTGCAAAGATATTTGATGTTGAAATTGATATATCGATGATATGAATTTATTGAAGGTTTATAGTAGGTGCATACCATCTTTAAACCTATTTTAAAATTTTCATGTAATATACATTTTTGAATGCAATTTTATGAAATTTTGCTTAAAAGTAGTCTGTTGCCCTGTTTTAAATTTTTATGAATATGGCTGTTATAGTGAAGACTTCAAGCTTTAATTTAAGGTATATTATATATGTCCGTGTGCTAAATTTGCAAATATATTTGAAGTTAAAATTGATATTTCGATTATATGAATTTATTGAAGGTTTATAGTAGGTGCATATCATCTTTAGACCTATTTTAAAATTTTCATGTAATATACATTTATGAATAATAAAAATAAAACAAGCCGAAGTTAGAAAATTTTCAATTGGTCATTTCCGGTTTTGATCATGAAAAATTTTTTTTAATTAAATATATATTTTTTTTAAATCAGACGATTTCCTATAAGAATCACTTATTTTACTTTCTTTGTTTTCTTGTTTTCTAGTTCGAAACAATAATTTAAAAAAAAATGCAAAAACGGCAACACTTTCGCACCCCATAGCACGATAAATAAACATAATACAAAAAATATTTTTTTTGCATATAGATTTATACCTACTAGAACTATTGTTATGCCAAATATCAAGGAATTCGGCAAAAGAAAATGTTGGGTTGTTAGCTTCAAAAATAATGCCCCATATGTATTTTAATATAAGCTCCTTCCAATCAATAGAAAATTGTTTTAGAAAATTTGGGTTTTTGAAGGAGAGAATTAATATACTTAAGGTGAAAATACGGAAGACTTCACCCAAAACTATTGGGTCAAGTTTTATAAAATTCTAAACACAACTTTCTTAAGTCATATAAAATTTAACTGATATTAAGTAACTTAGAATATAATCTTCAAGGCGCATATAGGGGGAACATTCAGGTAATTTATAGTACTCTTGACATTAAAATGGTTTCTAAGCTGATTTCTTCAGATTATATCATATCTGCCTAAAATAAGCATTCGACACTTTTTAAAGAATAATTTTTTTTTGAAGTGATACTGTTTGAAGAGCGAAGAGCATATTTACTCCAATGACTGTGAAAATTTACTCTTTTGAAAAATGTGCTTTTTAGGAATACACACACTCAGTGATGCCAACTTTTGGAACCCAAAACGCGCAAAAATTTTTCAAAAAGGTGGCTAAAATGGGCTAAATTGGAAAAGCAATATCCAGTAAAATATTTTGAAAAAGCGCAAAAAAGGGCTAACTTTAAAGCACGATTAAATATTTGAACCAACTTAAAATCACATCCAATTTTTAAAAATATAGTTCATTGTTCTAGACTCTTCTTCTTATTATTATTGGTACATCGAACTAACAAAAGAAAATGAGTAAAAACGATATTAGCATCTTAATTCACAAGTCGATATGCTAGAATAAAAGAAGAAAAAGTTCACAAAAACGAAAAATGTACCCATATTGACCAAAAAGTAAAAAGGGGCTAAAAGGGCCAAAAGATAATTGTAAAAAGTGCTAAATTTGCGCGTTATTTTGTTTGGGGCTAGACATTTCTTTCGCGTTTTGAGTAACTAAAAACGGCCTAAATCTAGCCCGAAAAGGGCTAAGTTGGCATCCCTGGGCAAACTTCATTTGAAATCGTCGAAAACGAGGTTAATTTAACATTTTTCGGTAGTGATTTTACTTCAGAGATGTTTCATGTTAATTCAACATGATTTTACTATAACCTTCAAAGATTATTTTTCCTTTTGAAATAATTATATTTCATGTTCATTTAATATTCCTGAATAGTTAAATATATACTGAAGTTCATATTGAAATAATACGAAGAATCATGTTGAATCAAAGTTATTTTAAGTTGAAACAACGTGAAGTGAATTTGATACTGAAATAACACCAAGAATCATGTTGGATCAAACGTTATTTCAAGTTAAAGCAACATGAATTTAATGTAGCTATTTATTAATTATTTTACTTAGGGGATGTGTATTCGCATAGGCATCGGAAAAATTTGTGCTATAGTTAGCAAACCACAGCAGCTAGAACAGCTTCTAAATTTACTTTAGATATACATAAAATAAATACCATCGTATGTAACATGAATTTCAATTTTAATTCAAAATTATTTAACAAAAAATTTATTTGAATGTAGATCTACAATGAAATGTAACGTTTATAACAAAGTTGTTTTAACAGTGAAAAATATTAAATCAAAGAGATTTAAGGTTAGATTAGTAATTTTTCGTTTCAAATTAATATGAAACAATTGTAATTGAATCGTTTATCTCAGTCGTAAAAAATCCAAAAGAAAGAAGTCAAGTGGCTGTGCTTGACTGGTTTTCTTTAATTTACTCCAAATCAAAAATTGTTCGCTTGACTGGTTTTTGAAATAAACGACTCAATTTTATATCAGCAGCAGTAAATTTTCGCTGGTAATGCGATGTTTGTCGGATATATGTCGGCTATATAAAAATAAAACACAACAAAACAACAACAAGTCACACAACTGAGCACAACATTGATTTGTAGCAATGAACAAACTAAATAAACACCAACGCACTTAAACAACATATTATTTCTCGTCAATCTAACATGATATCCAATCGAAATTGCGACATGTTGGTATTACCTCCCTTTTTGTCTGTGCGTATGTACCTTTTGAAAAAGGTACTTTTTAGAAAAGTTGTCTTGTGAAAAGGGTATGTACTTTTTAAAACTTTTTGGATATGGTAGTTTCTGGAATATGTACTCATTTTAAAAAGTACTTTCTTGGAACAGGTACTTTTGTGGGTAACGTACAATTTTTCTAAAAATAAAATTTTTGAAAAAAAACACTTAATAAAAGTACTTTTTGAGAAAGATATTGCACCTCTTTGTACATTTTGAAAAAGGTATTTTTAACCAAGGTACCTTTCGGAAAACACGTCTTTAGGAATAGGTACTTATTGTTAATTTATTTTTGAAAACGGTAATTTTTAAAAAAGGTTTTTTTTTTAAGGAATTTTTAAAAAAAAGTCGTTTTTGAAAAGGTATTTTTTGAAAAATTTGCATTTTTAAAAAGTTACTTTTCCGAAAAATGTAATTTATTAGAAAGTACAGTTTTTAAAACATGTGCTTTTTTAGAAATGTATTTTTTGAAGAGGCACTTCTTTAGAAAATTTACTTTTTACAATAAGAAATTTTAAAAACAGTTAATTTTTGGAAAATTTAATTTATTGGAAATATATAATTTAAAGCATTTTGGAAAATGCACTTTACAGACGAGGTACTGTTTGGCAAATGTACATTTTTTAGAGCTATTTTCGCAAAGTGTGCTTTTAGAAAAACGTTCTGTCTAAAAAAACACTTTTTTGGAAAAAGTACTTTATTATAAAGGCTATTTTTTGAAAATAGTACGTTTTGGAAAAGTCATTTCTTGCAAAAAGTGTTAAAATGACAGTTTTGGGAAAAAATGGCAGGGCACTCTTTCCCTCAGCCGAGTGATATAGATGGCAATGCAACCATAGTTTTTGTAAAGCACTTGCTGTGTTTGAATTATTACCAATTTTAGAAATAAAATTTATAAACATACTTATTCTTAGTTTCACAACAAAAACTAAAATACGAAACTATAGATTCAATAAATTGTGCTGTTGAAGTTCAAACTTCGACGAAAATTGTGTATATTGAATCACCGAAATTCATATTTTTAATTAAACATTATTTGTAAAGTTTGTTAGAATTTTTTTTTATCACATGAGAATTGATTCAATTACGAAATTAATTGAAACTACTTTTAATTCTTATTAAGTGTATTAATTGAAAATTTTTTAGGAATATTTTTTTCCGTGTTAAATAATATTGAAAATACAATATAATACACTATAATTATTGAATAAAAAACAAATCTTTTTGGCCCAAAAATGTTTCCGCTAACAAAGATGACCCGCGAATTGATTTACTGTTAATAAATTCTAATAAATAGAATTCTAATAAATAATATTTTTCCCTTTCTTGTTTTATCATTTTAGGTTTGGTTTAAAAATCGACGCGCCAAATGCCGCCAACAATTACAACAGCAACAACAATCGAATAGTTTAAATAGCTCTAAATCCGCTAATTCGGGCTCCGGTTCCGCCTCGTGTTCATCCTCCTCCTCGTCACGCAATACATCGAATAACGGTAGCAGCAATTCCAATTCAACGAATTCTTCCAAATCAAACAGTCATCATTCCTCGTCTGCCAACAACAACAACAACAACAATAATAATAACAACAACAAATCAAATAACAATTCATCGAATAATAATTCCTCCTCGCAGAGCTCATCGGCAGCAGCGGCTGCAGCAGCCGTGGCACAATCGATCAAGTCACATCACAGTTCCTTCCACAATTCCTCCTCGTCCGCCTCCGCCGTTACACCCACCAGCTCTTCCGCCGTCTCCCATTTACATCATATGGCCGGCAGTAGTGTGGCTTCGGGGTCTGGTCACAATACATCAGGCGGTGCAAATCATCAAAACTCATCTCCCTTATTACCCACACCTGCCACTTCGGTTAGTCCGGTTAGTATTGTGTGCAAAAAGGAACATATGGGTGGTTCAGGCTATCCTGGCTCAAATGTTGATGCCTTGCGTGGCTCATCTTATGATACACTCAAAGAATCGGGTGGCGATATCAGTTCTAGTTCTCACCATCACAGCATTTATGGCACTGCCGCTTCGGCAAATCCACGTCTTTTACAGCCCGGAGGCAATATAACGCCCATGGATTCGAACTCTAGCATCACCACACCCTCACCTCCCATCACACCCATGTCACCGCAGTCGGCGGCTGCAGCTCATGCTGCCCAATCCGCCCAGTCGGCTCATCATTCTGCCGCCCATTCGGCTGCCTACATGTCAAATCATGACTCTTATAACTTTTGGCATAATCAATATCAGCAATATCCCAACAATTATGCCCAAGCGCCGAGTTACTACTCGCAAATGGAATACTTTAGCAATCAAAATCAAGTCAACTATAACATGGGCCATTCGGGCTATTCGGCAGCTACGAATTTCGGCCTTTCACCCAGTCCCTCGTTTACGGGCACAGTTTCAGCGCAGGCTTTTTCACAAAATAGTCTAGACTACATGACGCCTCAGGACAAATATGTTAATATGGTGTAGAATCTGCTAATACAGTATTGCGGCAGCAAATCGGATGATGATTCAGCCAGTTGTTCATATGTCTCGAATAAAACGCCGTTTGATTATGCCTAAAGGAGCAAAAATAAGCAAAAATCGTGTTAGAGTGAATTTTTTCCAACAGCCCGAAAATTCGCCAGGAACCTTTAAAAACATATCGTATGAAAAAAGATTAAACAAATATTTTTTCCGTTGAAATTAACAGAAAAAAAGAGAAAAACTTTTAAAGGAAACAACAGGGTCTTAGTTATAAAAATTTCAAAAAGGGATCAAAGAGGTAACTAAAAAAAAAAGATTTTGGTTTGTAGCTGTTCATAACTTATGTTTTAATTTAAAATTAAGATATTAACTTTAAAAAATTGTGAAAAAGAAAATTGAAATTTTAATTTCTCATGCATTTTCTTGAGGAAAAAATACTAAAAATACACTTCCCCTTTAAAAGCTGTTCCTTTTCATATAGAGTATGACTAAGCCTTTATTTTGCTCCAACTGTTTTAGCTTGTTTTTTATAACTTTTGATCAAAAAAAAATTTTTTTTTCTAGCAAAAGTAGATTTCTAATTAAAATCCAGTTGTTTCCTAAAAAAAATACTTTTGGTTTAAGAAGGATTTTAATAACTTGTAAATATCTGGGATTATTTTTATCATTTAACAGCCAAGATCAACGAATCAAAGAGTGATAAAAGAAAATTTAACTCATAAAAAACATTTTAGTCTATTCTCAAATAAATATCCTACAAAAACAAAGACAACAAAAAAAATCCAAAAATTTCCATCCTTACTGGTCGGCAAAAATAATTATTTTCGGGGCTTTAAATAAAAATATGTATGTGGAATATGAAGAGTTTAATGCTTTAAGACGAAATCCTTTTTTAATTTTGTTTTTCTACCATGTACAGATTTTTTAATGGCATGACTAATATTTTCAGATTAACTCGAGAGCGGTATGCCCGATTTCGATCAACAAAATGCCAAAATATGCATGAAAAAATTACCTTCCTAAGGAAAGTTTTTTGATTTGATCGACGCTTTCGGAGATACTCACAAATTAGTATTGAAAAATTGCTTTTTCATACAAAATCAAAATTTATTTTTTTTTCTAACAACTCATAAAAAAATGTAAACATGTAAAAACTTTATCTTTTAATTAGTTTTTTTAAGGCCAGCTGTCTTATGAACAGAATAAGCCATATATGACGCACACTTCAAAGGTACTTTCGATAATAAATTTATTTTTGGTTTGAAAAAATTTAGAACAAAAGTTGCTTTTAAGTTTCTGGGTGCATTCACTTAATTGCCAATAAAATCAACATTTATCCATCGATTTTCATCATATATGACTTATTTTATTCGTAATACATCTGCCCTTAAGAACAATAGTTAAAATTTACACTTTTTTTTATCAGAAAATTTTTTTTTTATTTTGCGTAAAAATGTCCTTTTTCGATACTAAAGCTCCTTGGTCAAATAAAAAAAAACTATATTAAAAATTCTTTAAGGTACTTGTGTCATACGTTTAGTTGATCCCATTCTCGAGTTAAAGTGTATAGTACTGGTGTTCCTATTGGAAATATGATAGAAAAAAACTGAAAACGGTTTAAAATTCAGCATATTAAACTTTTTATATTCCACATATTTTTATTTAAATAACATTTTCTTTGCAGACCACTTTTAAATTCATTGTAAAAATATCTAATATTTTATTTAAAGTTGAAACTAGTTTTCAAACTAAATACTCCCCAGCCCCCCCCCCCTCCCCCCAAAAAAAATTCCTCCACAAGTATTACCCACAACAACAAATTGTAAATGATTATAAAATCTATAAGAAAAATATCTAGACTTAAAAAATATTATTAACAAAACTATATTTAAAAAATGTCCTTTTTAATTGTATTCCATATCACTATTATAAACAAGAATATAAAATCCTTAATATAATAATAAAATTTTGTATAAAGTAATAATTTAAATAAAATTTTCTAATAAATGTATAAAACTAAAAAAACAACAACAACAAAACTTATATTATAAATAGCAAATAAAAGTTCAAATCTTAAAAACTATAAAAAGGGAAAAATCTTAAGAAATTAAAAAAAACTAAATATAAAAAAATTCATATAAAAATGTTTATAAACCACAACTTCTTACATATTTTTATCAACTAGTAAATTTTATTTAGACGTTGTATTATAAAACCGTAAAATAAAATTTTTCCCTTTGATCCTTAAGCAAGAAAAAAAAATTCCCCCTAAAAAAACAAAAAATAATGTAATTGTATTCTCAATAAAGGATAAAATAAAAGAAACAAAAACAACAACAACTAATAGTTAATAATATGTGTACAAAAACATAAAAAATATATATATTTAAAACGATCCAACAACAAAGAAGTTATTATTAAAATAATAATAATGTTCTTTCAAGCAGTTAAAAAATCCTTTTTATAATCCTTAAATCGAAAATCTTATTTCTTTAGACTTTTTTATTTTAGTTATTTTTGTTGTGCGGCCTTAATTTCATCTTTCTTTTCCGAAATTCGAGCTTTAATATAAAAACTGGTAAAACATTCAGAAGTTTAAGTTTTGTTCTTTGATGTGCAGTGCTTGGGCAGAAACGGAAGTGGTGCATAGATAGCGTCGCTTGAAAAAAATATTATTAATTTAACAGGATGTTTAGAATTTATTTATTGGCTATAAATTACATAATTTGTCAGCACTGGTTACAATAATCCGGTGCGTAGAACTATTAACCAATTGCAATGGGTAATTGCAATTGTTATACCTGTTTGGTGTTACCCTAAGCAAAGTTTGTGGACTATAATCAGAAAGCGGAAAAGTATTCGGGACCCCATTGGTTTCTTGTGTAGCAATATCAAAAACTCGCCAAAATGTGCTCAAATTGGAAAAATAGCAAACTCCTAAGGCAAAAACTGAGCAACAATCACCTGCATCGAAAATAAGCCAAAAACTACGATTAAAAATCCATGTTATATTTTCCCATCAAGTTCCCAAAAGTTTCCCACTTGGGAAGAACTAATGTTAAACCACTCATTTGTAGATGGGCTATCCTTATAAGTTTCCGGTTGGATACCGAATTAGAGAAACCTTTTGGGTTGGCCACATGCTTTCCAAAGAGGGTCCCAATATTTATATTGGGAAAACTCCTAGTCGGGAAGGTATCCGTGGAATATAATAATATAAAGATCTTTACGCCCGACTGGAAATTTTTATGCAAGCACATCTGGGATCCAACTGGGGTCCCAATTGCGATGTAACGCAGAAACGTATTTGGGATCCGATTGGTTTCCTGTTGGGGAAATATCAAAATCTTGCAAAAATTTACTCAAATCGAAAAAATATCAAACTCTAATATTGAATTAAAATTGCTGAAGCTATCGAAGGGACAAAAGTAAGTAACAATCACCTCTACTGAAGATGAGCAAAAAATACGACTAAAAATCTGAGTTAGATTTTCCCAACTACTGCCCAATAATTTCCAACTTGAAAAGAACTTCCTTTAAGGCACTAATTTGTAGATGGGACAACCCTTTCGGGTGTGCCACATGCATTCCCAATCGGGCCCCAATATGAGTATTGGGAAAATTTTTAGTCGGGACAGTGTGTGTATTAAACGAAAGCATTCGAGCTGTTTTCCCCCCTCTCATAACTTTGCTCCATTTAATCATAAAATAATGAAACTTGAAACATAAGGTCTTCTTACAGAGAGAGTTTGAAATTTCTACCATAAAAGCTTCCCGAGATATGAAGGTGTAAAAAGTGAATATTTTAGTACCTATTCACTGACTCACTTATCAATATTATATGGCACTTTCACTATAGCTAGAGATTTGAAATTTGGTATACAGGTAGGAAAGAATAAAAAAAGTTACGCTGTTCTTTCAAGTAAGTTACGTTTTTGTTTTTGTTTTATCAAAAGTTACATTTTGAAATATTCCGGGGATAAATAGTAAATTTCAGTGATAATAACAAGGCAACAATTTTTTGTTAACAAACACAACCCGCGAAACGAGTAGCTTGTCTGCGGAAAACACCCAGGGTCTATGGCGGGAATCACTCAGCCACAGGGGTATCCAAAGTTATTGAACAAAAACATAACTGCATTAACATCAGCAATGCCTAAACTTGTCTAAAGCTTTAAGCTTGTTGCCAAAATTTTACCACTTACATCTGCATTTTTGTCAATTGTTAGGTTTATCGTTGACAATATTTTATGAGTTCATAGAAAGTTATTTGATATCCATATTGAGGTGTTTATAGACAAATAACTATTTACCATTTTGTGGCGGTGGCCATCTATGAGATACAATAATACTGAATACACATAATCGTAATGTCATCAGATCAAGCGGTCATGCAAATTAAATGTGTTCACCAAATTTCAGATCAATCGGTCAACAGGAAGGGAGAAAAACTAAATATTACTTTTTATGGGCGTGGATCCGCCCATTTTTTTAACACTAAATTGTATTGCCATGAAAGGTAAAGCTGTTCACCGAATTTCAGATCAATCGGCCAAGAAGAAGGGGATAAAAGTCAATATTACTTTTTATGGGCGTGGCCAAACTCACATTTCTAATCTCTAAATTCTATAGTAATCAAAAATAAAGGCGTGGATCAATCGGCTAAAAGAAATGCGTTGAAACTAATTATTACTTTTTATAGACGTGGCGCTGCCCACTTTCGTAATTATAAAATTGTATAGTCATCGTAAGTAAAAGTGTCCACCAAATCACAGACCAATCGGTTAACAGGAAAGGGCTAAACGTAAATATTACATCTTATAGGCGTGGCGCCTCCCACTTTTGTAATAGTATAGTCCTCGTAAGTAAAAGTGTCCACCAAATCTCAGATCAATCGGTTAACAGGCAGGGGCTAAACCTAAATATTACTTGTTTTAGGCGTGGCACCGCCCACTTTTGTAATTACAAAATTGTATAGTAATTTTAAGTAAGATCAATTCGCTAATAAAGGGTCTAAAACTAAATACTACTTTTTATGGGCGTGTCTCAGCCCACTTTATCAAGTACAAAATTGTATAGTCATCGCAAGTAAAAGTGTCCACCAAATCTCAGATCATTTCGTTAACAGAAATTGGCTAAAACTAAATATTACTTTTTATGGGCGTGGCTCAGCCTACTTTTATAATCACAATATTAAATTGTCACCAAAATTAAAGGCGCAAACAAAATTTCAGATCAATCGGTTAACAGGAAGGGGGTATTTTTCAATTATTAAATTTGAACCAAACTCAGCCTACGTACAAACACCATAAACTTCACAAACACGGTAAGCTAAATAAAACCATTTAATAAAAAGGTTTTCTTTCTCTTCTTCACAGTTAACTATTTTTTCGTATGGAACGTGACAACAACGTTCATTTAGTAACGTAATCAAGTGTATGATTATTTTTGATGTTATTCAAACCGAATTGATGCGTTAAGCGATCCATCCATCATACAATACTATTGAATATATTATTTTACACATTATAGTCGTTTTGACCTGTACTGTGCAATAAACGGCACAATACTTTCTACAAAATATTGCTCAATTTTTCTAACAGTAAAAAATTAAACATAACACTGGACAATGTCACCTACACATTACACATATTTCTTGATTGTGCAATAAAAATCAAAAGCCTTTTGGCCAATATATTGGGCCACCTTCTAATATGACATACACATTTGCGATACTATTGTAAACTATGAAAAATTGCACTATAATATTCCAGCGGCAAACTTTTGTAGACCTTCAATTATAAGGCCTTCTGTAAGACCTTCCTAGACCTTTTGTTAGATCCAGTACTCATGCCCGCTTGCCTTCTCAGGAAGGCCCTACGAAAGGAGTACCTACTCCCTTCTACATAGGTTGTTGTTATTATCTGCATGTATGTATACATACATTCATTTTGTACACGTACTACGTTTATAGCAACTAAACTCATAAACCGTTACAAAAAAAATCACATTCGAAAGACAAGACAACAAATACAACAACCTTAAATAAAAATGCAAAAAGTGAAAAAAAGAAAAACTTCTACCAGCCCTGTTGGTGAAGGGAACGCAGAAGGCCTTGGCTGGCTAGGACATCGTGTGTAAAAAATGTATGAGTATGGAATGGGGTAGTAAGGCCTTTTGTCTGCCAAATAAGGGCTTCCAGAAGGCCTGCTTACTACTTCTTTTCGCCGCTGGGATTGCAAGTGCGTGGGGTGCTTAAAAAAATTTTTTCAGAGACGGACAATTCTTATCTTAATGAATCAAGTACTTTTTTTTAATATTACTTCCTCCTGTGCCATGTACCAAAAGATACAAGAATTTTGCTAAATACATATAACAAAATTATACATGTCACGTTGAGCCTTCAAAAGTTACGGGAAATGTAATAAATATAACCAAACCGTATCACTGGTCTTGATGAGCAATTAACCAAAAAAATCTGAAAACGGGCACTTTTTACATGGGGGGACTAGTGTGCCCGTTATTTGTATGGGGCACTTCCACTATAGGTAGAAAGCTAAAATTAGGTACACAGATATGTCCTGATAGGAAGAACATCAGACAATTCTAAAAACTGTCGCTTTTCATCTGGGGGACTATGGTGACCATTGCTCTTACGGGGCACTTCCACTATAGCTAGAGCGCTGAAATTTGGTATACAGGTATGTCTTGGTGAGAAAGTACTAAGAATAATCTGAAAATGGAAATTTTTCATCTAGGTGGGAATAGGTTGCAACTTATTTGTGTGGGGCACTTTCACTATAGCCAGAGAGCTGAAATTCGGTACACAGGTAGGTCTTGGTGGGAAAGTACGAAAAAAAAATCTGAAAATGGAAATTTTCTATCAAGGGGGCTAAGGTGCTCCTTATTTGTGTGGGATACTTATTGTACCAAATAAAAACTTAGAAAAAAGGATTGAGATCCGCACAAAAACATAAATCTGAAAATAAGGGCAAGTTGCTATACAAAAATTTCGGCCGTAAACAGTAATGAGATCCAAAATAAGGGCCACGTTCTTGTCATGTACAATATCATTTCATTTCTAGGCAACCTCCAAGCTAAGGCTTGGCAATATTTGTTTACCTTTCTAATATGGAAAAGAATAATGGGAAAATATTGCCAGCTAATAGGTTGCCTAGACGTGAGATGAATGACATGGTCCTTATTTTGATCTCACTACTTTTTACGGCCGAAATTTTTGAATAGGATTTTGGCCTTATTTTCACATTTATGTTTTTGTGCGGATAAGTAAGATTTCAATTTATCGACAATTCAATGCTACAAATATGGACGTTAGACACTAATGTACATCAGAAATATGTATTTGTAATGTTGACGACCTCTCACAATATCGAACTCAGACTCCTTAGTTTCATCATTTGCTTTATACTCTCGTGTATAGGCTGTTTTTTGCCATCAAGCCAGGTACACTGTGTCAGAGGCACAGCCACTAAACACACACACACACATACAGAATGTTTGAACACCACTGCTTTATATGCAACGTCTTAACTACTTCAGCAAACATCGTAGGATAGGCCCTGATAGCGGGGGGTCCCGAACCAAAATAACTGTTTCTCTTCTAAAGCTTTGCCAGCGTACGAAGTGAAAGCTTGGGGCATTGAACATATAAAATCATTCACTACATGTTTTTCACTAGTAGCTCCCTTAGGTTTCAAAAGGACTCAATGGACCTCAGCTGCATATTTATTCGCTTTATAGCAAAAAATCCAAATCTCTCACAAAATATAAAACTTTTGACTAGTTAAAAGACTTACAAGTATTTAATAGCTTTCTGTTGAAGGCTCATTTAGATTTGTGTTTTTATTGGAATATGCTATAAATTATGTCAACAACGACCTTAAGGAAAATGGAAAGTGTAGTCAAAGTTGTGCATCTTATATTTTTATTGTAACACTATTGAATTACAAAAAAAAAAATACTCAAACTAAACATTCCATTAAATAATTCTTTTCTTTTCATTTAATTTGTTTAAAAGAACTATTATTTAATAAATACATATTTATGTATGTGTAAAAAACAATTTAAGAAACAATGAATATTAGTTAATAATTTTAGTTTATTGCTTTTAACTTTGTGTTATCCTTTTCTCCTCCTTGTTTCTACGTCTGTTTTATGTAGGAGATAATTTTTGTAAGTTAGTTTCACAATTTTATTATTCCTTAAAGTTTAAGTAAGAAATTATTTTTATTATGAAAAGCAAACAAAAGCAAAAACTAAATAAATAAATGTAAAAAAATTATATATAAATATATAAAGAAAAATACAAAAATTATAATAAAAAAAACATTTAAATCATGATCTTTTATTTTAAAACATCAAAAGAAAAAGTCGAAAAATGCATTAAAGCTGAAAGTCCTTTAAGCTATAAAGTGCCGTAAGTATGTACACGCAAAGAAAAGATATGGTTGGGGCATGGTTGCGTCAGCAATGTCATGTTTCCCAATATAGTTTATGGTTCTGGTAAATAAGTTGTTATTGTTTTAAATATTTTGAACCTTAATTAGTTTACGAGAAATAAACTCATGTTTACATTCAATCATAACATTATAGAAATTGCAACATGGTTGCCTTTAACAATGTACATTGTTAAAAAAGTTTTGACTACAATCATGGATTATTTAAAAATGCAACATTAGTCTGATTCTACAAAAGTAAAATATAACAAGAACCATACTATCTTAAGTCAGTTTATTTTCAATGAAACTATGGTTATAAAACAGACATGGCTGTTTGTTTTTAAAAAAGTTTTTGTTCTTAATTTTGGTTGTATGCTTTTCTATCAGTTCTGTATTTAAATTTCAAGCGGTCGGTTCATTTGTGTTAGCTTTTTGTAAAAAAAACAGATATAGAAATTTGATAAATAAAATAAAAAGGTAATTTCCATATAATTAAATTTTTACATTTGAAATTTTTCTTTTGGGAATTTAATGATTTTGTCCACACATAATATAGATAATCACGTATAATATACATAATCATGTATGATTGTACTTCCAGATTCCGTATACGTAAACGGGGCAGGAAACTGGCATTACTTCAGTTTCATGAACTTTTTCTACACATTTCAATCGTTGTATTGTATAACTGTCGCATTGAATTGCAGCTTTGCAACTTTGGTATGGTTAATGGAACCATATGCATATATATGTATGGTTAATGTAACCATATGTATGGCTAACTTGAACCATATGTATGGTTAAATGTAACCATATGTATGGTTAATAGATTAATATGTATGGTTAATGTAACCATATCTGTGGTTAATTGGAACCATGTGTGCTTAATTGGAACCATATGTATGGTTAATGGAACCATATGTATTATTAATGGAACCATATGCATGGTTAATAGATTAATATGTATGGTTAATGGAACCGTATGTATGGTTAAATGGAACCATATGTACGGTTAAATGGAACCACATATATGCTCAAATGGAATCATATGTATGGTTAAATGGAATCATATATATGTGTAAGGGAACAATTTGTATGGTTAAATGGTACTATGATTAAATTAAAACCATATGTATGGTTAATGAAACCATATGTATGGTTAAGCGGACCATATGCATGGCTATATAACAATTGTATTGTTAGCTTAGACAACAATATTATGTTTAAAACAAATTTAGTTTCAAAATAGTATGGTTTGACTGCAACCATATATTCAATCATAGTATGTTGCTCTTCGATTACGGTTGCCTCAACCATGTTTTTCCTTTGCGTATAGTTCCGATACGATTGTATGGACATAGTGCAAGCTCTATTTTGGAGTTGTTAAATAGTTTATGACTAGGAAAAACTATACTAAAGTAGCGAATAGATCTGGAATGAATACATGCTTCACGTTCTTTTTACCCGACTGCGCGACGGAAAGAAGGGTATTGTTTTTATTAGCCTATGTATGTATGTATGTGTATGTTCCTTTTGCCGCACTATATAAACAGAACGCGATTTTGATGATTTTTACGTCAATTGATTTGTCTTAATCCTGCGAGTGTCACTAGCGATATGACAGTAGCCAAAAATCAATATGGCGGCTAAAAGCTGCGATTTTGTGAAAACGAAAAATAAATCGGTGAACTATTTGAAAATGTGTATCGTTGAACAGGTATTTAAAAATAATCTTTAGGTTTCTCTTATCATTTTTCATTTCGAATAACCATTTAGGATCTTTAACAATTTAAATTTGGTTAAAAAGCGAATTTTAAACAAAAAATCTAAGGCCGAACTGTGTACGAAAACTAAAAATAAAACAAAAATAAATAAATTTAAAAAATCAAAAAACCCGACTGCGTAAAAAAACTAAAAGAAATAAAAACAAGTTCAGTGTGCGGAACATAGCGACGTTTACAGTCGGAAAGCATTAATTCTTTTACTTCACCGATGATTCTGCAACAATAACGACGAAGGAGGATGCTGTGAAGTGTATCTGTCAGTATTAATCGCCGATGGTACCGCTCAGTGACCAGTTCTATGCCTTCCTCTCTTTAAGACCCCAACAACAATTAACACAAGGATACACCAATGTACATCAGAAATATTCATGATGTTGTTATCTTGCCTTATTCTTGTCTCACACCCAAGACTTTGACTTTGTACTCGTAGTCAACGCGTTAACCACATTAGCCAAGAGAACCCTCTTGTACAATTGAGCTTATATTGTTTCGCTCAAAGAACTCTAATGATGAGATCGTGGTTGGTCTCAAAATATCGTGGTATCAGTTCAATCTGCCGTACACTCAAAATTCTCTTTGTTTGTTAATAAAAATAATTTTATCGAAAAATTAAATTGAAAGAACTTAAGCCAGAAGAATTAAATATCTTTGGACTACAAACCATACAAGTCCACAAAAAATGCATAGCTTAATTAAAAAAATTTATTTTTAACTGAAAAATATTAGCAAGGAAATTACACTGTAGAACAAAATAAAATTTTTTCAACATAAAAATGTTCTAACGATTGATTCTGTTAGAGGGCACCAAAAAACGGAAGAACAGGGTTATATACTTGGTTTAAATAAACACTGTGCAACAAAAAAAAAAATAACATGGTTCTAACGAGTCATTCTGAAAGTTTACATCTGGGACTCATTTTGTGTGAGTTAATTCCAACCCCGATTTCTCTTTTGCACAAACATTGCTATAATGACTCGACAGAGGAAACTTTGTAAGCCTTACGTTTAAGGTTAAGATATATTCTTATTACTGATTCTTGATATACTCAAGCAATAGAAAGGCGCGTTAATATGCTGTTAATATTTACGCCATTTTCGACGCATTTAACCCCCACTAACCCTTCGTAACGATTCTTAACAGAGTTTTAGTATAAACTCTCAGCTCCGTAACAAGTTTGAAGCCCCTTAAATACGTTACGTAATATGTGAACAGTCCCAAAACTATTAACTAAGGCTTCAATATCTGTCTGTGGACTTAAAAAATGGCTTCATTCAAAATTTCAAGTTGTCTGCGCCATTTCAAGAATTTAACCGAGAGAGCTAAAAAAATATTTAGTATGTTTCAGCCTATAGAGACAGCATCGATTTATAATAAAGGAAAATTCAAATTAAAGAAAAATGTGTTTCGCTCCACCCTATTGAACAGTCGATATATCACTTTTTGTTGATATTTAGCAGCCCAGTTACAATTGGCACCACAAGCCTTTGCCTTCTCTGTCTATCTTCTCATTTGGGAATCATTTAGGAAAACAAGAAGCTTAACAGAAGACATAAAAAAGGAAAACAGTGAATATCAACAACTGGAAATCAACTCTAAGAGTGACAGCATGAATTGATTAAAGGTAAATCATGTTTAACTAATTGAATGGAAACTAACGACTTTGGTCTAGAGCTCTAAGAGCTAAAGAACTCTGATGACTAGGCCGGGAGGGGTCCATACATGTAAGTTCAACCCTTCGTGCAATCACATTTTGATTTGTCTACAAGCTTCACATTTCTCTGTAAGCAAAAATAAAATGTAATTAAAAAATTACATTAAAACCGAACTCAAGTCAAAATAAATAAAACACTTTTGTTGAAAATTAGGTCGATAATAGTCGGCAACACTTTACCGATTATTATCGACCTAAAATTACACACGCTTTATTTTTGAACAAAATGTTGTTGCTAAAAAAAGCGATTAGCTGCGTGCAGGTTTGAGCCGCGATCTCCTGACTGATAGTCTGACGTATCTACCATTCAGCCATAGCCGTATTATACTTTATATTAAATTTTTCTAGCTTGGTCTAAATATGTTTAATTTGAAAGATTTTTTCTTCAATAAAATAACTACAAAATCGATGTAATTTTAGACAATGAGAAATTCTCAACCCAAATTTAGACAATATATGATCGTAAATTTGAAGTAATGTTTTAGAGTGTATTTTTAAGCTCTACAGATAAATTTGATTACTAAGCTCTTTATATTTTATGAAAAGGATAAAAGGATAAATTCAGTAAAATGCGACTTTGGCTCGCACACCAAGATTTCTATTTCTTTTCGTTTTTGCCCTTGTTTAATTTTGAACATTTTTTCGCTTTAATTTTTTGTTTAATTTTAGTTTATTTATTTTCTAAGTTTATTTAGTTTTGGTGCTTTTTTGGTTTTGGTGTTTTTTTCGTTTTGAGGTAAGTTTTTTCCATTTTTGGCTATTTTTCGTTTTTTGATGATATTTCTAGTTTTAGCGATTTTTTATGTTGTAGTGCTTTTTTCGTTTTGACGACCTTTTTCAGTTTTTGGCGTTTTTTTTTTAGTTTTTTGGCGATCTTTTTAGTTTTGGTGTTTTTTTTGCTTTTTGCGATTTTTTTAATTTTGGTGCATTTTTCCTTTAAGTGCTTTTTTTCAATATGGCGATTTTTCGTTTTGACATTATTTTAATTTTTGAATTTTTTAGTTTTAACGTTGTTGAAAATTCCAACAGTTTACCTCTTATGATTTACAAGTTACAGCATATTGTTTAAATTACATAGTAAAATTACATTAACTGATAGAACACCCTCTAATTTTTATTGTTTAAAATATCAGTGTTATTTGGTGTAGTCTATTGTACAGACTACACCAATTAACATTAACTTTCAAAATTAAAAGTGTCTATATATATGTAAGTGTCTGTATATTACATTAGTACTATTTCAACATGTTTCGTTGCTCGCTTTAGAGCGGCAAAAGTTTCACATATTCTGTGAAATTTTCAGGCCCGTAGCTCTTACGTTTCTCGAGAAAACAGCCTGTGACGGACAGCGTAGCGAAAACAATAGGGTTCTTTACATTTTTGGTGTACCGAACCCTAAAAATGCCTCCTTTCGACAGTCGCCGTCCTCTCCATTAATGTGGTTTGTCGACAACGGCTCTGATTGCATTTGTTCAGTAAAATATTTTTGATATACCTGCCTGTTCTGTAAATCTAGTCGATTTGAAAACGCTCGATTTAGAGAAATTAAATCCACTTATACTCGTACCAAACTTTTTCGTGATTTTTTAGCAGTTTTATATATTTTAGAGCTTAGAATATCATAACTGAAATTAATTTACTATATACGATTTAAGACACATCAATGGGGGCATTATGTATTTATTTTTGGAAAACGAGAAATTTACTTGGATTCGGTTTACAGAACAGGGTCGATGAAATCATTTTAATAATAACAAACTTTTAAGCCTTTATAAAAATTTTATTTTTAAATTCATATGCTTAGTGTATTTCAATAATCTTTTGAAGGGTAATATATTTAAATCTAATAAGCTATTAAAAAATATTTCCGCACTTAAAATTTTTTGTAAACAAATAATTAATTATTGACTGACTTTTGAATTTAATTTAAATAATTCATCCACGTTTTTCTTTCCACTAGAAACAAATTAAAGAAAAACAAACATTATTTGAAGCATAAAATGTGAGAAAAAATCCATTACCATACTTAATTAATTTTTTTTCGTTCATATAAATATTTAAAACCAATTTATTTGTTATAACCAAAAAGGCCCATCTTCCCACGCAGACTGATGAAATAAAAACAACAACATCAACAGAAATGAAGTTCTTTAACAAACGAATAAAAAAAATAAAATTAAATTAAAAATAAAGGAAAAATTCAAAAGGGGAAAAAAGTAAAACAGGACGCGTGTTGCTTATAGAATTACCAACTAATTTCATATTTATGAGGCTTCGACTTTTGCTGCTCATCGTTTTTGTATCCCTTATAATCGGCAACATCAGATCGCATTTGCAATAACTGTTGGGGTGTATGTATTGTATGTGTGTTGTGCACTTTAATTTAAACAAATATTTGAGTGTGTTGATGTTAGAACTTTCCAGCATTTTTTTCCTTTTTTCTCAATCTTTCGCCAATGAAACTGTTCAAGTAAATTGATTTTAATCTAGTATTGCTCAAGGAACGTATGCATATACTCACATTGCAAATGAGAAGAAAAACAAAAACTAATTTCTACTACTTTTGTACACCATGCACTCACTTAGCAGTTATTTTTTCCAGATGATATCTGACATTTCGACAGCCAACTGCTGTGGCACGTGTCCTTTCTGGTCACAAGATCTGAGAGCACCAAAAAAATAAATAATTCGAATGAATGTAGTAATTTGAAGAAGTTGTAAAAGTGTTTGCTGGTGTCGCAGCACTACTACGAATATGAATGTATTTATTTGTCAACATCACTTTGATTATCCTCTTAGAATAGTACTCCTATCCTTTGTTTTTTCTTTTTGTTTTTTTTTGCAGCCACCCATTCCATCAACCTTTAGAAATGTATTTTGTGGTATTTAGGTTTGCGACTGACGACGTTGTTATTTGTTTGGCATTTTGCACCGGCTAATTAAATGGCCATAAATGAGAGCAACAAACGTGCAGTTTGTTTCCAACTATTAATCATGAAAATCTTTTGGTTTTATTAGCTATAATCTAAATGAGTATTTATTAATCATAATCAATAATTAAATAGAGTTGAACGTGTACTTGCTTGTTAGTTTTAATGAGAAAAATAATTTTTAGTTGTATTTTATGTGGATAAATAAATTTAATTACTTTTAAAGCTAAAGCTTTTTGAAAAAAGGGACCAAAAGACACACACAGTAAATATGTATACCCACATATTCATAAATGATTACTAAAGTTAATATGTGAATTAAACCCGATTTTCCCAAACGAAATTCGTACAGTAAACCAACAATAGCTTTCATAAATTTTTATGAATATCAGGGACAGTGTTTAAAAATTCCACGCAGTGTTCTAGATAAATCTAAAATGTTAGGATTACAAGATTATGCCATTTCAGACGTAAACTTTCAAAACGCCTTCTAATAGAATCAGTAGTTAGAACCAAGTTATGTTGAAACAAATTTTGGAATTTCAGTCCCTTACGTCATTTTCCGCAGTTCCTTACGTCATTTTAACTTTCTGTAATATAATGGAACATAACCAAATATATGCCCGGAATATTAGTTAGTATTTTCCAAGTACTCCCGAAATCACTACACTTGTGTCTTAAAACCATTTTATATGGAAGAGGCAAAAAACCTTCTGTTTAAAACTGTTGCTTCGGTACGAAATTTTTCGAGCTTTTCACTCAACTTCATAAAAACTTTGTATAAAAATGTCAGTGAAAATTTCTATAACAATGACATAATTATTTTAATTGAAAAAATCGGTGGATTTTTTCAAACAAATTTTTATATTCGAATATACAAATTTATTTGTAGGTCCTGAATTAAACAAAAAATTATTTGAATTTCAAAAATACTTGTTCAAATTCAAAAAATATTTTTTTTGTGTGTAGCAGCCCTAGTTTTAAATATATAGTGACCGATTTTTTTTAATTTTACACGGTGACGAATGGAGTAAGATTTAAACTTTCCGTGTATATTTAAAATATTTTATGAGTCCAAATTGATTATTAGGCTAATATTTTACTTTGACCTATATTTTTTGTTTGATTAAGTAAACTATTTTGTTAATATCCCAGCAAAAAATTAACATACAAATCATTAGTTACAGCATTGATGAGCTCGCTCAAAGTAGTTATATTTCTGGTGAAACATCAATGAATTTAACACGTGTTTGTCATAGGACGGAAGTGATCCAAAGAGCTGAATGGTATGCGCTTAAAAGGTTGTCTAGAACAATTTTTGACATAAACAACAGCCTTAGAATATTATATACAGTACCTGTAGTGATCGGTATGCAATGAAAATGGTAAACCTTTGGAGCTAGTTCCGATTTTTTTTCTGGGATTTGTTAGTATTTTTAGACTAACTGGTTTATAAATTCAGACAAAAATATTGTTTGATATTTTTATGAAAATCCAGTAAATCTTTTTGTTTGATTTAATAAATTGTTTTGTTTACAATTTGTAAATATTTTTAGAAAACTGTTTTATAGATTTAAACAATTTGTTCAGTGGAAAAACACGATTTTTTTTAATGAAATTGTTGAGATATTTTTGTCCATCCTGCCTGTTCTGTAAATCGAGTCTGCTTGAAAACGCTCGATTTTGAAAAATTAAATCCACTAATAGCGACATTTTTTCAGACTTTTTTGTAATTTATATATTTTAGAGCTTAAAATTAGATGAACAAAACTCAAGAAGGGTAATTTTTAAATTATACAAAATTACAGTGTAAGAGATTATTAATATTTAAAATTGATATTAATACAGTATATAAAATTGGAAGTAATTTTTAAGGAACTACATTTTCATTGCTTCCAAAGAACCTATATTAAAAATATGCAGACAATTAGTAGAAAAGCAAGTAAAACTTGTAATTCCTTAATAATTTAAAAAAAATACTCGCCATGCTTTTTAAAAAATCGTCTTTTTAAAGGACATTTATCAACTAATATTCTTCCAAATAACTTAAGAGCTTAGCTTAATTATTAAAAGTCTTTTAAAAGTTTATATTTATTCACTTAAATTTACATGCAAACACAGTTTTGTCTTTAAATTCGCATAAAAAGAAACAAGTTGTGATAATTGGTAATTGTTCATCCTTTTTCCTTGAAATTTGTCCTAACATCGCTTCCAATTCGGTGATTGGTAATCGAAAAAGAGAACTTCTTGCAATGACAAGGATATGTAAAACTAATTAGAAATGATCCAAATTTACAATATTTTCGGATCGCGAATTCTACATTTTCATGACTTCTTTGGAGTTTCTTTTTTTTGCTGGGAATAAGATTTCATAAACAACGAATTGAATTTGAATTCATGGTAAAATTAACAAAAAATAAACTATTTTTTTACAAAATAACAGCGTAAAATATTATTAATTTTTAAAATTGATATTAATAAGACTTAAAAAATAACGAAATGAGTTTAGTTCATGGTAAAATTAAGAAAAAATAAATGATTTGTTTAAAAAAAAAACTCTGAAAAAAATTTTAACTAGTATCGTTGTATCGACAGTAAGATATCGCCGATATCGATGTATCGGAAAATTTGAAGTATCGCGGATATATCGGTATCGGTTACATCCCTACTTAAAATATCGTATCTGAAATTAATTTACTAGATATGATTTAAAATATGTACATTAATCGGTGCATTATCTATATTTGAAAAACGAGAAACTTACTCGGATTCGGTTTACCGAACATGGCCGTATACATATTTACAAATTTGTTTGTAGGTCGGTTCGTAGACAAAATATTTACTATTTCATTGGATTCCTTTAATGAAATGAAATTTAGTTTTTTCTGTGTACTAAAAAGTCATGCCTTTAAAGGCAAGCAGAAAGGACATAGTGTTAATTGCATTTAAGTCAAAAAATACTTTTCACGGATGTACCGGCACAAAAAAAATTGGTTGTACATTTGATCAGACCCATTTAGATACCTGTATTTTGAAACGCTGATTTCGAATGTGATGTTCGTTTGGCTCGTATAACCTCAAAATTTCGGGTAAATCGCGCAAAACTGTAAGTAGCTTTCTTTGATACTTTTAACAGTTCTTAGCAATTTATTCGAGATTTTGGAGTTGTATTGGCCAAACTGATCTCAAATTCGGATTCGGCGCGTCGTAGGTGAGTCTAGGCAATTTTTTTAGTGCTGGTGTAATTTTTACATAAATTAGAAATTAAGAAACTACTTTTCTTCTATATTTCAAAAGATTAAAATTGATTTAAAACTGCAATCCGTAGAGGAAAAAATCTAAAACATTTTTCTTAAAAATTGTAAAAAGCTATGAAATTTTATGAAAATCAGGTTTTGCTATTTTTCTAAAATGTACCTACTTTGTTTAATTTTTTTTTTACAAAAAATTTGTTATTTAGTCATTTGCTATTAAGTTATTTTATCACATTTTCTCACAATAAAGTTATAATATTACAAAACTTAGTTTTTAGAAATTAAAGACCTTAAAATTTCTTATAACTTAAAAAGGCGAAAAAAATAATTTCCTATTACGACGGAAATAATGTACATATTCTATTACTAAATTCATAAATTCAAATGTTTTTTTTACGGAAATGGGGCCTACCACAAAATTCGTAAAATTAAAAACTAAAATTCGTAAATATTTAATAAGAAAAATATCGAATTTTTCTTCTATTAAAATTTTGTATTGGAATAGGCGGCATTTAAAAATCAAACAAAAAAAATTAATAAAATTTAAAAACAAAGTCAAACACATGTGTGTTAAAATAAAAACCTAGGATAATTTTTTTCTTTTTTTTAATTATACCTACATATATATGGAAATTTTTTATAGAAATTTCCTTGTCAGACAAAAGAAATACACAAATTAATCAATAAAACAATTACTAGACACAAACATACGTGCAGAATCCTATATTTATATATCTGATGTAATCCATTTGATTTGCAGCAGCAATAACAAACAATAGCAACAAAAAAAAAACAAAGAAAAATGAAAACAATTTGTTTAATTACATTTATACATACTACACAGATTTAATGGTATTTCGGGCAATTTACTTTTAAATTCAATTTTGCACAAAAAGGAGGATATGTGTATTTATGTAGATATTAAGTTTAAACAAAAAAAAAATCTGCATTCATTGCAGCACAGAAATTTAATGCTTTTTTCCCTGTGCTTATAATTTTAAGTATTTATGTATGTAAGAGCGTTTATATATGTATCTACAACAAACATACGACGTTTGTATAAAACCAACAACACATATTTGATAGAATATATGATATTCCTAATAAATTGAATAGTTAACTAAGGACAATATTTTAAATTTAATTATATGTACCAACACATCTTACCCAATACACATCCATAAATCCCACACAAGCGCGCTCTTCTACATACACATCCATACCCACATTCATAGATATTTTCATGAACACTAACTATTTTGTTGCTGCTCTTAACAAGTCGATTTCTAAATGTACGAAAAAGACCCAAAACTGTTCTCAAATGAAAAACTGTTCCCAAAACTGTTCAGTGCCAACTAAGTGTATGTTAGACAGAGAAAATCTATGTATACAATCTTATCTGCATCATAACAGGAAGAGGCGTTGATTATTTTTTGTAACATTTGCGCCATATTGCTGCGTTTTAACAGTTAGCAGAGGAAGGAGCGAGAAAGGTAGAGCGTAATAAATAGCATTTCCGTTTTTATTTTTGTTATACGCTGGCAAACTGGTATTGTGTTTGGTCTTTTGGGTTTGACAATAGCCGAGCAAAATAACAACAACTCTCATGCAATAGCAACGGTGCTTGTTTGTTTTTTATAAGTAGAAAAAAGTTGCCAGATCATTTATAATTCTGTACTTAGAATTTTGTGCAATTTTATTCTAAAATGTGTATTTTTATAATATCTACATTATGCCGTTTTCTTTTCTAAAAATAATTGAAATTTTGTTTACTTTTTATTTAAAGAATCGCAATTTAGCATTCATTTAAAGCAAACATTTAATTCCGCAAGGGATGATACGATAATATCTAATAAATTCACTTCCTTGAGAAATTATTATACATATTGCAAGTTTTTATTGAAAAGTGCAAACAATGCACAATTTTTTTGTAGAAAAGAAAACGCCATTAGTCTATAAGTTTAAAAGAAGTATATTTTTTATATCAATTTTGTAATAATTCTAAAGATAGTACTTTTAACAAATAAATTCAATAGAAGAACTGTTTTGTTGTAAATATTAATTTTAATATCAAGATATCTCTCGTTCCTCAAACTTATATTTTTTTATATTTCCATAATAAAATCTTAAATATTAAAATTTGTAATGGTGAGTATTTTATTGTCTTAAGTTTAATATGCAAAGTAATTTATTTTATTGATGTCTTGTACATATATTAAATGGTAATTATTTTATGAATTTTTAATTAATTTTTAATTAAAAATTAATAGTATGTAAAGAAAAGGCGAATATGCAATATTTTTAGGACAAAAAGCTACTTATGATTAAGGCAATGGTACCATTATATTACTCATACGCTCTACATTAATAATATTGGATATTTATCCGCATTTTCTTCACATAGATATATATATATATTTTTTATATTCAAAATTCATAAAAATATTACCGTTTAATATATCGTAAAAATTTTTTAATATAGGAGGATTGCTATGTTTTTTAATAAATAGCAAGGATATAAAAATGAAGTTTAGTACAGTTTTTATGCAGGTAAATAAAATGCTTGCACAAACTTGACTATTTTGCAAAATCTGCTCTCCTGGCCACATTTTTGTGCTGGCGGATAGCAATTAAAATCCATATTAATTACAATAAATACCTATAGATTAAAAACGAAAATTTTCGATATGAAAACAATGGTTTGGATTTTTCACCCCTCCGATTTTGATGGAAATCTACATATATCATTTACTGTTGTGTGCGCGTAACATGACAAAAATTTATTTCGATAGTTCTTGTGGTTTCTATTTTATAGGCCTCTAAACTTGGGCATCCCGGCCATTTTTGAGAAAAGTTTGTCATATTGAAGATTGAAAAACTTTAGAACGCGTAATCGGATATAAATAAATTTGATGCCATTCGAATGGTTTCAGTCTTCTCTTTACAAATACTGATTTAGAGTACATTGCTTCTAACTACAAGTGCCTCTAAGATACCAAAGTATCTTTTATCCTTAAATATTCTGAAAAATTGAATGTCCTGACGAACTGTGCTAAAAATCATTTGCTAAATAAAGAACAAAGTCTACGACAAAAGCCAATATTTAAATATTCAAAGCCAAATATCTTTGAAAATGTTAAAGATATCTAAATGAAATAAAATCTATTTTCTTTATCTGTTTACAATTTTTATATCAAAACTAGATTTATCAAAATCTGATAATATTTGTACTCAACTTTGATACCCTGTACCTTAACGTGTGTTGCAATACGGTGGTCCAAGTTTCAACACTCTTAAAGCATAGGTCCTCTTCAGTAATTTTTACATACTTCGTTTTGTAATCGGATCGGAAGTTTCCAAGATACAGATTTATTACCCTTTTTTTCCAATTGGAGCCGCTGTCTAGCGGTTGGGCCACGCCCCCTCGGAACAGAATAAAAATTGCTAAGGCAGCTTAGTACTATATAACTAACATTTGACCGAAAAATCGCGCCATCCAAATTATAACGCCTTTATTATAGGAAAACTTACAAAAATTCGAGAAGCAGCTCGTCTCAATACAGAATAGCGTATGAGTATCATTATTTAGTGTATTGATAAAATATTAAGTATGGGACAAAGACCTATTGTTTCTAGGGCAAAGGTGCTAAGAATAATATACGTACGTACATACATAGCACTCAGAAAATTTTTATTTTAAAAAATTGTCAAACAAGCATCTGTTTGAAATAAAGTTTATTTTCAGTAAATCGAGGGCTCATATTCAAATAGTGCTATCTGCAGATACCGAACTTTTTAAGGCGGGCAAAAAATCGTTTTGTTCTCGCATTACTAAAGTTTTGCGCAATCAATGTTCTAATAATACTAACCCTTATAATATAAGCTGCCAATACTGTAGAATATTGATTGTTCAAAGCTTTTAATAATCAGAGAACGAAACAAATTTCTGCCCTCATAAAAAAGTTGTGTGTTTGCAGATAGCACTATTTGAATATAAGCGCACGAAATGTTCTTTAGTGTATTAGGGGCTGTTTACATATTACTTAACGCTCCAGGGGGGGGGGGGGGTATGTACATACATATTTGTAGGTAATTATCGGTAGCTCGTTTGCAGGATAAAACTTACATCTGGCAACACGTTTTACAATTTCTTTTTTGTTGAAAAAAAGTGGAAAAATATTACCTTTATTACATAAAATACGCTATTTTCTATAAGAACAGAAGCAATAATCATAACTGACTAGAAGAAAAAAATGGTTATTCTCATTTCAACAACAAAAGAGGTGCCCTTAACATAAATCATGAACCAAAGTCTGAGTATATGAGTAAATGAGCGAGTGGGTGGTTGTGTGGGTGGATAATACAAACAACATGCATTGTTTATGAGTCTGCCCAACATGTATCCAATGGGATTGGGCATCCTTCGTTTTTTTTTTGTTCTTTAATTGCGAGAGTGAACATTGTTATGTGTGTGTGCGTATGAGTGTTTCAAAATTGTTTTGTTCTTATATATGGTTTGCTTTTCTGCTTTTTTCCAGTTGATGATGTTGATAAGTGTGTATATATTTATGTAAAAAGCTTGTTTCCCCCCATAATTGTACATATGTATATACAAGTACTCTTGTATTTTATTGTATAATACATATTCACATTCTTATTAACTCTCTAGTCTTTCGCTGCTATTGTATTTGTAGTATTTGTACTTTAACAAGTATTCTTCAGTTGAGTACATAAGCCACCATCGTCGTCGTCATCAACAACAATTGCAGCAACAGGGACAACAAAAACTACGTCTCCATTCTTATTGTTGTTATCATCATCAGATTGTTGTCTTTAACATTTGTTGTCACTATCCTCGAGCTGTTGTTGATAAAAAAAAAAGATTTTCTTATTTTCGCTTTTTCCTTTCTTTCATTTTTCAATTGAATTTTTTGCTCATTGTGACTCATATTTATTTGGGGCGTTTTACAAATAGAAATTGGCTTTTATATTCCACTTCTTGTCTCCACCTTCACTCGTTTGTACGTTAGCATTTTAAGAATGGTTTGATAGGAAAATTTAATATTTTTCTTCTTTTGTTAAACGTTGGTTATATTTACAATTCCACTTTTTTGCTGTAGTTATTAGTAGCAAAGGACTCTAATAGTAGATATTTTTAAAAGAAAAATTTTTAGATTTGATTTGACGTTACCATCTAACTAACTAAACATTTAAGGTTTAACTGTGTGCAATTGCAAGAGGGACTAAAGTGTAATTTAATTAAAAAGAAAAAAAAAGAAATATTAATTTAAATATTAAAGTACCGTGGTAGGTGGTATCAATTGAAGACATAGAAAACATCAATGGATCAGGATTACTCTTATCTTATCATGTTATATAATTTTCGCATGAATGAAAACGGTAAATCTGTATTTTTTTTAGGGCAAAATTTAATATCTTTTCATAATTATAATTAAATAAGTGGGTAACTATGACCCAACAACCCCTCCCCCCGAACGCATAACTACTTTGCACGCCTATGACGCTTCACAGTGGTTCCAATTGAAACAAATGGCAATAAATCTGTATCTTTAAAACTTGAGATACGATTAAAAAACGATGTAGGTAAAAATCATAGAGGAAGATCTATCTAAGCTTTAAGAATATTGGAATTTGGACCACCCTGTTGAAACACACGGTGAGCTACAGAGTGTAAAATTTGAATACCTCGGGCATTAAAAACTTGATGGCCTTATAAATTTTACAAATGGGCAATTCCTTATAGCCGGCTGTGACCTTTTTACACACATTTTTTGTTATAAATCACGAATAAAAAACTTATTACTTTAAAAAGGGCTACGATGCCCAAGGATTTGCAGCTTAAAGTCGTTTTATAACGGGTAGACACTGAAAGAAAAAATATTTCTGCTCAGAATGGCCGTCAGAAAGATGCGACGCGTGTGACCTTACAAATCTTAGTTTTACAGAATTATGAATTTCAGGATATATTCTGCAAATTTTGACTACAAAGCACACAATAATTTTGCTGTAGCTAATTGATCGAAGCCTTTTTGATTGTCTTAGATACTTATTGATTGAAAAAATAATATTTTTCTTTCAAAAACACCGTTTCTAAAAGGAGACATGTGTGACCGACGGGTGTGACGGAAAACGAAAACTCGAAAAATTCTAAGAAATAACACTGCTATTGACTTCATTAATATAATTAACATAGACATTAAATGATATGCTATCTGTCCTATTATAGAAAGCAGAATACTATAGGCGAGTATCTTCTAAAATTCGCCAAAAAACAAAAATAATATATTCTTGTCCGATATAACGGTTTTTATTAATAATAAGAAGAAAAATAAAAGAAAATCTGAATTTAATATTATTTGCGCGATTGAACTTTTCAACTCTTAATAGAGGCAAAAGATTAATCTGTTTTAGATATAACAGTCAGATATCTAAATACCAATTTTTTATTCATGCAATAAGTCTCTGGAACGATATTCCACACAGCTCTCAAGTCATTAGTAACGCACAAAAATTCAAAAAAAATATTATCTGTCAATTTTCAAGTTAATTTTGTTCAACTAAGAGGATAATTTTATTTTCATATATGTATATGTTTTTATTATTTTATTACTTATGTATTGAGCCATTTCAAACTGAATGTCATATTGATCGCTTTGTGGTGTCGTGGAGGTTTTCCATACATTTTGATTTTAAACTTTAAATTAAAAATTTTGCAATTTTAAAACAACGACATGTATGGACGATTTTCATGATATTGCAGTATTACCTATAATTATATTTTATTGTATGTTCAAATGTATTTTTGTATGTACTTGTACTGAGTTCCATACTGTAATATGAGACTTAAAGTCTTGTGTATGGGACATCGAAAATAAAATAAAAATAAAAATAAAAAATAAAAATAAAAATAAAATAAACATTAAAGAGGGAGAGCATAATGTTCCGTACATGATCATTTAAAAGTGTCTAAAATTGATCAAAATATATTAAATATTATATTTTTAATATTTTTCTTTAATTATCATTTTCTTAAAACCTTAATTGAGAGATTTTTATTAAAAGTAAGAAAGTTATTTTTTCTTTGCATAGGGCTTTTACGTGGAATCACTCAAATCATATAAGATTTTAAAGAATTTAAACCTGTTGTTCATGAATAGATAAAGATAATACTCTTTATTTCATTAATATATCTTTAAGATTTTCAGAGATATTTGGCTTTGAATTTTAAAAGTTTGGTTTTTGGCCTCGACTTTGTTCTCTATTTAGTAAATATCTCAGGTAATAAATAGCATAACCAAAATATTAAAAAAAAAATTTTATGATTTTAAGCACAATCATTTATAAGATGCAGAAAATTTTTTAGTTATCTCAATTCGTGTAGTCGTGAAAAATAATCAAAATCAAGACTTTTTTTAAATGAGAGTGAAAAATGCCTACATTTTGCCAAAAATAGAGCTAAATTTTTTAACGGGTTTCTCAAATTTCGAAATTAAATTTTTCTCCAAAGAATTTAGTTATTTTGGCTTGAGTTCGGTTTTAATTTAATTTTTAAATTAAATTATATTTTTATGTATAGATATATGTGAAGCATATAGACAAAGAAAATTTTTGACAGCACGGAGGGTTGAACTGACATTTATCTCTAAATAAAAATATAATTTAATTGAAAAATTAAGTTAAAACCGAACTCAAGTCAAAATAATTAAAGTTCTTTGGATATAAACTCATACAGTTCGACTAAACTCATAACATAATTGCTAAATTTTTTCTTTTCAATATTTCAAAGAAAAGCCTTCAAAAATGACTGAAGTTGAAATTCTAAGTGGATTAAAGCATGCACGCCACATCCAGCATTTAAGGAAAATAGTGAATTTTTCTACGAAATTCTAAATTAATCGCTTATGAAAAAATATGCCCATCGAATTTTTCAAATTTCTCCACAAATTATATTAAATATATTTAATAAAATTAATCTGACTTTTAATTGTTACCCACCCGCTCAAAAATGTGCCCAGGAGAGCAGATTATCTAAAAACAGTGAAATTTTCAGAAGCATTTTTATTTATTAAAAAGCATAGAAATCTGCCTATTTTTAAAATTTTTTAACGATATTTGTATTAAAAGGGCATTTTTTATGAAATTATGTGAAGAAAGTGCGAATTTCCAATTTGTTAAGGGCAAAAGTGCGTATGAGTAATATAACAGTAGTAAAAATTTTCAATTCAATAAAATTGAATCATATTTGTAAAAGTTATAAGGCCAAGAAGGTTTTTCATGTACGAGATGGTCAACTTTGACACCCTGTAGCTCACCATGTATTTCAACAGGGTGGTCCAAATTTCAACATTCTTAAAGCTTATATCCTTCTCTATAATTTTTATATACATCGTTTTGTAATCTGATTGTAAGTTTCAAAGATGCAGATATAATACCCTTTTTTTTAATTGGATCCACTGCGCGCCGGGCTAAAAAACGTATATACAAAATTGGAGTTTTGAAAACAGGCAGCGTTTTCAAAATAAAACTCAAATAAAATAAATTCTAAATAAAACTCAAACAAAAAATTTACTGGAATATTAAAAAACGTTAACTAAAAGTTAATTGTATATCAAGCAAGCCTTTGTTTGAAAATTTTTCTGTTTAATCAATCCCAGTTAGTAAATTTCACACACTGCTGGTGATCCAATATAAGTCTTATGATTTATACTTGGTCTTATTTTGAAAAAGTTTATATATTTATGAGATCAAAAAAAAAAATCAATATGAATTGAAAAATTTCAACCGGCATCTAAATTAAAAATACTTCATTAATACGTATTTACAAACACATGCAAATAAGTCATTAAAATAATTACCTCATCACACCATTGAAAATTTAATCCACAACTCCCGCACCTTGAATCTTAAGAGGATCACAATCAATGGAAAATTCTGTGGTTTTTTTTTTGTGTTGTCAACCATTAAAATTCCAACAAATATTTCTTTAAATGTTGTTATTTATCTACTCTTTTACTCTCCTTATATCACAGATTAAAAGTAATTTGAGAAGATTCCTTTCTGGAATAAATAAAACCGATAAAATCATTAGACAAACAAATATTCAACCATTATGAAAGCCTTAAGAACCAACAACTAACTCACTTTCACTGAGGATCTTGGCACCTTAACTAAACTAAAATGTTCAATAGAATTTGTGTAATTATTAGTTAGGCAACTGTAATTTGACATCAATAGAAACAAAGGAATAAACTTCATAACGTGCTAGTTATTCAAGGCTTATGGACGGACACATGATGCCCAAACTATTTTGAAATGCGTTTTTATTTTCATTTCCATTGTTTATGTTGACTCTTATCAGATTTTAAAATATTTTCAAAACAATATAGAAATTGTTTTTCTAAGGAGTAAATTGTATCATTTAGCAAACCTCCGCCTTATTATTGCCTTAGAATACGAACGAGTACAACATATTTTTCATTTTAACCTTGATCTTATCAATTTTTCATGCTTTAACGAATCATCGTCGTCGTTACAAATTATGATAAATAAGTGAGTGGTATATTTTTATATTTTTTATTATTATAATTGAATACTTTGATAGGATTTAAACGAAAATTTTAAATAAAATATTGTTGAGTAAGCAAATCATGGCATGTGCAATATTTACATCATTAGCTTTGAAGATGCTAATGCAGGATAACAAGTATTGTGAGTAAAAGAGAACTATGGTTGCTATAGAGACTTGTGCTACCTTTTGCATAACATTTTGTACGGGCGTATTTCATGTTGTACTGGTAAATATCTGAAGGCAAAACAAAACAAAAACTACCATCTTCAATAAAATAACCAGGTTATATATTGTGAGGAAAGAGAAAAAATCTTTTCTAGTAAAGCTCCAGGAGGAAAAACTATAATATTGTGAACCTGCTCGAAATTGGTTTAATATTATCTAGAATTTGCGATTTTTTTTTTTGAGAATGCGAGAATTGAGAATGTTTGAGAAATATTTTGCTGAAAAAGCCACATGTATAATTTTTCGAATATTCGATATATGGAAATACAACAAAACTGTATGAAGTCCACCAGAAACTCATAAATTCACAAAAGATATAAAGTTACTCCGAAAGAAAATCGAAAATTCTATAATTAGCACTCATATAAAACTGCATTTAAGACATCTCAGATAGACCAGAAATAATACTAATAGAGAACACAAAAATTCGCTATAAATCGAAGCTGCTTCGAAAAAAAATTTTATGCCGAATTTATAAATTCAACAAAAATTCAAACATATACAGAAATGCTCCCTAACTCTATCAAAATTTGTACTAAAGAATATAGTTCGAATATTCGGTATTAGATATTAGATATTCGAAATTGAATTTACACCGAAAAAAATTTTAAAACTGAAATTCAACTCATATTCGAAAAACATTAATTCACTGTAAACGCATAATTTCCGAAAAAATCGAAAAAATTAAGAATACTTTTAAAGTATTTAATATACTAGAAATCCATAATTTCAATAAAGAAAGCAAAAGCTCAAAAAAGTCGAGCCTACAACGAAAAAATCGAAAATTGTTAGAATACTCGATATGCAAAAATACACCAAAATTGCGCAAAAAGAAACACATAAACAATTTCACAAAAGAAAGAAAAAACTAGCGCAAAATTTAACTACTTCGAAAAAATCGAAAATTCTTTGTAAGTTCGATATTTAGCACACAAGTGAAAGAAAGTGCATATAAGAAGGATACACCAGATACACCAGAAATTTATTATAATATTACTGGAAAAAACAAAAGTTCCGAAAAAATCAAGGCTCATCCGAAAACGAAAGCAAAAATTCGCAAAAAGTCAAAGCTGCTCCGAAAAAACGAGTGTTATTCCGAAATTATAAATTGAAAACAATTAATAAAGAAATAAGAAATTTACACAAAATCGTTGTTACTCGAAAAAATCTAAAATTCTCCGAAAATTCGATACTTAACACATTTTTAAAAATGCACTAGAAGTGCTCCAAATCCAACAGAATTCCATAATTTCACCAAAAAAACAAAAAGTCATAAGAAATCGAAGCAACTCCGAAAAAAATTTTATATTATTCGAAATTTGAAAATACACCAAAACTGCATTAAAGCTGCCAGAAACCAATAATTTAAAAAATAAATAAAAACATGCAAAGTGTTTAAGCTACTCCGAAAAATTGGAATATTCTCCAAAAATCCTTAATTTTACACACATACAAAAACTATCCAAAATTTCCTTAGAGCCACTAGATGATAATGTTACTAAAGAAATTGAAACTTTCAAAAAATCTAAGTTACTCCGAAAAACACGAAGGTTGCTCCGAAATTCATGGCTCAACGCATATCAGAACAACAATGGAGCCACCTAAAAAATGGTGAAATATATGAAATCCACAGGAACACTGATGACGGAAACAACGTTATTTTATGTTCTGTCGTGCAGATTGGAATTAATTAACGTTAAATGTTATTTTATTTTTTTCTTTGATCACTTTCCCATGTCCAATTATTTCTTACTAAAATATTTAAAACATATTTTTCTGCTATAAAATAATATTAAATTAAATCTTTTAAAGAATACCGAAGAAAATTGATGATAACTTACGACTGGACCGACTTTCTTCAAACAAAGGTTAGAAGATTTTCGATCAAATCACCTTTTAAACAAAAGAAAAAAAAATTAAACAAAAGAAAAAAAGGGAAAAAGGCCAAAAAATATAACACAGCATCAAAGTGGATAAATCAAGGTATTTAAAAATAAAATTTATTTATCACCAAGTTACCTCTGTCTAGGGTCTAGGATTAGGGAATTCCCGGGTGGGAATTCCCGTAATTAAAATAACAAACAATGAGTAAAAATATAAAATAAACCAAGTTCAAAAGTGTATAATCGATAGATAATAAATAAATTCAAAACAAAAAAAAATAGCCTAAAATTTCCTAAAAAAAATAAATTATTTTTATTTTGTTTGATTTTTTTGGAAAATTTCAAGTAAATTTATTGTTTAATATCCTATTATTTTCAAATATTTCTATTATTAATTAAAAAATGTATACTTTTACGATTTTTTTTATTAAAATACCGAATTTCCTTATCACAGGATATTTGAAAAAAAAATATTTAAATACCGGGATTTATGTTATCATATATGAAACTTATTTTTTTCTATGCATGTGCAATTTTATTACGATAAAACTATCTATTTAGAAATGCCTGATTCCAAATATTCCAAATATTTCGATTCTATCCCACTGTGCAGCGGGAAAATAGGAGATAACTTCTAAACGCCTGGGCCGATTTGCTTCGAACATATGTAGCTAAGAGCCCTCTCGATCAAGTTACCTTTCAAACAAAAAAAAACTAAATCCAAATCGGTCCAGCCGTTTGGGATCTACGATAGCGCAGACAGACACACACACAGATACACAGATACATCCTTATAACACCCTTCTCTTTTGGTCGGGGATTAAACATGAATCTTTGAAATAAAAGTAAAGGCTTATTTTTCAATTCCAGGCAGGTACTAACAATTATTTGCACTTTCATATTGCAATCGAAAATCGGAAAAACCATTAGCCCTGAACTAAGAAATTTGATGGCTTTTCTAAACAAACCATTAAATGATGCATGACAGTGGCGTTGATGGTACTAAATACGAGCTCTAATGTTTTAAATCATTATTTTGTTATTTCGGTTATGCCGATAATAATGTTGATGATGCCACAATTATAACAATGGCACTGGGAGAATAGTCGTGGGCTGTAGTTACGTTTTATCATTCCTTTATATGCGTCATAACTCGTTTGCATTGCTTCTTGGAATAGCACTGAATTTAATTGTGGCATCAAGCAGCATTAACAAGTACCAGCTTAAGAGTGTTGCCCCTGACAATGCATAAAGTGTGAGTGTTTATTTAATTTAAGGTGGGCAAAAAAGGGGGTGGTGGTAAAAACTTGAATATTTTATTTTACTTTTGCCATTTAAGAGTAATTTGTAAAACAGGATTGTTGTGCCAACCAAACCATTATTATCATTTATATTGTAGTCAACAACATCATCGTAATGATGATCATCATCATCATAATTTAATCGAGCAGATGCCGTCAATTAGCAAAAGTAAAGCGAGAGGTGCTTTATTTCTATAATAAAAAGTACAAAGGATGTGATTTAAACTACCCTTGCGGCTAGGATAATGATTAACGGAAAACAATATCATGATTGTTTACTTCTTTGTTGTTGTTGTTGTTGTTGTTGTTGTTGCCTTGTTTGCCGGCTTGTGCGTTAAACTGGCGAATATATGTACATGTGAATACGAGGACTTGCAAAAATATCATTAGCTTGAAAACAATATCAACGAGGATCCTTTTAAATTCATATAAGAGATAAAACCTTCAAAGGAAAATTTTTTGTGCAATATTTATAACACAAACATATTTAAGGAAAACTCAAAAGGATGCCCTCTGAATCCTGAATCTGAAAAATTAATTTTAAGAATACCCTCGTATATGAATTTACAAAAATTTATTTAAACTTCCAGTTCCTACTGATTGTAATAAGGTCTTATATATTTCATAATTGTTGGTTTTATGATTTAATTTAAATAACATTTTATATGCATATGTATCCGTGTATTCTATATATGTATATGTGTTTGGCTGTGTTTCTTTTATGCTCTCATCTTTATTTAATTAATTTAAAAGCGTGAGGATAATGCCAACAAACCAACAGTTACGACGAAAAGTCTAACGTACTGCTATAAAGAAAAATAAAGAAAACTGCATTATATTTATAAATACCGATATAAAAAATTAATTAAATACAATTTACAACAATATGAACTAATAATGCGAGTTGAAATAAATGAATATAAAGGCTGAGTTTGTTAAATTCCGTTATGAGTTAAATAAAATAAATCTATAAATTGTTTTAGCCCCCGCCCCCTTAGAAATTCAAAATATTAGAGTAATTTTGATAATATAAGCGAAGTGTAGGGATTAATGCCGGCCTTAGCCCCCCACTTCCAGAAAAATTTCTAGCTATGCCAATGCCAATTTTGCCAACTCTGATAGGTGTATAACATTCAGCATAGACCGAAATATAAACACCCCACTAATGTTTAGTACATATTATCAAATACACTCATAGCAAAATGTATCATCTCATTGATGACGCCCTATCATCAGAACTCTGACATCAATGATATGGCAAATGTCATCAATAAAACTAAAGCAGACATCAATCTGATGACAAACTTCATCATAGAATTTTGTTATAGTTTAAGTGTCATCAATGCTATGACTGGAATGGAATCAATACGATGTCGCTTATTACATACATATTATTACAGTGTAAAATATGTGGCTGATTTTCATTCTGAACGTAGATTTTTTATTTTTTTTTTTTTTTACCAATCTAATTAAATGAAATATGAGAAGGTAGGAGGACTCATATTACAGTTTTCGCCTCATTCAATGGATCCTGAAATAAAATTATATTATTAGATTTTTTTTTTGTGTATTGAGCGTTACATTTGCTTTCGCGGTTGTTCCGGGAATGGGCTTTGAAAAAATTTTCCACTTGTAGTAAAAGTAGTAAGAATTTCCAGTAAACAAACACAGCTATTATAATTTTTAATATTTTTCAAAAATTTTATCTGTGAAATAAGAGAAGGAAATGCAAATATTCTAAGACCGTCATAAATTTTATTCTCGTTTTTGGAAAAATGTATAGTTTCTTAATGTTGAAAATCAACAGCATGCATTACGGACGCGCCATTTTGTATGAAGAGTGTATAAACAGTATTTTCGCTCTTCGTTTTTAAAACATAATGGACAGTAAAGTGTTTCGACGCCGGGGTGACTGGCTCAACTTTTTTCCATATTGAAAAAATTGGGTTTTAGAGGGGAATTATTCCAGATGGCATAAGTGGCGCCCAGAATTTTATGTCGGTTTAAAAAGTCACCGGAGGTAAAAATTAAGCCACAGTCGAGTTATAAAAAACCATATGTGATATGATAAAATAGGAATTTATATGCCGGCGCTACATATAAAAAACAAAAAGTGATGTATTTTGGGGCGTGGCAAAAACTCTTTTTTACAGTTTTTTACAGAAACGTCATTGATATAAGTTTTATTCTAGGGCGAGAGTGATGCACTTTTTTTGTTTTTATGTTGATCGATCGGAGGTAAAAATTAAGCCACAGTCGTCATAGAAAACGATATGCGATACGATAAAATCGGACTTTATATAACGGCACTACACATAAAAAACCAAAAAATAAACTGTATTTGGTGCGTGGCAAAACTCATTTTTACCGTTCTAGAAATTTCATTGATATAAGTTTCATTCTAGGGCGCGATTGTTGCACTTTTTTGTTTTGTATGTTGATCGACCTGTTTTAATTTAATATGCATATGTAAAATAAAAATGGGTCTTACTTTCTGGGCGTGGCATAAAAGTGAGTATATTAAAAGCTTGACATACTAAGTTTTAGGGGGGCTTTCTAGCCAGGTGCAAAAAATCGGACATTAGAGGGGAAGGATCCGAGATGGCATAACTGGCGCCCAGAATTTGGTGTCGGATTAAAAAGTCACCCAAGGCAAAAATGAAGCCATATGCAAGCCATGAATAACGATATGCAATATGTTATGATCGGACTAGAAATAGCGACGCAGTGGCAAAAAATTAAAAAAAATATTTTTGGAATTGTTTTTAACAAATCTCTAATCCTAGGGGTGTCGGGTTCAAGTTTTTTTTTCGAACCACCTTAATGTGCACGTATCATCATTACTATGACGGAGCTAATAATAAAATAAGTAAGTCTTTTTCAAAACAATGCCTGTACAGCATACATGCACAGACAAAACATTGAAGCAAATTATAGTATGACACCTTTTCATCATAGTGATGACACATAGTCATATATGCATGTCGCAACAATAATGTTTTTTTTTTTACTTTGTGCTGCCGATGTTTTGGATGGTGACATAGCTAAAATTGTAGAGGTGTTTGTTTATAAATGTGCGATGAATTGAGGAGCCATGGATCATACCATTGATGACAGCTGATGTAATGGTTAGGCATCACAGTGATAAAAAGTTCAATGGGCTCCATAGCATTGATGGGCTAACATAGCATTGATGTCAAATTACTTCAGCGTTATATCGGTTTTTCTATCAGTGCACATATGTACTTCAATACCCTAATATTTCCTTAATATGAAATTAAAAATTGTAAAATCAACATTGTCGTCATTTCATTTAATATTTATTTTTTTTATTGCAAAAGCCATATACTGGAAATCATTGTGTGCATTTTGTAATAAAAGAAACCAAACAAATAAAAATGTTCTGCCCGAAAAAAGAGCAATGAAATTGTATAGAGTATGTACGTACATACATCTTGTGTAATGTCAAGATTTGTTATTAACTTTTTTCTCTTTTTTTTTTTTTTGTTCAATGCGACTTTTATGTTTTTAATTTTAAAAGAAGCAAAAAAAAATATCAGCCACCCCTTTTTTTGGAATTTTATTTCAGTTCTATTTTCTTTTGGCTAATTTAACAAACAAATAAATAACACAGTCGGTTGAGTGTTCTTTTTGAATCTTAATATATTTGCACACCTTTTCAAGTGCGGTTATATGAATGAATAGCAAATGCAATTGTTTGCATGAGTTTTCAAAATAAATGAGAAACTGGTGGCATATTCTGTTTTCTGTTTGCTAGAAGTACTCAAGTGTTTTACTAGTGGTTTGCATGAAACAATAATGAAAAATAATATGGCAAGTTTATATCTGGGACTCATTTTAGGATGAGTCCTTTATTTTGATACCCCACTCAATAGGATTGGTAAACAATTTTTTTTTAATTTTGGTAAAAAAAATTTTTACAAACATAAATAACGCTTCTTGGTAGTCGGGTAAAAAGCGAACAACTTGCATCATTAGCTTTGACATTAAAGCTAAAAATGTGGCTGCTTTAACTTCGCCGCTAGTAAACCTTTCCCAAATTCCAATTTATCAATAGAATTTCCGCATCTATTTTCCATCAAGATCTAGACTATATAAAATTAATATTTTTATGTATTCTTAAATAAATATCAAACTTTTAAAGAAAACATTCCTTAACACAACTGGCTTCCTTGCAATATGAATTTTATATAGAAAATTTACCAAACGCTGTATTTATCAACAAAAAAGCAAAGGCTTCAATTTTTGCCAATATTATTGACACTCTAACTCGATGGGTGGCATTTAATATTAAAAAAAGAGAAAAGAGACAACAGCAGTCAAAAATCAAAATTAAAAGTTTTGACTTTAATTGTATTTCACTCACATATAAACTCAAGGTAGCTTTGCAGAGACTTCCAACTACACGCACACGAAAAATTTAAGAATTTAGTGAGTGTACGTATGGATTTGTATGTGCACATTACCCTGAAGGAAATATCCATAATAAAACTGTACTGATTCACTATTGACTTTGTTCCCAGTACTACAGACTAATTGTACCTCAGGACATTTAACATGTGCTTGACATTGGGATTCCACAACTGACCTCGGAATTATCGACTTACTATAGACTAGGTGGTTCTTATGGGACCACACAGAAAAAACTAAATTTCATTTTCTGTAAAGGAATTCAATGAAAATCGAAATATTTTGTCTAGGAACGGATCTAAAAACAAATTTGTAAATATAGACAAAAATATATCAAAAATTTCATTGAAAAAAACGTGTTTTTTCAGTGAACAACTTGTTTAAATTTATAAAACAGTTTGTCTAAAATATTTACAAATTGTAAACAAACAATTTACTGAATCAAACAAAAAAAAATTTACCGGATTTTCTGCAAAATATCAAAATATTATAAAACAATGAGTCTAAAAATACCCTAGAGGGAAAAGAACCAGTCACAAGACAGGTCACGTGACTGGCTCCCTAGGACTAGCAACCGGTTCGAGTTCCGGAACTTTATATGAAAGCGACCGGTAACATTTACATGTCGTTGTCATTGGAGGGGGTCAATTGACATAATTAAGATACTCAGTTATAGGCTCTAGACCCACACTAATACTAGCTGAATTACTGTACTTTAAACAAATATTTTTAATTTGGAAAAAATCTGCTCGTACAATGAGGGTTTTTTCCTAAAATTTTTGTTCTAGTTTTGTGATATGATCAGTGTTCGAAAATTTACCTTATATAATGTACTTTAATGTTCTGTACGGTAGAATATTGTAATACACAATCGCAAATAGTGGTTGTGTAGGAAATACACAAAAAAGGAGGAACGGTATTTCTGTTAGTGATCTTGTACCCAACGAAAATACTGTTTTTAGCAAACTCAATATAAAGTACAGTACACTTCGTTGTGTTCGGCACAGAACATTATTCTTAATGTATATTTTGTGTATTTAGCATTAGTATTCGCTTGGCTCTCGTGCATGTATACTTGAGTGCGTAGTTGTATATGATGAAAAAAGAACACTATAAAACGCTAAAATATAATGTATGTAGTACGCAACCACTACAATTGTACTGTTGTTGGAAAAAAAAAAACAAAACGCTACATAATGTTTGTTATTTGGATTAAAAAATCGTTATGTGTTGTGTTCGGGTTGTGTAAATATACACAAACACTAAAAAAATAGATATCGTTTCTGCTTGTGTCTACAGTACACAAAATAACGTTCGGTTTATTCTCGAACACTGGATATGATTCTTTTCACCGGTCACCACTCAGAAACATTTCGTACCATTCCCATTTTCACCAGTCATAGGACAAGTACGTTCAAGACAATTGGTACAACATTTCCCGCAGGGTACTAACAAATATTAAACAAAATAGTTTACTTAATCAAACGAAAACTATTTACTGGATTTTTCGTAATATATCAAACAAAATTTTTGCCTGGGTCATCATCACCATAATCCACTAAGCATTTATGAAATTTCACTTTGTTAAATGTGGTCAGGTTTGAATGTTTATCTAAAGGCTCTAGAAAAATGAATGAGAATTAACTTCACGACATTAACGAATTGATTCACTCAAAAATCTTCAGTAAACAAACTTGGTACAATCGCACTCCTTTTGCTATCATTGTTCTTGTTGTTGTTATTTGTGTGTATGTCGTCATCGGGTTGCTTTTTACGACACAGTTTTTCTTGTTGTTTTCGGTGTTTGCGTCTTAAATAAGAGTCAAACAAACAATTCATTGATTGTTGTTTTTGGTGATAATTTTTTCTGTGCGTATTGAGACATTAACACCAGAGATTCACTAGTGTGTTTTCATGACTCTAGTCAACACATATGAAACTTTTTGCTAGCTAACGCAATTAAATTGGATTTTTATGAAAATTTTTATATATATTTTCAACACAACAAAATGAGACAGTAAAAAGTCGTTTTTTAGCTCTCAAAAACTTCTCTAACAATTAAAGGCAAAATAAAAAGTGTAGACGATTCGTTAACAATGTCACCAAAAACACATCAAACTTGTCGACAAAAGTGATGACTTGGAGACACTTGGCCCCTGGCTTCCTTCAGGGTATCTTACCATTATTGGTCTTCAATATGTCAAGTTTCAAATATTTATATACACGATAATGTCAATTTATTCAATGCACTGACAAACTTGACTTCCTGTCTGATTTTATTTATGTTAAAATTTTTATTTCTTATTGTTATTCTCATTTTTTCCGCTAAATTCATGCATACATATAGGTATGTAAGTATGTACTCGTAATATTATATATTTAGATTAATTGACAACTGAAATGGCGTATGTCATCTAATGAAAAAAAGACACCTAAAATAAAATACGATACTGAGTGTATCTGCAGTGTCAATGAAGAATGAGCAAAAAAATGTTTTACCACCCGAATCGTGGGATTTTGGCTTATTTACACTTGACTCCACCACCATCAATAATATTGAAAATTCATTTAGTAACTGATTTTTCCCCCCATTTTTTAAATCTGTACACACACAGACACAATTATGCACATGCCCTGAAAGCATCTCATATAAACTTCATGGTTAACTCCTATTCATTCCTAAATGCTCTGTGTGTGCTCTACTCCACTCTGCTCTGATCTGCTCTGGCCTGCTGTGTTGTTATTTTAAGTTGGTGGAATCAAATTCACACAAGTGTGGAGATTATAATCTAAAAACAGTATCTGTCCATTAGGTCACAAAACACATTTGATTGGAAATCTTTTGAGACAAAAAGGAAAAGACCAAGAGCAATTAATCCGTCTTCAATTTTTTGACAGACACTCCATTTCATTTGGAACTAAATACTTTTGTTTTTTTTTTTTTTATTTCAGTTTTGAGTTTTTTGTTTATTAAAATCATTCATATATTTAAAGTGGACATATTTAAGGTGATGTGGAAATATTTAAGGTGACAATTGATAATGCATTTGTTTTCATTTTATATATTAAATATCATATTTATTTAAATGGCAATAATTAAATTAACATTTACATGGGTTTGTTATAAACAAAAAGATCTTTCAAAAGTTGTATGAGATATTTTCTCTAAAAAGTTTTTGTCTAAGCATAGACTAAATTTGGACTACCGTTTTCTATTTGCAAAATTTTTGACACATTAGGGTGACCCTTTTTATGAAAATGTTCGATTTATCGCAGTCTCATCCCGCAGTTTGGTAAGTATTGGAAAAAAGTGATCCTGCGAAATTTGCAGATCAATCGGTTGGGGGTAAGACGTACCGCCAGCCCACTCAAATTTAGGAAAAACCCATAAAATTTAGCTTCTTGCCTCATAATTTCAAAAATATTAATATCACAAAAAAGTTTTGTAATCAGAAAATGTTGCTAGTGAAGTTTACAATATTTTATACATACATATTAAGTTATGAATTTTGGCCAACTGTATGGGCTTATATCACAGAAAAAATTATCACCAAAAAGTTTTCAAACAAACGTTTATCTAAAAATAAATTCTCTTTTCAGTAAATATTATTTTCATAATCAATGAATTGTTTGTTTGACTCTTATTTAGGACGCAAACACCAAAAACAACAAGAAAACTGTGTTGTAATAAACAACGCCGATAACGACATACACACAAATAACAACAACAACAATGATAGTAAAAGGAATGGGATTGTACCAAGTTTGTTTACTGAAGATTTTTGAGGGAAACAATTCGTTAATGTCGTTGCATTAATTCTCATTCAATTTTTTAGAGTTTTTAGATAAAGATTCAGACTGAACACATTTAAGGAGGTGAAATTTCATAAATGCTTAATGGATGATGATGATGATGACCCAGACAAAAATTTTGTTTGATATATTACAAAAAACCTAGTAAATATTTTTGTTTGATTAAGTAAACTATTTTGTTTAGTGTTTGTAAGTATTTTTATACTAATTGTTTTATAAATTCAGACGAAAATATTATTTGATATTTTTCAGAAAATCCAGTAAACCTTTTTGTTTGATTTAGTAAATTGTTTTGTTTACAATTTGTAAATATTTTTAGACAAATTGTTTTATAGATTTAAACAATTTGTTCACTGGAAAAAACACGATTTTTTCAGTTAAATTGTTGAGATATTTTTGTCTATATTTAAAAATTTGTTTGTAGGTCCGTGCCTAGACAAAATATTTACTATTTCATTGAATTCCTTTACAGAAAATGAAATTTAGTTTTTTTTTGTGATCCAAAGAAATTTAATTGAATATGCAATTTCGAAAAGGGCACATCTCGCATATTTTGACAAATGCGTCTTTTTACATCAATGAGATCTAAATGCTTCCTTGCACCACTGCGCTTGAAAAGGGAACATTCCTGGCATTCGTTTTACTGTCGTCGTCATGGCATGTACAGAAAAATGTCACAACGCTTAAGAGATGTGCCCTTTTCAAAATTATTGTTTAAGCATAGAGTACGTACCCAGCAAAAACTTTTGTAATTTTTGTAATCGGTAGTACTTTATTGATGGGTTACAAAGTAATGAGTGGTACCTATTTATCTTATTAGTATGATTAAAATTAGATCTACTACGTAGTTTTTAATAAAATTAGTACGTATTTTTCTCATTATCTGAAAGAAGTTACAATTTGTTGATATGTATTAATCAAATAAATAGACAACCACTTTGTAAGTCAACATGTGTTTGTATATGAAAACTAATTTTTGTCGCTTAAGCTTATAAGTCAACCATAGCCCAGTGGGCAAAGTACTTGTCTTCAAATATGAACGAGCACAGGTTCGCATCCCAGCTGGGTCAAAAAATAAATAAAAAGAATAATAAAATAATGTGTATGAACATTTTTTTTAATTTTAATTTGTTTATTTGTAAGTAGTCAATACTTTTGGCTCTAAATAAGCCAAATAGTAACTAGTTAATTGATGTGAAAATGTAAATACATTTGTAATGGGTACCCCTTACTTTTTGGACTTCTCAAACAAAAATAAGTAGTTATGGAGTCAAATTGTAAGTAGTTACGACTTAAATCCTCATATACTTTTTTGCCTACCAGTAAGCAAAGTTTTTGCTGGTTAAAAACGCAGCGCTGCGCCGTTCTTATTGCTATTTTTGTTCTTATTGCTTTTATATTTATATTAGATACCTCAATAGTTTGAAATATATAAAAAAACATATATAATAACGTTAACATCAAAATATTTCTGCAACTTTCGATTGATAAGTGGCTACGAAATATAATCCATATGTAAGTTTTTTAAATACATACAATATTATGCTTCATTAGAAAATAATTAGTTTTTTTTTCATTTCCTGAAAAGTTTAAAATTTCAGATATTGCTTTTCGAAATTGCTGATTCAATTATTTGGCTTGAGTTCGGTTTTTAATTTAATTCATTAAAGGTAAAAGATATTCAACTCTTGACTGCAAACCAGCGACTTTGCTCGAGTGGTCTACGCGGTAAAGAACTGTGACGAGAAGACCGGGAGCTCTCGAGACATGTCAGTTCAACCCTTCCCGCAGTTAAAATGTTTCTTTGTCTACATGCTTCACATTTTATACCCTAAGAACTTTTCTCTGAATCTAATACATACTTAACAAAATAAATATAAAATTTTCAAGCATCATTAGCTTATTTTAATACTGCATTTCATCCTCCCAACTCGTGACAAGTAAAAACACAAATTTACAAGGTTTTGGAATGGAGCAACTGAAAGCGGTCTCTTATGAAATTCGGAGCGCTGAGTCCGAATCTAAAGTCGGTTTTGGTGCCCCCGTAGTGTAGAGGATAGTACACTGAAAGGAAACCCTCCATTCAGACAATGAATTTATTCATTCTATTAATGAAATTTGTCATTGAAAGTCAGCTAATGAAGCCTTTCATTGGATTAATGAAGAATATTTCATTGTATTTATGAACTACATTTGGCCAGCCATGTCATAAGTGGAATGAACTATTTCATTAGTTCAAAGAAACAGATTCATGAATTAAATGTAGGTGTTTCATTGTTTTTTCTTTTACAAAAGAGATGCAACACACTCATGCAATTAATGTGCTGTGATGTGCATTAGTATATGTCAGTCAACCGCTGCCTGTACTTCTCAGTAACAAGTAAATGTTGATGTCTTGCCTGAAACTAGTCTCGAACTCAACACCTCATGATTTGTATGTAGTAAACGCAGTAACCAACAGCCCCTCTTATTTCTCATTATTTTAAATATATATGTACATAAATGAGATTTGGTTAAAAACAGGGAAACGCATAGCTAACAACGTGTTTTATACAATGAAGAATATTTTCATTGCGTTTATGATGGCCATGTTGCTTTGAAATTCAAAAAGATTTGAAAAAAATATATAGGTAACATTTTTGAAATAAATAAATATTGATTTATTTGATTGTTTTTGAAAAATCGTATACATTGAATTGACAAAAATTGTATGACTTATATTTTCCATAAATTCGCAAAAAAAATTCATATAAACAATGCAATGAACAATGAAAAACTTATGAAAACTAGATATTGAAGGATTTCATGTATGCAATGTAATTGGTCATTGCGTTAATGAAAAGTTTCATTAATATAATGAAGAACATTTAATGAAACCGTTTCATTGCCTGAATGAATGACTTTCCTTTCAGTGTATGCTAGACTATTAACCGGGAGGGCGCAGGTTCAATTCCTGCCAAGACGCTGAGTGTTTCTGTACAGAAAAGCCAAAATAGCTTAAACAATCGGCCATGTTCTGTATTTCATGTGGAATTAAAATGTGCGGAATTATCAAAGCATTGTTGTTGTAAATTAATATTTTTAACAGCAATGCTTTGATAATTCCACACATTTCAATTCCACATGAAATACAGAACATGACCGAATATGTGCGTTTGTTTATTTATTGTTCTAGTTTTCAAGATATAGAATTTTCTCAGAAATGAAGCAGTTGCACAACAATTGCTAACATAGATGGATAACGGGTTGCCCTATTGAATTAAAACATAAAACCAAAATTCGACAACAATATTATCTTTAAGTCGAGCCAAAATTGTTTATTAATCAGCTAAGTAGTTTCAGAGATATTGTAAAACTTATGCAAAAAATATATTTTTTTTCTAATTTTTTTAATATTCATAAAAATATGGCTTGTTTTGTTTGAAATATACTTTTCTATATGTCAATGGAAAAAATAACGTATTTTTTTAATTTTCTTATTAATGTTTTAAAAACAAAAATTTTTATAAAAAAAATTTTCAGCCAGTCATCTCCAAAAAAAAACACGTCATTTGTTTTTTCTTACTTTTAATTTATAAATATTACACAAGAGTTTATAATATAAAAAATGCACCAAAAAATTAATTTGACAACAATTACGTAGTTAATTTCATCATTAAACATGCATCGAATCATATACACCTGATGAGAATTAAAATTTTTAAACAATGAAATAAATAAGAATACAAAACACAGCAACATCTAAGAATAAAAATTTATAAAAAAAAAATTATTCCATGCTTGCTGACTTTGTATGTAAACAATAAACAATTATGAACAATAAACTGTTGACAGGTAATAAATTCAAGGCAATTGATTTTTGTGTTCTTGATAGCAGAGCAATGAAAAGGTAAAACTGCCAAAAGTTCAAATACAATGAAAAGAATGAAAAAATAGAAGCAAAACATAAATAAAAACCGATCATTATTTCCTCTATTATACTTTACAACCTTCACACTTCCTTCGGTAGCAACAGAAGCCAGGATGTAGGGGGTATTGTTTGCAGTATTGAGCATACCTACTTACACTCAGGCAGATAACTGCAGTAGGCATTGCAACTCAAAGACCACACCGTGTTTACAGTAAAATTATAAAAAAAAACTGTAAATCATTTTGTTTTTCGTTTTGCATTATTGACTGAGTAATTAATTTTCTGCTATTACATTTTATGTTTAAAATGCTTTTATTAATTCCACTTGTAACAAACTGACAATGTAATAGAATCTTGCAACGTAATTTTTACCATTTTTAAGACATCCGATCATCTTAAAACGTTTCACTCACTTTAGGTTAAAAGTGGGCTTCGCCACGCCCATGCAATGTAAATAGCGTTTTTTAGCTACTTGTACATAGAAAAGAAAAATCAATTCATCCGTACTTAAATTAATCCCAAGCGGTAATCCCGGTTTTTCTGAAATCAAGTATAGAAGGATTGATTAAGTCGAAATATTCAAGTGCAAAATACATAATTTTGGCCTGATTAGTATTTATTCATGTAAAAATAAATTCTTATTTTAAGTACGATTCAATTCTTATTTTAAGTATTCAATAGTTTTTTTTTAATTTCCTGTCATGAAGAATTGCTCTATATTAATAACAAAATTATTTTAAAAAAAAGTATAATTTAAAAAAAAAAATTTTGACATACGTGGGATACGAACCCAGACTTCCCGGACGTAAAGCATGTTCTCTACAGCCGAGTCATGTCCCAGTATATTATTTGATGAGATAAAACTTGCTTTAAGTTATTATGTATGAAAAGAAAAGAAATAACCGGCAAGGGAAAGAAATACATCTAACGAAATATTGTGTTAGGTTAATGACAAATGTTATTGAAATTAATTTTTTTGTCAATAACATGGTGCTATTGAATATAATTGTTGTGAATTTTTTTCTGTGATTAAGTAAAAAGTGATAACACATTTTTGTAGGAAATTTTGTGCAGAAATTTTTGCAAAAAGTTCTATTTTCAGACCTATGAGAAAAAAAAGGACCAACTGTGCCTATTTGCAAAACTCCTGGAATTATTTCATTCAGCCGTATTATGTCTTATTTGACTGGGCTATAAAAGGTACTTTCAATCTAAATTTTTTTTCCAAACTAAAAATTTATTTATTACTGGAAGGTGGTAGGAATCGAAAATGCAGACAAATGGCCAGAAGGGGGCTAGTACACCCATGATCGGTCCAGAATCGTTTTGCGACTTGGATTGGACAACAAAACCCGGGAAAATATATCGACGGAGATCAAAAGGACTAGAGAACACCTCTGGCTCAATCTCCCTGGATTGAGGCATGCAAAGCTAATGATTGGAACGTATAACCAAATATGTTTCATAGCTCTCATGTCACTGAGTAAAAACAATCTAAGAATGCTCACAGGATAAGATATATCGATGGAGATCAAAAGGACTAGAGAACACCTCTGGCTCAATCTCCCTGGATTGAGGCATGCAAAGCTAATGATTGGAACGTATAACCAAATATGTTTCATAGCTCTCATGTCACTGAGTAAAAACAATCTAAGAATGCTCACAGGCTTCCTCACAGGCCATTGCAGACTGAGAAAACAACTCAACAGACTTGGTATTGAGAGTAATAACCTTTGCAAATTTTGTGATTACGACGATAAAACTCCAGAGCATATTCTGAAGGACTGTGAAGCGTTATGCTACAGAAGATATAGCCAATTGGTCAAGCACCTATTGGAGGATTGGGAACTGCCAACACTAGACTCAATGGCAATTTTGATATTCCTCAGGAGAGTAGGTCTAGATGAGGTGCTCTAGCATGAATTTTTACAAAGAAAAACTATTGTCATTTCGCCAGAAACGGCAGTTTTTTCGATACTAATTTTTGCGTAACTCCGAACGAAAAAATTTATCAAATCAAAAGACTATATTGCAAGAATTTTTCTTCATGAAACTCTCTTTATTTGCTAATAGAATAAACACGTTGGGTTGAAAAAGCGCTAGGAAATAAAACTTCTTCAGATGGTTTTTTTTCAATTTTCATTTACCCCATTACTTTTCCGCGTTTGCTATAAACAAATAAAAAAAATTCATGAGGAAAATTCGTGTAAATTTAGTACAATGCATTGCATTGGCAAATTGAAATCAAAACAATCTTTGAAATGCTGAACGAAACAATTATTCTGCTCTACTATTTTAATAGGGCAAATTATACAAAATATTAAATAATGAGATAAATATTTCCGTTTATGCGCATTTTGATTTTTTTTTTCTTTACAAGACCAACTGATGATGCCGGCAATTTTCTGCATTTTAAACATTTAGTCAAAAATATCAAAACAAATAATAACAATAGATGGCAGTCAAACATACACACATTGAAATACAAATTGAAAATGTACGTGTAAAGGGAGTGGAACTAATAAAACCTTAAGGGAAATTATAATCAATATTATAAAAACCAGTAACCAGTTGTACTCGCTAGCATTCGAAATAAATGAAAGAAAGACAGAAAGAAAGTTAAACAAAAAACAGTGAATGACACATGAATAGAAAGAAATCAATAGAGGACAGACATCACAAAAAATCTCAACTTAAATGCATACAAAGAACAAAATATCGAAATGCACGCACAAAGTCTATGGGAATCAAAGAGGGATTTTCTTTCTTTCTAGTTTGTTTTCTAATATCATTCAAACAGATTGAAACTGTCTGTCTATAACAATGGCAGTGCTAGACTTGGTGTCGGCAGGTAGTTTTGGATACAAAATAGTTTGTTACATTATTTGGCAGCATTAACACAAAATTGGGTTAATTTTCCACTGCACTTCCTAAACACATACTCCGTCCGACATGTAGAGTACAACCTACGCTTTGCTTTCCATCCATTAAGTTTGGGTGTGTGCGTGCGTGTGTGTGTTTATACAAGCAAGTGTGGGAATTTTTATCTTTCCTACCAAATCTAATGAATATCCAACATTGAGATGAAAATTGCTATTGTTTAATATCATGTCATTCATAAAGAGAAATGAAAGAAAAATATAAAACAAAAATCAAAAAAAAAAAAAAACAAGACCTGAACTAGATTCAAACATGTTTGTGTCAATAATGCATCACAGCCACACATCCTGCTTGTTTCAATATACGAGTTAATAATTTAAACTATTAAGTTATGAGTTTTAGTCGAACTGTATGGGTTTATATCGAAAGAAATTTAATTATTTTGGCTTGAGTTCGGTTTTAATTTAATTTTTCTATTAAATTATATTTTTATTTGTGTGCTAATCTCTTCAGAGTTCTTTTCCGCTTAGTTCTTTGCCGCCTAGACACTTGACTGCAAACCACCGACTTTGGTCGAGTGGTCTAAGTGGGAAAGAACTCTGAAGAGATTAACGGGAGCTATCGAAACGTCAGTTCAACCCTCCGTGAAGTCAAATTTTATTCGTCTACATGCTTCACATTTATCTCTAAATAAAAATATAATTTAATTGAAAAAATAAATTAAAACCCATAAAAATATAAATTGAAACTACTTTGAAATGGCATGTACTCCCCGCACGCCAAATCGGACGGTTTGCAAAAAAAAATTTTGATTTCCCCCATTTTGTGACATTTTTTATTACCCCTCAAAAGAGCCTGCCTTTTTTAATCGACTTCAAAACAGAAGAAGGTTATCAATTCGTGTGTATTTTTTATGTTTGCACAGGCATCACATATGTGAACCGATTTTCAAAATGTTTTTTTTTTGTTTTGGTTCTATAATTTTTTTTTTAATCGGAGGGAGAAATTTGCTCCACCCCATGCATCATAACTCTGTCATTTGCCAACCGATTTTCAAAATTCTTTGTTTTTTAAAGGGTTTGCCCGCAGTTTGGTCCCATAATTTTTTTTCGAAAATCGGAGGGGGGAAATTTGCTCCCCCATGCATAACTCTTTCATTTGTCAACCTATTTTCAAGATTATTTTTTTGCTTGATAGGATTCGCCTGCAGTTTGGTCCTATAATTTTTTTTTTAAATCGGAGGGGAAATTTGATCCACCACATGCATAGCTCTGTCATTTGTCATCAGATTTTCAAAATTATATTTTTGTTTGAAGGGTTTACTTGCAGTTTGGTCCCATATCTTTTTTCGAAAATCGGTGGAGAAAGTTTGACCCTCTAACTCTTCCCTGTATGGGTCATTTAGCCTCTTTCTTTAAATTTTAAGAACAAGTTTTGACAATAATTCGAGAAGAAATTAGTTTCTCCGCTTAAAAAATAATTTAATTTTTTTTAACTATGTTTCTCATAATTATAACTTTCAAGTCTTTTTAAAATTGTTAATATTTAAGAAAGAGTTTGATATCAAATCATTCACAATTTAAGTTCAAACCTGCATGTTCGCTGGGATGCTATTTCATAAAGGTAAATACTCGCATTAGTAGCAGTACTTGTGGGATTTATATGTTTGCAAAACTCTTTATAATTCTCTTTCGAGATTGTTCTAACATCTCAAAGGAATAAATAAATATTGTTACACAATTGAAATCCAGTATCAAAAAATTCATTGACAATGTCCTTTGATGTTGTTCTTACTTTCGTGCATACATATATGCATGTATGTCCATTATATAGGCAGAGGGAAGGGAAAAAGGATATATAAATATATATAAATTAATATTATATATCTTATTTCTCTTGTGTTGCAAGATACATCCCTGCCATGTGGAACTATATACAATGAGAATTTGGTGGCTTCTGAAAACAACGTTGTTCTGTTCTGCTGCGTATGCTGAAAATTAAACTGATGTTGATTTTTTTCCTTAGCATATATTTGTATACTTTACCTTTCAACTATTGTTCTTGAGGACAGGTATCTTACGAACAAAATAAGCCATATATGGGCATTTCCACATAAAGTCACCATTTTGTCACGTAACGTCACCAAGCAATTAAGCTCAAAAGACTTTTTTGTGTTTTTCTATAGAACATAATTAGCTCTACACTTAGTTAAAGAGGGAAAAAATCTAACAGCATGAGTATAAAATGCAAGCTAATTACTTCGTGATGTAACGTGCCAAAATGGTCACTTTCTGTGGAAATGCACATATCATGAAAATCGTCGGATAAATGTTAATTTTTTTAGGAATTAAGGGAATACATCCAGACACTTAAAAGGTACTTTCAGTATTCAATTTATTTTTGGTTTGAAACAAATTTAGAACGAAAGTACTTTTTAAATGCCGTGGTGTATTCACTAAATTGCTAATAAAATCAACGTTTATCAATCGATTTTTATGTTATATGGCTTATTTTGTTTGTAAGATATCTGTTCTTAAGAACAACAGTTAAAAGGTAAAGTTTCAGAAGTTTTAAAATTTATTGAGCTCTTAAAAAAAAGGTTTTAATTTTTCATGAAAAATCGCCTTTTTCGATATTTATTTGTGAATAACAACGAAAGCTTTGGTAGATCAAGAAAGTTTGAATGTAGTTTTGTCTTGCATATTTTGATTTTGATATTAGTCATGCCCATTAAAAAATGTGTATATGATAGAAAAAACTGAAAACGCATTTTAGTTAAGAGCATTAAATTCTTTATATTCCACACATTTTTATTTAAAGGACTTAAAAAGGTTTTTTTTTAGACTAGTGTAAGCTCTTCAAATAGTTTTAAGTTCATAATTTATTTATATATTTATTTATTTATAAAATTTATTCAATTTATTCCACATATTCTCCCAATTAATAAAAGAAAAAACTTGCTTGCATATCAATAAAACATTTCTGTTATTTAAAAATATATTAAAATACCAAGGATTTTTCAATATTATACTTTAAATATGTTTCCCAAGCATTCGTTTAGAGAAGGCTATGGTACCTAGAAATACTATGAGTTCATAACACAAACTTTAGAGTCGTGTGGCTTACGTGGTTACTGCTCTAAGCTTCTCAGTTAGTTCTGCCAAAAACTTCAGTACCCAAATTTCCGCATGATAAAAAAATCATACCAACTGCTAATAGATGGGAACTTTCAATATATTTCAACAAGGTTTTCTTTACAATAACAGAAGAATAATAAAATAGAATAATAAAAGACAGCTTTTATATCATAAATAAGTTCAAGCTAAAGAAACCTCATCCTATTCACTCTAAATGAAATGAAATTCAATATTTCAGTAACATTAAAATTGAAAGAGAAAAAATAATATAAATACAGTCGAATAAAATAAAGTGGCATTAAAGGCACAAATATTTTAACAAAGAATTGACAAAAAACGTTGAATTTGTACACATGGAAAAACAATCAGTTGCAAAAAGTTACAGGGATCAAATATTTGCTTGTTGGATAAACATTTTATTATTTTAAAAAATTTTTAAATTTTCAACAAAAAAAATATTTCTTCAGTAGTGATTACGCCAAGTCATCAGTAGATCTTCAAAATTTTAATTTGTGTGAGTGGATGTGTCTTGAGTTCCCTTCCTTAATTGTGAAAAAAATCAAAAGTTGTGGATCGATTTTTTAACATATTTACCTACATATATACAAATATAAAAAAAATTATTTTTTATGATTATTTAAAAGCAAGAACTTATCAAAAAATATTTTCACAAGTTTCACGATATCTCTGATGACCCTGTGGCTGAGTGCTAGCGATGCTAGCCTGTAAGTCCGAAGGTCTGTTTTCTGCAGACAAGCTATTCGCTTCGCGGGTTGTATTTGTTAAAGAAAAAACTTCTGAGGAGATAAAAAATAATGATGGTGCGGATTAAAGATAATATTATTGCCGAGCTTTGGATTTTCTATTTACCTTAATAGGACAACCCCACATAGAAAGTTTTCATATTAAAATCATCGAAAACGAGGTTAAGTTAATATTTTTCGGTACTGATTTCGCTTCATAGGTGTTTCATGTTAATTCAACCTGATTTACAATAACCTTCAAAGAAAATTTTTTTCTTTTTAAATAACTATATTTCATGTTGATTTAATATTCCAGTACAGTTAAATCAAAATGATGTTGATACTGAAATAATACGAGGAATCTTATTGAGTCAAAGTTATTTCAAGTTGAAACAACGTGACTCAAAGTTATTTCAAGCTTAAACAATGTGAATTTGATATTGAAACAATATGAAGAATCATGTTGAATTAAATTTATATCAAGTTGAAACAACATGACTTTAATGTAACTACTTTATTAATTATTTCACTTACGTGTAGGCATCAACAAAAATTGTGCTGTAGTTGGCTGCCCCAGCCAAGATTTGAACTTGGACCACTTGTAGGTAACCACAACAGCTTCAATATATACAGTAAATAAATACCATCGTATTTAACATGAACTTCATTTTAATTCAACATGATTTAATAGATATTAATATACAATTTATTTGTAATTAAAGTTATAGTCATGTTGATTCAAAATGAAATGTAAGGTTTATAACAAAGTTATTTTAACATTGAAAAATATTAAATCAAAAAGATTTAATGTTAGATTAATAATTTTCCGTTTAAAATTAATATGAAAAAATTTTAATTTTAAGTCAGCAACAGGAAATTTTCGCTGGTAATGCGATGTTTGTCGGCTATATAAAAATAAATAGCAACAAATCACACAACTGAGCACAACAGTGCTTTGTAGCAATGAATAAAGCAAATAAACACCAACACACTCAAACAAGAAATTATTTCTGGTCAATTTAACATGATTTGCAATCAAAATTGCGACTTGTTGATTTTAGATTCCTTTTTAAGGTTCCGTACACCAAAAGTGTAAAGGAATTATATTTTTTTTCGCTACGCTGTCCATCTGTCTGTCACAGGCTGTTTTCTCGGGAACCGTAAGAGCTACGCGATGACATTTTCACAGAATATGTAAAACTTTGGCAGCTTCAACAAAAAATATATGTCACCTAAAAATTAAAGGGTGCTCTAAAGCGAGCAACGAAACATGTTGAAATACTAATGTAATATACAGACACTTATACGTAGACACTTTAAATTTTCAAAGTTCGTGTTAATTGGTGTAGTCTGTAGAATAGACTACTCCAATTAACATCTATATTTAAAACAATAAAACTAAAAAATTCTAAAATATAAAAAAATGTCAAAACGAAAAATGGCCAAAATAAAGAAAGCGCCTAAAGAAAAAAAGCACCAAAATTATAAAAAATTGCTAAAACGAAAAAAATTATCAAAACTAAAAAGATCGCCAAAAAACTAAAAAACGCAAAACAAAAAACCAAAAAAGTCGTCAAAACGAAAAATAGCACTAAAACTAAACAAAAAAACTGAAACTAAAAATATCATCAACAACGAAAAAATGGACAAAAATTGAAAACAATCATCAAAACGAAAAATAAAAGCGCTAAAGCTAAAAGATCTCCAAAAACCGAAAAAAAATCCCCAAAACCGAAAAAAGCATAAAAACTGGAAAAGCGCCAAAACTAAAATAAATCGCCAATTCTAAAAATATCGTCAAAAAGCGAAACCAAAAATCACAACGAAAAAACTGCCAAAATGGAAAAAGGAGCAAAAACGAAAAGGGTTATTCATATGTATATTCGTACGGAATCCTTCGTGTGCGAGCCAAAGTCGCACTTTACTTAATTTATTTTCTTTGTTCCGTTCTCCAGTTATGTAAATATTTTCGTGCAACTGCTTCCTTTTTGAAATAACGAAACCCAAACAACATAAGAAACAACTTTCCGTTGCTCCAGTCCACAACCCTTGATACTGACGTAATCAGACTCATTTATAGTACATGGGCCTGATCGTAAGTTTGTGTCTCAAATCGACAAGATCCATCCAAGTTTTGTAACCGATTGTAAAGCTCACACAAATTCGATAGGTTACAAATTCGGTTGTCACAGCTCGTCCGTTTTCTCTGTGTAGTCGTAAATATAAATAAATGAATGATTGGAGTTTAATGAATTTTTCACCATTCCTTGGGGACTATTGTCAGCATGACATAAAATGAAAGCAGATACAAAAACACGAGAGATTGCAGCCAGTCAACAGCGAGCTTAAAAAAACTGCAAATAGAAAAAAGATTCTATGCAACTTTCTATGAACAGCATTTTAAATAAAAAGCAATAGAATTGTAAAAATAATAATAAGACACTGTGGAAAACATTGAAGCCGCAAATGTTTACCTCAATGTTTAGTTGTAATAATCGGCAAGTGCTCGTTTCTTTTTTCCTCCTTTTTCCATTCATTAGTGTATTCATTTGCCGTTAAGGCATGTATTTGTGCCAGCCACCCCACCCCACCCTGTGTTACAACAGGAAAAAAATTCAAGAAAAATGAAATCTAATACTTCCTTACTATCTACTATTTTATGCTCACTGCGTACGTCTGATTCGATAGACTTTTGTCAAGTTTTTTAGCCTGCAACTCGGCTAACAAGTTGAATAAAACCTTGGCAAGGGGATACAGTCAGTTGGTTGAGTTTAATAGACAGAGAGAAGAAGCAAATTCGAGCAATTTTTATTTGTAGCAAAAAAATAAATAAATATGTATCAGGCAGGCAGATAGTCAGACAAGTCAAATAGACTTCTAGTCTGACAGAGTTAGAGGTATTAAATTGAAAACACATTTTACCCTCCAATGATTTGAAGTGTATTTGTGTATTTATTGCTTTTTACTCGCTTACGTAAAGGAGCGTAAAGGAGTTGCGTATATTTTGATAATACTCGAACAGTGGTACGACAAGTTAATATAGCGATTTTTATTATTTTTTCTGCAAATTGGCTTTAGAATGTATAAAGGAAACTAAACTTTGGATTGTCATAAAATTTCAGGTGAGCTAAGTGCCACAATGGTGTACACATGATATGTGATGATCCTGATGAAAAGGGACCTTATCTTCCAGAGGCCGAAATTGAGTTAGCTTGATTTCCTAAAACTAGATACACTTTTGAAAATAATGGAGCTTTTTTGCCGCGAAATTCCAAAAATTTACCGAGATACTAATTTTTGAATATTATAAATGTAATAATTCTTGCAAAAGAAAACCGGCGTGGTACTGCCTACTTTTCTAACCATAATGTTGTATTGTAACGATGCCTAAATGTGTATGCAAAGTTTCATAAGAATTGGTTTAGTAGAAGTCGTTGAAAAATAATATTTACTTTGTATGGGGATGGCACTGCCCACTTTTTTTATTCAAACAAAAGCTTGATGTGTGCGCAAAATTTCAGAAGTATCGGTTGAGTGGAAGTAGTTGAAATGAAACGTGTGTTTACTATGTATGGGCATGACCCTCCCCACTTTTGAAGGTAATCAATCTGTAAGTACAAACTTTTAAGTAAAGAAAAAAGTACGAAATCGTTTTATAAATGGCGAAGTTTTGAGCGAACATACTTAAGAAAAATATATGACGAATTGATGACCTTTCTCGGTTAAAAATACAAATCAGTTGCATTAAAAGAATTTTCTTCAAACATTCTGTGAATTTCGACATTAATCCAATAAACAACTTCATTAAAACTCAACCAACAACAAGTTTTGTTAAAATTATTTCAATAATAAAAGTTTCACCAAATATATGAAATAATATCATTAATCCAGTGTAATAGTTTCGCTAAGCTAATGAAAATATATAATTAATTTTAAAAATTTTATCATCATTTTAATGATACTATTTAATTATTTTAATGAAATTATTTCATTAATAAAATGAAATTGTTTCATTATTTTAATGAATTTGTACATTATGAAGTAGACTCACTAAATTGAACTGTTTTATTGAATAATTTAATTTATTGACAGTTCCGTTCTACAAATGCATACGATAGACACTAAGCACAACAGGTAAACTTGTAATGTTGGTGACTGCTTACAGTATCAAACTCAGACTTTTAATTTTCATCATTTATTTTATAGGTAACGTCATAACTACATAAACTTTTTGCCCAATTTTTTCCAATTAACTGTTTACTCAAAAAAAATTTATTTTCAATTTATATTTTAATTGAATCAACGTTTATTTTAATTACTTTTATATATTATTATGTATATAAAATACATTTTGTTTGCATGTACGAGGATTGTAAAAGTTTTCTGAGTATGGGACATTGTTTTATGAAAATTAATTGATTGTTTTAAATTTCAATTAAATTTTAATTGGTATAATATTTTTTAATTGTAAAAATCTAAAAATATTTTTAATTAATTCTGTTGAGTTAATACTACAAAATTTTCGTGATTAGTTGAAAACTAATTAATTTTTTTAATTACATCTCTTTTTTTTCTTAATTGAATCTTGTTCTTATTTTTTATGTTTACTTCAGAAAACAATGTGCTATATGAGTCCATAATAATAAGAAAGAGTACAACAACAACAACAACAATCTCACAAAACTATTTTTGTTGTTCTCTTTTGGTAGACAGGTGTTGAAATAAATAGCGGTATGTTTCGTTATGAAAGAAAATATATGTGTGATCGGTCTTTAATAAATGTAATGAAATTTTTCATCAAAACTATGAAAAACGTTTCATTGAAATTATGATATTAAAAAACTTGAATTTTTTTAATTTTTAAGCGAATATATTTCAAGTTTTTTAATGATCAGCATTGGCGTAGCTAGAAATTTTTCTCTGAGGGACTGAAGTCCACATTAAGCTCTACAGTTGGCTTATATTATCAAAATTGCTCTAATATTTTGAATTTCAAGGAGGGGGCTGGAGCGGTTCTATGTTAGCCCCCTCCTAGCTACGCCTATGAGTATCCGTTAAAACATTTTGTTAAAACTTAAAGTGCTTTCCACACACTTACAGAAAATTGTTATCATAAATCTAAAGAAATTTTCTAAAAAAATGTATGAAAGCTAATGAAGCAGTTCCAATGAAATTCTTTCAGTGTATTCGTGAAATTTCACAGATGAATGAATATACGTATCTGTATGTTTAATGTCGCAAATAGTTATATCTCTGTAGGATTAACAATTTAACTAACCCCAAATATTGTATATAACTCTAATATTAGTTTTTAATCTAACATATCCCTAATAAAATTACGTCATATAATATTACCGTTACTTATTAAAAGGGACTTGGTGTTGTTTACCTCGAAAATGGTTTTGAGTAGTACTACTGTCCTTTAAAACAGAGGACTTACTGGATTTCACCTATGGATAGAGGGAAAAATGCTTACAATGATTACAACAGCATAAAAAAGTCTTGGAAAAAATGTGACTTGGTGTAGTTTACCTCCCACCTATAGATATATTGTGAAATCGTTTCATTGGCTTTATGAAACGAAATTCTTTTAGTTTGCAATCAGCGAAATATAACGCAGACAAAAATCAGTTAGTGCAGACATCAACCTGCTAGCCAACTCGAAATTTTATTTTTAAGTCTTAGTCGGTTTTTGCATTTTCGCGATAAAGAACTTTGTTCTAAAAGTGTGTGTTCTTTCTTGTCCAAGTTCTCTCATAAAACTATTTTTTCTACAAATTTGTCTAGTACGTTAAAGGGGCATACATATACAACAAACGATTGAAGAGCACTTTTCACTTGTTGTTTAACCCAAATTGTCCGGGCGCAGCTATATGGCAACGCAAAAGACCGTTACATTATAAGCTTCACAGGAATCCAAATGCAAAAGATTTGCAAAATCACTTGCATTGCATCATAGATACACTTGTTAACATTTACAAATTGCTTGTAGCTCTGTTGTGCTTTGTGTTTCAAAGTTAGTGGGTATTTTAAAAACCTTTAAAAAAATGTTTACAAATAGTGAAAAATGGATTACATGAAAAAGTAAGTTACCCTTTCTTTTTACCTGTGTTGTGCTTACGATATCTTATTATAAATATTTTATTATAAATATACAACCGAATAGTCATATTTAGTTTTAATATAAATCAACTTATTACAAAATATATATTTATCTCACACATTTTTGACGCGTTACACTGTTCCGTTACCATATGGGTGCATCAGACGCTATATGGAAATTTTTCGTGTAATACTTTAGCTTGTAGATATTCTGTGGAAGGGATTTATGATTGATATGGAATGTTCTTTGTTTGCAAAACTCACCCTTAGTGAAGCCATTGGCGTAGATAGGCCCTTCTGGAAAGCGATAAGCCGCTTTCCGTCAAGAAGTTCAAAATATTAGAGTAATTTTGGTAATATAATTGCACTAGAATATTAATTTTGACTTTAGCCCCTCTCCCCACCCCCTCTTCCAACCAGAAAATATTCAAGCAACGCTTATAAGTGAAGCATTGTACTTTTTTGATGAACTTGAAAGTATCGTATAGGCAAGTTCTGCAAGTTCAATTGCAACATTTCCTGAAGCGAATTATATAGACTGCAGCAGTCTTCTGCCACATGAATAGTTTGAAATATATTTTTTGTGATGTCTTGATCTCTAAGTCAAATGAAGATGCTGTTTTACGCGGAAAAAACACTAATGCTAGAAACACAACTGGGACGAACGACGAATTTCGTCCAACACGACGAATTCGTCTATACAAATTCGATGTTTAAATTCTTCGTATGAAGCACAATAGCGACGAAAACGTAACAGCTATTAGAATTGATAAAGCTGTTTACTGTTTGCTTGAAAAATTAAACATTATTAAAACACAACTAACACCAATTTGTATAGTTAATTATTGTCCATATTTATTTCAAATGCTGTAAAATAAAAATAAAACAATAATTAAAGTAAAAAGTAACTTTTTTTACTAAAACATTTGAAAACTAAAACCAAACATGGTGACTTCGTACTGATTTGTTCGTCGTTCGTCGGCATAAGAAATAGAAGCAAGTCTATTCAGAGTTCACCGCGTATGGCGAATTTCGTCCGACGCCGTTATTGTGTGTATTTTTATATACACAAATATGTTTTATTTATGGCGACGAATATTCGCGGCCAAAAATTCGTTGTTCGTCCCAGCTGTGTTCCTAGCATAATAACGAAAGAAGATATAAGTGTACAATAAGAAAACTTACGCGTAACGGGATATAATCGGTTATCAAGATATCGATCTGCTAATGGCGATTTATTTAAATTAAAAAATATATGTACTTACGTATTTATAGTAGTTTTTGTAATCATTTTGCAATAAAAGCACATGTTTATTGAGAACTTCGAACTAGAGGGCTGCACGAATATATTCGAAAGTACTCGTATGTATGTTTGTGTGCGTATTCATGTATGTTTTTTTTTGTATATATGTGTATATATGTGTATGTATATATGTATATTTCGTCGTGGCTATGTATGTACACGCATATAAATGCATGTATACATAAGTATATACATAAGAACATACATCTATGCACACACGAAATTCATTCGAGTACATTCTACGAATACATTTGTGTACACTTTGCAGCCCTCTACTTCGAACAATTTTCTTTGAACAAAAAAAACCTATGTAGTGCCGGACGTGACCATATGGTAACGGCCCATTATGCCCGACCCAGAGGCCGTATAAAAATTTTAGATACTAAGTTAACGTTCTTAGATCCTATACACTGAAAATAATCCATGCAACATTTTACGAAAAAAAACTTTCGTAGTGACTTTTTTCGTAGAAAACATACGAAAAAACATTTAGGCAATATTTTTTTGAATTTACGAAAGTAACGAATGCCTTTCGTAAACATTTTTCCTTGTTAAAAAATATATTTGAAATAAAAAAATAAATTAAAATAATTTTTTTATAAACTGACGTATTTTTCAGATGTATGTAAGTAAAACTAATTTTTAGCTCTTATAAAATAAGTAGAAAATGGCTCAGTGGGTAGAGTACCTGCCTTGCAATATGAAGATTGCGAGTTCGTGCCGCGCTTGAGCCATACTTTTTTTACTTTTATTTTTTAATTATTTTCGTACATTTCGTATATTTTACGAAAGAATTTCGTGATGCGAAATTACGAAATATTTCGTAATATGTACGACCGTTTTCGTCCATATCTGGCATGGAATTTTTTCAGTGTAGGTATAGATTTAATAAATTTTATTTAAATTTAAAACAAAACCTATTCCCGGACAATTCGGGTTAACTGTTTGAAATGTTTTTATATGAAAGAATATATCGTATTTGTTTAACAATACTGTATTAACGCAAAACTTAAAAATTTGCAGTATAGACAAAATATATTTACATTATTATTTAAAGCAAATGCGGTAAAATAAATATGCCATTCTTAAGAAAATTCGGAAATTACGATAGTATACTAGTTCTCTTTCTTTTTTGTTAATCGGATGCAGAGAAGATGAGATTTTGAATTACTACCATCGGTTTTGAAAAAAATCTTTCACCAAAAACAGTATTAAATCAAAATTTTAACAAGAAAGTAACAACTCAAAATAAAAATGAACAAATTGAAACATTTGAAGCATGAAAACAGTCACAACTCAAAATACTTACTGGCTGTTATTGTAATTTGAGACAATTTATTTTACGAAGAAAAGCACAACTCGATTTTTTGTGGTGAAGCAGTGGTCAAAACAATATCAAATTTTTACAGTTGGTATATAATATCGTTATTTGGTAAAAAGTGATAAAATTAAAATTTTTATACAACGATATGTTTTTCTTGTCAAAAGCGGCCAACCGTATGCAAATAGTTGTATAACTTTTACACGATTTTTGGGGAAGAGTAGAAATCTAAAAAATTATATTCTTTGAATTTTTTGCTATCACTACCACTGTGCATGCCCCTGAGCAGCCGAGCAATACTAACTACAATATTCATATAATAAATAAATAAGTACTTATTTGTTTGTGTGTGCTCGTTCTCATTTATGCATGTAAGTACTTCACTGTTCATCAACCAACAGGTTTCCAATTACATGTTCACAATCGAATCGTACGAGTATTTTATTAGCGAACGTTAGTAGAGTTGAGGAGTGGTTTTTTCTATATTTTCGTCATCATTTGCTGACGACGAAGAGTTGAGGATTGAAAAAGAAACACTAATAGATTTTGTATTACCTTTTAACTCTCATGCTTCGACAAATTCCGGGTCTCAGTGGAATTGATTTTGAATTTCATTTCATTCATTCTTTGCTGTTCTTCTTTCCTTTATTTTTATTTAATATCGAATGTTTTTTTTTTTGTTTTTTTGTTTAAACAAGTACTCGACACATGCTGTAAATTATAAAAGACTACACGCTGTTTAAACGCCTTTATTGTGGCCAGGACATTCATTCTAAGTAGCGCCAGCAAAGAAGGTTAAATGAATTTTCAACAGATTTTATGTGCAACAAACAAGTGAAAAGTATGCTGGTGGAAGGGGGAGTGGGAGTGGAAGAGAGAGTGGGGTGAATATTGAAAATCTCTATAAAAATTAAATTTTGCAACAATAACATTTTGACATGTTACTAATAAACGACAGATGGGCTTTCCCTTAATTGACCTGTTTCCTTAAATCTTTAGAGAATATGTACTTGTTTCTTGTTTTTTTTTTTCATCCGTACTTTGTGGCCTCAAAAATAATATTTTCTTGTTAGCAATCATTGATTGTTCTACACATTTATAAATGAAATTCAATTTAACGTTATTATTTTTATGCTTAACAACGGATAATTGTTGAAAATCTATTATAAAATCATCATGACAATCATTGAGACTTTTCTAGTAGTAAATCTTTTACTCCAAATTTTGTGTTTAAATTAAATACGATTTAATTTCTTTTTTTTTCCTCCCAACCCTCCCAACCAACCCATCTATCAGCTCCTGCTGATTTTATTTAGCATGTCCTTTCTTTTTGTTCCCCCCTTTAACCATCACTTTTGTTCAAGGGATTATGATATGCCACATTAAACTACATAAATAAACCAAACAAAGTTAAATCGATACATACTTGAGTGTAACCACAGCTGGCTGGAATTATCTTTTCAGTTCTAAGTTTTTTTGTCATGTATTTTTATTTTATAATTGTAAGTTAAATAAATTTTTTTAATTTTGTTAGAAATCGAATTACTGATTGATTGTTACTTCAATATGTAATACATATGTACTAAATTTACATGGAAAATTACATGAAATTCGGTTTCAAAAATTTTAAGGCATAATGAACCGAAATCGGATAAAAAATAAAAATGCTATAATGATAATACGAAAATAATAGTATTTAAATTTGCTATAAAATCATTTTTTATTAGTGCATTTTTTTAATTGCTTTTACGCCATATCGTGGGCGCATAGTGCCAAATTAGTGCATTTGGTAGTAAATTTAAATGTTATTGTTGAAAATTCCATAAAATTTTAATTTTGATCCACTATAACTCAGTCATTTTTCCCCCATCAAAGCCAATTAGCCACTATTCGTCGCGTAATTTAGTAGCCTTTCACTAATTTTAATCGAACAAGCATACATGTGTCATAAAATTAATCCTTGTGCAAATAGAGCAATACGATTTTCTATAAAATTAAAGTCCAATATGCAATTACTAAAACCACAATTAAAAAAAAACCCCCAAGTATGCGCAATTTTTTTTTAGTATATCTTTCATTAACGATTAAAAGTTACGCGAGTTTACTTTTTCGAGACTCTACTGTATTTGATATAAAAGTATGCCATATGATTTAAAGCAAAACGGACATTGCTCTATTTAAACCGACTCGATTTGAAAAGATGATTCGAATATTTTTTATGAGCTAGGTGCAGCACCAATTTAATAGTTAGTGATGGCTTCTTTGCGTTAAGTTCAGTGTAAAATGTAGGTTGGTGACTGTGATAAGCAAAGTTGCTCAACTTGGCTCAAATTCACCGTCACGGCTGCCAGACTTGATGATTTATCGTAATTTTGACGATTTTATGTTCCAAATATAGCAAAGTGACGATTTGACGATTTTTTCATAAAAAGTGACGATTTTATGCAGTGCTAAAAATATAGCAATTTGCTTTTAATAAATATTATGTCAACGAGACAGTTGGATTTTCCTAGTGTTATATGTGTATGAATAGGTCATACTTAGACGAGGGCGTGTCAATAAGTCCGTGAGTTTTTGAATGTTCCACCTTTCAATAGGTATCTGTCAATTGATAGGAGCAATATTGCCCTTTCAGTTAATAGGCGGAAAATTCAAAAAGTCACGGACTTATTGACACGCCCTCGAATGTGCATCACGTTTTGTGTTTGGAATCCATTGATAGTAGGCTACCCAAAATATGTAAAAAAACGTGGCTGTACATAAGCCAGAGCCAGCTATCTACAAGTATTTCGATGCGCTGAATCCGAACCTGAGGCCCGTTTGACTCGTTGCTCCTCAAATTTCAAGCAAATAGCGCAAAGCCGAAGATTTTTGAGATTTTTAAAAGCTTTTCGAAATTTGCGGGGTAACTAGCTGCGAACAGATATTGTCATGTTTTCGTTTGATTGTTTTTTGACAAAACTGTCAATAAATTAATTAAATTTTCTGGTGCCAGATTTTTTGACGATTTTTAATACGGCCATGTTCTATAGTTCATGTGGAATTAAAATGTGCGGAATTGTTAAAACATTGTTGCTGTAAATTAATATTTATAACAACAATGCTTTGATAATTCCGCACATTTTAATTCCACAGAACATATCCGATTTTTCTCTTTTATCGTCAAATTGACCATTTCCCGGCAAATTTATCTGGCAACACTGTTCACAGCCATTAATTAACTAATGCCCAGGGCTCGGACTTTCATGAAACTAAAAAGTTTTTTACCGCTTAACACATGCAGATAAAAATTAAAAATATGCGCAAAAATATGCATTTACCTATCAACAAAGTACCAAAACTAAAATAACATGAAAATATTTATTTTTATTTTTTATTATTAATGACAATAGCTTAGCCAATGATATTTTATTCACACTTCTTTGTTTACCATTAGTTAAACCGTCAAATGACATTGGTTAACAATTACTCTACGTCTCAACCTAACTTAAAATGCTGTTGTATGTTGAAGTTATGACTGCGTTGTTAAAAAAAAGCACTTAATAGCATGTTACCACCAACTTTAAATTACGTAGATTTAGGTAAATTACTTCGAAGTGTTTCCACTGAACTTGTGAGTGATTTGGTGTTCGAATTTTCGTAGTCAAATGATGCACTTACTTTATAAGGTGTGCGCAGCAGCTGTAATTGATTTTTTTTTTTTCATATATAGTTTGACATTTAAAATTAATTAAATTTTCTTTAATGTCATTTTTTCGAAATTGTCAATCACAATTGATGGATGATCCAGGGATGGAGTTTGTAATTTTAAAATCAACGCAGGGTTGCATAGATAAATCCAGTTCGAAAAGGACTATTTTCGAAATAATTTAAAATAAATCACCTACTTTGAGGCGATTTGGTGTTATGCAAAATGTATGGTAAATCATCTGTAAATCAACATGATTTGCTCAAATCACAATGATTTGTCGAAATCATGCCGGTGGAAATATACTATAAATTGCAGCCTTATAGTATGTTTCCACCAACTTTAAATTACGTAGATTTAAGTAAATTACTTCGAACTGTTTCCACCGAGCTTGTGAGTAATTTGGTGTTCGAACTTTCGTAGTCAAGTGATGCACTTACTTTATAAGGTGTGCGCAGCAGCTATAATTGATTTTTTTCCATATATAGTTTGACATTTAAAATCAATTAAATATTCTTTAATGTCAGTTTTTTCGAGAAATTGTCAATCACAATTGATGGATGACCCAGGGATGGAGTTTGTAATTTTAAAAGTAACACAGGGTTGCATAGATAAATCCACTTAGAAAAAGAGTATTTTCGACATAATATAAAATAAATCGCCTACTTTGAAGTGATTTGGTCGTATGCAAAATGTATGGTAAATTATGTATAAATCAACATGATTTCCTCAAATCAAACATACCATTAGATGGCATGGCGTCTTGACGAGACATAATTTTGTTCTAACATTTGTCAAACTTCATATATAAAAATATCCGAAAAATGTTAATGCTATTTTTTCATATCGACTTTGACTTTTGTCAAGACAAATACATGACTCGTGAAGACACGATGTTAATATGTGAAATATTTTTTATATTTTCTTGTTTCCATAGGGTTACCATTCGCTACCCATATTAGTAATTTTAGCTAAACAATACACAGTGAATATGAAGTTTTAGTTAAAAAAATAGTTATCATTTTAGCTTACTAATAATTAACTATTGACTGTAAATTTTGACCTTATTTTTATAGTACTACTTTTCTGATTTTTGGTGTATATACTATTCCCATCAACAAATCCGGAGTCACATAACGTGCTATAGAACTTCTCAAAATGTATCATTTTTATACGTAGGTTGAATAAAACTGCAATACTAAATGCTGAAACTGAACTGGGTCTAGACGAGTTTTTCCATACAAATTGACAGCCATAAAAAGCAGTCAAGGCCATGTCAGATAAAACTTTTGCTTCGCGTTGCGTTACAGATTCGCTTTGACATCTAAGATGAAATGTACATACTTATACGAAACATGCTACATAAAGCACTTTTAACGCAGCGTGATGCGAAAAGTTAGGCAACTCTCATCTTTTTGCTTGCTTTGACAATCAGCTGGAATAATTTTCTTTTATTATATTGCCAAACGAAACATATTGCGCGTTTGAATCTGTTTTAATAAGAGGTAAATATGTATGTGGCATTTATTTATTTATAATAAATCGTAAAATAACATAATTGACTTTTATTTTTATAAAAAATATATATAAATAGCAAAATTATCAACTACTTTTTTGGTAAACGATCAATGCGCGAGTGTTGTCAAAGTTTTCATTGTGTCATACACCTTTTGCTTTACACTTTTCTATCAAAGTTAGAAACGTCACGCAAAGCGACAAAGTTGTATCTGACACGGCCTTCATGAGATAGAATCTATTTTATTTTGAGAACGTTTTTTCTCATGCTCTCAGTTTTAGCCACTAATTCTCGCAACAATGTTAACGAAATATAAGAACAAAAGAAAATAAACAATAATATGAGAGAATTTTGAAGCTACGGCCGTCGATTTAGTTTTGGGACCAGGGATGCCAACTTAGCCCTTTTCGTGCTAGATTTAGCCCGTTTTTAGTTACTCAAAACGCGAAAAAAATGTCTAGCCCCAAACAAAATAACGCGCAAATTTAGCACTTTTTACAATTATCTTTTAGCCCTTTTAGCCCCTTATTACTTTTTGGTCAATATGGGTACATTTTTCGTTTTTGCGAACTTTTTCTTCTTTTATTCTAGCATATCGACTTGTGAATTAAGATGCTAACATCGTTTTTACTCATTTTCTTTTGTTAGTTCGCTGTACCAGTAATAATAAGAAGAAGAGTCTAGAACACTGTTCTATAATTTTAAAAATTGGATGTGATTTTCAGTTGGTTCAAAAATTTTAACGTGCTTTAAAGTTAGCTCTTTTTTGTGCTTTTTCAAAATATTTTGCTGGATATTGCTTTATATTTGTCTTTTTTCAATTTAGCCCATTTTAGCCCCTTTTTGAAAAATTATTGTGCGTTTTGGGTTCCAAAAGTTGGCATCACTGTTTGGGCCTGTTTATTTGACAGCGTTTTTGCCTGAAGTTGCAGTCTTAGTTTTGTTTCAACATTAACTAATTGAGTCACAGATGTGTGTGTTTATTTTGTTTACAAATAAACAATACTACGTATTATTTATTCATCCTAAAAGCAGGCTGTAATATTTTCGATCATACAAATTGTAATTTTACAAAGCATAGCAGACAGCTTGCGTATACACCACGAAACGTAGCTACTGAAACTTTCATATATACCATGTTGTGTCAACTGCCACTTCGGTTTCTAGCGATATGGCAGGTCTTTGATTATCTTTAATTTCAAAATGGCCATCTACAATTATCGATAAATAAACGGTTTATAAAAAATAGTATATTTATGTTGTGGATAATATTTTGTAATATTTTATGATATAATTAATCAAAAAATATTAAATTTTACATTAATAGCAAGTGCATAAAAAGATTCATCGGGACAACATGAAGGTTTTATAAAGTTTGCGAAATAAATAATTGAAAATTGTGTAAAAAAATTGTTGTTCAACTAAGTAAATTTGTAAAGAAGCGTGCTGCTAGCAGCTGTCATTCGTCATAGTGGCTGCATAGCTTAACTATAGTTAAGTAAATATTTTTACAGAAACAATAAAAAGTCTCCTATATGTGTGAGTGGCAGAGCGTAAAGCCAATCGTGTGTGTGCGGATAAACATTTCCAGAATTTATAATAAAATAAAGATACAATTTTAGTTTTTGTTTAGAATACATTAAAGCGAGCTAAATGACAAACCTTAAAGGAGATGTTTAAGAATTCTTAAGTGTGTAAGTGGTTGCGTACATATATATTGTATGTACATATCGCTTGATTTGGAACTGTTGAGAAGAAAAAACATTTTTTATGCATAAGTAAATTTTAATGTATGCTTAGAAGATACCTCTGTTGCTAGAGGGGTTGTTACGCTTGCGTTTAATGGCCGAGAATGGAAACTTAAACAACAACAATTTTCATAACTTTAATAGCACACAAGCAACAAGAGAATTTATAAATAGATCAACACCATTTACAACTGATATAAGTTGTACAAATACGACATTATCAGGGACAAGTACAACTACAGGCTTGAGCGAAAGGGATGCCACACATATTCGTTTACGTGACGGTGTAATTGAGGGATTCGAATACCTGACGTGTTCAAGTTGTGGAGAAACATTCGCTTCTACTTCCCTCATAGAAGTATACGATCACTATCGTGAGCGACCACACCTAAGACACTACGCGAATTGTTTTTATTGTCGGGGTAAGGTACACCAATATTACCACAATCGGCAGAAGCAAGTTAAATATTATCACAACTGTTTGCGTTGGAAAAGGGGAGACGATCTTTAATGATGAGCTTTGAGACATATTCTGTGTCTATATGCGACCAAAGAGATAGCGCCGAATCAGGGGAATCTGAGTATTCGGATATTGATGGTAGATGTGATGATGATGCCAGTAGCATTAGCTCCCGTAATAATAATTGCGCAACGGGAGGATTTGGTAAACGTTGGTCTAAATCGGAGGACAATCTCCTGAAGAGCTTAGTGGAGCAATATGGTGATAGATGGGATCTTATAGCACCGTACTTCAAAGACCGTACAGAACCTCAGGTCCAGCAACGATGGGCTAAAGTTCTCAACCCCGAGCTCATTAAGGGACCTTGGACTAAGGAAGAAGATGAAAAAGTAATGGAATTAGTAAGACGTTTTGGTCCCAAGAAATGGACACTGATAGCACGCTACCTTAACGGACGTATTGGTAAGCAGTGTAGAGAACGATGGCACAATCATTTAAACCCAAATATCAAGAAAACTGCCTGGACCGAGGAAGAAGATCGCATTATATATCAAGCTCACATGCAATGGGGTAATCAGTGGGCTAAAATAGCCAAACTTTTACCGGGTCGTACCGACAATGCAATTAAAAATCATTGGAACTCTACTATGCGTCGAAAATATTACGATAATGAACGTAAATCTGCACGTCCCTTCTCTGACTTGAAATCTTCACGTTCTCATCTTAAGACTCTTATTAAATCGGGCGCGGCAATGACTCCAGGTCTAGTACTGTCTGCACAAATCTTACAACAACGCAACGAAAATAAAAGCATTCCGCCCGAAACAAAGGTCAAACCGGCTAAAGTATCTTCCAGACCTGCACCAAATATTCTTAAAAGAGCAAAGCTACAAAATCAACAAGAAACAAATGATTTTAATTTGAACAGCCATCATTTGATTACAGGCATTAAACATGACGTAAAATTACCCGAATCACCTGTTATAACGCCAATTAAAACTCTACCCTTTTCACCAAGTCAATTTTTGAATTCACCTTGTTTAACCACTTTCGAAGATATGAATTTACATGCCAGTACACCTGTAAATAAAAACCATAATCGTTTGGGAGCTGATACGAAAAAGGAATTGGAGTCTTCTTCTATAGAAACTCCACATAAAAGTGAGTTTTTTAGAATTTTTATAAAGTTTAATTTTAGTTAGAAACGAAATATTTTAAATCTGTTGAGATTTTTTTTTTCCAAATTTGTCTAATAAAGTTGTCTATCTTTATATGGCTGTTTGTACTTGATTGCATTTTCTACATTTTAAACACATTTTCATTGCGAATTTCTTATCGATGCCGTGTTTGTTTGAGGGTAAAAAGTTAAAAAGCAAAATAAATAAATTAAATGTGTTTGAAAATACTAACTAGTTGTGGTGTTTTGTAGATGTAATTGGTCTAATAACATCGTATAAGAAAGAAACATTAATAGTACTAATAAAGGCTGAATCATAATTGCAATCTAGGTACAAATATATTACATACATGTAGTAAACTAAAAAATTAATGAAACATTGAATAATAACTATACCATGGGTATTAGGCGCTTGAATAAAAACCTGTTTAAGTACATACTTTTTTTCAATGTTTTTTTTTATAAACGCAGAAATATAAGGGAACAATTAATTCAAATAGTAGAAAGCCATATAAAGTAAAAAATCTGCTTTTGCTGATATTTTTCGGTCAAAAATAATCGTTAAAATTTTATTTTTTATATATGTATATATATAAAATAATGGGATGTTAGTCACTGATTTCCGAAAATAGAGTTTTCATTTGCATAAAACCGTATGACCCTAAGTATCGATTGGGATAAAAGTTTGTTGCTTTGATGGCAGAAACAATTTTAAGTTGAGGTTATAAGTCTGTTATTTTCAACCGTATCTTACGAGATACGGCTTTATATATTAAGCAAATGACATACTTATCAGGAACCGTAACAATTATGACTTTTATCATAAAAATCAAAAATATGGTTGAAGTCCACTGAGGATTTGGTAAAGCACCAATGAAATGCTTATAGACAATGCTTAACGATCAGCAAATAAATTTCATTTAAAATAAAATTATGACATTTGCGTATGTTCTATATTTCATGTGGAACTAAAATGTGCGGAATTATCAAAGCATTGTTGCTTCAAATTAATATTTATAACAACAATGCTTTGATAATTCCGCACATTTTAATTCCACATAAAATACAGGACATACCCGAATATGTCAAATAATAAATTTCTTAAAATATTTATTTGATTTTTTTTGCAAAAATAATGTTAATTTTTTTATTTTTTTTTTTAGAAATAAAAGTTCGTTATTGTATAAAAACACGTTTTTAATATGTATATCTAAAAACGAAAAATAAATCAATAATGAACTTTTATTTCTAGAAAAAGAAAAGAAAACTAATTTATCGTTTCCAAAAAAAAAAAATGATTCTATGATATATTTGAAATCATATAGTACATAATATAGTATATGTGCATATATTACATAATAAAATAATATCAAATATGATCGGTTGTGTTCTTAATTCCATGCGGAATTAAAATGTGGGCAATTAAATTATTATTAATAACAACAATGCTTTGGTAATTCCGCACATTTTAATTCCGCATGAATGCAGAACATACTCATATATGTATTTTAAGCTGTATAAAATGGAAAACTACAAAAAAAGTGAAAAATAGCTATTATTGGATTTAATTTTTATAAATCGAGACGATTTAAATCGACTCGATTTACAAAACAGGAAGGAATAAAAGCTATTTCTGCCAAAAAGAATAAAAATCAAAAAACAATTATTTCTGCAAAAAATCAAGAATTTAAAGCGCATATGATTTTATGAAAATATTATTGAAAACGATCAAAATGGATTTTATTGAAATTTTTAAATACATAATTGTAATGTACGATCAAACACATAACAATTTATCCTTTTTAGGCTTGATTGGTCCTCGTACACCAACGCCCTTTAAAAATGCATTGGCCGCCTTGGGCAAGAAACGACGTGGCGAACGTTACATTCCACCAAGCCCCTCCAGTTTAGTCGAGGATCTGGCTGAAATAATTCACGACGAGCAATTAAATGATACTAATCAGTCAAATAAAGTGGCTGGCAAAAAGGAAAACATACCTGTTTACAAAAACACTTCGGAAACAACAGCCGGCGGCAGTGGTCAAAGTACACAATTGCCACCACCTACAAAGAAAGCACGCAAATCCCTCATTACCTCTTGGGGAGAAAACGTGATGCCAACCAATAACACTTCGGATGCAAAAATTGACAAAAAGCCTCAACCATTTGAAACGGAAACTCCCAGTAAATTTTTAATTTCGAGTGAATCCAGCATTATGCGAGATACACTGTGCAGTGAAAACGATTTACTACTCGACGATAATGAGAACAGGGATAATGAGGATAAAAAAGAAAATAAACCACAGCAGGACACTGTGGGGGCACGCCAGCGAAACTCTCAACATTATTTAGATCCCAAATGGGAGAAAATGGCCTGTGGTCAAACCAAAGATCAACAATATATGGTGCAGCAAGCACATGCTTGTCTTAAGAATCTCTCTTTAATGCCCAGATCATTAAATTTTGAAAAGCAAAAATAGTCAGTTGAGTAAATAATAAAGTTAGCGAAAAAAGTACCTTAAACAAAACAAGGACACTGTTTTCAATAAAGATGAATAAAATAAAACATTTTTAAGCAATTTTTTATTTCAATACCTATAAACTCCTTCAAAAACGGTGTAATTTGTAATTCTATCATACATTGTTTTCATCGATTTGCATTGAAAAACTTTAGTTTTTATATATTTTTATATATTATCGTAAATGTTTAGGTAGCATGATTTATGAGTAACACATAGAATTATTTATCATTTCGCTTGATAGTTTTTTCTTTTGAATTTTAGTGTTAAGCTCAAAAAAATTTCTTTATTTTATAAAATATAATATAATTCAAAATAAGCATTCATGAATAAAGCGCTAGAATTATATTTCTATTTAATATTAGCATACATAAATATGTTTAAGTATAAAAAAATAATTCTTTAAAATATCTTTTCTGCATTAAGCAAATAGAATTAAAGTAAAACTAAAGATATTTTATACCTATAAATAAATAATTCTTAGGCAAAACAAACAAACAACCAACCCATATTAATGAACCGCATTACTATTATGTGTTTTTTATTTTGCATTCAATTTTATATTTTATACTACATACATGATTAAAATATTTGAAATACTGCTTAAAAATTTAAACATGTATAAATTTTATTTTTCCTTTTTTGCATAAGAATATCAATAATAATTGTATTATAAAATAATAAGTATATATAAACAAAAACAAAAATTTTAATACATAAATACAAAATCTTTTGGTGTTTTTATTATATTTTTATTTGTGGAATAGTTTGTATTTTTACATAAAAAGTTGATTAATATTTCTTAATCAGCATATATTTAATTGTTTAGAGTATTCTGGAAGTAGTAGCAATTTAATCAAACTTCTTATGTTGTTGGATACTAATTCTTTTTTCGTTTCTGCATTTGTTTACCACCAAAGTCCAAAAGCAACACCATAAAGGAAGTAATACTGACGTGAATATTGTGTACAACCAGTTGTTATAAATCTTGAAATGAAAAATAATGATATATATTATCAGTGGTACAGTTTTTATTTTTTTTAATTATAAACTTATATGTAGTTGAACAATGTATGTATGCAACATAAGTAAACTAAGGAAAGCTTTTCATAAGTCGGAAACACTTAAGCAGAAATTCGATTGACAGCTACTGCCTTAACAACAGCAATACCCAAAACTTAGAAAGGAAACTAATGGTTAAATATGTTTTATTCTACAATTTTATTCAAATTGATCGCACCATTTTAAATATATAGCTTTATAATTTTCCAAAAATTAATAAAATCATGACTATTGGGTTATAAGGAAATGTTTTAAAGAAAATATTAGATGTGTTCCTTTCCGAGCAGGAAAATACCCGAAATATAATTTCATTGCAAAATTTGGGTAAGTTTGGGTAGCTCCGAGACAAAGATATTTTTAACTTCCCGCAATATAAAAATTAGAAGTTATTGACTTCACTCCGGCTTTTGAAAATCGAATTTTCATTAGACTACGTTTTGAGGTCCTAGTAAGCTATTCTGACTATTTTTACGATGATATCCGTACGGATGTATGTGTATAAGCACGTAACACTCTCATGACTTGAACGGATTTCGAAAATATGTTTTTTGAAATAAATTTAAGCCACCTTGCCGATCAACCATAAAATCTAATCAGCGCTTAACCTTAAAAAACTACCTCGATTGTTGGAAATTTCATCAAAATCGATTAATTCGTTGGAGATATCGTCGAAATTTTTCGAAAAGGTTTTTTATAATTACTTAAAATTTTTATCCATTCCATCTTTCAAACTCAATAAATTTATATCAATTAAAAACTGCGTCGAATAAATAAAATAAATTGGTTGTGGTTCGTGATATAGTGGTCGAAAATTTTGAAAAAAGTTTTTTTAACTACAAAAATCTACGAGAAGCTCCAGTGATGGCCTGCAAGGTCAACCGTATCTCACATTTATCATTTTTCTAGCCTCCCACTATCAAAACGATTTTAAAAAATTTGATAGTTGCCAGAGATGTGAAAGATTGCAATCAATTTAACTGCAATCACATGATTTCATATTAATGATTGCTAGTTTTTGATTGCAATCAAAATCGTAAATTGAAATCATTTCAATAAAAATGATTGCAATAAATTTTTTGAAATCAATTTCTATGTTAATTAAATCAGAATCAAAATCATCGTTCTCTTCAAATGATACTCATTCTTCTAGAAATAAAGCTTACTCTCATAATAAAAAACTGCATGAAATGGCTAAAAAAACCTACGTTTTGGTACGTTTTTTATTATATTTTGTTGGACTTACACTATCAGCCATGTCACAGATTCCGTTCAGATTGGTTTTGATTCCATAGTTGTCATTCCGAAAAAGTACATTTTTGGTGCTTTAGATTCCGTTTATTTCGTATTTCGTTTTTAAAATGATAAAAGTTTTTATACCTTGAGGCGTTTGTTTACTCTTGTTTTTAGATGCAAAGCTCACATTAAGCTTTTTATTAACATGGAAAGCTCATGACCAAATATTTATCTGACGCTCCTAAGACTATGCACGTTTTTTAGTATTTACTGCAAATGAAGTCAGTAGAAAAGTGTTTTTCAATTCCACTTTGAAATTTAAAAGTGGTTTGATTACGAAGAAAATTTTTGTTTTACGTTTTCTGAAGAAACAACTTACGGAATTGAAACCACTGCCTATCGGAATGGTATTCTGTGACATGGCAGTATAGTGATTTCAGGGAAATTGATTGAAATCACATGATTTCAACAAAATTTGATTGCAATCAATGATTTTAAAAAAATGATTGCAATCACAAAAGATTTCAATTTGAAATCTGAAATCAATTTGGTTGAAATTATTTTTACAGCTCTGATAGTTGCTGATTTCACAACGATATTCGAAAATCGAGTTTTCATCAGATCTAGACCTTTTGAGGTCTTAGCAAGCTTTCTCACCGTTTTTAGGATGATGTGCTTGTTGACTGTATATACTATGTGTGTGTGTGTAAACTTTCATTACATTAGAACGGCTTAACGGATCCGGTAGATTTTAAGAATTTAAATAAATGTTATTCTGGGGTAAAATATTAAGCTAATGTCCAAAGTCAAATATGTTCGAGAGATATCGTTGCCAAAAAATTAGTTTTATTGAAAATTTCCGAAATTCTATGATTGATATTCTTATTTCGATTACAGTTTTAATTAAAAAATTTGATAAAAATCTAATAACTATTCTTCTCAACTGCAAAAATCTAGATTTTCGAAGGATGTCAAATTATATTACATATGTAATAAAAAACAGCTTACTTACCAATTTATCAGTTAATGAGAATGTGACAGCGTCCATACTAGCGTAAGCAGCACGCAAAACTAGTTCCTTAGGCTTTAAATCTGGAAACTCGAACAATGTTAATACACACACCAAACCATAAATAAATACTAAAGGATTTAACAATATGCAATAAACAGTAAGAATGGACTTTCGAAAACCATTTTGCATGTTAGGTTTCACAGCAATCGCCAATGGTACACATGCTAAAGCAATTACAAAGGCCAACGCGAAATTTAGTAGCCCTATTACTACCAATGCAGTGGCTAGGCCAACCAAAGAAGCCAAATGCAACCAATGCATGGCATTAACCGGTAAGCGATATAAAAATGGTAAAAATATTGCAACAAATACACAAAAACCCATAGATACAGTTACACTTTGGGAAGTAGTTAAACCATAGTAAGATAGAGAATTCACTACTAATTCTAAACCATATAATTGTTGACACATATACCCTATTGCAGAGGCATAGATGATGAACAAAATTGTTGGCACCAAGTACATATCGTATTCTTTATCAGTTATGGTAGAATCTTTAATAGTTTTCTCCTCCGAATTCTCTTGTTCGGCTATTTTCATTTGACCACCAGCTATAAGCCATATTAGAAATGATTTGATAAACAAAGGAATTACTAATAATGCCAGACACGGCATATAGTCACCAATCGATACGAAACGATCATTTTGAGCTAGTATATAAAAGAAATAACTTTGATGAAAACGTTCTAATAAATTATTAAGACTCCGTGATATTCCCTCTATGGTTTTCAATAAAGGCAAGGCACCATTATAACGATTACTACTGGCAGTAGTTCTTTTCACAGCCTCAAGAGTTAATGATTCAATGCGATGTCTATGGAATAAGCCATGATTACCATTTGGTACCCCAGTGGTTTGACTCAGTAACATAGCGATTAAATTTTTTATATTATTCTCCATTGAAGTGTACTGTGATGAACGGCGCTTTTTCAAAGGAGTTTGTTTATAGCCAGAAATTATTCCTTCGCGTGCTGTAATTCGTTGTACTAAATTAAACATATCTAAATTGGGAAGTTGACCATTTAAGCCTTCAATTTTAACATCAACATAGTCTGCAATCAATCAAAAAAAAATATATATATACATATATATACATATAAGCATAAGTAGCATGAATAAAATTATCAAAAATAAATCATACAATACTGAGTTATCAAAAAAAAAGCTTTACTCTGTCTTAAAAATTAGCTTAGACCTATAAAAATAAAAATCCGGTTTTATTACCAATATCCAAGTCTTGCACTTCAATGTTCAAAGCAGCCTGGAGAGAACCAGCTCGAGCTGGTAAATTTCCATAATCTAGAAAGTTACTCTTCTTTGCATGGTCATCCATTTCTGTATTAAAGTAGGCTTCTAGGAAAGCATGCATGCCCAGTTGTTCTTGTTCAGTAACCAAAAATATGATGTCCTTGGCCCAATAATTTTTTTCTGAAAAACAAACATGTAAACTAAAGTTAGAATTCTTGGATGTTTTCCTAAACGCATGTTGCTTTGTAGTAATACATTGCAACTTGTTCCTAAACATAACACTTAAAAGAATGTATGTTCCTAAACGTATCAATTTCGTTGTCGGTACGCATAGAAGAGCAAAATGTGTATACATAAAAATTTATACTACTGCTGTATTGACACATTGTAAACGTACGTTTAGGAAAACAGTCCTTATCATAGATCAAAATTACTTCGCGCGAAATCCGCAAACGCTAATAAAACGGGTACACTAGCCATAATATCAGTATGGTAAGATGAGGGAGGCCGATATGGTGCCGAGAATACCAATCCTTCCGTTGAACTTGTACGTGGTGCTCTTAATATACCATAGACATTTTTGCCATGAAATTCTTTTCCCCCGCCAAATGGATAGCGCAATGTATAATTATGAACATAAGTTTCCAAACCGATTTGTTTCATTTTAGCTAATATCCAAGCATGCGGTGTAGATGTTTTATGGTTCTCACGTTCAGCTTTCAACTCATCCGTCAATTGCTGCGCCCAGCGACTATAATCTTGTTTAATTTCAGGATAAACCAAGCCTGAAATGCAAATATTAATGAAGTTTTTATTAGCAGTTAGTAAAAACAATTACATACCTGGCGATAAGGCATTTTCCGATAGATAAGTGCCATGGTTGAAGTCCTTATGTCCTAAGCAACAAAACCATACAATGCTAGCCACATACAAAAGCCAACAAAACTTTGAATGATATTTGGTGAGAGTTTTACCAAATTTATTGCGTGGTGTTATGGAAGGATCTGATAAGAGACCCATTATAATGGAATGCTTAAGGTAAATTGGAGTTTTTTCTTTTACTCAAAATTCCGGCTAGTAAATTGTCATTCCTTTAATCAAATTTATTTATAGCAAGGCGAATTGATATTAATTCGCTTTGTTTTATATGCTGTGTAATTTGTGACAGCACTTCAGGGAAGGAAATGAAATTTTTTGACACAAAGTACTAAAACGGATATATTTGTAAAGAGCCAACATTTCAGAGATCTTTAAAAGTTAAAATTTTGTGTTTTGAAAATTTGTATAAAAGAATCTAGTATGACAAGTTACTTAGTTTTACTACACTATGTCTTTACATGATAAATTTTTATCATGACAAATGTCAAACTTTACATAAGAAAACAACCTGTTTTATATTGGCTGTTTTTCCTATATGGAGTTTGACATTTATCAGGATAAAAATTAATAATTCCGCACATATTAATTCCACATGAAATACAGAACATACTGAATAACACTAAAATATCAAATTTTGTTTTAGGTGGGGAATTACATTATTAAAATTGGTCGACTCGCCGCGACAATTTTCCCTAGTCGCGTAATTAGCCTTGGCGGATTTTCATTGGGCTACCTAGATATATTCCTTAATGGATTACGATTGCTGAAAAACATTATCTACACAAGCATACGTTAACTTGAAAGTAATACGCTAAAACCTAAAGCATTTCATATACATATCAGCCAAAGCAAATCGTATTTAGTAAACGGTATTTACTCAATATTAAAGAAATACTTTGTTTTAAAATAAGAATAATATAAAAATAAAAGAAGTATGTATTTAGAAAAAAATTTGGAGTTTGCCGATTACGATTTTCTTGCTGCTAAAGCTGAAAGTCCATAGCACGCGTTACACGCTTATTTGCGTCATACGCGGCTGCCAAAAAAGTTAAATCAGTGTAGTTGTACGTATCAAGTTACAGAGCACGACGCCTTGACGCGTCCAACGTAAAAAGTAGATATACTTTTTACTTTTGTGAGCGTCATCAGCGGCGTGCTAATTGATATTTTATATTCAATGCTATCGATGATTATGTTTTTTTTATAGTGTACTATTTTTCTCTTATAATAAAGTTTAAAAATATTTGCTATCATAAAATACAAAAAAAAACTTCTGCGTAAAAAGCGTCGCATGTAACTTGAAACGCTGAAAAGCGTGGAATGCGCAAAACGTGTTAAAGCGTTGACGCGAAAACGCGTGTTATGGACTTTCAGCTTAAGGATCGATATAAAGTTTTGGATGTCGTTTTCAAAATGTAGTACTACTTTTTTAGTGAAAATACAAAAATATATCATCAAAATAAAAAAGACAGATGTATTTCTTTACGTTTTTGTTAAGGGTTTTACTTATGTACTAATTAAAGTGGAAATAACATTTTGAAAATATACAAACAAAAGCAGCATTATAAAATCGTTTTGCATACTTTTGGGAGAATGAAATTTATCAGGTGTGTCACAGAAACAAAACTGGTACGAAAGTGAAAACGAAAATATTCAGGTGTGTCACAGAAAGAAAACTGGTACGAAAGTGAAAACGAAATTTTGTTTAGCTTCTCTAGAAAATGAAAACAAAATTGAAAAATTGGAAATAATATTTTGAAAATATATAAACAAAAGCAGCATTAAAATAATCGTTTTGCATACTTTTGGGAGAAACAAAGTAATATTTGTACGTAATTATATTTGAACTGAAAATGTGTATAAGTCGGAAGTTATTATTTGGCTTGAGTTCACTATAATTGAATTAATGTAAATTCAAATTATTTTTAAGAGCGGAATTTTAGAATATCTAATCAGACTAGCAGAACAGATTAGTACTACTAATTTCGACAGCCGCTACGCTGTCATCATCAGCGTCCTTTCTAATATTCCACTCTAAAAATAATTTGAATTTACATTAATTCAATTATTGTGAACTTAAGCCAAATAATAATAATAACTTCCGCCTTGAATCAAATTTATATTAACTCTGTTTTATATGTTTATAATGGCGTGATTATTTCCGTAAGTTTTCTATGTTCATAGTGGCGCCTTATATTATTCAAGATTAACACCAATTCGACGAATAAGTGACTGGATTTATATTAAAGTTGTTCAAAAATATATAGTTTTCCGCTTCATTTTTTTCGCATAATTGATACACACATAAATATCATGAGCTTGGAGCCTGTTAGTATATGAAATCTAAATGTAATATAAAGTACTTCACTGAAGCTGATGACGCACAAATAAATGTCAAATACGGAGTACAAATCATCTACTTCATAGATTTACTTACCAACATTTGAATTCACTGCTGCAGAGCAGTACGTAATACGTAGGATACGTTTGTCAAGCTTTTCTTACATACATACATACATTGGAAGTAATACTTTATTATAATTCAGGAAGTTTAGTTTTTAATATTTCGGTCCTGATATTTAAAATTAATATGTAATTAAAATTTAAATTTTATAAAAATTTAATAAGTCAAATATAAATTATTAAGGAAATTATTTGTTAAGTAGAATTTTTGCACTTAAGCTTTTTTGCCAAACTTTCCTCCCGGTGTCCTTTTTGGTGGACACCACCTCAAATAAGCCGGATCCACAGTTAATTTCGGTTTTTTAAATTGCGGCAATTGTAAATGTTCCGTTATGGTTTTTGGTGTCACACAAATGACATGCTGACCCTTCCAATATTTAACCATTTTCATTGACTGCAGAGTGTAGATGATGTCGTCCTGTGTAATCCCACTAAATTCACTTAATTCCTTGATACTTTGCGTTGTTGTGCGACAGTCTTTCATCAATTCTAGCAATGTGTAAGCCCAATAGCTTCGATAACTGAGACGACCCAAATCAGACAACGGTTTCTCTGGACTTCCAACAACACCTTCACGTCGAGACAACTCATAGCTAAATGCTATCAAAAGTTTGCCATAACCTTTACGTTGGTATGGTGGCAATATTAGAATGCAGGCCACGTTATTATTCTCTGGAGATTCTTTCTCTTTGGAAAAGTATCCCACAATATGAGCTCCTTTTTTGTCAATTTCACACAATACATAAAAATAAAAAGGTTCCACATCGTAATACAATGTTTTGTGATCTAGAAACAGTTTTGCCATTAAGCAAAGCATTTGACAATATAATTTGTGGTCTTTGCCATCAATTTCAAATATGGAAATGGTGCCCTTTCTGTAAATTTCACTGCCTGGTGGTTGCCGCTGGGTACATTCGGAGGCGTGATAGCGATAAGTTTTTTGAAAACGCATGTACTTCAGACAATATTCACACACATATAGTGTGCCTACCTTGCCATACTCATCTGGATATGGACTAAAGTACCAAGTGTCTATTTCAAATCTGCCTATACGGAGTTTGTCAATGTATTTTACTTTGGTAATGGCCTCGTGTTCTTTTTCTAAAGCTGCCGTAGTGGGATCCATCTCAGCATAAGTTTTTTGCACATGATTTATTTCATCGTGACGTCTTTTCTGATTTCTGGTTAGTTTGCGGTCGCTGTTCTCTACTGCTGGATTTTCCAAGGACGCTATTTGTTCTTTGCTCAATTGTTTAATGGTTTTGGCTACCACAACAGATTCTGCAACATCTGAGCTACCTACCACTGACGCTCCTCCTCCAACAGCATCCGTACAGTCCGTAATACGATCTCTAGAGACCCATTCATCCAAACGACGATTCAGGCCAACATAGTGCACATAATATTCTTGTTGCTGTGGGTTTGATACTTGGTCATAATCTCTTGATTGTATGATTTGTGCTGCATGAACATTACCATCATTTCTTTTTATCATATAAACGTCACCAATATTTATTTCCATTCCCTGACTGGGACTGCTTATGTTTACATTTGTTGTTACCGGGTTGTTTGTAGAAGCCGCCTCATTACTGTTTGTGTTGTTTTTATTATTTAAAGAATTGTTGCCGTCACATTTTTCCTTTTTGTTCGACTCAGAGTTCTTGATGGTCACATTATCAATTGGTTTCGTTTCGCTGACATTATTTGTACTTTTACTTTCGACGACCATGCTTTTTATTTATTTTTATGGAATTTCACAATTAATAAACTTCGTGGTAAACAACAATATGCGTACGAAAATTTTTTATATGTCAAAAGATCCATAAACGCTAGTGATCCCAGACTGGTAGTTATTGTAATAAAGATGCCAGACTAATACATGTAGTATTTCATTAGTAATAAGACTCGATTAGACTAGAACTAAATGTGTATAATGCGTTAAGTCTCAACGTTACAATATTTTTGCCGCAAATTGATTACTCCATAAAAACTGCAATCTGTGTACTGTAAATTGCCATATGCGGTACTCCATTGCACAATAATTTCTCCGCAATATTTCGCCGATTGCTCGAGCAATTATTGGTAATCAATCTGCTGTCACATCATATACATATATCGTTACCTAAAACACAAAATGCCCTATGCAAGGCAAATTAATTTTATCAGGTGGTGTCAACATATACACATTAAGACATACGAGCATCTAATATGCGGAAAAAAGTATTACAGCTGTGCCGAAATAAGTATATCACCTGTATAAATTCACCTTGGCCCTAAGTAGCAAAAAGTTCAAAATCGCGTTTTTCGTACATTTTGTCTACTGGGTCGAAACATGAGTTTGGAAATTTTTGTGTTTGCAATTGTCAAAATCTGTTGCTAACACAAATAATGAATGTGTGGACAGTTTGGAAATTGATTTTCAAAAATATCGATATTTTCTTAAAAATATATCGATATATATCGTCGATAATTTTTATTTCGATATATCGATTTTTTTTCCAAATATATCGACAGTATCAAATTCGATATTTTTAGGTTTGGTTTTGTTCTTCGTGCAATTTTTAAAAACATTTCGGCACAATCTTCATCAAATAGAATATTACTAATAAAATCTTTTGCTTTATTTATAATATTTTGTCTATTCGAAAAACTATCATTCTTTGATTGTAATTTTGTTGATATATGTTCCATGAAATATTGGTGGAACAGTAAGGATCTTGGAAATTAGTTCTTCCCAGCTTAAATATTTATTTATTTTTGTTTTATTAAAAAAAAATTTGATGACTTTATATGAATTATTATTGTTGAAAAATATCGATATTTCGATATATATCGATGCCGATATTTTTTATTCGATATATATCGATGCCGATCGATATTTAAAAACATCGATATCGATATATGTATATCGATATATTTTTTTACTTGCCCATCCCTAGTTCAAACACAAGCCAGAGCAAGAAGGAAAGTAAATAAAAATATATTTAAATTGTTTTTTAATTATTTGCATATTACTTATGTTCATATTCATAAAATTGTGTCCCAACATCAGTACGTTTACCCAGCCCTTAACAGAAGTTTGAACACAGACATTTTTTGTGACGTCATTCTGCCGACGTTATTTCTTGTGTTCAGAAATGAAAATGGCACGCCTGGTCGCAGTGTTCTGAGCTATAGAACAGGTATTGTGGTATTGAAAATAAATTTAAAAAATTTACTGTGAATGCATCGATGTTTTTCGTCTTTATTTTAATTTATTTAATTTTGTTTAAAACTTTTTTATATAAATTTGTTTTATTTAAAAAACATTGTATTTTTACCACAGCTACAATTTTCTTTTGTTTAATTCACGCAAACAACAAATGGGGATCCAATTTGACAGCTTATGTTCAACACTATTTCTTGAACATAACTTTGAAGAATTATGTCGCAATTTATTTGCATATAAATGTTGCTGTGGTTCACACGTGAACATATGGTATTGGAAATAGAATTTGACAGATGAGAACATAATTATTTCCAAGTTTATTGCTCATGGAGACCCCCAGTAATGAAGCCGTTGCCGCAGATACTTTGCTCAGCCGCCGCTGACAAACCATGGTCGGCTTCGTTCCCTGGTAAAAGCAGCTATAATTCAAAATAATGGAAGCGGAACTCAAGGTAAGCTTCTACAAACAGTAATGCCAGCTTACCAGACTATTCAGGAGCACTCAGGGGTAATAACACTTTGTTACTATCGGCGTGATTAACCACCCTCCGTAAAGCTTTCTAACAAATTTACGGTATAAATTCTCAGCTCTACATTTAAGTAAAAAACTAAGACCGTTATTTTTCAAGTTTATTAAATTTTGGCACTTTATTGCATTTGACAACCACAATAAATGGTATACTTAAGATATGTTAATTATTATTTTATATTTGTTTAAATGTCAGCTGATAAAATTAGTTGTTTTTATTATTAAAATTTTCATTCCACAGATGATTTTATACTACTTAATTAATATTAATAAAATAATTAATTTGATTTTAATTTAACTAATATATGTAATACGTATGTATATTATCTTTTGATTCAGTGGTTAAATAATTTTAATTTAGATTTAATTGAGCAATTCACAACCTATTGTAGAAGTTGTATGTTTTATAAAAGTTGTGGGTTATTTCTGCATAAACACGTTTCTTATATACAAATTACCAATAAGATCTGTACAAACAACATACAAAAATCATACAATAGATTGTGAATTGTCCAAATTGTTAGTATTAATATAAGAATGGAAGCCATTAACGTGTCGTTTTGATTGTTAAAAAATATTAGTTTAATTATGCGGATATAAAATTCCGAATATTCGTAAAATTCGTTAAAATGGCTTTTTATTTTTATTTGCTAACATGTCAAATGAAACTAAAGCCAAAGCAAGGGTTTTCAGTAATGAGTTTAATTTTAATGCGGCTCACGATCTGATACAGAGTTTAAACATTGTTTTTGGAAATATCTGCATAGATATATCAAGTAAATGGAAACGGGTTAAGCATTACATTTTCTTGACCACTTTGGAGTTATACGTTTGTCGTTGGAGTGTTAAAAAAAATAAAATTTCTCCCAAATATTTCTTTCGCTGGTTTATTTATTATTTATTTTCTATAATCCATATTGCGTACTTTAATAATGGTAGATCCAGACGGCGGATTTCTCTTTTGCCTTATATACTCTTCATGTCTTATAATACTAGCTGTGTCCTTGTTAATATCTATGGAACCGCGAGACTCCAGTGAATGCTTCTGCTGCAATTGGTAATGTGGAGCTGGTCGATATTTATAATCGTCTTCAATATAAGTACCAGATCGAATGGCTGGCATAAATTTTCTGTCATCATATTGCTGCTGTTTCGCTACGGAATGACGATTATTTGTCGAATACATTTGCCTGTCGGTATGGTGATCAGTGTCGTCTTCGTTTGTTCCTATTTTTGTTAAATCTTTTTGACTACGACTGATGAGATTTACAATCGATGGACTTTTAAGGGCACTTTGTTGCAATGTATTTTCCTTGGAACTAGAATAGAGATGAGGATTTGACTTGTATGCTTGGCTAGAGTGCAGATTATTGTTCGTGTAGTTGTTACTCGTTAATTTTTCCAAATATATGGGACTAGGATCATTGCTACCATTCATGGCATGAACACTAAATGATTTGCTACGATTAAGTGATTTGGCATATGTTCTAGCCGGCTTAAGGGGTCCAGTATTTTGGCTAATTGGTTGATAAGATATGCGTTGCTCAACAGGCGCTTGATGTGGTTGCTGTTGATGTAGTTGTTGTTGTTGTTGTTGTCTTAATTTGCTTTGAACTTTACTAGTTGCATTTGATCGAGTTATATTAACGGTTTGTGTTTCATAATGATGCACAGGTGGGTGATCATTAAGCTTTCGAGGCAATGTCTGGGTAGTTCTATAAGCCTGATTTAGATTTGGCGTTGAGCCTGACATGCGTTGATTGCTTTTTTGATAACGACCTAAGGTATGAGAAGAAGTTGAACTTTCTCGATTATTATATGAAGATTGCGGTGGTGGGACGCCATTGCGCATTTTTGCAGTGTCATGTACATTTTCTTTGCCATACAATGTACTAGAATAGGGATCTTCTCCTAAATAGTAGCGATGCTTTGGACTCATTACACGATATCCATTGTCCCGATTGTTACCCACTGGGTGAGATGTGCTGGGGTGTAGCAATGACCTTCGGTTTACGCTTGCATTATTATATCCGGAATGCTCTACTGCTTTATTTGGAACTTCCTGTTGTCCTGGTGAATAGTGACTTCTTTGTTGACTATTATACTCCTCTTCAGATTCATCATGGGATGTTGTATGATTATTTCCCCCTATATGGCTATCAATGACATTGTATTGTTGGTAAGTGCGCAGATTTTGTTGCTCTTGATGTGTGGCTGGTGCTGGTGATTGTTCACGAGACTTGGACTTGGATTTCATGCGTAGTTTGCGTTCAACGCTAGCTGATCTCAGTTTGCCAACAAGTTTTCTTAGAGAGTTGCCTATAGCCTGGCCCATTTTACTCGAACGATGAGATGCTACTGTGGACGTTGAAATGGTAGAAGGCGTAGTCTGAGTAGTTTGTGTCAACATACTTGGTCTTAAAGTCGGATGTTGTGCCGATAGAGCCACAGGCGGGGATGGAGTATTGCGAGCAAATCTAGTACGTTGGTTTTGTTTCCTGTTTAAAGTTTGAGCTTCTCTTGGCTGCTGCTGTTCTATTATGGTCGTGGGTGTATACATTTGCTGCTGTGAGTGTGCGTAAGGTTTCGTCCTCAATCCTTGATGGTTGTAAGACTCTCTTGGAGAAGATGATCTACTTCTTGGTGGTGGTGAATAGTCTGGTGGCGGTTCTGCCACATCAATTGGCACTTGTTGAAGAGAGCTTTTAGTTTCTGCTAAAACCTCGTTATGCTGACGTAATTTATTTTCACCATTTCTTCTGCGTTGCGGCACAGCGGGTCTTTCTAAAGTGGCTACCTCCCTGTGAGGTGATGGGGAGTCATGTTGTTGCGATTCCCTCCGTAATGAATTGTAACGAGCATTTTCCATATAGCTGCGTTCATAAGATTTTGATCTTTCTTCAACATAAGAGTTTTTACGTGGCGGCACTGGTGAATCTACATCATCTAGCAGTTCGGCTCTTGTATAATTACGCTTATCCTTATCAAGAATATTCATGCCATAGTGCAGGTCTGTGCGAGAGCCACTTATATAACGACTTTCCTCAAAGGAACCTGCCTTATCCAAATCATCTAAATGGTCTCGTGAGTTTTGCCTTGATTTTGCTAAAAATTGTGAAGATAGACTTTGCCTCTTCTGCTGCAGAATATCTTCTCGACTTACATAACTATCACTCAGTATGGGTTTTGTGTATGTTTTAGTATCGCCAATAATATAGTTATCCTTTTTAGAATACACAGCACTCGTTTTTTTCAATTGATTACGTTCTATGGAGGCGTGGAGATCATCACGAAATGCTTTGGAAGCAAAATGATTAGCAGGTGTTGTAGTCGCTGTTAATTCAGTGCGATTATTCCAATTTGATATACCTTGATAATATTTTGCTCCATTGTTGGCTGGTGGTGAAGGATCAATTGAGCCGCGCTTAATAAAAGTCTTTTTATCATTGGCATCGTAGTGAGCATTCGAACTTGTGTGATTTTGATTAGATTTGATAGTAACATTAAAGTAGGTTTTCTTTGTTGGTTCAATGACATCAACTTCATCTTCACGTGAATCATTGGAAGCAGTTGATTCACTTCCAAAATGTGATTCCAGCCACTTAATAGTTTCTCCTTTACGAGTTTCTTCTTCCTTGTCGAAATCCAAAGGACGTTTGGTGAGGGCATCCTTGCGGTCCATTAAAACAACCCCTTGTGAAATATATTATGGTAAAAGTGTATTGTAATAGATATCCAAAAGTTTTAAAACTTAACTTACCTTTAGGGTGCTGCATTACAGATTTATTGTGCGGTTTGCGCATTTTTCTCATTCGGTCTGATAAACTATCCCAATCTCCTGGACGTTCCAGCATATTATCATTTTCCATGTGCATGGTCTCGGCAGCGTATTTCATTTCAGTGCCTACCACTTTACCATCTTGGATAACATCCACATGTTGTTCATCTCTTTGCTTAAAATATCTTTGACTAACTTCCTGTAATAAGGAAAGATTTGTAAATATAAAATTTTTCTTTAACAAATTTGTAATCAGCTTACTTGAGTTTTAATCTGTTCTATGTTTTCGGTCGACTTGTTGTCTGGCAATTCGTCATCTACTATTACCTCGTGCTCTGTAGTTTTTTTCGATTCTGTTATTATCTTACCATCTTCCTGGGCCAAAGATCTCTTTTGAACATTCTCTGAGTCTATAGTTTTAAACGACTTTGTTTTATCGGCAACTATGCGAGGTCCTCGTGGTACTAATTGCTTTTGATATTCTGGAGATAGTAAGACTTCTTCAACGTTTTCTACGCCACTAGTTACAGTTTTAACAAAGGCCTGTTTAAGAAAAATAATTATAAAAACATGAGCAAACATACATATAAAATTCTTTTCAAAGATCTTATAACAATAAACTTTAAATTGAAAGGTGTTAAAAATAATAACAAAAAAATAACGTATAAAATATTACGCAACCAAAACAAAAAATTATATATTTCGTTACTTAAACTAGTAATAAGTAAGTACTGGCTGCCACCTTCATACCAGTATGTTGCCATTTGCACAGTGGATTGTTGCAAGTTGGTTGTGAAGGAAAATTTGTTTTAGTTTCTGTTACACATGTATGCATATATTGTGAAACAGTTAAATAATGTTAGCAGTTTTTATGGAATGACTTACTTCCGTAGTATCAATTAGTGCATATTTTTAGCTCTTTTAAAAGTTATGTATATTAAGGCCGTTTCACACTGTTATTTATACAAATCGCTAGATTTTCTTTGGACTTTGTAGATCGAAATAAAATATCAAATGTGTGATTGTAAAAAAAAAATTAAACACGAAACTTTCTCATTACATTTGCTTAATTCAGAACATGTTGCTGGAGTTGTAAATTGTATAACCGTTATTGGTAATATCTACATAAACATGTTTCTAAACAATATTTGTACAACTTACAGCTCCTACAATGGGTTGTGAATGCCTACACTATAGCTCTTCGAATAAAATGAAAAATCGAAGCGTGTAATATGAACTTTGTAATTTATAACATGTTGTGTGTACACTATTATACATTCCCATATTATATGAATTTTTGACATGCCTTATTACTCAGGCCTTTAATAACATCCATTGTTCGAATTATAGTCGGTATTCAAAAAATAAAAATTAAATTATGTAAATAAAAGAATGCCGTTGGCTGCAGTAATTAAAGCGTTGACTACAAAGCAATTGAACAAGTAAGATCCCGAGTTCAATACTGAGCTGGGCCACTCACCAACATCACAAATTTTCTTATATGAATTGATATACAATAATGTGTATGAATAAATAATCATCTGGTCCGGATGGCATTATCCCTGCAGGTCTGCAACACAACTTAGATCTTGTTATCCCCTGGCTACTTAACATATACAGGGCCTGCCTTTCATAATCACATATTCCAAACCCATGGACAAATTGCGATGTTATTTTCATCCCGAAAGGAGGTAAAGCATCGCACTCCAAAGCGAAGGGCTTTAGACCCATCAGCCTAACCTTCATCCTTCTAAAGACACTGGAGCGACTGGTCGACGTTCATATAAGAACAAATGTCGACAGCACTCTTCTCTCAGCCTCACAACACGTTTATACCAAGGGGAAATCAGTTGAGACGGCCTTGCACTCGCTCGTAGGATACATAGAAGTCACTCGAGCACAAAAATTTTACACTGGTAGCCTTAATGGACATTGAAGGCGAATTTAACAATATTGATTCGGCGGCAATCATCCAGGCTCTCATAGAGCTAGGGAGGCAGCACTTGACGAGGTCAGTGACTGGTGTTCACAGAATGGCTTAAGTGTCAATCCAACCAAAACGGAATTAGTACTCTTCTCTGGAAGGTACAAAATTCCATCTTTCACGTTACCCGAATTAAATGGCATCACACTAGCCTTTTCGGACAACGCCTAGTACCTAGGTGTTATCCTTGACAGTAAGTTAACATGGAGTGCCAATCTTCAGGCAAGAGCAGCTAAAGCCCTAACGGCGACTTATGTTTGCAGGAACGTCATTGGCCCCTCCTGGGGCATAAATCCCAAGGGGCTCAATTGCTGATACTTTTTTACGGCATATCCGTCTGGTGGAGAGCACTAGACTCGGCGAGCAATCGATCTCGTATAGAGAGAGTTCTTCGCATAAAGGCAATCATAATAACTGGTGCCCTAAGATCTACGCCAACAAATGCACTCTTCGCTACGCTGTGCTGGCTACCAGTGGATCTGCTGGCCAGAAAGCTAGCACTACGTACAGCAATCAGGCTTAACGCGATCGCCGCATGGAACCATCGACCATGGGGTCATGCTAGCATTTTAGAGACTACTGATATTATTCCGGTTCTCATAGACTATTGCACTCCAAAGCCCTCCTTCAAGAGAGAATTTCGACACTCCTTGACGGGGGACTTCTCCCCAGATTCACACTGGGCCATACATACCTACACCGATGGCTCCAAACGGGGAACGAGAGTTGGCGGGGTTGTCTACATTGCGGAGTTCGGGATCAAAATGTCTTTCAGACTCCCGGACGAATGTAGCATACTCCAAGTAGAAATATCTGCCATCAAAAGAGCAATGTACTGGCTAAGGTTTTATCGGATATCGAATAGTGATACTCAAATCATAATCGGTAGTTAACCGGCGATTAAAGCCCTCACTGGTGTGTACACCACATTCAGCCTAGTCATGGAATGCCGCACAGCACTTAACACGATGGCGAGTAATTCAGGCATCACTTTCATATGGGTACGCGGACACGAGTCCGTTTCAGGCAACATCATTACGGATGATCTGGCTAAGAGGGGAGCCTTGCTTCGGGATGTCGTTATTGACAATCTCTGCGGTCTCCGACTCTCATCTTGCTGGAGACGAATTGATGCTGCCCTTATGCAGGTGGCTCAAACCGGATGGTACAATGAACCAACTTGCTCCATTGCGAGAACAATCTGTCCTCGCCTTAACTAAGGAACTTCTAAGCTTCCCAAGACTACATCTGCGGAGCCTCAATGATTACTGCTTAAGCTGTAATGACGTAGAAGAAGAAGAGAATATAATGCACCTTTTGTGCCTTTGCCCAGCTCTGGAGTACCATCGCCTTCGCCTTCTGGGCAAAGGACTCTTTGGTAGCCTCTCCGAGTTCTCAAAAATAGAGCTCAAGAGCATAAATAAGTTCCTTCATTAGGAGCAGCGGGTGGTTCACTCGCTGACTACCCAAATGGTGTTTTTATTTCACTAACGACCTTTCCTGCACGGAATACCGTACGCCTAGCCCCTCCCTCTTCTCTTCTTACTATCTTCTAATTCTCTCTATTAAGTTATCTCCTCTCACCCTTTCTTTTCGCTCCAGATATCACAATGGGACCATTATTATTGGACCCAAGTGGGATGGAACCTTTTACTTCCAATTCTTCACCGGCATCCTGATAACCTAACCCAACCTAACCTAACCTAAGATGTCTATCTTCAGTAGAGCCACGATATCAAATTCTTCGAAGTTTTCTTTTCTCTTTCTTTTCTCTTGGCGTATATAGCCAAAAGAACTTTGCGTAAAAATTGCAGGCAAAAATAACCGATTATGCTGACATAACTGACATTTAACAAGTAAAAAAGAAAAAAATTTAAAAAATTTCAAAATGTGTTCAGATAATAACAACGCATCTCTGCTTGCATGTTCAAATAATCCATCGCACACGAATACTTAAGTCGCTATGGGCTATTCACGTATTACGTAACGCTACTTTTAGAGTTTCTATACCCATAACATTTCTTTAAAAATCGTTTTTTAAGAATCGTCGCTAGTATTTTCAGAAACAGTAACGAAACTACTGTTTTTTCTAATTATCTGCATATTTTTAATATAAATTCTTTGGAAGTAATGAAAAAAAAATTTAGTTCCTTGAAAATTAATTCCAATTTTTTTTTTTACTGAATGGGTGGTTACATCTATGTGTTTAGTTTAAAAAGCTTGAAATTTAAAAATCAAATACTAGTGCCTTAATTCATAAAAAAAATATTTCTGACTTATAACATACGAGTATTAATAAAACAAATTTTAAATTAAATTTATTTGTTGATGGTTATTAAGCAATTGTCTATATGCATTTCATTGGCGCTTTTACCAAATCGTCAGGTAAAACAAATTTTCATACAAAATTTTGTTTTATAAGCCTTTTATAATTTTTTTATGAATTAGGTGTAAATATCTTTCTAATGTGTTTTTTTTTATTAATTTTGAATTAAGAATTATTGCAACAGCAACTCATTTAGGACTCCTGTGACAGTGGGATCTATGATTCGATAAATTTTCAAACACTGTACTTTATTTTGAAACTTGGGCTACTGAGTCTAGTGTGCTTTTTGATGTATTTATTGCTGATGGAGCTGCCAAACTCCAATCCAATCACTTTGCAATGCAAGGGCGTTATCTAGAGCAAAACAACCGAAAACCACAATGCGTTACAATTTTCAAAGAAGCAAACGAAGAAAAAAAAACTACAACAATTTCAAATGTAAAATACTACTCGTAATAAAAACATTAAAATGCAACTTAAACTATTAACTATCATAACATTTACCAACTGTCTGTCTGGCAGTTGGCTGCTACTTGTATTTAAATAATTGTTTCTTTTTTTATTATTATCTTAATATAAACAAAGATATAATGTTATCTTAATTTCCATCATCATATTCTTTTATTCAGACAATCTTTTGAAGAGCCGCATCGCTCATACATAAATTCTTGTACTCGTATTTCATTGTTTATTTTCACTCAATTTGACACACAATCGATACACGAATAGATAGATGATGCTCTGGTGGTGTCCAAGGTGCGAGTTAGATTTAAATAAAACTATTTTAACTCAACACTTACCTAGATGAAAATTAAATATAAATTCTGATAAACTGATAATTTTATTTATTTGTTGTTTTTGTGCTTCCATTGTTTATAACTTTAGCCGAAAAAGAACTAAATCAATTCGTTTAATATGATTCATTTTTTCATAAATGACTATAAACGAAATTATAATCTTTAAAAAAAAAATCATTTACAACTCAACAATGGATTAAACAAGAAATTTGTATTCTAACCACAATAGATATTTTGCTTTATTTTTACTTTGAAAGTTTTGAAATCTTAGACACGAGCTAAACTGCACATAAGCATAGTAGATATTAGTACGTACATATGTAAATGTTTCAAACATATAAAAGAAATCATTATCGGCATCTATTGCTCCTAAAGCGAATAGATATGATGAACACCTCTAAAGTGATTGGAGTGAATCATGCATGATCGTGAGCAAGTTTTGTTTTTGATCACGTGAACGTTCGTGGCCATGCGTATAGATATCACGTATGACCACAATTTTTTCAATACATACATATTTTATAGTTTTTTCTTCATCCAAAGTTATTTAATTAGTTTTGCTTAAGTTTGTTTTTTAATTTAATGTTTCGATTAAACTGCTTTTTTTATTTTTTTTATTTTAGAAGGAAATTCTAAAGCTTGTAAAGAAGATTGAACATTCGAAGAAAAATCAGGCTGTACTTAAGGTTGAACTGGCATTAGATGTTTTGAGACTACTACGTCTTCTCATGAGAATTCTTTCGACCTAGACGACAATGCCAGCGAAGGCAGCAACAACCAACGAGCGAAAATCCAATTACTTTGTACCAATTAACAGATGAGTCGCCATCTCGAGACAAAGGTTCGGAACCCAAAAACTTAATTTTGGTCAATGCATGTTGAACAGGTACGGGCATTACTAAAACAATAGAAAATTTGTTGTAAAACTACCTTAACAGATGTCAAAAACGGGTGGTATTACCAGCGCAGATTTCTATTGAAATAAATGTCAAACACCACACAGAAGGAAGTCTGTATATTGTGTTTGATAGTTTGAAGGTAGTGGTGATATCATGAGCATTTCATCACCACTACTAAGTTTTACGTTTAATCAGGCGAGTTAGCTGAGCTAGTGATCCCACCTGTTAGATACACCTTGATTTTGGTCCGCTGAACGCGAATATGAATTTATTTTTTTTTCAAAGAGAAGTAACACAAACAGGCAAATAATGCTTATCAGTTAATTTATTAAAGCGTTACCTTCTTTGGGAAAGGGATAATGTAGAGGGAACAGGTGGTGAAGTGGGAGAGAGATAGAAAACTTAATTCATTTACAGCTCTGCTATTGTGCGTTTTTTTGTAGAGTGGTGTTGCAGCCCCTCTGGTGTCAAGTAGAGGCATTAATTTGTTTAATCTGTGTAGCTATTTTATTAGTTCTTTTACTTCGCCGACGGTTCTGCTACAATACCGACGAAGGAGGGTGCTGTAAAGTACATTACCAAGGTGAATTAATTTTATCAGGTGGTGTTGATTCTAAAACAACTACAACATTACAATCATATTTGACATCTCAGCCCATATGTCAACGTATACAAATTTTGACATACGAGCATTTAATTTGCGGGAAAAAAAGTAGAACAGCTGTACTTATAATATCACCTGTATAAAGCCAACTTGGTGCATTACGATATGTTGGTATTAATCGCTGCCGGTACTGCCAAAGTGATCAGTGTTATGCCTTCATCACTTTAACAGTCCAATAACACCCAACACAATAACACACCAATGCACATCAGAAAAATGCATGATGTTGTTGGCTTGCCTGAAACTAGTCTTGAACTCAAGGCCTCAGGGTTTGTAGTGAAACGCGCTAACTATTAAGCCAACAGTACCCTGAAACTATTTTCAAGATATCGGCGAAAAACTTATTTTTTTGGTAATTTTATTCGGCTATTTGCAAATATCTCGAGAACGGCGCATCTGAACTCTTTAAATTATACATTGTGTTAAAGCCATTGATCTTTCAATCAAGATGTTTGTAGTACTGATCGGACCGAATTTCTATTGCAATTTAAAAAATTTATTTCTCAATGTTTTCTGCTCAATTAAGATGGGAAAAATTACTTAATTAATATTTTTAATCCTTTAGGTGAAAGAGAATTTCATGACGAGCAAATGAAGCACAAAATTGTCGAAAAATAAGGACCTTATTAGACATTAAGTGACAAAAGCCGATTCATTGTATAAAAAATGCATTTAAAGTGTTTAATCAAAAATACATTTTCGGTCAATAACAATTTTGTACAAATAAATCTTAAGGACATATGTCTTACGAACAAAATAATAATGGGATTTAGACGAAGACTTTTTTGATTGATTTTGTTTAAGTTTATGGTCAAACGGTTTGTAAGGGCGTTCAGTGGGATACCGAATCCAAAAGAAATTTAATTTCTTAAGCAATATATTTTCGACATGTTACTCGGTTAAAGTATTTTTTCCCCGTTTGACCATCAACTAACTCTAAACAAATCAAGCTAAAAAGTCTTCGTCTAAATTTATAGACAAATGTTGATTTTATTAGCAATTAAGTGATTATATCTAGACATTCAAAATGCAGTTGACCTTAAAATTTTTTGGAAACAAAAAATAAATCATTACCGAAATTACCTTTTAACTATCTGGGTGTATTCACTTAATTGCTAACACAGAAATGAATTCAATGAAATAGTAAATATTTTGTCTAGGAACGGACCTACAAACAAATTTCTAAATATACACAAAAATATCTCAACAATTTCATTGAAAAAAACGTGCTTTTTTCAGTGAACAAATTGTTTAAATCTATAATACAATTTATCTAAAAATATTTACAAATTAAAAACAAAACAATTTACTAAATCAAACAAAAATATTTACTGGATTTTCTAAAAAATTTCAAAAAATGGTTTTGTCTGAATTTATAAAACAATTATGTAGTCGAAAAATACTAGCAAATATTAAATTACTTAATCAAACAAAAATATTTACTGGATTTTTTGTAATATATCAAACAAAATTTTTGTCTGGGCCATCATCATCCATTAAGCATTTACGAAATTTCGCTTTGTTAAATGTGTTCAAGTCTGAATGTTTATCTAAAGACTCTAAAAAAATGAATGAGAATTAACGCAACGACATTAACGAATTGATTCACTCAAAAATCTTCAGTAAACAAACTTGGTACAATCGCATTCCTTTTGCTATCATTGTTGTTGTTATTTGTGAGTATGTCGTCATCGGGTTTGTTTTTTACGACACTGTTTTTCTTGTTGTTTTTGGTGTTTTCGTCCTAAATAAGAGTCATACAAACAATTCATTGATAATGTAAAGAACATTTACTGAAAATGAAATATATTTTTAGACAAACTTTTGTTTGAATATTATTTGGTGATAATTTTTTCTGTGAATAAAAACAACATTTGTCGACAGATTTTTCATAATATATGGCTTATTTTTGCAGTTTTAAAATTTTTATGAGAAAAATTTGTTAATTTAGCATGAAAACCCCCTTTTTCGGTTCTTATTTCTGAATGACTCCGAAAGTGTTGAGCAAATCAAAATAATTTGGCTAACACAGTTTGAGGGTAATTTTGTAATGCATCTTTTGGTATTTTTTGATCGAAATCGGTTAAACTGTTCTCGAGCTAGGGTGAAATATACTAATATACCTAGTGGAAATATTAGACAGAACTACCAAATTCGGTTTCAGCACCTAAAAATCGGTTTGAAGTCTTCAAAATACTTGACTTCGTTGGCATGTGTAATTTTCACCAGTCACGCTCTAGAATGAAAGGTATGTCAATGATGTTTCTAGAACTGCACAAACAATTTTTTTGCCACCCCCCAAAATACAGCATTTTTTATTCTTTATATATAGAGCCGCCATTTAAAGTCCGATCTCATCATATCCACATTATCGCGTATCGTGATTTATGGTTTGTGTATAGTTTTATTTTTCGCCTCTATATATCATTAATGCTATCGATGATTCTTCCCCTTTAATTCACTGTATTTCAAATCGATTCAGTCAAGATATTTTCAGTTTTTATTGAATTAAAATTTAAATAAATACTGATAATCACAATCTTCACAGTTCCAAAAGGTTTTTACTTGCTAATTTTTCTACATCTATTGAATTCTTTTTATTTTCAAATTCATTGCAGTAAAACTAGTTTTCTTTCTTAAAAAACTTTTTTAATGCCATAAACTTATGTATGCCTTGTTTAATACTTTTTTTAATCTCCTGTTTTAACAATGCACAAACATTTGTACGAGTATGTGTTGTTTTTTCGCTAAGTGTATTAACTGACTGATGACTTTTTATGAAAATATCTGTGTCCAAGAAAGTAAAAAATTACATTCAATCATAATAAGAGAAGGTTACGTGCTATTCGTATCATCCATTTGTTGGCCTCTAATAATAATAATAATAAAGGTAAATTTAAAAGTTATAAAAGTAAAAATGAAATGACCAGTTACAGAAGCGAAAAGAAATGCGAAAACGAAACAGAAAAGAAACAACAAATTCCCTGTTAACGTTAGTTCAATAATGATGTTAGAAAAAAAATCAAAGACACAATTATTTTACACACTTTATCTATGATTGTTATATAATCTGGTATGTGATGTAAGTCGATGGATTTCAAAGCAATGAGTTTCGAGAGATTTTGAGAACAGTTTTTGGCCAAACTCAAATTGTTGGTTTGAGGGGGAACTTCTTAGTACAGTAAACATGGAAGCTACAAAATAAAATTATGAAATATCAAGCCATAACCGCAAGAAATCGTAACCACCAAAAAGTAAATTTTTCCGGAGAAGTACTTTTTTTATTTTTTGAGCAATCATCAAATTTCATATTTGTTCTTGTGAATTCGGATGCTAGAACACATGCTATTAATTTTTTTTTAAAGAGAAGTAACACAATCAGGCAATTATTAATGCCTACCAGTTCACTAATTAATGTGTTACCTTCTTTGGGAAAGGGATAGTGTAGAGAGAACAGGTGGTGAACTGGGAGAGAGATAGAAAAGCTTAATTCATTTACAACTCTGCTGTTGCGCTTTTTTTGTAGAACAAAGTCGCAGCCCCTCTGGTGTCAAGTAGAGGTGTTAATTTGTTTAAACTGTGTAGCCATTTATTAGTTCTTTTACTTCACCGACGGTTCTGCTACAATACCGACGAAGGAGGGTGCTGTGGAATGCATTAGGATATGTCAGTATTAATCGCTGCCGGTACGGCCAAAGTGATCAGTGCTATGCCTTCATCACTTTAACAATCCAACAACAACCAACACAATAACACACCAATGCATATCAGAAAAATTCATGATATTTTTGGCTTGCCTGAAGCTAGTCTTGAACTCAATACCTCAGGATTTGTAGTCAAACGCGCTAACCATTCAGCCAACTTTTAATTTCAACATAAACAGGCTTACCATGATTTTTAGCATCCAAATTCACAAGAGCAATTGTGAAAACGAGCATAGGCGAATGTGAATTTTATTGTTGTTTTAAAAAAATATTTTTAACCACAATGCCATGAGGATTGACATTAGTTTTACGTAAGTGAAACACAGAACAGGGCAGAGATAAAATAAGTTTGCAAATTAACTTAAACTTTAAAGTTTTCTAGAGTAAATAAAGTAAAACCGTTCAATTGTTAGTAATATTTTCCTTCTTTGATTTATTAAAAGAAAACAATTAGAAAATTTTGAATTTTATTCATTTTTATTATTTTCGGGTTAATGAACGTTTTTCGTTAAATTTTTTCCAAGACTCGTTCGCCTTGGAACATGTTTAACACTAAATATCGGTATATCTGTCTATCGTTTTAGCCTGGTTGCCTGTCTGTTTCTTTTTGAACGTCAACAGATTTCTTGTGCTGTTTAAGACTGCTGCTGCTGGTTTTATAGATCTTTTTAAAAAATATTTCTTCTATAGTCTTTGGCTTTATGTATGCACGTGCGTATACCCAGTGGTTAAAGGAAGGAGTTAGCACGCCTTCTATAAGGCCTTATTTAACAGGCGCTAGTAGTTCACCATCCATAGCATATTCATATATTTTTTACACGCTATGCGATTGCGGAGCAAGGCTTTTCTTGACCGATTAACTCAGAAGATCGGAAAAAAACAAAAAATAAATTCCAAAAAGACCACGAATCGCAAAAATCGAAAAACTCACCAAAATGAAGAAAACGCCAAATCCAAAAAAACGCCAAAGCAACGAAAAAAAGTTAAAAAAATAAAAAACTAAAATTAAACAAAATTAAACAAAAATGAAAAAGGGCAAAAACGAAAAGGGATACATGTATATTCGTACGGAACCCTTCGTGTGCGAGCTAAAGTCGCACTTTACTAAATTTTTTCTAAATTCCATTCTTTATTAAGCAAAACGAAAAATCTAAAAATAGAATACTACTTCTAAAAGAAGAGAGAACGAATGTTTATCGGATCTTTTAGATACGAGTGTAGAGGCCTTCTAGAAGGCGATCCTGAGAAGACAGAAAATAATTATTTTTTTTGGATTTTATTTCAGGTCTTTGAATGCCTTCAAAAAGGCCTGTTTAGTGAATGACCCGCTAGTTTTACCACAGGGTACTTATGATCGCATATGTATAGTGTATGTACATTTATAAAGATAGTTAGGTGGACAGACATTTTGCATATTTGTATGTGTTTAAGTTGGAGTTAAATTAATCTTGTAAATATTTTGCATGCAAAGCACAAAATAAAGCAATGCACAGTGGGATTATCGTTCGTAATGGTAAGAAAAGAATATAATAACTTGCATTGCACGTCAACTTTGGTTCTGTTTAAGGATATTAACTAATTCTTACGCCATTTGATGTGCACATAAAAGTAGTATAGTTCATATAGAATTTCATTAAAACCGGAGAGGATAAGAATCCAGATCGTGTCGAAAATTTTTGAAATTACTCTAAACCAAAACAAATACCTAATTATTGTAAATAAAAATCGAAAAAATATAATATATTTAGAGGGAAGTTTCTATATAATAAAGGGTTTATCTGGCCCCATGCAGATTCATTATAGCGAAGTTCGACTGTAATTTGTTTTAAGAGGAAATTCCCGGTATGCCAGCAAATTTCAAAATGGTTTCCGATTTCCCTGAAAATGAAAAAGTTTGGGGGAAAAATTATAATTATTATGCATATGAGCAATTCCAATTAGCCGGGTGTGACCACTTTACACATATTTTTTGTTATAAATAAGGAATATAACATTTTTTACTTAAAAAAAAGGTTGCGACTCGCAAGGTCATTAAGCTTAAAGTCGTTGAATAACGGGTAGACACTGAAAGAACACGATTCCTGCTCAGAATGGTCGTCCGAAAGCTGCGACGGGTGTGACCTTACAAACTTTTAGTTTTAAAGAATTATGACTTTCAGCATAAATTCTGTAAAATTTTTTCTACAACGTATAAAATAATTTTGGTATAGCTGTCTGTTCAAAGGGGGTTTTAGCTGTATTACGTATTTAGTGCTCAACAAAAAATCCGTTTTCTTAACAAAAAACTATTTTTGAGATGTGACGGGTGTGACCTAATACGAAAATTAAAAAAATTCGAAGAATTAAAGCTTTTCATTGATTTCATTAATATAAATAATATAAAAATAAATCATAAGAAAATATTAACACATAAGATTATTTGCTATCCGTTCTATTATAGACAGCAGAATACTCTAGCTGAGTATTATTTTAAATTCAATAAAAAGCGAAAAAAGTATATTCTTTTCAGAGATAAGGGTTTTTATTATTAATGAGAAAGGGAAGAAAAGAAAATCTGAAATAAATACTAAACATATAAAGGGGGAGAGCAAAATGTCTCCGGATGATAATTTAAAAGTGCCTCAAATTGCTTAAAAAATATTAAATAATGTATTTTTTTATTTATTCTATAATTGTCATGTTCTAAAAAACATCAATTGAGAGATTTTTATTAAAAATAAGAAAATAATTTTTTCCTTGGATATTGCCGTTTTACGTGGAATCACTAAATCTATTTTCAGTTTTAGCTTTCACTGATAAATTTATTACTTTTCACGTACACACAATGGGATCAATAAAAATAAAAAAATTAGAAAAAAAAGTAAAAATTGTTTAACTATAGATCAGATTTTCTATAAACTTAGGGCACAGTTAAAGAAAAAACATTCTCGTAGCAGTATATTACATTTTATCGCTTACTTCAAAATTAAAATTTTGAAAATTTGTAATCACTTTTTGATACTAAAGTTACAATTTTCAAGCAAGTCTGTTCATTGAACTAAAACTTACATATTTATTTTACGATCTTCTGGGCCACTGTGCATTGTGCTTATGTTATTCCTTAACTAAATTCGAATTGCTTATGTTTTCATTTGTTTATCATTCTGTTTTACGTTTTTTTCTTATTCTCATGTTTTGTTACATGTTTGTTGGCTGAGTAGTTATCTTATCTTATGCACAGACTTTAAAAAACCATTTGAGAATTTACAAATGTTAATATTTCTGAAAATCACAAAAGAATAAGATAAGCGTAGAAGGGTTAGAAACTTATACAAAACCTAGCTTATCTTATTCTTTTGTGATTTTCAGAAGTATTATCATTTGTAAATTCTCAAATGGTTTTTGAAAGTCTGTGCATAAGATAAGAGGTTTGTAACTTTTCAAAGTTGTGCTTGAAGTCTATTGACGATTTGGTAAAGCGCCAATGAAATGCATATAGACAATGCTTAACTATTAGCAAATAGACTTAATTTAAATAAAAGCTTTTATATGGATAGATTTTTTAGAAAAAGTTTATTTTTTTGAGAAGGGCCCAATATTAAGGTAAAACTTTGTACCATTTAAAAAAACCTTTTTGAAAAAGCAACAATAATAATTTTACGATTATTCAAAATGTTTTATCATTCACAATTCATTTTCTTCTAAGAATGGATTCTTTTATTGACAAGCTGCTTAAGTTAATTGTAGGCTTTTGAATACCAGCAACAAATATATGTATATAACAATAAAGCCTGCTAGCCAGCAATAAACAGCTCTAGCACTGCTTGCCACAGTATAGATATAACAACAAAAGTAAAATGCAGTTAGCCTTTTTTTCTTCAATTTCTTCAATTTATCTACAATATTTTATTTCTTTTATTTTAATGTTATTTTGTATCCAAAACCCCTTAAACAGGTTTCCTTCTTATATGAGCAGAGTAAGTACAATTCACTCTACTCCAATCCAATCTAAACTCAAATCGACTCAATAACACTATGAAAAATGTGTATGTTTTGTTATTTTTACTTTTTTTTTATTGAATTTTTATTTTTTTCTTTAATGACATTCACAAGCCACCACAGCCAACCAAACACCAATTTTAAAAGCCGTATAATACTAATCACTGCTGCTACCTATAGAACGTCGTATAGAAATTTTGTTGGGTTTTTTTAGAGTCATAATAATTCCTAAGGACCGGTAGATAGAACTTGATTATGATGACGTTGTTGTATTAAAGGCGATGATGATGACTACGACAACGCACTTTTATAAAAATATGTACTACAACAATTCTTCGAACAATTTTATTTAAAGTGATTTGCTATGAATTTGAATCGATCAATTATGTCTTAACTTTGATGTACATACTTGTATATACATATGTATGTATGTAAGTGCGTAAGTACATATCGCTCATTTACTTCAATAGTGTCATAACTCAAAAAAAAACTGGTTTTGCAGAAAACAACTTTAAAGTTTTCATTTTACATACAACTTAATTTAAAAAATTAAAGTACATTGTACTCTCAGAAGTGAACATACAAGATATTTTTATAGAGAAGGATATGATGATTACTTCTGTATTAACTCAAAAATCACATTTTTTGAGTTATGACACTATTGAAGTAAATGAGCGATATGCTCGCATATGGCACACAGCATAATACACATTACTACAAACATATCTTGTTTTTGCAATTCAACAGAGCTGCCAAGATTAAGAGATATATAAATTAAATGGCTTACGACCATAATATGGTTATGAACAGGGAAACCGCAAATATTCAATTGCATGTTTTTTCCTGTGAGATGTATTTAGTCACAAATAAGATATTTGTACGTTTCAGATTTTTTTTTTTAATTTTTGGCATGGATTTGTTAGTGCATATTATTGCATATTTTAGCTTTTACATCATGTTTTCGCATATTTCAGAGTTAGCCGCATATTTAAGGCATTTTTCTTGTTTTTGTGGCATATGTTAATATTCATATTTATAAAACAGCAAAATCTGTTTTATAATCGAAAAGATTCTAAAATTTTCAGTAGTTTTTTTCAAAATTTTTAAAAAAATTAAAAATTTTTTCTTCTACGATTTTAAACTTGCTCTAATGTATTTTCATCCTAATTTTTAGCGTCCAACCGAATACTCGGTTCCGGTTTCGGATTCGGCCAAAATTGTAGTTTTGGCTGATATTCGGCTTATGCCAACTTTTTGGCCGAATACCGAAACCGAAACTTTTTATTCTTTATAAATAAGGAATTTAATCGAAATAATATTTTCCAAATTTAAAATATGTAACCGCCATGAATCTGTTTTTTCTAGTCCTATATCTTTTCAATTGAATGAAAATTTTACTTAGTTTTATAAAGCATAACTAAAAGATATACATACCCTGCGGAAAATTTGGTGACAAATGATCCAAAAGTACTCGTCCCATGACTTGAGAAAGTGAGACTGGTACCAAAAATAAGGAGTAGTGTATGGTGAAAAAAGACATATTGTGTAAATGGTCACATATTAACCATTTTGAGTCAATTTAGTTGGTACTCCGGCAAGTATATTAGTAAACGGCACTGAACTAATTCGATGCACCTGGACCAAAGGCCTATTACATAGTATCTATATAATATTAATTGTCTCCCTTCAATGAGACTGTCATTCCACTCAGGAACCTGGTCCGTAACTATATTCAGATATTAATTCCAGCTTAACTGGTATTTACAACATTGAAATATAAGTTCCCCTGTGGTCGAGTCGGGTGTACTAGCCTGTCATGCCGGAGGTTGTCGGTTCGAATCCTATCAAAGACACCGCTTAAAAATAAAATACAATTTCTACTTTGATTTTTAACAATAAAAAAATAAATTAGTCGATAATTACAGCTGAATTAGGAAGTGTTAGAACTCGGACTGGTCCCTACCACCTGGGGACCGGTTACGTGGCTTGTTTTGTGCCAGTTCCATTTACCGCAGAGTAGTAACATAAAGTATTCAACTGTTTGTTTCCAAAATAAGCTAGGGAATGGTAAACCGAAATTGAGTATTTGTTTCTTAAAATAGATTTTTTAAAATCATTTCAAAATATAAAGAAAGCTCATTTTCAATCTTCACGATAAATTCAATATCGTCGAGAAAAATTCTTTATTATATACATCATCGATGAAACGCGCCCGTAAACAAAAAAAACTTAACTTTATAAGAAATGAATGAAATCTTATAAATTTAGTGTCAAAAATAGGTAAATATTCCACTTTATATCTTTTTAGTTATTCCGACTCAACTTTTTGATTGGTGTTCTTTTAACGTCATCAATAGAGTGATAAAACACTCCTCAATGTATATGTACCGAACCCAATATTCCAATTCTATTCATCATTTAAGCTAAGTTCATCCCAAGTTTTTATTAGTCATATGATCATTAATGGTTAAGTTTTATATTTGCTCGATGGAATGAAATATATTAAGTTTCTAATATTATTTTGACTGACACTGTATGTATGTAGAAACACTCTTACGTCCCTTTTTCACAGTTTACAGTTAAAAGCTAACGTATACTTTAACGAAGAGTTTTGTATGCCGAATTTGACGTTAAAGACCACGTTAACTTTTAATCACATAGTGAAAAGGGCCGTTAATAAAGCAAATGACTTTTCAGTTCTGTTAAGTTTTTAAAATGTCAATATCAGTTAATGCTAAAAAAAGTTTCGGCAAGTTTCGGATTCGGCCGAATATTCGGTCTTTTTGCCGAATATTAGGCTCGGTTCGTATTCGGCCTCAAAAAACTGGTCTCGGTCGGACTCTACCAATTTCTTAAAAATGTTCTTTATTCCATTAATTTATTTCGAGTTTATTCAAAGCTTTCACAATTTTAATTACCTTTTGGCAGGGACATAACAGTTATAACTTATTAATAATCCAAGGAACAAGGGAAAAAACTAACATCAACTTAAGTTTTGAACGTACTCAGCAGAATAGAGTAGTGCCACTTTCGGAAGCCGCTCGCGTGTATTTTGTTTATCACCACTTGTCAGGTGGCTCTGTAGATGATATTCAACTCTTGACTGCAAACCACCGACTTAGGTCGGGTGGTCTAAGCGGTAGAGAGCTTTGAAGAGATTAGCGGGAGCTATCGAAACATGTTAATTCAATTATCCGTGCACTCAAAATTTTCTTTGTCTACATACTTCACATTTATCTCTAAATAAAAATATAATTTAAATGAAAAATTAAATTAAAAACGAACTCAAGCCAAAATAATTAAATTTCTTTGGATATAAACTCATACAGTTCGACTAAAAACTCATAACTTAATTCTGTATTTTAGCGATAAAAGTGATCTTTGGTGACTTTTGGCTTCTTATTGAGCCATGATAGTTAGGTCCGGAGATATAGTGTTACTCTTTTATATAAGTATGTCTGTATATGATAGATAAGAAGATCGAAATAAATAAAAATCTTAAGGTTCGTTCACACTTGGCAAATATTTGCCTAAAAAAACGTGACCAACAGACAAGCTAAAGTTGTGTTTCCCTTAATTCCAATATTTTTTTAAATATCGGTTCGCATTTATTAAAAATAATATAAAAAAGCTTTTTGCAGCATAATTAGCTCTATTTTGTGATATAAAAACCAAGTTAAGTCCCACTAACCCTTAGCAAAAGTAGTGGTTACGTTTTTTTTTTTGGCAAATATTTGCCAAGTGTAAACGTATATTTATATAAGTCTCGAGAAGCCCTAAAAAATGAAAATCTTTCATAACTGTTATTTAAAGGCCTAAAAAATAAAAATCATTTATAAAAAGCTCAAGAAGACTTAAAAAATAAAAAATTTTCATAACTGTTATTTAAAGACCTAAAATTTAAAAATCTTTCATAACTATTATAAGAAGACCTAAAAAATAAAAATCTTTTTTGAAATTTATTATTTCGGCTTTTTAGTTCAATATTTGAATTAATGTTAATTCAAATTATTTTTATTAAGAGTGGAGTGTTCGAGTATTCAAATCAGATTAGCAGAACGGATCAGTACTACTGATTATGACAGGCCGCTACACCGTCTCATCAGCGTTTTGGTTCACTTTTAGCACTTATGAAGGTGGATGCTTAAGGAAACATTAGTTATTAAACTAATTTTTGTCAGCAAATAGAATACAAGACTTTTTTTCTTGCGAATTCTTGCATTGATTTTATTTCAACTCAATTTTAGTTAGCTTTGAAATTTCCCCATTTGATTTAATCCAACCCTCACACACTTTTTAATAGTCATAGAAGCAGTAATATTTTTTGGGTTGTTTGTAATTGTTATTACAAGTCCGAAAAATAACAGTTATTTCGGGTCCCTGTTTTTTGTGGATTCTTAGAGCAATTTCAATTTTTATCAAGATTGTTCGCTTACATATTTATATTTCATCGTGTTTTGCAAATATTTAATATATATATGCGACTTTTCTGATATATAGAAAAAATATGGAAAACGTGCGATGTATTAGTAAAAATTTTAGTCCATAAATTATTGTGGGAGTTGGATGGAGCCCATCATTTTATATACGAACAGATGAAAGCACAGGCTAGCATTGTTAAATCGACTCCAATGCCCATAACGGAACATAATATACATATGTATACTTCTTGATGTCAGAAATGAATATTATAAAAATTATAAAGGAAATTATAACGTTTGTATACCCTTTTAAGAGCATATTTTTTCAAGTTTTTAGATCATATTTTTATGTTTTTGGTGCATATTTAATGCGCATAAAACATATTTCTTAGGGCATAGTTCCGGTTTCCCTGGTTATGAACAAGTAAATGTATTTAATTTGCAAAAATGTATTTAAGGTTTAAATAATTTATAAAATTATGTACAATAAGCTGATAAATGCTTATTTGAAACATAAGTTGCTTAAGTAAGCTGATTTTATTGAAAATTTAGCAAAAATAATATTTCTTTTAAGCAACATCATGATTACAAAGAAATTAATCTTTTCCGTTTAATCATTTTTATGTCCACTTTTAGGTGTACGGAATGTTAAACCATTTCCTTGGGCATTCTTGGTTTTAAGAGTGTCTCTACAATTTAATTTACAACACGTATGACCCATTTTGCTGCCATTTTTTGTATGACTGCTTGAATGAAATTGTCGTTTAATATTAAAATAAAATATAAAAGCTTTAAACAAATAACATTTTGCATAAGATAGTTAGTTATTGAAGAAATTCTTTAAAAAAAACTTTGTTTTATTTTGCAGTACATGCACAAGTATTGAAAAGAAACAGCAACCATTGACGAGTTACACTGAAAATAATTCATGTAAGATATTACGAAAAAATCTTTCATACACAAAAAAAATTAATTTAAAAATTAAGCTCTCATATTCTATTTCGTTTAAAAAAAACTCAAATGAGCAAGTCAAGAAAATAGTGAATTTGCTAACCATCAAACGAAAGCTGAAAAAAATTATAGGCCGCCTCAGACGAATTGAAAAAACTACAATCTCAGCCAAATTGATTAAAGTTAAAAGCAGGGACCGAAAATAATAGTTATTATTAAAATTTCAGTTCAAAAAGTTAGACAGTAATAATTTGTCTATACGATATTTGAGTATAGCATTGTGATGGTCGTGAGCTAAGGAATAAAAATCTAAAAATACTTTTATTTTTTACTTTTTTCAAAAAATGCAAAATATAACTGCTATTTTTTGACTCATACTTTTTCGGTCAAAAATAAAGGTTAAAATTTGACTGATATTTTTTTGGTCAAAAATAAAAGATAACATTTTACCGATATTTCTTAGTCAAAAATAAAAGTTAAAATTTGACCAATATTTTTTTGGTCATATTATTTTGGTCAAAAATAAAATTGAATGACCTTAAAAGCCCATTAAAAAACAAATTCACAATAAAATCGAAAAAAGTTCAGTAATAATAACTGAATATTAATAAAAGTTATATTTTGACCGATACTTTTTTTTTTGTCAAAAATAAAAGTTAAAATTTAAACGGATTTAGAAGTCGCCACTCCAGCATTCTTTATTTATTTTAACCACTTGTCATGCTTGATATTAGTAAGCACTAATTTTTTTAACGAAATTGTATATAAGAGCTATTGATGCTCCTTATATTCACTTACAAGTTAAATCGATGTTGATTAGTAGGATATTCACCATGTGAGATTATTAGCTTCAAATATTACTTGCTCTTTTTTGAAATTTTAACTTTTATTTTTGACCAAAAATATATCGGTCAAATTTTAACTTTTATTTTTGACCAAAAAAATATCGGTCAAATTTTTACTTTTATTTTTGACCAAAAAGTATCGGTAAAATTTTAGCTTTTATTTTTGACCAAAAAAATATCGGTCAAATTTTAACTTTTATTTTTCACTAAAAATATATCGGTCACATTTTAACTTTTATTTTTGACCAAAAAAATATCAGTCAAATTTTAACTTATATTTTTGACCTAAAATATATTAGTCATTATTTTTTGACCGAAAACATATTGGTCAAAAAATAACTATTATAATTTGACTTTTTCAAAAAAAGTCAAACAGTTACGGTCCCTGGTTAAAAGATATTCAACTTGTTGATTTTAACTAGGGATGCCAATCGGGACTGATTTTGGAAAATCCCGGATTTTGGTATTCAGAAATAGAATCCCTAAATCACAAACCGGGTTCAGGAGTTTTCGGAATTTTTTAATTCCGAAAAATATAATTAACAAACTAATGTTTTTTGACTGAAAACTGTTATTGCCAAGTTTTTAGGTTTTTTACTTTTTAATTTAACTGTTTCTTAAAAATTTATCACATTCTATAAATATTAGCAGAGTTCAGTTTTTGATCATACCATTTTACAAAACTTTATGTATTTTGTTGTTGGACTTCATAAAAACGCTACGATATTTTGTATTTACATTTTCGCAAGACCATTTGCATCAAACACTGAACTCCACTAATGATAAAAGTGATAGCACATGATTTATTTTAAAAATTCTACCATCGTATTTTCTTTACATTTAAGGTCAAATTAAAACTTTGACTTTGGCATATAGAATATGCGAACTCCACGTTTAATGCCCCCATATGCCTGACAAGGTTTCTTTTTCATATAATCATCTGAACTTCTTCAAAGTTACATTTGAAAAATTGTAATATCATTAACTCTTTCTTATCCCCCGTCTCGACTTTCAATAAATATCTCAGAAATAGGGCAATAACGTCGGCAGAAAAAACATAGCAGTATTGCTTATTGCTTTATTATGTTAACTATATCAGAGCACATAGCTATTACTACGTTTATACACAGTGCTTATTTGCAAATAAGAACGAAAAATGCTGCCAACTACTTTTTTACTGTCATTTATTAAATCACTGAATATTTATCTATGTATTAATATCAAGTAATAAATAAGTAATTAATAGATCAAGTATTTATACTAAAGCAGAACCTAGAGAAGAGTTATCAGTTTAATAACGATGAACATATGCTGGCGTTCGATAGCCTAAACCGATCTAAGATCCGCAAAATATTTGCTTTAAGCGGTATAAACAACAAACTGACTCGTCTGACAATGGCAACACTCTGTAATACAAAAGGAAAAGTAACATTACAGCAAGAGCAAAGTGAACAATTTCATATCAACACAGGAGTAAGACAAGGGGACAGTTTTTCCACAGTTCTGTTTAACCTGTGCCTGCGTTATGATAAAAGAAACCACACAGGGCTTGGAAATGTGTATCATCGATGACAATCGCCTACGCCCAGAATATTTCGATTTTAGCTCGAAACAGGCGATATCTGGAAGAGACATTTCAAAATATACAATCATCTGCAAAACACAGAAAAAACTAAATATCATTTTCTGTAAAGGAATTCAATGAAATAGTAAATATTTTGTCTAGGAACGGACCTACAAACAAATTTGTAAATATACACAAAAATATCTCAAAAATTTCATTAAAAAAAAACGTGTTTTTTTCAGTGAACACATTGTTTAAATCTATAAAACAATTTGTCTAAACATATTTACAAATTGTAAACAAAACTATTTACTAAATCAAACAAAAAGATTTACTAGAGTTTCTGAATAATATCAAACAATATTTTTGTCTGAATTTATAAAACAATTTATCTAAAAATACTAAATAAAATAGTTTACTTAATCAAACAAAAATATTTAGTGCATTTTTTTCAATATATCAATCACAATTTTTGTCTGGGTCATCATCATCATCATCATCATCATCATGCATTAAACATTTATGAAATTTCCCTTTGTTAAATATGTTCAAGTCTGAATGTTTATCTAAAGACTGTAAAAGAATGAATGAGAATTAACGCAACGACATTAACGAATTGATTCACTCAAAAACTTGGTACAATCGCATTTCTTTTGATATCATTGTTGTTGTTATTTGTGTGTATGTCGTCATCGGGGCTGTTTTTTTACAGCAGAGTTTTTCTTGTTGTTTTTGGTGTTTGCGTTCTAAATAAAAGTCAAACAAACAATTCATAGAAGAGCGAAGCAGCGGGTAAGTGGTGTACTATCATCTAGGAACAGATAGAGGCAGTTAGAAATTTTCTATTAGAAAATGTTTTTTTACGTCAACTCTTTCGGGCATCCCTTATTTTTAAATCCCTTTTTGCTCGGCTTACTTCTTCCGAGCGAGCTGGCATGATTTTTTGTAGCTGAGTAAGTTCCCAGATAGGTTGGCAAAGATCCCCCCAAAAACGGCGAGCTTCAGCCGCAGCAAACGCCAGCATGCCAGCGCAGCCAACAATCTGGCCACACATTAACACTTTTGGTGTTTTTAAATTTTATAAACCAGCAGCAAGGCGAATTCAGTACCAGGTAGCCTTATCATCACAGATGATCATCAGCTGAATACACCCAATCAGTCAAACTCTATATAAGAAAAGAGAAAAACTTTAACCCGAACTGTCAAAGCACAAATAAAAATAGTCCTACACCTACTTTGTATGTGTGTAGTTTTGATGATAAGGCCGCTTGATATTAATTCGCTTTGACCAGCAGTAGTAATAGTGTATTAGTATGTGTGTATAAATGTTGTTGGTCAGATTACCTGCAAACAACTGCTGACAGATCGTCAACCATGCTGGTATGCTAGCGGATGCACCGGCTAGGGCTTGCCATCTTGGGTGTGGTTCTTACTGACCGGTCTGACTGCCACGACTACACTACAAAAAATAATGCATACCAGCCTTTTGGTGTTGTAGGTGGAAAAACAAAATTGTATTTATATGGGAGACCCGAAAGTGAGTAAAAGAAGGATAGATATCTACTAATTTTCCTACTAATTTAAAAAAAAACACACACACCATTTACTGAAAATTAAATTTATTTTTAGACAAACTTTTGTTTGAAAATTTTTTCGTGATAGTTTTTTCTATGAAAGAGATAGGGCTAGTAGTTAATATGTGGAAAATTTTTTTTTCGGATTTTGATTGTAAATCCTCCTGGAAAGGTCTTTTTATTAAAAAAAAACAGTGCTGATCACGTAATTGGAAGACGTGCCGCATATAAGGGGCACTATAATGCGCAATTAAGAAATTATGGGAAATTATAGCGATGGAAATTATAGTGTTGTACCAAACAAAAAATTAGAAAAAAGAAGTTAGATCCGCACAATAACATTAATGAGAAAATAAGGTCAAGCTCCTATCCAAAAGTTTTGGCTGTTAAAAGTACTGATATCAAAATGAAAACCAAGTTCTTGATAGGTACAATACCATCTCATTTTTAGGCAACCTGCCATTTGGCAATATTTTTTTACATTTCTAATATTGGGAAGAATTATGGGGAAAATGTTTCCAAGTTAGCTTAGAAATTAAATGGTATCATACTTATCAAGAACTTGAACCTCATTTTGATCTTAGTACTTTTAACGGCCGAAGTTTTTGGATAGGAACTTGGCCTTATTTTCAAAGTTATGTTTTTATGCAGATAGTGTTTACATTAACTGTGAACTGTTTTTTTAAAGCAAATTAAAATCAAAACTTTTGCTTTATAATTTTCTCACAAAAAAAACCGTTCGACCGGTTTTTGCTGAATTTTAAAAACCGTAACCGATTTTTCTAAAATTTCAAATAGTCGAACTATTCGAAAACCGGTTTTTGGAAAATGTCGAATAATCGATCACCCTACTATGCTATTACCAGAGATATTCGCGAAATAGAGAACAAAGTCAAGACCAAAACCCAAAATTTTTAAATTCAAAGCCAAATATCTTTGGCTTTGAAATTGTTAAAGATATATATCTTAATGAAATAACCCGTTTATTCTTTACTTGTTTATAAATGTTACACCAAGTTTAAATTTATCAAAATCGGGTAATATTTGTAAAAATTATGAGGCCGACAAGGTTTTTCATGCCCGTGGTAGTCAACTTTGACATCCTGTAGCACAATATGTTTTCCAACAGGGTGGTCCAGATTTCAATATTATTAAAGCTCAGATCCTCTTCTATGGTTTTCGCCTACATCGTTTTGTAATCGTTTTGTAAGTTTCAAAGATATAGATTTATTACTATTTTTCCCAATTTAAACCACTGTGTGTTGGAGGGTGTTGGAGCAATTCTGCATCAAAAAGTCAATTATGAAATATGTATGTGTCGGTTACGTTATTTTCGCGGTTAGGGATCAGATTATAGTGTTCTCAATCGAACCAAAAATTATTTTTGTAATTTGCAATAGAAATAAATGAAAAGTATAATTAAATTATTTTCTAAGCAATTCATATTATATTTTTTGTTTTAGTACTTAATTTTTTTTTTTGTTTTGCGGGGAACTTGAAGCAATTATTATTTCGCAACAATGCTGTTGTCAATGTTAACCAATAAATGAAATCAAAATTTATAAAATATATGTATTTTTTGGTATTTTTGCATTGTTATTGTTAATAAAATATTCCAATGGCCTTTAAAAATGATTTTATACTTTATGATGAAAAAAAAAACTAGAAAATTGAGTTAAATTAAATATTTTTGCTAACAAAAAAATACTGCATTGTACTTTTTGTTGTGTGGTGGGGCTTTAATCCAATATAATCAGTCTTTTTGTTGTATTATTCAAGAGGTATTTTATTTAAAACAATGTTTTCTCAAAGGCAAGTAGGTGTTGTTACTTACAAGTAACTATTACCAAGAGCAAATATAATAATATGTAATACATGATAGTAAGTAACAAACAACAGCAATAGAAGAAGTAACAAAATTAAAGTGAAAGATTACATGTCTGCTTTTAAGGTTTGTTGCTAAAGTCTTTAGTTTAAAGATTCAGGCTCATGCTAAGACACATCCACACACACAGGCACACACAGAAACCTACAATAATCATTGGCATTTGTAGACAAGTTTGCTTCTTAAGTCTTTTATTTCTTCTTTTTCAGTGAACCTTATAATTTAGTTTCCAGCATATAAACTCTTTAATTCCCTGCTGATATATATATGTATAAATACTTGACTTTATTTTTATATTTTTGTAATTGTTGTTGTTGGTGTTGTTATTATTTTCTTTAGGCATCATTATTTTCTGAAGCATCATTGGCAACACCAACGTACAAGCATATACACATACATATAAATTAAAGATCTTTCATCTTTCACAAAAGGTCAAAACTATTATATGAGCTAAAAGAAAAACTTACACACCGCCTGATTTTTAACCTTTTTCTTTTTTCTAGATTTTTTATAACGTATTTTGAATACGTTTATTTTTTAATGCAAAACTTTTGTTTTATTTTAAGGAAACATAAAATGATGTTTTTTATTACTTGATTATGATTTTTACGACTATTTCTCTGTTGATTTTTTTTATTTGTTTTGTGTAGTTAAATTTATTTATATGTAATTTATTGTTATAATTAAAACAAACACTAATTGTTTATATATTTTCTTTTCATAATTATTTTGTTGTTGCTGTTGTTTGTTTTTTTGAAAACAATTTAAAACGTGTTAACCGTTATGTCGTCTTTCGTAGCAAACCTTGACGTCTTTACGGTTTGTACTCCAATCACAGACTGAGCGTAAAACTTAACAAAATTATGTTGCTGTCCACACAAAAAAAAATAATAATTCTGTAGCTATTTTAAAGTTTCTGTTGTTTTCTTCGTTTTCTGTTATTTCTTGTTTAAAGTTTGTATTTTGCTCACAAATAAAACAAGAAAAAAACTTTAAAGAGTTTCTATTAAAAGTATAATATTGCATAGTGGAGCAGCAGTTAGTGGTTTATCAGACTACAAAAATTGTTTGCAGTTTTAAAATAATTGCAATTTGGTTCATTACCAAACTACTTTCGAGACTACTGCTGTTGAGCCAAAATTACAAAAAACGATATTTATTTTAAAGAAATTTTATTATTCAGGCTATAGTTCGTTCAATTTAATTTTGCAAATATTTTATTTTTATTGAGATAGGATTTTTCAAAGCATGTAATAATAAGTTCCTCTTATACTCTAGGCCACCACAGCTCCCAAAGTCAAATATATATATATATATCCAACTTTAAGCCAATTTGCATTAAGCTTTTTACTTACTTAAGCTTTTTTTTTAAGTTTAGAAATTTTTTCTTAAGCAAGCACTACTTGTGCTTTTTTCTTTTATCATGCCCAGTTTGAAATCCATTGGCTATCTAAATCTAGGATTTAAATGTGCAGGGTTGGAAAAGAAACGTCTTGCAACTCGCAAGATCATTCGTTCTTTTAATGCCGTCTGAATTCGTTGCTTGTTTTCTTGTTTTAAAATCTTATTTTTTTGCATCGATCGCAGTCCACTTTTCTAAAGCCAAATTTTATAAGCTACATGAAGTATGTATTCCATTAAATTTATTTGAGCATGTAATGACAAAATGCCAAATTTATAAGCCTCATTATCATTGTTTTTATATGAAATTGTATCCAAATCGTTAATTTCAGAAAGTTTTGCTTTACAAAAGTAACATACGACTGTTGAAGCAGTATTTGTAAACTTTTAGCCTAAATGTATGCAACAGATTTGATAAAAAAAAACCTGCACGGGAGTATTCGTGATAGAGGGCTGCACGAGCTTATTCGAAAGTACTCATAAGTATTTTTGTGTGTGTATGAATGTATGTTTTGTGTATATATGTATGTTTATATGTATATTTGGCCGTGGCTATGTATGTACACACATGTAGATGCATGTATACATAAGAACATACATCTTTCTACACACGAAATTCTTACGAGTACATTCTACGAATACATTCGAGTACACTTTGCAGCCCTCTAATTTATGACTTTTTTTTTAAAAAATTTATAAGTTTGATCAGCGATCACAGAAATTCACAGGATTTTTTGCGTTAATTCAAAGAATACACTCTCACCTTTCATTTCCCGGTTGGCCAACACGTCGTAGAGGACATTTTCATCAACGACTACTTAAGGAAATTCCGACATTTTTCATGCACGATATTTGGCGGTTACAGTTTCTTTTAAGACAATCTAACACAAACCGTACACAAAGAATGAGTAATAGAAAAACTACTCAACTGGTCTATTAAAACTTCTTGTATTAAATACTCTCTGAGCGACAAATTTCAAAAATTGTTGTTGTAGAACACGTGTAGAAAAGAAACAAGCGAAAAATGTAATGGGAACATTTCTGAGGATGTTGTCATTCACATGGTCATTAATGAAAAGATGGGTGACAGTGTCGCTCTTTTTGGCATGTATGAACTTAGCGGCCATTTGTTCCAAAATGTCCTCGCTGATCTGTTTGTGAGAAGACGGAAGTAGACGGAGCAAACTTCTTTTTTTCCAAGGAAAACTGCAAACGCAGAATTTTGTAAGACGCTCATATCTACTAAACTACATAAGAAATCTAAATAATTTTTTTTAATTAAAAAGAAGGTGATATATTTCAATAAAAACTGCATTAAAATGTTAACAGTGAAAATATCTTACACGCATAAGCCAATGAAAATTTTCATCAGTTTTCATGGTAAAATATTTTAGTAACTTCGCTAGATTTTTCTAGCACAAAATGTGGCTTTTTACAAAAACCAATTATATGTTTTTCTTACTGAAACAGATCTCTATAGAACTGTATCAATAGATTTTTGAAAAGTGATAGTCGAAAAATTGCTTTTTTGCCAAGGAAATACCACTGTGCGGCCCTACGCAAAGAAAAAGTTATTTTTTTATTTTTAATAAAAATCTCTCAATTGATATTTATAAGAGAATGACAATTATAGAAAAAGAAAAACGACAATATTATATATATTTTTATCAATTTGAGACAATTTTAAAGGATCATATTCAAAACACTCTGCTCTCCCTCTTTATATGTCCAATATTTATTTCAGATTTTCTATTATTCTCCTTCTCATTATTAATAAAAACCGTTATTTCTGAAAAGAATATAATTTTTATCTATTTCCTGAGTTTTAAAAGATCTCGCCTATAGTATTCGGCTGTCTATAAAGGGATGGATAGCAAATATCTGAATGTCTTATTATTTTCTTATGAGTTTGTTTTTATATGAATAATACTAATGAAACCAATAATTAATTTTATTTCTTTGAATATTTCGAGTTTTCGTACTAGGTCACACCCATCGGTCACACCCGTCACATTTTGAATATGTATATTTTTACAAGAAAAATAATTTTTTTCACTAATAAGCTTCTCCAGGATATATATACGATAACTAGTTATTAATTTTTATGGGAGGTGACCCTGACCCCGCTCCTATTTCATAAATTTTTTGCAAGAATACGTAACCTAGCTATAAAGTAATTCACACCAAGCTTAAGCATTTTTATTTATACATATTTGGATGTTTTTGTTGTAGCTTTGCTTGTTTCTAAGTATAAAGATGCATGTTATTGTTGGCTTTGATATTCTATAATATCTCAAGGAGTGAAGAAAACCCTACACATGTATAAAACAATTTTTTTTAGAAGGAGCTATATAAAAATACTCATAATAAATTTTGGGGTAAGACCAATAATAATAGAGTTATTATGCTTTTAAGATAAAAATCGTATTTATTGACAGAAAAAGTTATTACACAAAAATTTTCAAAACAAACGTTTGTTGGAAATATACATTTATTTTCAGGACAAAAAAAATTTTGGAATCGAACAAGAAACAAAAAAAGTGGCCCAAAGTGACCGAGCTAGGACTGCACACCTCTGCTCCTGAGCAATTATGATATTATTAAATTAAATAGCAATACTCCTCTATTTGTTAAATTTTATACTCCAAAATTTTTTATTTCTAAAATATTTTGATTCTACCCCACTGTGCATCGTTGTGAAGACAGTTGTTATGAGTGTTTAAAGCTAAAAATTTATAAAAAATAGTTTATACATACATATTTATTGAAATTCTTAAATATGTATGTAGTTCTTTTTTTAACAATTTTTTAACTAGACGACTAATTTTATTTATTTATTTTTTCTCCTTTTCCCACTCGGAAACCACTGTCCCATGACTTTGCTCATTATTAAGATGATTTAAGAAGATGTTTGTAACGCGATCATTCTCTTCTGCCTTTCTTTTAATTTTTCAACAAGATTTTCATTTTTAATATTATAATTTGTTTACTAACTTGTTTTTCCTCATTTATTTATTTTTTATTTTTTGCTTATTATTTTTTAGATATTTAATTTTTTTTATATTTTTTTTTGCAGTGCAATAAAAAGTGTGTATGTAATATTCGCAATTGCTACTTGATTGAGAAGAGAAATAGTAGTATGACCACAACTTACCTCATCGGAAAAGTCGCCCATATGTTTGACATCTTCCGTTTCAAAATAATCTTTTGTTTCTTCATGCGACACAACCCGTTTCTCATTGATCTCTCTCACTAGACCATCAGCCGGTCTAGGTACAATGCTCTTGACTAATGTGCCTCCAGCATTTTTCAATTCTGCCAATTCACCGCCACCTTCCCCATCTCCGCTGGTAGCTGTAGCAGCCGTTTCTTTGCCATATTGCAAAGCACCTTTGTGTATAATTTCGTTTGGATTTAAGGCAACTGGTAAACCTAAATCTCGTTTCTGCCATAAGTTGCAAAAAGTGGAAAAAATTATAAAAAAAAGAACACACACACACAAAAATATTAAACCATATTTATTATGCAAATTTAAATATTTTTTGTTATTAAAGTTTCTCAATTTTCTACACTCTAGTGCGCTCACATACACATGTGTAGACGCAGAGCATACATGCATACAAACCTCTGTTGTCTCAGTTTCTTGTTTATCCGTATCCTCTGTGGTATTTGTTGAAACAATAGGACCACTGTCTTCGACTACTTTTCCATCTTCGAAAACCACTTGACGTTTGACATGAGTTTCGATTTGACGTGTTGTTGTTAGTTCGGTTTTTCGTTTTGTTATCCATTCTTCTGCAAAAGCAAATTGAAAATATAAAATGTAAATTAAAACCACATGTGAATGTGTGCATGTATGGGTGTGTTTAAATATATTATAATATTAAAGGCCTAAAAGTATACTAACTTGATTTATTAAATAGAATTGAAATTTTCATGCTGTTTAGTAAAATGTATTGAGTGTCAATTAGGCTTTTATAGATAATCACAGTCATACAAATGCATAAAAGTATGTGCGAGCATATGCATAAAATGTTTATTATTACACCAAACAACAAGAGATATAACAAAGAAAACTCTTATATGTTTTGTTGTGTTATGGTTAACGTGCCCAGAAGATTTTTGTAAAAAGCATGACAAGCGCGATTGAAAAGTGGGATTTTGGAGAAAATATAATAAAAAAGCGGGATTTAAAAAATCCATTTATATGATTGGATATGATATCTTAGGAATATGTATACGCACATGCACAGTTCAATAAAGTTGGTCACAAGTAGAAAGGCCCTAACTCAGATAATTGTAACTTTACAGAGAAGGTAAAACATAATAGAAACTGTAATTTTCAAAATTTAACTTTTTTTTAATGCATGTTTTAATGAAAATCAAACACAAATTCGATGCTCAGATTATTTTTGTAACTTTTATATATGAAATAATATGTGTGAAATATATTGGAATCACTAAAAAAGCTCAATTTCGTAAAAATACGAGCTAGGGCCGGCCTTTCTACTTGAGACCATCGGTATGTACTTAGAAAATTGATTAAGTAACAGTCCTTAAAATTGAAAAAAGTGAATTTTTGGATTTTTTTTTAATGCATCACTTATTTTTCTCCCTTAAAATGGAACACACGAAACATGAAGCCGTTAAGATTTGACTAAAATAAGAAAGTTATAAGCCAGTTAAGGCTCGTTTCCGCAAAGCTTTTTTCGTTGCTAAACGATGTTTAAATGCGGAAACGATGTTTAAATGAAAAATTCGAAGTCATCTTTCATACAATTTTGCTTAAATTTAGTTTTCAGTCCAAAGAATATTTCCGATAAAAATCTATTTTGTATTTAAAAAAAAATCTGTTTTTTTCACTTATTGTCTTGTAACTTTGCCATTTTTTTGTCGAATATTAAACATGTTTCATGTATTCGGCACAAAATGATCTTTAAGTTTTGGCTTTCAAAACATTTTTCAAATTTTTGGTCCATCTTAATGTAGAAATTTATAAATAATGAATGTTGAAGATACGTTTAGAATTAACTTTTTCCTATTTTAAAGGTCTTTAACTCAATAAGTTTTAGTTCGCTCAATATAAGCGTTATACTGGTTAAAAGAGAGAAAGATATCTACGAAACAGTGTAAAATCTCTTTTGTTCAATTGAAACGTTTTCGATATTTTTGGCAATAACTAAAAAAAGAAAAATCACGTTTTCGTTATACAAAACGTTTGTTTAGAAAAAATAAACTAATTAATGAATGAATTCATATTCGTCTTCAGTGAACTCAAATAAGCTTTAAAAAAATCTATTTTCAAGGCTCATTTGTTTTTGTAAACTAGTGTATTTCAATCACTTTTTTTTCTTGTTAAAGATTATTTAGTGTTCTATTGCTTGCTATTTTCAGCAAAGATTTTTTATGTTTCGAATTTTTTATATGTTTTCCTACATCAAATTAAAAATTTTCAAACTAAATTTTAGGCGTGATCGAACTCTTAAAAGCGTGATAATCCCACCCAAAGCGGGATGTCTGGTCAGCATATTAGTTATGGTCCTATAACAAAATATAAAATTCCATGGATAAGTTGTTTTTTATTATTTTGTTTATAAAATGTTGAAAGTTTGAGGAAGCTGTTGCACTGATTTTAATACAACTTGAGAACGACTCTTCCAATATAGCAAACATTTTAATTTAAATCACTTTTAAGCTAAGTTTATATAGTTTTCTTATATACATACTCAATGGTTTTTGGAGTTATTCAGACCAAGGTAATAAAAATTACTTTTTAACCGACTTCAAAAAAGGAGAAAGGTTATCAATTCGTCATGTATTTTTTTTAAGGATGTTCTCCAAAAACTCCGCCATTTATAAACCAATTTCCAATCTTTTTTTTTCATTTAAAAGGGTGCACTTTCAGATTGGTCCCATTGGAAAGTGGGTGGAGTCACGAGTATTCGAAGTATATACACATGAATTTGCATCTACTTCTACTCAACCGATTGAATACTACATCATGATTAAAAAGTGGGCAGTGCCACGCCCATACAAAGTAAATATTATTTATCAACAACTTCTACTAATCGATTCGTATGAAAGTTTGTATACACACTTAGTTATTGTTACAATACAACAGTATGGCTAGAAAATTGGGCAGTGCCATGCCCATGAAAAGTAAATGTTCATTTAAACTGCTTCTACTTAACCGATTATTACGAAAGTTCCCGCACAAATAGTTCTCGTGAAAGTACATCATTATGATAAAAATTGTGGGCAGTGCCACGCCAATTTTGTAGTCGGTTTTTTTCTTTTGCAAGAATTATTTTGTTTAAAATTGATAAAATTTTACTGCTTAAAAACTTTAAAAAATTCGAAAAATAAAAGCGTACCACTTTTATTACTGTACGATGGTCTATTGTACAACGAAATTGAATAAGTCATTCTCAAGTTTATGATAAAATTAATGGGCAGCCTCTTCAAGCATTTAAAATTATATAAAACATTATTTATAGGATTTTAAATTTCAACTATTTTTGTAAATAGGGCGCGTAGCTAATAAAATGATATATTGGTTAACAGGTGCCATGAAAAATTTTTTTTGCATAGTGGGATAACAAACGCATGAACTAGGCAAACGATTTCTTGCTGCTAGCAATGTCTTAAGCGGTCAAAATGCACGACCTGCATTATATTAATGTTAGTGTAAATTGTCTGTATGCGTTGTATGTATGTGTTCTTAAATTAAGATGCGAGAGCATGGCTTCCTAATGCAAAGAAGGGATAGTGGGCGGATCCCCAAAGGTGGCTAACTCGGACGTTAACTTTTTTAAATATATCGCCAAAAATTTATTTGTGTTCTTAATGCTACAATTTTTTATAGATAGTACTTGAGAATATCTACAAAAAACAAGATGTGTTGAATATCTCTTTTTGTTTCAGAAATAATTGCGTTCAAAAATGTTATTTTTATAATTTTTGGGTGACTCTAATTTAGCTTTTTCGATGTGATGGACAGACAATACGGATTTTGAAATTGTACGGAACCTTAACTTAAAAAGTACTTTTTTCACCTTAATGATACTTTTTCAAGAACCGAAAATATAAAACTTCATGTATTCTTAATTATGATACAAAGGAGCCATTCTTGACATTTTAATATATATTTTACAATTTCCGTTGTTTTGTCTAGATGTAATTGGAGCACTTGAAGATATTCGGATTAATCTTCACTCGAAATATTGAACTTATGATGTATAGTACATAGTACATTGTATGGTACATAGTTATAAAATTTTTAAAATTTAGAACCATAAGTATCTTGAACTGGCAACAGCTATTCATATCTTAAGGCAGAAAATATTAAATAAAGTTCAGCTAGTGGCTAGAAAAATATTTAGTTTCATGCACAGAAAAAACTAAATTACGATTTCAATTACTACAACTGCAGATTCATTTAGTTGTGCTGTTTAAGCTCAACCTACGATGAAAATTGTATATTAAATTAGTAAAATTCAAATTTCCAATTACACGCAATAATCAGTCCTAAAAAATGTTCTATTATTATACTTAATCAAAAATGAAACCATTTTCAATTAATTTCGTAATTGAATCAATTATTCATGTGATCAAAAACAATATTATCTAACGGGAGCTAATAATCCCATAGTTTTTGCTTTGGTGGCTGTTTCCTGGGAGATTATGTCATGCTAACAATTGTCACAAGCTTTGAGGAATTAAAAATTGGAGTTTTAGCTATTGAATGTATAATTTTCGTCGTAGGTTAAACTTCAACAACGAAATTAATTGAATCTGCACTTTTCGTAATTGAAATCGTATATTACTTTTTTCTGTGTACTCAAAACTTTCAAAATTGAATAGAAAATTTTGTTTTTGATCACATTAATAATTGACTCAATTACAGCAATTTTAGGTTTTGATTGTATTGAAATTTTTTGAGGAATCATTTTTTCTGTTGTTACTATTTCACATCTGTACACAGAAAAAATTATCACCAAAAATTTTTCAAACAAGAGTTTCTCTAAAAATAAATTTAATTTTCAGTAAATGTTCTGTCCATAATCTATGAATTGTTTGTTTGACTTTTATTTAGAACGCATACACTAAACAACAATAAAAACTGTGTCGTAAAAAACCACACCGATGACGACATACACACAAGTACAACAACAGCAATCATAGCAAGAGGAATGCAATTGTACCAAGTTTGTTTACAAAAGGTTTTTGAGTGAATCGATTGGTTAATGTCGTTGTGTTAATTCTCATTCATTTTTTTAGAGTACATATTTAGATAAAACTTCAGACTTGAACACATTTAACAAAATGAAATCTCATATATGATTAATGGATAATAATGATGACACAGACAAAAATGTTGTTTTTATTTTTGTTTGATTAAGTATATTATTTTGCTTAATAATTGTTGGCATTTTTAGACTAATTGTTTATTAAATTCAGACAGAAATATTGTTTGATATTTTTCAGAAAATCCAGTAAATATTTCTGTTTGATTTAGTAAATTGTTTTGTCTACAATTTGTAAATATTGTTTTATAGATTTAAGCAATTTGTTCACTGAAAAAAACTAGTTTTTTTCAATGAAATTGTTCAAGTATTTTTGTCTATATTTACAAATTCGTTTGTAGGTCCGTTCATAGTCAAAATATTTACTATTTCATTGAATTCCTTTATAGAAAATGAAATTTAGTTTTTTCTGTATAGGGCTTTCTTGCATTTGCGGCCATAACAATTCCTATAATTTTATATTTTATTTCACTCGAGATGAAAATACTGAGGACTTGCAATTTGATTTTGGTCCAATCGCAAAGTGCTACTTAAATAGTCAACTATAACAAAGCATTTTATACCAGTTATAAATAGTTTTCTAATTGCTTCTATTTGAACAGATTTTTTTCAAATAAAGATATCAAGAGATTTGGAACATGTTTTTAAATATAATGGGTTGAAAATGAATAAACCGGAAGAAAAATAAAATATTTTTTGCTAACGTTGCATATTGGAAAAATTACTTTTTTATGTCGTGGGGGTACTGAGGTATTTTGAGAATGAAAAAGTACTGAAAATAGTCCAATAGTACTGAATTTTCCATCACTAATAAAAACTCAAATACTAAGTTTGTTTCTTTTATTAATTTGTCAACAGTATTTGCGTCCTAAAAAAATCAAACGAAAAATTAACTGGTACTGTAAAAACATTTACTGAAATTGGAAATTCATTTCAGACAATCGTTCGTTAGAAAATTTTTTGGTGATATTTTTTTCTGTGTAGACTAAAGTTCGTAAAATTTTTAGTCAAAAGGAATATAACATGAGAGAATATTATATTCCACAGCCTACACGGCAGAACATAAGAACGTTGTTTTCGAAAGTTGCAATAGTCCCCCGTCAGTGTTCATGTTAGGGATGGGCAAGTGAAAAATATATATCGATATATTTTTAAATATCGATCGACATCGATATATATCGAATAAAAAATATCGATATATCGAAATATCGATATATTTTCAACAATTATCATACGTAGTCTCCAAATTTTTTTAAAAATAATACAAAAAAAGTACCTTTCTGTTCCACCAATATTTCATGGAACACATGTACATCAACAAAATGTGACTCAAAGAATGATAATTTTTCGTATAGACAAAATATTATAAATAAAACAAAAGATTTTGTTAGTAATATTCTATTTGATGAAGACTGTGCCGAAATGTTTTTAAAAATTGCACGAAAAACAAAACCAAAGCTAAAAAAATATCCAATTTGATACTGTCGATATATTTGGAAAAAATATCGATATATCGATATATCGACATATTTTTAAGAAATTATCGATATATCGATATTTTTGCCCATCCCTAGTTCATGTGTATTCCCTACAAATAATTTTGGACTAAGTGGTCCATTTTTGCTGAAACATGCTCCTATATAATACAGTCATGGACCATGTCATTTGCAAACAAGAGTTTGTACTTAGCCGACAAGTGTTCGCGTTTTAACAATTGCAAATAGTATATGCAAGTGTTAATACACGAACACTTGGGTGATTCATCAAGTAGTTACATACAGTAGTTTTGAGACTACTTCGATGTAATGAAAAGCTGGGTTATATGGTCCAGCCCTAGGACATCATAATGTTAAATCGATCATGTTTTCTCCATACATTTGGGTTACCTTTGGACTAACTCTAGTCCTTTAAGGAGTATACTTTGCACGCGTGTATAGACTAGTCACGTTACCTGCAGGGTTTGATGCGCCTTTCGCCACTGTTCATGTGGCATTTTTCTTCCTTGGTTTTGTTTTTACTTAAGTCAAACTTTTCTGGTTTCAGAAAAGGCTAAACAAACCCTAAGAGAGATTTAAAAATCAATTAAACTAAGAAAATAGCATTAATAAAATTCGAAAAATTAATGGCAAATTTTTTCTTTGCTAAAAAATTAGACCAATATCGACATATGGATGTACAAATGCTTATTGTTGTAATTTGCCTTTTACTAAAAAAAATGTTAAGTTATAAGAAACAAATCATTAACTTTTATTCCAACAATTTTAAACATGACTAATTGACAATCTTAGTACTTGCTTAACAAAAAGATGTAAAAGAAAAATTAACAAACATTAAAATGTCTGCTGCCCTAAACTAAACCTTAACTTGTTGATAGATGGCGCCAACCAAACTTTGCTTAACAACAATAAACTAAATTGTTGTTTTTTGTTTTTCTATTTTAGCAGTTTTATTTTAAACTTTTTATTATTATGTATTATTTCTGCTATTGTCTGTCTATTTGGATACAGACTTTATTTACAGCTTAAAAGCATTTAAAAACTGTGAACAAAACTAAATTTATCAGTGTAAATCGGAGACAGACAGACAGACAGACAGACAGACAGACGGACAACTGTGAGTTACATAGAAATATTTCGTTGTTATTTCCTATTTGGTTGTTGTAACTTAAATAAACTAAAAAGATGAAAAAATAAGCGACCTTTAATGGTCCAGCAATTTCAAATGCACATAACGGTACTTTTTATGAAATACTAGACAATTAAGTTAAATGCAATACAACAACAACAACAAAAAACAATAATAATAATAGCAGCAACAACTTTTAATCTAATAAAATGTTGCATTTAAATACTAATTTTCATCATTTTTCATTTAATTTGCGAAACTTAAAAATGCAAAAAAGAAAAAAAAAAACAAAAGCAGAGAACTAAAAATTATATATTTTATGTATTTATTTTTTTAAGCTTCTGATTTAGTTGTTTAAATAAATTACAGAAAATATCGCTTTCTTTTCACATTCACAAAAATTTCTACTTTGATTTGTAACAATAAAAAATAAATTAATCGATAATTACAGCTGAATTTTGGAATAATATTTATATATATTCTACACCGATTAGGACTCATTAAGATAGTTCAGAGACAAGTTACAAGGTGCATACAAAGTATCAATTAACCCCATCCTAGGCCACCCCCATGTAAAAGTGGCTGGTCCGCTTCATAGTTAGTGTTAGAGCTCGGACTGGTCCCTATCACCTCGGGATCGGTCACGTGACTTGTTTTGTGTCAGTTCCATTTACCGTAGAGATGATACATAACACAAGTTTACAAATACATAAACCTAAAAAAAGAGATATTTTTATTTCGAACATATTTGCTTGTGAATCCAAATTGATCATTAGGGTAAGGCTCGTAACGTTTAATTCAGACAGAATTTGGCATGACGCACAGAAAAAATTAATTTTAATTTTCTGTAAAGGAGTTCAATGAATAGTAATTATTTTGTCTAGGAATGGACCTACAAATAAATTTTTAAATTTAGACAAAAATATCTCAGCAATTTCATAGAAAAATAAAAACGTGTTCTTTCTAGTGAACAAATTGTTTAACTCTCTAAAACAATTTGTTATCATCATCATCCATTAAGCATTTATGAAATTTCACTTTGTTAAATATGTTCAACTCTGAATGTTTGTCTAAGGACTTAAAAAATGAATGAGAATTAATGCAGCGACATTAACTAATTGATTCACTCAAAAATCTTCAGTAATTAAACTTGGTATAATCGCATTCCTTTTGCTATCATTGTTGTTGTTGTTATTTGTGTGTATGTCGTCATCGGGGCTGTTTTTTTACGACACAGTTTCTTTTTGTTGTTTTTGGTGTTTGCGTGCTAAATAAGAGTCGAACAAACAATTCATTGATTATGTAAAGAACATTTACTGAAAATGGAATTTATTTTTAGACAAACTTTTGTTTGAAAATTTTTTTATGATAATTTTTTCTGTGTAGACACTTGAAACAAACAAAATTAATAATTAAAGGGTAAATTAATAATTAAATCAAGTAATGCAACGAACAAGCTGAAAAGTAAATCGCCAAAACGAAAAAAATCTCCAAAACCAAAAAAATAAAATAAAAATAAAAGCCCCAACATTAAAAAATAGCCTAAACGAAATCACCATAATGAAAAAAGCGCTGAGATGAAAAAATTGCCAACTCGAAAAAAAATTCTGAGACTAAAAAATGCAAAATTAAAAAAATTGCCAAAACGAAAAAAAAATCGCTAAAACAAAAAAGGTAAAACTAAAAAAACCCAAAATTAAAAAATAGCCAACACGAAAAAAAATTAAAAAACGCTGAAACGAAAAAAGTAGCAAAACGAAATAAATCGTCTAAACGAAATAAATCGCCAAAACGAAAAAAACCGCAAAAAAATCAAAAAACTCGCAAAAAAACAAAAAAACGCTGAAACGAAAAACCCTAAAACGCTAATATTAAAAAGTCCCCAAAAACTAAAAAAAATCACCAAAACGAAAAAAAGGATATATGTATGTGTTTGGTATTCGTGCGGAACCATTCGAGTGGGAGTCAAAGTAGCGCTTTAATGAATTTTTATCTGTTTTTCGCCTGACTCCAAACATTTTTTGTGCCCTTATAACCCTTGTAGGGCTCTAAAAATCATGTTTGGAGAAAGTCGTATGTGTGTCCATTTATTTGCATAACTACCTATTTTATCGGCCTTGGACTAAATGTGGGCGTTATGGGCGAAACCATAAAAAAATCCATTTTTGGTATTTCTTGAAAATTTTTTATGAATAATGAGATTCTCAAAAGAAACCCATAGTTTTCTTTGCTTAATTGGTATTTAGTACGTAATTTTCTATATGGGTGATTCTCATTTCAAATGGGTTTTTCGTGCCCGTTAAAAGTATAGTAAATAATTTCATAAAATAAACGCATACATTTTAAAATGAAAACTGGCTTACGGCCCTTTTCACAATGTATGATTAAAATTTAACGTGTACTTTAACGATAGTGTGTGTTCTGAAATAAATATTGAATTCGTATAAAAATTTATTGCATATTGAGCTTTACATTAACAATACTCTCAATAAAAAAACGGACTACAAAATAGGCGTGGCACCGCTTCATATTTTATCATCATGTACTTTTACAATAACTAATTGTGTGTGCGATGTTTCATAAGAATCGGAAGTAATTAAAATGAATATTTGCTTTTCATGGGCGTGGCGCTGCTCACTTTTCTAACCAAAATGTTGTATTGTAACGATAACTTAATGTGTATGCAAAGTTTCATAAGAATCGGCTAAGTAGAAGTAGCTAAAATGCTTATTTACCTTTCATGGGCGTGGCACTGCCCACTTTTCTAAACATAATGCTGTTTTGGAAATATAACTAAAGGTGTATGCAAAGTTTCATAAGAGTCGGTTTAGTAGAAGCTGTTGAAAAATAATATTTACTTTGCATGGGCGTGGCACAGCGCACTTTTTTGGTCCTGATGTAGTATTTTAACAGAAGTTTAATGTGCGTGTAAAGTTTCAAAAGAATCGGCTGAGTAGAAGTAGTTGAAAACGAATGTGTATTTACTTTGTAAGCGCGCGAGCCCGCCCACTTTTCAAAGGGACCAATCTGAAAGTACATCCTTTTGAATATCGAAAAAAATCCGATATCGGTTCATAAATGGCGGACTTTTGAGGGAACATACATAAAAAAATACATGACGAATTGATAACCTTTCTCCTTTTTTTTTTTTGAAGTAGGTTTAAAAAAAACATGACAAATAACATTTCTCCTTTTTTTAAGTCGGTTAAAAATACAACTTATCTATAAATTTTAGGACGTCAAAAAAGTTAACAGCAGCAGAAGGGTAGAGGCGATATAGAGAACATATCCGTTTAGAAATTTCTGATTTGCTTTGAAAAAATGTTGCTTCTACCGCACTGTGGGATGTTATATTTTCATAAAATGTATTAAGTAGGTCGTATTTTACTACGAATAATTATTTGAAATTTACATTTTATTAAAATTTGTCTTATTTGAAAGAAGAGTTAGCGTACTTTTCGCTTATGTATGTATAAATGTTTGTAAAGAATTATTTTAAGAGGTTAAATTTTTTTATTTTTCCATGTGAAAAAGTGGTTATAACTTTTAATTTCGTGCTTCGGTTATTATAATGTTTTGTTTTTAGAGAGTAGATATATAGTGCTTTTAAACCGTATGCTAAGTTTTTGCGGTGTATTTTTTTCGCTAAAATCATTCCAAGAACAACCGCGAAATCAAATGCAATGCTCAATACACTAAAATTTAAAAAAATCAATATATATAATTTTATTTCAGGATCCACTGAATGAGGCGAAAGCTATAATATGAATCTTAACTACTCATATTTTTATTAGTTACACTGATAAAAAAACACACACACACAAAATTTACGTTTAGAATGAGAATCACCCATATGTATCAACATATAATTTAAAAATTACTGTAGCGAGCTTTGCTGACCGTAACTATTTCTTTAAGTGCAAAATAAGATTATCAGTTTATTTTTGGACTTACCATTCATTCATTATGTAATAAGAAATTGCGCTCAAGCATATCGGTAAACAAATAAAAAGAAAACAACCCAACAAACCAATTTATTGCATCGTTCGGCAACATGTGAGGAGGGTATGCAACGCAACGTACTTTATAGAGAAATAAAATATTTGAAAAATTTTAAAAATGTGCATGAATGTGCAAGTTTTCTTTCTGCTCATAGACGAGTAACTAACTATGCTTTGTTTTATTTTGTTGTTGCTTTTTCATTTGCCTTTTTGAAGAGGTATCAATTTTGTTCAATAAAAACTACATTCCATGGCATAAACATCAATTATCTAATAGTTTCTTAAATTACCAACAGCACCGCTGCTGCTACTGCTGCTGCACAATATCAATTACATTTTAAACTGCCACAGATTTGTAATAGAAAAAAATACCTTTCGTAAATATAAAATTTAGTTATAAAATTAAATGAAAAATTGAAATGTGTAGTACACGTAGTTGTTTCAAAATAATTGATGTAAATTAAAATAATTAATTTGAATTTTAATTTAAGAGGTGATTCGATTTAATCATAATTTTAATAAAAGTTTGTGGCATGTAAAACATTTTCAAACATGTAATCAATCAAGCATTTTATTTGTAAGCACAACTTAAAAGAAAAACATATAAAAGACTGGATTTATTCAAACGATTAAATAAAGTTAATCACTCGAGTTTTGTGTTTTTTTAATTGGTCTTGGAAAAAAATTCTATATTATGGTGCTGAAAATGTAAACAATTAACTTTTGTTAATAATAATGGAAAAATACATACACACCAATTGATCTGTTGCAAATATTTGAACTTGCTCTTGGCTAAATTTTATTTATTTGCTAGTTAGCAATACAACAATTTTCATTTACTGTTTATTTGACAAATTAAATTAATTAAACCTTTTTAAAGTTTTGACCGATAGTCATAACGTGTGCTTGCGCTAATGAATATTGAAAAACACTTGTCAAAATATATTGACACTTGAAACACAATCGCAATTGCATTTGTAACATTCAAAATAAATTCATAAAGTTACAATTGTTAGCTAATTAAATTATTAAACTGACATAAGAAAATAAACAAGTTATTAAACTCTAGGCTAAAACAGACCACCGCTGTCAGTAAATATCAGGCTATAAATGTCATATAGAAAAGTATATGATGCATTTTTAATTTGTACTCTAAAAAACTATGATAATATGTACATACGAGTATATACGAATATGTATTTGTTTTGATTTCATGGTCATTTTATACACAAAAGATTGTAAATAGAGTAGTAGTACACAAAAAAAAACACCTGTCATAAGTCAACATTTGGCTACTGCGGGCTAACAGTTAACATGACATATAGCTCAAGGGGTGCCAACATGACTTTTAATACATTATTTCGAGTACATTTGAGTCAATGTTGAGTTTTTTATGCAGGTTAATATTTGCATAGCGAAAATTAAGCTATTAAAAGTTATAAAAATTAACCATTTTGCAATTATTGCAAGTTGAATACAGAAAATCCTAAACATATGTGCCACCAAAGCCTCTTCATGCATTCATTGGGTGTGAAAAAGAAACGATTGCTTTTTAAGCTGCATATCAGGGATTGTAAATAATCGGAGATTTTCATATTTCCGATTGCGATTAATACTATCGTGATTAAATTAAGCAAGAAAATAGTCTAACGGCCTTATTTATAAAAAAATATTTTATGTTTATTAAGCGCTTATTTGACAACTCTCTTTACAATAGTTGTCAAATAAAGCATTAATAAAAATAATATTTTTTTTATAAATAAGGCAGTAACAATACAACAAGAAATATATCACGTTAACTTTACATAATAAAAATTGACAAAATTTTTTCGGAAACCACAACTCTTGACCCATTTCTAATGGTTAATGATAATAAAATTCTCCGTATTTTAATATGTGTTTATTAGGGTGTCCATTATTTCCCAAGTTGGTTTTTTGGGGTTCCGTACACCAAAAGTGTAAAGGAACCCTATTGTTTTCGCTACGCTGTCCGTCTGTCTGTCACAGGCTGTTTTCTCGGGAACCGTAAGAGCTACAGACCTGAAATTTTCAAAGAATATGTAAAACTTTGGCCGCCACAACAAAAAATAAATTAAAGGGTGTTCTAAAGCGAGTAACGAAACATGTTGAATACTAATGTAATATACAGATACTTATATATAGAAACTTTAAATTTACAAAGTGTTAATTAGTGTAGCCTGTAGAATAGACTACACCAATTAACACTGATATTTAAAACAATAAATATTAAAAGGTGTTCTATCAGTTAATGTAATTTTCACTATATAATTAAGACAGTTTACTGTATCTTGCAAACCATAAGACGCAAGCTCTTGAAATTTAAAAAAAACCAAAACTAAAAGATTCCAAAATTTAAAAAATGTCAAAACGAAAAATCGCCAAAATGAAAAAAAGCTTAAAGAAAAAAGCACTAAAATTAAAAAAATTGCAAAAAAATCACCAAAGCTAAAAAGATCGGCAAAAAACTAAAATAAAACCGAAAAGAAAGTCGTAAAAACGAAAAAAGCACTTAAACTTAAAAAAATCGCTAAAACTAAAAATTTCGCCAAAACGAAAAAATCGCCAAAAATGGAAAAGAAATCACCAAAACGAAAAAAGCGCTAAATAAAAAGAGCGTTAAAAATATCACCAAAAACCGAAAATAAGTTTCAAAACTGAAAAAAGCGCCAAAACTAAAATAAATTTGTAAAACTAAAAATATCGTCAAAAAGCGAAAAAAACGTTACAACAAAAAACCAAAAAATCGCCAACATTAAAAAAAGTCGAAAAAAACAAACAAAAAAATCGACAAAGCAACGAAAAAGAACTTAAAAATAGAAAAACTATAATTAACAGCAAAAGGAAAAAATTGTCAAATGAAAGAAGGTGAAAAACGAAAAGGGATATATGTGTATTCGTACGAAACCATTCGTGTGTGAGCTAAAGTCGCACTTTACTAAATTCATTCTTTCGAGCCGTTTTTTAGTTTTTATAAATATCCAACTGAAAAAAAATTGAAAATTTTAAAATTAAACCGTGCCGTAATCAGGCAACATTTCCCATACAAAAATACATTGGAATTTCCGACTTTTTGCATTTAATTGTTTTTCTCCGAAACAAAATAGCATACCGCAATGGCCAATACATATCTTATAGAGAACTTAACGCTCTACAAAAAAGGTATATGTATAATGATTTTTTGATAATTTCACTCCTTCGAAAGTTATTTAGGATTAACGTTTTGACCACAGTGGATATTAAGTATAGTTTATAAAAATTTTTGTTTTTCTAAACTAAAAAGGCCGTTATTTTTCTATAACGATATAGCTAGATATGTTCCAAACAAAACAAGCCCTATTTCATTAAAATTGAGGAAACTCAATTGATAAAAATCATGATTTTCATAGAACAGATTTATTTACATACTCAGCCCAATCATGAATATTCCCTAGGAATTTGTTTCCCGCGGAAAATACTTTCCTCGAGAATAAATTCCTTCAATCTCTGTGGGAACAAAAATATGAAACAGTGGCATCATTGAATACCAATGGCGGCTGTTTTGCTTGTTGACATTTATTTATTCAGTGTTTTTGTGTGCAAAAATAAATAAAATTTATGTTTTAATTAAATTTAAAGCAAAATAAGTGAATAAAAAAATTAATAATATAGCTGTACGAGCATTTTCTGTAGAAATCGGTGCTGTAGAAGAAAAAAAAATCGTGCAAGTTTCTCTTTACTGAATTTATGGAAACCAGCGTTGCCAGAAGCTTTTCGAAGAAAATCATCATTTGGCGGAATAATAATCATGTTTGGATATAAAAAATCCTCACAAACTTTTATTCCAAAGCTGAACAATGAGACTTTTACAGCAAACTAAAACAAAAACGCGTTTTTTTAGATTATATGATTTCCTTCATGTCATACTCTAGATAGGAGAGTTACTGCTTTTTTGGCAACCAATATTAAAAAGATATTTGTAAAAAATTCGTGAAAAGGTTTGAAAACCGGCAGCGATCAGAGATGTATATAAAATATCGCCATGGCTGTAATAACATATAAAAATGCGACAAAACCATTTCCACCACGAAAAAAAAACTCGGAAAACACAACTATATGCACTGGTATACAAAAAAACATTTTTCATCTTTTAAATAAAAATATGTGGAATATACAAACTTTAATGCATAAATCCGTTTTCAGTTTTTTCTTATCACGTACAGATTTTTTAATGAACATTACTACGATTTCCAATATGTACATCAGTATAGTTTACCCTAACTTGAGAATGGTTTATCCAATTTCAATAAATAAAAAATGCTGAATAAAATTACCTTTAAGTCATTTATATCTAATTCTTTTTAATTCCCATCTGCTTCAGAGTGATGCAGAAACTAGCGGCAAAAAATGCGTTTTTTATGCAAAGTGAATTTTTTCAATTAAGCTATGAGTTTTAGTCGAACTGTATGTATGTATATGGGTTTATATTCAAAGAAATTTAATTATTTTGGCTTGAGCCAAAATATTTGACTGCACGGAGGGTTGAACTGACAAGTTTCGATAGCTCCCTCTAATCTCTTCAGAGTTCTCTTCCGCTTATACCACTCGACCAAAGAAATTTTTTTTCCGTTTTCAAAAAGTCATGAAAAAAATGAAGAGGGGAGCTTTGTAGGTGTATTAGGAATATAATAAGCCATAAACCATTAAAATCGAAAGTAAATGTCGATTTTATTCACAATTAGTTGAGGGAGCTAATACACACATAAATTTAAATTTTTCCATTGTATGAAAATTGTGACTTTTATGAACTGACCACCTTCACTTAATTGCGAATAAAATCCACATTTGCCACCGATTTTCATGATTTAAGGCTTATTTGATAGTTTTATCATTCAAAATCATCTTTCAAAGCTGATGAATGCACTTCAATAAACTTTTATATTAAAAACGTTTGAAAATTATATATTAATTGATCCAAACAACTACAAAAAGTAAGGCATGATATGTTTCAATAACTATTTATATATCGTCACAGAAAATGCAGAAAGCCCTATCTAACATTTTAAAAGTTTTACAGAAGAAGCATAAAACTTGTTGAAATGAAAAATATATGGGCAATTCATGCAAAATTTCGCAATAAATATATAAATTTGTTGGTCCTTTTTTAATTATATTGTAAAATTGTACACTAATTGTCAATATATTTTTTTCATTTAAACAGGTTTCATCCTTCTCCTGTAAAACTTGTATTATGTCCGATGTGCCTTTTTGCATTTTCTTTGACGATATACATATAAACAGTATAAGAGAATTATAATTTGCGAGAAAGATATCATCATTTGGGGAAAAAATCATCATATCATATTTTGGTTAAAAAATCTTCAAAAATATGATAAAATCAGCATTCTGGCAACGCTGATGGAAACCACAAGCAATGGATCCATTAAAGTTAAAAAATCAGTCGTAAAGCAGCTCTGGACGAGTCAACATCAACCGTCGTTGGCAACTACTTCGTAAATGCAACCAGGCCACTGTTCGTTTATTTGTCTTCGAGAGTTTTGCGATTCGATCGCATGTGTGTAGTGGTTGGCGTCGGTTAACGGTATCGTGTACAGTTTCGCGTCGGTGACCATTAAGGCCGTGTCAGATAAAACTTTGTCGCTTTGCGTGACGTTTCTAACTTTGATAGAAAAGTGTAAAGCAAAAGGTGTATGACACAATGAAAACTTTGACAACACTCGCGCATTGATCGTTTACCAAAAAAGTAGTTGATAATTTTGCTATTTATATATATATTTTTTATAAAAATAAAAGTCAATTATGTTATTTTACGATTTATTATAAATAAATAAATGCCACATACATATTTACCTCTTATTAAAACAGATTCAAACGCGCAATATGTTTCGTTTGGCAATATAATAAAAGAAAATTATTCCAGCTGATTGTCAAAGCAAGCAAAAAGATGAGAGTTGCCGAACTTTTCGCTTCACGCTGCGTTAAAAGTGCTTTATGTGGCATGTTTCGTATAAGTATGTACATTTCATCTTAGATGTCAAAGCGAATCTGTAACGCAACGCGAAGCAAAAGTTTTATCTGACATGGCCTTTAGTCACATGCACTAGTTTTAGACAATTTATGGATTTTTTTGGTTACGAGTGCCAACCTAAACTCGATTAAACTGGTGGAGACCATTAAACTTGGGAGCGGAAAGCTTGGATTCCTCCTTCCTATATGATGGTATAGGTCGGGCGGCACTACATGACGGAAGCTCTCCTGGAGTATAACCTGACAATTTGTGAGATAGAGTTCTCCGCCAAACAATTTAGATTAAAAAAAAAAAAGTTTAAAAATGTTGTGTAAAACACAAACTTGTGGTATTCGACCTACAAGAATAATAAAATATTTTTTTATTGATAGAAATTTTGTTTTATTTAAGTACTAGCTAACCCAACAGATGTTGTCCTGTGTAAATAATTTTCAATTTTCCCAGCAACTTTTCCAATTTTTCTTTCCATAAAAACCTTTCTCAGACTATTACACACATTTCAAAAAAATGAGCGAAATCGGCCAAGCTGTTCTCAAGTTATGCGCTTAGCAACGAACACCATTTCATTTTTATTTATATAGATTACTTCGATTTTTATGCAACCTCCCTTCTGTTTTGCAAATGAAAATTTTCGGGGAAAAACGTAATTCAAATGCATTGAGAATTTAATAAAAATCGCATTTGGATCAAATTAATTTGCTTTTTGTTTTTTGTCAACTGCAATTTAGCTGTTGCGGCAAATGCAGCGAAATCGCCGCAACTTTTTATGGTAAATAAAATATCATTTGAATTAGCTGCTTTTCATTTGCGGCAAATACAAATTGGTCAACTGCAAAAAGTATCACAAGAATCGGTTAAGTAGAAGTAGTGCAATAAGAGTATGCGTCTGTATACTTTCTGTGGGTGCGGTACTGCCTACTTGTAAAATCAGTAAATTTTGTTAACAGAAGAACTTAATGTGCATGCAAAGTTTCATAAGAATTGGTTATGCAGAAGAGCATTGCTTAAAAAAATATTTAAATAGTATGGGCGTGGCACTAATCACTTTTCTAACCACAAAATTATATTGTCATAAAACAATATTAATCGGACTTCTTTAAAGTTTTGAAAATCGCGTTAAAAAATTCCATTATATTCTTAGTTATTAACCTTTTTCCTTGGGCCTTAGTAATATGTAATTATTATTAAAGACTTAAGAGACGCGCTTTGCGTTGATTGTACAATTATTAAAAACTTAAGAAACAAACTTTACTTTTCATGAAACCAATATAAAAGACTCAAGCAGCAAACCTTTCATGTGTAAGGAAATATGAAAGACTTAAGAAGAGTGTTCGAGTTTTAAAAAAAGCTAATCCTAAGCAGAGTTGCCACGTAGTTCTTTTTTCTATCCCCAAACAAATTTTGAAATGTCCTAAATTCAACATTTTTGGTTAAATCACCCCAAATGTTTAATTTCAAGTAAATTACCTTGTCTGAGTTTTAGTTTTCTTACTAATATGATTGCCTACACAGAGCGAAAGCCCTCCAAAATATAGATAATTTTACGGAATATAAAATCAGATTCCAACATATTTTTTAGTTGTTTTTCTATTCTGAACAAACCTAGTCATTACTGAAAATTTCCCATTTTAACATATTTCATTATCATAGCGAATTATAAGAGAGTAATAACTGTTTCCTAAATACCGTATATGTTTTTCGAATGTGCTAGATCCGAAATATTTGGTTCGGTGAAGTTGAATTTTCCTCGGAGTTTCGGATATTTTACGGAATTGTTGCGAATCTCATTAGTTGTGGGATATTTTTTTATATCTAGTTATTTTACCAGGGAACCGTATTAAGTAATTCCCTCAAAAGTCTATAAATAAAGACTTTTACCCTCTAAATTTTCCCCTAACGAACTCTTACGGACCGAACTCTTACGGACCATTAGTACAACTTGGCTTCAGTTAAAGTTGGGATTTTGTCGGACGTATAAACAGGTTTTCGTTATTACAACTTTACTTTAACCTAAAAGTGAGCGATAAGTTATAGGCAAGTATATTCTACCTATAACTTTTATCGGCAAGCTTAGTCATTTGAAGTTGCCACATTTTCATAGGCTGCCATACTTTTTACTTGGTCAAGTAAGTACATATCCATGACGTTGCCACTCGACTCTTTAACCATTCACAATAGTCGGTAAATGCTCTGGTATAGCTATTAGGGTGATCGATTATTCGAAATTTTCCAGAAACCGTTTTTCAAATAATTCAACTATTTAAAATTTTAGAAAAACCTGTTACGGGTTTTAAAATTTAAAAAAAACATCTAGCACTTTTGCACTGAAAAAAAATACTTGGAAAAATAAACAGAAAAACTCGTATTGGTTTTAATATAATAAATCTAATTTTTTGGCAAAATAAACAAATCGAAAAGTATTCGACTAAGCGTTTTTTTTAAATTAAATAAACCGGACTACTCCACATTCGAAAAATTTATATTTTGAAAATAACCGACAACCATACTGCAGAAAAACCGGTTGAAACCCGGTTGAAAACCGGTTAAAAACCGAGTCAATCACTCTAATAGCCATAATGTAATTGTAATAATGAAAAATTGTTAAAAGTCAGTTTATCGCTCTTTTTTGCTAAACTTCTACTTTACTACCAAATAGTACTAATGACCCTAAATGATATAAAAGCCCATAAATCTGGGAGAAACCCCTTGAAACTGTCAGCTCAATAGTTTTTGGCTTCAATTAGTTTATGGATATATAAATTTGTTTAACTTACCTTCTTTGGTTAAAGCTTCCGTATTATTTTCATCGTCTAGAGTTAAGTTATCGTTATCGTCTCCATCGTAGTCCTTCGATTCGTATTCGACCTGGGAAGTATCGATATCATAGAAATTAACACGGGTTACGTGACGTATATAGTTAGTGGTGTTAGTAACATAATTAGAGTTCTTAAAAGATTTTGATTTGGTTTTTTTGGTTGAGGGTAATAAATAGTTGCGGTTCGACGTGTAAAACGGTGCTGCAGTCGGTGTGCTTGTGATTGAAGCGGGAACTGTAATCGGTGGTGGTAGTGGCTGTTGTTGTAGTTGTGGTAGTGGCTGTGTCTGTGTTTGTTCTTTCTTTTTCTGTTTCGCGGGCTGTTGTTGTATCGTATGCTCTGGTATTGTTGCCAAAGTCGGATGAGATTGTGATCTATAACGAGGTGGTTTTGGTACAATATTTGCACATATTTTGACATGCGAACTTCGGTCAATGCCGTTGCTCTCACTGTGGCAGAATTGTAGCTCGTCCGACTTTCTTCCCGCAACATATTTTGGTGGTTTGCTTTTGGGTAAAGGTGGCGGGGGTGGAGAAAATGAATTATATTTATAATGACTAGATTTTTGTGATAAAGCAATAGAAGGATGTTGAGGATTAACGTTTTCTGTATATTGAAAATATTCAGCAGGTGGTGGTTCTGGTGGCGGGACAGTGTAATAATATGATGATGCAGTTTGCTGATTATTATTGTTGTAATCTTCCAATGGTTTATTATTCTTATTGTTAGTTGCTTGATGTTGTTCTTGTTGTTGTTGTCGTTCTTCTTCTTGATCAAAATCGTTAGTTGGTATGGCAGTTTCGCCAGTTGAAGTTGTCGATGTGGCAGTACTGCTGCTTTCATTTGACCTTCCATCACAGCCATTTGTAGAATATGGCGGCAATAGTAAAATCACCACCATCCGATCATTTGAAATAGTTCATTCATTTAATTTGTGTCACCTTTCATGCGCAAAGTGAATCTATAGATTTATTTAGTTTTTTTTTTTTGTTTGCTTTAATTTTATTTTTGTTTATTTGTTTTAATTTAAATCAAATTAAATTTATTTGACTTTGTTATTAAATTTCACATTATCTAACCGCCTTGAATACACTGTAATTTTCTCATTACTCTGCTATCGAAATTGTTGTTTTTTTTCTCTTTCTCTTCTTTTTAAAATGCATTAATTATTTTTAGTTTTTCTCTTATTGTTTTGATGTATTAAATCATTATTTCTGTTTGTTTTGTGATTATTTTTTTCTCAGTTTGTTGGAATAATGCAAATTTAACGGAAGATGATTTCATACAATTTTTTTTAGTATTTTTTTATGATTGGTTTAGTTTTACATTAATTTTTTTTATGAGCTTCCATATAGTTGTAATAATTCACAATAAAAGAAATAAGCAAAAAGGTTGTAAATTTAATCAAGAAGATTTTGTATGTAGAAAAATTTTTTTATTCGCCAACGATAAATAAATTGTCAAAGCTTAGTTATAAAATTCTTTCAAAGAAACCCGACTCCAAAACAGAAAGTAGTGCAAACAGTTGGACAGGCGACGAACAACATATCCAAAGTAAAAAATAAATAAAAAAAATATACAATAAAAAACTTTCAAATCGGCCTGTATTTGGCGGAGCTATGAGTAACAAAGATTTAAATTAAAACAAAGATCAAAAATAGTTCTTGGAAAAAATCGCCTCCAAAACTGAGAGAGACAGGCGAGCAATATGTTCAAAATAAGTTTTTTTATGGGGACCAATCTGGAAATATACTTTTTCATATGCAATAAAATTTTTCCAAACAGATCTATAAATGGCGGAATTATGCCTGAACAAATACCGAAATTCTGTGGTATCATTAAAACAATTTTGTATACTGCACCGTGGAGCAATAAAAATACTGCAAAAGCAGGTATTTTTAATTGTACTAATTAAGCCATTTTTGTACCATTGTACTTTTAAAATCCGAATTGTACCAAAAATGGTACAATTGTACCAACTTTGCATTGACAATGAATAGCAACTTCAGGTTTTTCGAACTCTTTATCATCTACACACAAAAAAAAACTTCATTATGACTTTCTTATACACAAATACTTTAGTGGGGTGGTAGTATTAGCTTTTGTAATGCAGCATTACAATATTATACTGATATGATTTTCTTCATAAAGTTTGTGAATTTCGACATTAGTCCAATCAAAAACTTTATTATAAATAACCAACGTCACTCTTTGTTGGATTAATAAAACAAATTTCGTTAAACTTATTTTAATGAAAATTTCACCAAATATATCAAATAATAAAACATACTTGCGCTAAACTAATGAAAATCTTTCATTATTTTGACGAAATCATTTTGTAATTTCAATTAAACCGTTTTATGATTTATTTTATTGATAAGTTTTGTGTTTTTCTTCGGACGAGGCTTGTTTAAATTTGGAACGATTTTCCGTCATTTTGCGTCAACTTTGGTTGATATGCAGACCCGCTTTGGCTATGTACCATCGGTCTGTTCATCAACCAAATTTGACGTTTCAAATTATTTTATTGATATTTTTTCGGTATTTTAATGAAATTATATAATTACTTTAATGAAATTATTTCGCTATTTTAATGAAATTGTTTCATTATATTAATGAAATTATTTAATTATTTAAATAAAATTATTTCATTATTTTAATTAGCTTATTTCATTGTTATAATGAAGTTATTACCTTGTTAATTACGCTCATTTACTCAAACTGTCTTATTAATTATTTTAATGTGGTGTTCTATATACACAGAAAAAATTATTATACATAATTTCAATGAATTTCATTCATTGGCTTGATTCAATATATGGATACCTTGTTTCAATGAAAATATTCATTGAAGTCCAATGTAAAACGGTTTATTGAAAGCATTCGTTTTTGTTATTCTTTAACAAAATTAATGAACCAGCTCATTGATATAATGTACTAGTACATTATGTCAAAATTAATGGACAATTTGTTGAAAAAATATATGTTTTTCTTGAATTCATGTACCTTTTTCTCCCCCCAAAATTAGTCCCAGACATAAACTTTCAAAACGTCAATGAATACACGTAAACTCTTTTTTTAGTTCCCTGTTCAAGACTCAGTCGTTAGAACAAAGTCATTTAAAAAAAAAATTGATTTTGTTGTATAGTGTAATCAGCTGAAAGAATGACGCAATTGTTTTACTACTGAAGTGAGAAGTGTCAAATTGGCTGCTACAGTGCTGAAAATTTAAAGTTCTCCACCTCAAAAAAACAAGCGATATTTTATTTTTGTTGTATGATATTCCATGATCATTATCATTATGACTATTTATTCATTCACACGAAACTATTTTTCTTTGTTGTTGCTAGTGATGCCAATGAATTTTAAATTTTGTAAGAGTATGTGTGTTCTTTTTATTTTGTTGTTTTCTTTTAATTTATAGTTCCTGTATTGGGAAATAAATTATTTGATAATTTTGTTTTTTTACTACTTTTTTCATTTAACTATTTTTGTTTTTAGCAAATAATTTTTAAACACACATACACATACACACACTCATGTGTTCGAATAAATATTAATTTGTTTTTATTGGCTTTTGTAAGTTATCGCTTATATTCTTTTTTTTCTGCTTTGAGTTCTTATTTTTAATTTAGTTGATGTATTCGCAGTGTTGTTTAAGTATGAGTTGTTATATTTAAAATAATTTTTCGAAAAAAAAATTTTTTGTTGTCTGTTATCTGTTTTGGGTTACTCAATAATTCGGCCTAGATTTTTGACTCACGACATTCAAGTTAAAAACATAAAATATGCACCAGCAACAATAACAACAGCAACTCCAACTACAATTGCAACAAAAATAAGTAAAAACTAAAACTTTAATGCTCAGCGTAAATACAATTGTGGGATACACAAGTTTCTTTTGTAAATTTAACTATCCCAGATCATATTGTTTCTGTTTTTTTTTTGTTTTATTTGAAGTTGTTTTTGCCGTTTTTCTTTTTTATTTCATTTATTTTTAATTTTTCTTTCATTTTATGATGTGTTTGCGACTATTTATGGCAAAACTTTAACCCCCAGCTATAAAATACATAATTAATAATAAAAATAAAAAACTAAATAAATATTGTAAGTAAGTTTGAATGGAAAAAAAAGTTAAAAATTTAAAGGTTGTTGGTGGAAAATACCTGTAACAGTCAAATTTTTTATGTGGGAAATTAAAATTTTAAAACTTTTTGCTTTTTATACGAGGGTTGCCAGATATACATATGTATATATTTTTTGAGCTTGGAAACCTGTTATAATATAACAGGAAATTTTAAATTTTTAATAGAAAATTACTTTTTAGCCAAATTAAGCATTACACTGCACTATAGGAAATTTTACCCCATTTTTTGGCCAAAGCTAAACAACTTAATATTGAAAATTAGCAATTATTTTTGCTTTACTATATCAAAATCATAACAAGATAACATCCCTGCTTACATGTTTTCGCCACGTTGCTTTAAATTGGTTAAAAAGTAGAGACCATATGTAGAGAGTAAAGTGTAAATTTTAGATGAAGGCGACAATAAAAACTTATAAATTCGAAAATTTAATAAATGGAATACAATGTCGAAAGTGAGTGGGTTTTTGATGTGTAAAATAATTTTTGGTGACTTCGTGTAATTAGATCGAATAAGTTAAAATAATAGAACCATAAAGTCTTTTTTCATTTGGATTTACAAAAAGATTATATTTACTGTATGGGGATGAAATCGAAAATCAAGTTGTTTTAATCCTCTTTAAAACAAAACTTTCTTTAATGAGCGGTTAAACAAATTAAAAGGGTCTAAAAAAGGAGTGCTGCAAAATTGTCACGCGTGAGAAGTCATTAGGGTGAGTGATAAAAAAATTTTCCTCATGACATTAAGTGATTAAAATTTTAAGGACCTTAAAAGATAGGCTTCCAATCCAAAAAATTATTTAGATCGGTATTGCCGTTTGGCTGTAATTAATAATGGCCACAAAAAGAGGTAAAATTTCCTATAGTGCACTGGTCTGCAAAGCAATTTTTGTAAATTTCACTCTAACTCGAGAACGGTTTGTCCGATTTGAAAAAATGAAACACCAAAAGATGTGGACTCAAATTGCCTTTAAGTCAGACTTTTTTTTATATTTTCAGCTGTTTCAGAGTTATTCAGGAAAATCGACGGACAAATGTTGGTTTTATTCATGATCGCATCTTTTGGTGGTTTATTTATTTAAATCGGACAAGCAGTTCTTGGGTTATGATGAAATATACTGATGTACCTAGTAGAAACATTAGTCATGCTGAAAACTGATTTCGCAAATTAAACTTTATGCATTCCACTTATTTTTATTTAAATGCAATTTTTCTACAGACAAGTGTTTTTTTTTTGTTCCTTATAAACAGTCAAGAGAAATGAACTATTCCCCTGCGGGAAATTTTGAATCAACGTCCTGGTACTCTAACTGGTTAAAATGGTAGTGGTGCAATATGTGATCTGTCTCGTGACAGGTTCTTTTCATCACAGCGTACTTACATATACACATACATACACACAGAAAAAAAAAAGAAATGTAAAATCAGGATGACGCAATTGTGATTTGAAATCATATTAAATGTACAAGAAATAATTTGTCGCTTAAGCGTGTTAGTGTTTATTTGCTTTCTTCATTCCTACAATTCACTGCTGTACTTAGTTGGGTGACTTGTTGTTGTTTATTCTTACATAGGTCGGCTATGTAGACGACAAAAAACGAATTACAAGAGAAACTTTGCTGCTACTGGTTTAAAATTACCATTGTTTCATATTAATTTTAAATGAGAAATTATTAATCTAACCTTAAATCTCTTTGAATTTAAAATTTTCACTGTTAAAACCACTTTGTTATAAACGTTGTATTTCATTTTAAATCAACATGACTATAACTTTAATTTCAAGTAAGTTTTACGTTAAATAATAATTTAAATCATGTTGAAATAAAATGAAATTCGTTTTACAAACGATGATATTTATTAAGTGTATAGCAAAAGTAAAGTTTGAAGCTGTTGTGGTTGCAGTGGTTAGCGCGTGGAATATCATGCAAGTGGCACGAGCTTAAATCTTGGCTGGGGCAGCCAACTAATATTTAATGCTTATGCTTATAACCATCACGTAAGTAAAATAGCTACACTAAATTCATGTTGTTTCAGCTTGATATAACCGTAATTCAATATGATTCTTAGTGTTTTTTCAATATCAAATTCACGTTGTTTCAACTTGAAATAACTTTGATTCTTCGTGTTGCTCGAATATCAAATGCAAGTTGTTTCAACTCGAAATAACTTTGATTCAACATGATTTTTCATGTTATTTCAGTATCAACTTCATTTTGATTTAACTACACTGCAATATTAAATCAACATGAAGCATAGTTAATTCAAAAGGATAAATGTTCCTTCAAGATTATTGTAAATCGTATTGAATTAATATGAAACACCTGTGAGGCAAAATCACTACCGAAAAATGTTAAATTAACCTGGTTTCCGACGATTTTACATTGAAAATTTTCGATATGTACGAATTTTAGCTTTATTTGGGAAACAACAGGACAAAATTTTAAAAAGCAACAGAGATTTATTCGCTATTAGGCCCTCAAATATATATATGTATGTACGTACATAACTTCCCTCGTATTAATTTAATGTTTTATTTACTATTATTTTTTTTTTTTTGCTTTAATTATGTATGAATTTAAAATTAATGAGAGAAAAACTTTACGTTTTCTTTTAATACATAATTTGTTAAAGTGTAAAAACCTTGATTTAAAAAAATAATTTATAACTTAATCATTACAAGATTCGTATCAGAATTTAAATTGTTTAGCTCTTAATAAAAAATTTTAATTAAGTAAAAACAAAAGACGGAAGAAAAAGGCACACGTGTTAAAACGTAGCAATGGGTCAATTTAAAGTTAATTAGCGTTGGTAAATTTGAACTTATCGATTATTTTGCGATATTAATTCTCGTATTGTTTCTTCATATGTGACCTTATCCGAGAAAAGGGACCTAGTGTGTGTAAAATTAAGTTTTGAGAAAAACGCATTTAAAGTTTCATACACCCTTTTAGGTACCAGAGTCCACCCTTAAGTCCAAACCCGTTTTTGACACACTAGGTCTCTTTTCTCGGAGAAGGTCACATATATGATTTTTATAAATAACACTTGAATTTACAAACAACCAGGTGCATCTTAAGAGTGGTGATGATGCAGATGAACACGGATGATGGAGTGTAGTGACTTCTGAAGACATTGTTCTTATGTTCTGACGTTTAGGTTGGAATAAATTAACGTTAATTTTTTTTTATAATACAGCTGCTTAGCCGTTTTTTCGCATTTAATGAGTTTTTATGTAGATTAGCAGGGTTTTAACAAAATGAAACTAGTTATTATGCATAGAGGAAGTAGTAAACTTGTCAAATATTGTATTTGAATGCAACATGCTATGTTTAAATCTAACAAACGGCTCCAAAGTAGACAACTGAGTTCCCCACACTTTAACACTCTCTAAAATTAATCACAGACGTAAACTTTCATCGGAGTTTTGTACACATTTTTTGTTGCCTTCTGTCAGAATCAGTCGTTGAAACCATGTTATTTTTTGTGTTGTACAGTGTAGCTTGTTTTTTTCGGCCATTGTCTAGCTAACGTCCCATTTGTGTTTGCATCATATGCTGGTTCGATGAAAATCAATTATGTTTTGTGTGAAAGGCTTTTAAATTAAATGTCGAATAGTGGCTAATTAGCAGGGCTCGGACTTTCATGCAAATGCTCGTGTTTGTGGTGATGGATAAAGAAGTATTGACTAATTATTTAAGTAGTTTGGCATCGATTTGTAGTTGCATATTTTTGCACATTTTGGTGGTAAGTGCATATAATTGCATATTTTGGTAATAAATGCATATTTTTGGAGTTATAAAAATTTTTTAATGCATATTTCTCAATTTTTGAAAAATATATTAATGGGCCGATTATGGATGCCAGCGGAGCCTTAGTTGGGTTGCCAGTTGCCGAAATGATACTATTGATGGCAACTGGCAACTAGATCTGTCAATTTCATTTGCTATTTAGTTCATTTTTGGCAACCTTTAATTTTCAGTTGACAAGTGCCAACGAAACGAAACTAAAAGTCGATAGTTAGCGGGTCGCTCAAACGAACTACAATGAGTGACTTGTCGTTAGTCGATCGAGTTGTCGCTCGACATCGTGGGTTAGGCTGTACATTTTTTTCAATCATTCTAATTATAACAGAATTGTCATCATTGTCATTGCCCCTGTGGATGAGTGCTAGCGACGCTACCTTGTCAGTCCAGAGGTCGTGGTTTCGATTCCCGCCATAGACCCTGGATGTTTTTCCGCAGGCAAGCTGATCGCTTCGCGGGTTGTGTTTGTTCTTTAGTCTCAGTTCGCACTATAAAATTTTCTTTCATGAAATTTCTGAAATTCTCTTTTAAAATTTCACTCATGTCTGCACACTCAAAGTTAATTTCATGAAACTTAATATTTTTGTTTGTTTACTTTCACATTATTTTTCTTCTTTGTCACTTATTTTGCACTCTAAAACAAATTTTTGCTGTCACTACCATTAAAAGAATATAAAAATAAAGTAAAATCAAAAATAATGGTACAGCCAACTTCATGTTGACAATTACGAATTACAATACAAAACAGAATTTCAGTGAACATGAAAGTGTGTACCCGACACTATTCTTCTCTCCCCTCTCACCCACAAACTGCCACTTTCATGAAATAAAATTTCATAGTGCGAATCGAGACTTATGACATAAAAAATAAAAAAAAAAAGATGATGAACTTATGTAAATGTTGACATCGCAATGATGAGAAGTGTCATGGGGTCAAAGAGAAAGAAAATTTTTATCATAATATTTATGTCAAATAACATCAGCGTTAATTCGGTTTTTCTATCAGTGCATGAAGTAGAATATAATGATATTCTTATTTTTTTAAGAGTTTGTCCTACATATTTACTTTAAACAAATTTATAAATTCCCTTGGAACATTTAACTCACATACAAAACAATATAAGTACTTTCGAAAAAGATATTTTATATTAAAAAGAACATAACATTGAAATGCAATTAGCGCCTTTTAAATACCGGTTCTTTTTCTTATTATTAATATACACTTTAAGAAAAATGTGTGTGATTTGCGTTTTAAACTAAAATCCGATTTTAAATAAAAATAAATTTAAAAAGTAGAACCAAGTACGATTAAGATTTCTTCAATAACCAAATATCCAACTTAAAAACTGTGGCAAGTGAATTATATATTCAATAATCGTTCGCATTGTTCTTAACAACCAAATAATTTGATGACTTATAAGTATAAAAAAATAAACAATTATGGGTTTGAAAATTTTTTACAAAACAAAAATTGCTGTTGTTTAATTTTTTTGCTTAAAAAGTCTAATAAAAACAGCAGCAATTCGTGACCAGGCCTCAAAGACGGCCGGGCGGGCGGGCGAACAGGCGGACACATGAATATGTTTGAAAGAATGGCTAAAAATATGTATTCAAACACTCAGACATTCTACATACTACTCTGTGCACTGTCATTTATATTAGTACAAGTACATGACTGGTAGTTGCCAAATAACATGGTGATAGTTTGTGGATTTTTAGCCATGAGAGACAAACTATAATAGTGTTTATGAAGATTGAATGAAATTATTTATATATGTATATAGTATGCTAATAAACGTATGTACATATAAGTACATGTGTGTGTGTGTGTGTGGACAAATATGATTATCTATGGGCAAATATTTTTTACTTACTCAGGTAAGTATACATACATACTTACGTTCACTAGGTTTATAGCCAATGGTTAAGTGCTTGTGCCCATAATATCTACTCGTATGTATGTGCTTTTAATGTAGAAGCCAGCACCTTTAGCATTTGAATTCTAATAGTATAATAATAGCAACATTTAGTTTTCAACCTATTTTTTAAATAACTTGACTTTTTCTAATAACCACCGCACATTGGACTTTTTTATTAGGAGTTAAAGTGTGAGCTACTTTTTTTTTAATTGCAGCAGGAAAATAAATATATAATTTTACTTAATGAATTAATGAAACTTACGTAACTTCCATTATTTGCTCATGGGGAAATTATTGCAAGAGTTATTAATAATAAATCGATTGTAAAATATTATTTTTTGCACAATGAAACTCGTCCATGGGAACAGTAAAACTATATTCACAGGTCATTATATGTTCATAATAAACTAAAGATTTCCTATGCCTACGCCCAAAGGATAAAAATTTTAAAATCCGTAAAAAACACGTATTGATTCATTAAGAAACATTAACGAAAGTATAGTCATGTTGGAAATGTTTACTTCCATATTGAGCAATATTAATTTAGAGTTGCATTATTTTGATATGGAAACAATATAGAATTTTCGGAATTGAAATAGTGTGCGCATTTTCACAGGAAAGTTCACTTTCAGCATGTAGTTCGTTCGATATTTTTTTACTTGTACTTAACATAGTGTCTTCACGAGACCTAATATCAAATATTTTTCTGTTAGCAAGCGTCAAATTCAATCGCAGAGAGAACAATGTTATGTGTAGACTTCATATTAGATGTTATAATAATTGTTATTAGAGCGTTGTTATAATATATATTATCACAACAATCTTATGATATGAAATGTCAAAATTATTAAAATAAATAAATATGTGTGTGTATGTGTCAAGTGAAATATGTAAAAATCAATGTTTTTTATGAAATTTTTGTGATTTTATGTTTGTAAATTTCTGTAATTGATTTTTTAATTAACATTTTTAAGAAAAATAAAAAAACAAAATAACTAATTGTGGAAAAATAGTGCATGTTAACTCGATGAGCATTCGTATTAAATGAAATCTCATAACAAAACTAAAAATACGTGTTCCTGTTGTATGACATGAAGAAAAATATCGACATTTCAGTTTTGTTATTCTGCCGACGTTCTTTCTCATGTTATATCAGAGTTAATCGCAGTTGAAGACGCTATGTAATGCAGAGCTACTTACGGCCCACTCAAATAATGAAGTAATAAAAAATTTTCCTTTTCTTGGAAAAAAAAGCAAACATAATTGCTTGGTGTCGCACGTGAGAAAAAGTGGACTTTCCGGTGGAAGTTCCCATATTGAATTCTTATGGATCCTATATTAATTTAAGATGTTGCCATTAGACGGGGAGCTTTTGCGAGGGTGCGTGGGGACTTTTAACTGAAACATATTATTATTTCTTATCTAATACATATGGGCATTTCCATGTCCGCGTACGTGACATTTGTACGCCTACAAAGTGGAATAGATTTTGCAAAAATAAGAGTAAATGAAAAAAATTTGTCGATATGTTTCATTCAGAGGGTACTATATGTGAAAAAAGAATTTATCACATTTGGAACCCTGTTGTCCAAAGTTTGGAAAGAAATAAGGGCATGTAAAAATATGCGAAAGTCTGCGAATTGTGAAGTTTTTTATTATTTTTTAAATTTATATTTTCTTTATTGTCCGTAAATTTGAAATAAAAAAACTTTTGGGTGATTTTATAATGAAAAAAAATTTAATAGCGTACGTGGCATAGTGTACGTGACAGATTTTTCTCTTATAGTATTCTTAAGTAATGAAATATATGTTTTGTAAATATATATGAACAAATAAAAAATATGTATTTGGTGATAATAGCAATAAAAACAATCAAGACTAAAGTTCATTTCATACTGCATACTTTGTACTTGGGTGCTGAGCTTAGAGCGCCACCTTACCCTAGTACAGAGTAGTACATACTAATTAATTTGAAATTTTTTCACTTAATGAGTACGCAGTTCGGGATTCATTTATATGCTGACTATCATGATATGAAAACGGTTAAATTTTTTTTATTTTTAAAATTTGATAGATATGTTGGCCATTTTCATTAGCATTTGGTTGCATTTGTAGTACTACAATAGCACACGTAACGAACTTTAAATGCTTATAGAATTTTTATTACACCAAATTGAAAAAAATTTCGATCAATATTTGTTTGCGAAAAATATCTTGCTTTAAACTTTTATTTTGAAATAGTTGTGACCGGTCAATTTCAAATGACGTAGATAACTAGTGTTTTTGCACTACGTACGTGAATAACGTCAATGAGGAGCAATTTTTGGATTTGGAGTTTTTTAAAGTTTTTTTTTCGCTTTTTGACGATATTTTTAGCTTTAGCGATTTATTTTAGCTTTGGCATTTTTTTCAGTTTTTGAGATATTTTCGGTTCTGGGGATTTTTTCGGTTTTTTGTTTCAGTTTTTTGTTTTGGCGTTTTTTTTTTGTTTTTGGCGATTGTTTAGTCTTGGCGCTTTTTTTTTTTGCTTTGACGCTTTTTTCGTTTTGGTGTTTTTTTTTCATTTTTTGGCGATTTTTTTCGTTTCGATGATATTTTTAGTTTTAGCGATTTTTTGTAGTTTTTTTTTTTCGTTTAAGGATTTTTTCGGTTTTGGTGTTTTTTTTTAGTTTTTTTTTGCGATCTTTTTAGTTTTGGTGATATTTTACGTTTTAGCGATTTTTTTAATTTTGGTGCATTTTTCCTTTTGAAATTTTTTTAATTTTGGAATTTTTTAGTTTTAGAGTTTTTGGAAATTTCAAGAGTTTATCTCTTATGGTTTCCTAGATACAGCATATTGTCTAAATTACATAGTAAAATTACATTAACTGATAGCACACCCTTTAATTTTTATTGTTTTAAATATCAGTGTTAATTGGTGTAGTCTATTCTACAGACTACACCAATTAACACTAACTTTGAACATTTAAAGTGTCTATATATAAGTATCTGTATATTACATTCGTATTTCAATATGTTTCGTTGCTGGCTTTAGAACACCCTTTAATTTTTTAACTGTTACATATTTGTTGTTGTAGCGGCAAAAGTTTTACATATTCTGTGAAAATTTCAGGTCCGTAGCTCTTATGGTTCCCGAGAAAACAGCCTGTGACAGACAGACTGACAGACAGGCAGACAGACAGACAGACAGACGGACAGACGGACAGCGTAGCGAAAGCAATAGGTTTCCTTTACGCTTTTGGTGTAAGGAACCCTAAGTATTTCTTCTTTTTAATGCAAAATATTGACAACAAATTTTATACCATAAATTTTACCTCGCTCGCTTATATTCATTAAGACAAAACAATAGAGAGCAGCAACAGCAATATAAAATAAAACCATATTCTCCGTTTTTGTTGTTGTCTCAATCAGTAATTTTAGAATCAAATAAAAATGGTTAAAAACAAAATTGAAATTCACACGTTTTTTTCTTTTATAACTCGGTTGCCTTTTTATTTATGATTATTTATCTTATATTTGTTGTTTTATTGTAGTTTATTTTTTAAATCATGTTTAGAAGTGAATGCCAGTTAGCGGTCTGCGTTTGTTAAGCAAACTGTCTTGTCTGTTATGCACTTATACTGTTATGCATTTGCTGCTGCTGCTTATATATATTTTTTTAATAAAAAAGTTACATATTATTGCTGCCTGCTGGCTGTTGGTCGTTCGATAATATTCCTGCTGCAAAGTAGAAAAAATACCAACAATAACATGCAACATTAGGCAGCAACAATAACATTCATACAACAACACTAAAATAATTCACCAGCAAACAATCAAGTAAGATTGGCAAAGTATTAAATTTGTTCATTTAAGGTGTCATAAAAAATATTGTTTGAACATTATTTTCTCACGCTAATTTTTTTTTTATTAGAAAATATTTTTTCTCTTTTGCTTAGGAAAACTTGTATAAAAATGATTTGGCCTACAAATTGAAAAATAACAATAAACCAACATTCACCTATAGATTTTTATAAATACAATGTATGTATGGGAGTATAAGTGTTTGAAGAAATAATCAAACAAACAGACATGCCTGCCCCCTGTAGGCCATGTCTTCGAGACATCATCGATACAGTTGAGAAACAAGTATATATCACCGATGACGAATTGATACGACAGTCCAAGCCAACTACTGGCGACATTTTCGAATACAGGGCACAAAAGTTGTTGATGTCAACGTTGGTAGCATGCTGTATTATACTAGCGTACCGAGGTACTTAAAATACTTTATACAAAAAGACGTTTTGTGGGCAACTTAAACTCTTTAATGTACATAAATGGAAGCACGACGACAACTTCGATGCTGTTGGGAAATTATTTTTGAAGCGAACAACCATAAAAATTTCTTTTGCCGAAATTCCTTGATATTTGCAATAACTATAGTTCTAGTAGTTACAGATGTGTATGCAAAAAAAATTTGTTTTTATGATGTTTATTTGTCGATTTATGTGGTGCAAAAGTGTTGCCGTTTTTGGAAAAAGTTTGTTTTAAATTGTTTTGAACTCGAAAAAAATAAAAGAAAAAATAATATAAGTGATCTTCAAAAAGCATTGGGCCTGATTAATATTTCAACGAACAAGGGAAAAATTAACATCAACTTAATTTTTCAACGTACACAACAGACCAGAGTAGCGCCACTTTCGGAAGCCGCTACACTTGCATCGTCAGCGCTCCCGTGTATTTTGCTTATCACCACTCTCAGGTATTCTCTGTTGAATGTGATTTCAATTCTTATATAAACAATTTTTCGTGAAAATTGAATACGAGAATTAAATCACTTCAAGTTGATACTAAACTCCACTTTCCCAGAGTTGTCATTGGTTTATTTTCCTTCATTCTTATTTTTCTGATTTTTTGTTCTACTTAAGACAAACTTGTTTGGTTTGATTTTATACTTAAGTATATAAAAACATGTAGACATGTGAAAAACTCAAGCAAACACATCTGTAACTACTAGAACTATAGTGATGCCAAATATCAAGGAATTTCGGCAAAACAAATTTTTTGGGTTGTCCGCTTCAAAAATAATGTCCCTGTTGTTACTCTTGTTGTCGTTAATTAAACTGGACAAACGACAACTTTGTTGCAGTTGTTACTCTTGTTATCGTCAATAAGGCCTTGTAGCACAAATTTTCATCATCTTGTTAGAAAAAAATCTTTATATACGACAATGTGTACCACATTGTCGCCAAACTTATTTCTACTTGTGTTTTATAGGCAGACAATATCGATGACAATGTCGGCGGTAACAACTGGGACTACAGGGTTCGCGTACACACACACACACACACACACAAATAAATCACTTGCACTTGTTTTCTTAAAGTCTTATTTTTGTTTGTGTTGTTTGTTTTTTTTTCCAATTCACAGGATCGTTGTTGGTTACGTAACTTTTAAGTTACAATTGTTGTCTTTTCTGGCGATTTTTGTTGTAACTTTGGTTTGGTGGTGGGTTAGTTCTTGTTGGTTGTTCGGTTCGTTGGTTAAATTATGGTTGGGTTTTATTATTTGTTCATTTGTGTTTCCCCTTTCAGAGCTTTTAAAGTATTTAAAGGGTGAATACTTTAGATTATGTAAAATTTCCAACAAGAAACTCTGCATTAATCTTGACATTAATCAGATTATTCATTAGAGTCTGCAGCTAAAAAACTTCAAAGATAACATATAACATATATGAAATGCACAGATAACATATCTGTGGATTTCAGGCGCGGAGGGGAGTAACTTTTAACTGAAACATATTATTTTGTAAAATTTATTTTAGAAACTCAATAGAAATGGGTTATATTTTACTCGTTTTTGCGGAGCGGGGAGCGGAACATACCATTCCTTCCCCCCGTATCCACGCCTGATTGATTTCATCAATAACCACATATATCTATTTTTTGCGGATTTTGATCTTTCAATGTCAAATTGCTTTATTTAAAACGCTCTTAAACGCTCGCGTAAAAATATTGGCGATAGGAAGCGCTAACTTTAATCTTTTTACTGCAAAATAATCTAAAACTTCGTTTCTTTTGTGATGTGTGTGTGCATATTACCAGGAAGTTGAAAATTTTAATTTTTCAGTTTTATTCTTATAAATTTTATTTGCGCACAAAAAAATAGTCTTTCAACCCCAAACATAAATAACCAGGGACCGCAAATAATCGTTGTTTTTTTTTCTTTTTGAAAAAAGTTTATGAGAAAATAACATTTATCTGTTTTTGGTTATTTTTAACCATCATCGTAAGATATATATTATTTTGGTCACCGTAACTATTACAAATAAGAAATATGTTTTTTGGTTATGAATAACTATTATATTAACCAAAAAATTATTTTGCTTATCAATAACTATTATCGAAAGTAATTTTATTTTTTGCTTATCGCAGTTTGATTTAAGGGCCTATTCACATATTACGTAACGCTATTTTCGGAGGTTTTATAACTCCCCTCCACCCCCCGCCCTCCTTCGCAACGCTTTTTGCAAAATTTTCTGTTGAAAGTATCTAATCCGTAACAAATCTTTAAATAAATCGATATATCGAAATTAAAAAAATATCAACGCTATATATCGATATATTTTTAAGAAACTATCGATATATCGATATGTTTTGCCTATCCCTACTGCAAACCACCAACTTTGGTCGAGTGGTCTAAGTGGAACAGAACTCTGACGAGAATAGCGGGAGCTATCGAAACATTTCAGTTCAACCCTCCGTGCAGCCAAATTTTTATTTGTCTACATGGTTCACATTTCGCGACCTTAGTATTGGTTTAGCCCATATGCCAAAAAGTCAGTCGGAATGGAGAAGAACAACAAAGAAGATTTACATAAAGTTTTCTCAAAATATATCCGATAGAATTTTTTTGTATTCTCACCACTGCTTCCATCATATGTTTGGAAGAAAAATGTAAATTTTTGTGAACTTTCATCAATTTCATTACTATTTAACATCTATTTACTGAAAGTAAATTATGTTATTTTGTGCTCCAGTAACCACTTTTTTTGTTTTATTTGTAAAAAGTAGCTTTTGTTGCTCCATGTGTATACTAACTGCTGTGTATTGAGTAACTTGTTATTGAGATGAAATTTTCTACTTTTTATTGAAAATAGGCTTATAAATGTTATTAGACAATATATTCACATGGAATAAAAAGTTAATATTGATGAAACTTGGTATTTTACTTGATTTCTGATTTTTATTTTTTTATTTAAAAAAAAAATTTTTTTTCAAAAAATTTAGCAAAAATGATGATATCGAGCACAATGAATGCTAGATATCTCAGAAACCAGGAACAATTTCGCGAAACAGTTTTTGATTCTGAAAGACGGTATTAAAAATATATATACCCCATACTTAACTCAATTTTTTTGAAAATGGCCGGTGGGCCTAAACAATACTAAGGTCACGATTTATCTCTAAATAAAAATGTAATTTAATTGAAAAATAAATTAAAAGTGAACTCAAGCCAATATAATTAAAATTTCTTTGCATATTAAAATAAAATTACTTAATTTTTTTAGATCGATATCTATAGACAACAATGTTTCAAACGCATCAAGATATATTTCATAAAAATTGATCTACAACTTTTGATATTATTCCCAATTAAGTGGGCGAACTCAATTGATAAAAGTCACGATTTTCATATAATAGTAAAATGTTTATTTGTGTGTGTGTATGTGTGTGTGTGTGTGTGTGTGTGTGTATGAAAATCGGAGCTTTTGTCAATTAATTTTGGCAGAGGACACCAAAAAATCTGTGTATCTGAGTTTTGAAAGTTTACATCTTTGACTCATTTTAGGGGGAGCTAAACTCCCCCTGCTCCCTCCGTTAGTAAAATATGTTTATTTGCTTAACCCACGAAGCTCCCACTCCAAATTATGGATATGATATACACAACACTACACGCAAAAATTTTTGAAATTTTTTTTTGTCAAAGAAGCGTTTGTTTGAAATTCGTTTTAAATTCAATAAATAGTTTATCTGATTCTATAAACGATCATTTTGACCTTTTATTTACACTAAGAAGCAACAACAAAACCGGTCTAATTTTCAGTAAATGTATTGTTTGATTTTACAAAAAAAGTTTTAGGTCCCATTTCAGTAAAAAAAATTTTCTGAATTTATAAATTTTTTTGCTGATTATGAAAAAAAGTTTAAGCAAATATTTTATCCACTTTTTGGTTTTTCATAATAGAATACAACAACAAATTTTCAAAATTTTTTTTTATAAAAAAAATTTTCAAATTTGGACAAATGTTTTGTTTGAATTTACAAACTTTTTTATAGAAAGTAATGCATTTTTTTCTTTTAATAAAAATATCTGTAAATTTGGAAAAATGTTTGTCCAAATTTGCAAATTGTTTTATAGGTCCTAATTCATCATAATGAAGTTTAATTTTTTCTGTGTATGACCTATCAACGAAAATTTTATAAAAAAAATTAAAGATGAGATTTTTTAAATATTTGCAAATTAAAATTATTATTGCAATATTTCTGCAAAGAAACTGTATATTTTTATTATTTATTAGTCTTTAAAACCTTAGGACTTAAGCTTTTAACACATATTTTATTTGTTCAAATCACATTATTTTTCTAAAAACTCGAGCTTTGATCCACGATAATCCGAAAACTGCAGCGAAATGGGAAAAACTAAAAACGACACATAGGACGTAGATACGTGAAATATTGGTCTACAAAGTCTTATTCAGATCCGTAGACATGTATGCGATAAACGATTCGAAAACTTTTGGAATTAGTCTCACTATGTTTCAAGCTGTAGCCTTACTTCCATCATTTTTTTTTACGTGATTCAATTTATTTAAAATTTTTTTCAAGCCGTTATGAATGTAAGTATATACATATTACGATTTGCTATCTAAAGATTGCATACTTTAATGAACTGCCTTCAGTTCAGCTAGTTGTTTTGGTTTAGTTGGGTTGGTTTAGTATTAGGTTTTCTTTGAAATCCATACTAAGAAAGACAGACCCTTGCTTATTCTTGCGCGCTTTTTTATTTGTTTGTATTTCATTCACTTAGTTTAACTGTTTAACTACGATTGCACACACCACGAATACACTTTTTTTAGTTAAAACGTATAAAATAAAACAAAAAAGTATATTTAAAGATGAAGAGAAGAAAAAAATTAAAGCACTTATGCAACACATGCAATTTAAATCAATCACTTTTTTGTTAATTTTTTGCAATTGCGTTTTAGTATTTTGTTTTTTATCTGGGATGTTCTTTGATGACAATAACGATATTTGTTATGAAATATTATTTCGAACATAAATTTAACAAATAAATCTTAATTGTTATGTTTATACACATAATTAATTTTTCATTTAAATTCTAATATTTGTTTATTATTTAAATATTTTCAATATTTAATTATTGCCAGTTTTTTTTTTTTTTGCTTTTTGTAATCCGTAGCACGTCGTGCACCTTAAGGCACTGAACCTTTACTAACTCAGCTTATTTAAGTTTGTTTGTTGTTTCTCATCGCTTAATACCAGAAGTTATGGAAAACTTCATGAAAATTCAAAATAAAAAAAGCTTTCATTTTCCTCACCAGCCAACAAATACAGCTTAGAAAACACGCAAATAGGCTGACTGACTGACACACATGTATTGGCGAGCAAAGTTTAAGTTCAGCTTTATCATATTTACATACTTACTGCTAAGTACTCAAAAAGCTTAACCACAGCTGTTAAAAGCTCACTTGTATAAACAGTTTCTAATTTATTTATTTATTTTTATTAATTATAAAGTTGTTTAGTATTGTTTTAAAAAGAGAGTTTTTAAAGAGAGTTAGTTTAAAAATACTCTTAATTATAGGGCAAGTACGAAATATCAGCGATGGACTTGTAGAATAATGTTGTGGACTTTTGACAAAAGCACTTAAGTCATTTTAAGAAAATTTCGAACTTTTATCAACATTAAACTCAGATTTTTAAAGCGCATCTTTTGGTCTAATCGCCATGTTCTGACGATAGTTAATAATAAAAATATTAATGTTTTAAAATTATAGCTCATCCCGATTTTTCTTAAAATGCGACTGATCGGAAAAGAATTTCAAATATGTTGAAAAAGGAAAAAAATCAATATGAAACTGTAATAAAAATCACTTAGTTATACTTAATTTTTACTTTTCTTAAAGCACTTACACAAACAGTTTTGCTCAGCACTTTAACAGTATTTTGGCTTTCCTGAAATTTTTTAAAATTATACTTAAGTTGTTTTGTCCAAAGTCCATAGAAATAATTTGATAACTTTTGAAACGAAGTTCCATTTGAATATTTATGTAAAATTTACATTGCAAATCACAGAATATGAATTCCTAAGACGGTGTAGGAGATACGTCACACCATCTAATATACATATATGGGAAATCATGTCGCAAATTAATTAATTTGGGCAAAATCAAATATTTTAATGTCATATTGTATGGAAAAGCTCGTTAAGACCGACTTTAATATCGTCACTTATACTAAGTTCATGCCAAATTTTTATTATTCATATGGCCGTTATCATGATTTTTATTCCCAAGAATCTTTTAAGTCAAACACAAGCTCGTTAGTTTTTTACACTATGAAAGATTACATTGGAAAAACAAATCGGATAAAGAAACCTGAAAAAACCATCTGAAATTTCAATTCATACCACTTTTTTCACATAACTTGCTTCCCTGACTATCCTATTGAAAATAAAAAATTTTTCATGATCAAATTTCAGAAATCGTGTAAATTTAGTCAAACAAAATTTTATTTTATGAAGAAATAAATTATTTAGAAACATGTAAGAACATTTCAGGAAATAATTTACGAAAATTTTTTGAACTCTTGTTAGCAAATTATTTAAGAAAAAAATACATCTTATACGTCAACACGGGTAGAATTGAACTAACTAATATGCACTTATGAGAAGATATGATGGTTTCCGAAAAGTTGCATGTTGCTTCAGTTCTGTGTTGTAATTTTATCTTCTAAATTTAAAGATAAATTTTAATGCAAATATTAAAAAGTCAAAATAATAGGTTCAAAAATGGCCCGCGACTCAATAAGCAGTGAGAACCCCTGCCTTAAGTAATAAGGAAAACATTGAGTTTTCAATAAAAAAGTATTTAGCATTTTTTTAGCCTTTATTTTTGTCTCATTTAGCCTTTTCTAGCCTTTTAAAAAGTCCGATTTAGCTTCTTTTGCTTCAAAGACTATTTTGAAGTTACTCGACCACGTACAGGAGAGGGCGAAGAAGCTGATCAGTGACAGTAGGGTAGCCAACTCTATTGACTCACTGGAGCATCGACGCAATATGGGGTGTGTTACAATGGAATGTGTTCTAATGAGCTTGTTCCCGAAACCCGATCATTTTTGCCCACAACACGTTTTTGATTAAGAGCACATCCATTTGTGGTCGATCTGCCAGTGATCGACCACAAATGGACTACGCATTACAGAGAGAATTCGTACTCTGGCCGAACAGTTCATATGTGGAATAAACTCCCCGCAGAGGTCTTTCCAGTCACTTTTAGTGTTGGAAAGTTCAAAACGAATATCCTCATACACTACTCCCTCTATCCTCCTTCCCATAACCAATTCTCCTAGTTCTGGCACAATGCATTGCATAAGTAGGAGTCATCACCTGAGGGCTGATCCCAATAAAAAAAAATCATAAAAACTGGGTATAATCGCTAAAACGGAAAAAAATCGCCAAGTCGAAAAAATAGCTAAAACAAAAAATCAATCGCCGAAATGGAAACAAATCGCCAGAACACCAAAAACATTTAATCAAAAAAAGTCGCCATAACGAAAAACTCGGCAAAACGGAAAATATGCCAACAATAAAAAGCAGCAGATCTAAAAAAACGCTAAAACGAAAAATAAATCACCAAAACGGAATAAACTCGCCAGAACCAAAAATAAAACGCTAAAAGTTACCGCTAGAAGAAACCGGAAAATTTTTTGAAACGAAAAATATTGCTAAGACGGGACAAAATGAACAAAATAACTATAAAAGGTTTACAAAGCCAATTTCCATTAAAAGTTTGTTGAATAATAAACCTTTTATAAACTTTTGATTAATATTACGCAGAAAGCAATAAATGCATTTTATTAGCATATTTTCCTTTTAACCCAATAACTTTGTCAAATGTTTTTAAAATATTTTGAAACGTTGTTCACATCACGGAATTTACCCAAAATATATAAGTATATACTGTTACTTTAATTTACAAAAGGCGTATCTAACATATAAACAATTTTTAAGTTTGAAACAAAAAACTTATTAAAAAATATTAAAAAAAACTATGTATAGTTTTAGAACTGTAGGAAAGGATCCAGCCTACATATTTCTTAGTTCTTAAATTATATATAATTTCTGTTGTTCTGTAGTTGTTTTATTGAGTTATATGCTTCAAACTTAAAATTTTGTATACGCCTTTTGTAAATTAAAGCAACGATATGCAAGTCAATTTTGCGTCCGTGTTTTGTAATGTAAATGCCAATTAAAAAATATATTACGTAATGTAAACGATATGCAAATTTCAAGTAAACAATGTGAAATATAATGTAAACAATAATCAAGTGTGATGTAAACAATCACCCCTATCGCGAATAAAAAGTGAAATTTATGCTCTCATGAAAGTTTCATTTCCCTTCGAGGAAAAATTGCTATCGTGATGTTAGCGTGAACTTCCTGCTATCAGTTCTCAGTGAATGTAAAAAAGGAAAGAAGCTTAATAAAATTTTTTAAATTTTTTAAATTTTTGTTTATCTTTTCATTCCATAAGGAATCTAATCTTATATTTCATTCCATGAGAAATCTTAACAGCATTGAATTGTTCGTTCAGGTTTGCTAGATGCATCCAATCCCTTGGAGTACCCGAGCCATTGTAAGCAGCCTAATTCAATCAAATCAAATAAATAAAAATGTGTTTTTGTATATTTTGTACAAGTTGAATGACTCTCTACAGACTCGGAAAAATCATTTGTTATTCCATCATCGCAAAAATTAATTCATGTGTGCCAAAAAAGCGTTGCAAGGAATTAATATAAATCTGTTAAGATAAATTAACACTATTTACTGATATTGTTTTAAAAATATATGTTTATAAAAACTTTAATAATAAATTGGAACGAAAACATAGCTATTACATGATGTATAATATATCGTGTTCGCCTGCTAAAATAAAGTAAACAAAAACAGGGGAAAAGGGAAAAATCCACGTGAAAATTTTTATTCACGATCGCAAAAGAAGGAAAAGGGAAAACATTTTGAGGAAAAATTATTTACGATAGGGGTGAATATGCAAATGTGATGTAAACTTTCCTCCATATTCATAAAAATTTATGAAAGTTAATGCTGGTTTACTGTACGAATTTGATATGGGAAAACTGATTTTAATGCACACATTAACTTTGCTAGTCATTTATGAATATGGGGGTATATGTTTATGTCAAATAAACGAGTTGTAAGTCATGTAAACAATATGTAGATGTCATGTAAGCAGTATGTAAATGTAATATAAACCATAAACAATATGCTATGTAAGCCAAAAGGAGCTTCGTTCCTAACCGCTGTCCCGCGACACCGTGCGTTCTTGTTTTATCTGTCGCTGCAAATGTGGCAAAAAAAATACATATAGTTGGTGGTGGCGAAATAGTTCTTCGAACTGGCCAAATAATTCTTCAGGCTCACGGCGGGAGTAACAGAATAGAAGGAAAAAAATACATATAGCAAGAATCAAAAATAAATTTTGAACTTGAAATTTTGAATTCACTTCAAGAAGTTAAAAAAATTTGTATTTTTAATTGTCACTAAACTAATTTTGATTTAAAAGTAATGTTTATTTTAATAAAACAATTAAATTTTATTAATTTTAAATAATAAATTTTTCCGGGGAATGAGATGTTTTAATAGCCATTTCCCGGGAAGACAAAAAGCCCTTGAAATCCCAAACCATGCTATCCATCCATACACGTAAACGTAATGTCTACAGCTTGATCATTATCTGTATGCTGTTCTAAGTATCTAGCTCCACACAAAAAATTACCAATAATTTGGATGGAAGATTCGACACTATTGTCCTCTTGTTGTACTTTTATTTATGTACACAGAAAAAAATAGACAAAAATTATGTTCAATAAAAGCATGTTATTGAAAAAAAATATGATTTTCAATAACATTTGTCATTAACTTAATACAATATTTCGTTGTATGTATTTCTTTCCCATGCCTGTTATTTCTTTTCATAGATTAGTACTTAACACAAGTTTTATCTCATTAAAAAAAATAACTGGCATATGGCTCAGCTGTAGATAGTATGCTTTACGTCCGGGAAACCTGGGCTCGTATCCCATGCTAACATTTTTTTAATTATATTTTTTTCTTATACAATAATTTTGTTAGCAATATAGCGGAGTTCTTTTTCACAGGAAATTTAAAAAAAAATTATGGAATACCGGAATTTTTGTTATCAAAAACGAAACTTATTTTTTTCTGTGTAGATAAATACATGTGTATATTTTGTATTAAAAATTAACAAATAACAAAAATATGCGCTTAAAACTCCGAAAATATGCATTTATTGCTAAAATATGCATTTACCACCAAAATAGGCAAACATGTGAAAACACAAATCGATGCCATATAACTAAGAAATTCATGATTTGGATAGATAAAATTACAAAAGAACCATGCACATGCATTTGTATCTTTTGATTTTATATGTCATTACTGCAATACATAACAAGAAAATATTGAAGTCTTACTTTGTTCATATAACGTAGTTGCCCTAACGTGTTAATATATGCACTTATAATAATATACTATAATACGTATTGATTGATAGCCTGCCCCACGATGTCGCGCATGAATAAATAAATAAAATAAGTTAATGGTAGCACGCAATTCAATTTTTTTGCCGTTTCGAACAACTTTAGACATCGTGGAATAGGATTTAAATGCATAATTCAAAATTTATACTTACCAATTCCTGTTCTTGATTTTTCGTTGTATGTTTTTCTGGTTGAACATTGCTAGAACTTGTCCTTTTTAAATTTTCCAATGTGCTCATATTTTTTTGTTTAACGCGATGATTTTTAGTTTTATTTATTTTTTGGTTTTAATTCTAAACAAATTTTCAAGTTTTGTATTTTTTTTTTTAAGTAAACTATTTTATGTAATATGTTTTTGTAATTATCGTAGTTATATTTTTGAAATTTCTTCTTTATTTACGGCTCATGTTCTAAATTATTAGCACAAAATTACAAATTAGACATTTCCGGTATTTGGTACTACTTTATCACTTGTTTCCACCTCTTAAGCACTGTGCAAAACTGTCATACTCCTCATTTCCAATTAGTTTTGGTGGGTATAAAAAATTATTCAACTTCATTCATATGCATTAAAAAACAACAACAAATAAGCAAGCAAATAATGTGCGCATGAATTAAAACATATTTATGTATGTATGTATGTATGTTTGTGTGTATGTATGTATGTATGTTGCAAAGTTTGCAATGTAATCCCACTGGCACCCGTTTTTCTTTTCTTTTATCTTTTGTGTGGGCCAAACGATAATGCCAACTAACGGTAAATTTAAATTAAGGTAGCGATACTGTAAGAATATAAAACATTCAATCGAATCAATACAAACTCACATACATATGTCTTCATACACTAACAATCTTGCATAAAAATTTTCAAGGTCATGTATAATCAATATTCCAAGAGCAATACTTTACACCGAATGTAATTGAGAGTGACAATAAGTTATATGTGTATGTACATATGTATGCACATGAATGCAAGTATCAGGGATGGCAAAGTTGGTACAATTGTACCAGTTTTGTTACTATTCGGATTTTTAAAGTACAATGGTACACCAATGGCTTATTTAGTACAATTAATGATTATTCTATATTTTCAGGAAACCTCCTTATTGCAGTTCTTTTATTGTGATAAAAAATTTTATCCTTTTCGTCCGCTCGTACATATATCACTTTTATCTGAATTAAATTTTAATTTTGCGAAGTATTGAAAACAAAGTTCGGCTTGGTCAAATAAGGTTAGCTCACAAAACGTCTCTATAATTTCAAGCTCTTAGTGATCATGATACATATTATAGTGTGAAAAAAATAATTTTTATAAATTTATTTGCATTGTAGTAAAAGTAAATTTTTCGTAACTTTATTGAGACTATGTATGTCGTTCTACCTTCCAATAGCTTTTATGTGAGCTATTTTAGCTAAATCCGACTTAAGCACAGTTTCCCTTTTGTCACGGATATATGTATTTCTATACTTAAAAAATGTTTCTGGTTTCAAAAGTCTGTTTTGGTATAATTAGAGAACAATTGGTACAATTTTAAAATCTCATTTGTCATCCCTGGCACGTAACATGTACACACATTACATCCATATATAATCTCTGTCGGAAAAGTACTAGTCGACTACAAAAATAGTCAACTTATGGTTAACTTTTCTTAGACTAACTAAAAGCTAACTACAATGTAATCGAGAACTGACCCAAAATCAATTTTTAAGTTGCCTACATAATCGGATTTGGAGGATATCGCAATGTTAAAAAAGTTAGTTGTTTCCATTGGAAAGTAATCTAAGTCTCAGTCAGCTCTAGTTGCGAAATAGTTAGCTTAAAATTAATTTAAAGTTAACTCCGCTGCCGACAGAGATGTTAAGATCAGTGCTGCCAACTGCTGTGTAACTATACAAAATGGGAGAAAATAAGTCTTTTCGGACTAGTTGTGGATAATAAAAATGTTAGGGTTTCCTATACCAAAGGTGAAAGGAGCCCTGCTGTTTTTGCTACGCTGTCCGTCTGTCTGTCACAAGTTTGTATCTCGAGAACCGAAAGAGGTGCAGACAATATTGAAAATTAGCAAAAGTTGAAAATTAAAGGGTATCCTGAATCGAGCATTTTGAAATTGTAATGTACACACCATCATGTAAGTTACTTCAGCACACAGTGGGGCAGAATCAAAATATTTGGAACATAAATCAGGCATTTCTAAACGGATATTCAAATCGGAAAAAAATTTCACATGGACGTAGCAGAGGATTATTCCCGTTTATATATTAAGTATCAGCTCCATAAATACGCCATAACTTCGGCCATGTAAAATTTTTTACTGTTTTAAAATTTTTGTTGTTTCTCAGCCATCGCACAGTATTTCCAATTGTAAAAAATGGTAATAAATATGTATCTTTGAAACTTGAGATCCGATGACAAAACGAAGTATGCAAAAATCATACAGGAGCACCGACGCTTTAAGAATATTGAAATTTGGACCGCCCTAACTTTTACAAATATTATTCGATTGTAATAAATTGTTGTAAAGTTTATGAATAGATGAAGATAACACATTTTACTTCATTAGGATATCTGTAATATTTTCAAAGATATTTGGCTTTGAATTTAAAAATGTTGGTTTTTAGCCTCGCCTTTGTTTTCTATTTCGAAAATATCTTGATAATATGAAGAAAACTTGTTTAGTTATCTCTATTCATGTTGTTGTAAGAAGTAATCAAATCATCAAGACTTTAAAATGAAAGTGAAAAATTGCTAGATTTTCCCAAAATTAGAGCTGAATTGTTTGCCGTTTCTCTCAAACAATTTCCAAAATTAAAATTTTTTTCAAGACTTCAAAAGAATAGACTGCAAAACTGATTCCACTTGGAATTTCAATCTATTAAAGCTGCACATCACATCCAGCATTGGACGAAAATATTGAATTTTTCTACGAAATTCTAAATTTATCGCTTAAGAAAAACCCCCATCAAGTTTGTCATTTCTTTCCAAATTATATTAGATATATTCAATTTATACAGGTGTGTCACAGAAACAAACTGGTACGAAAGTGAAAACGAAAATATGTTTAGCTACTCTAGAAAAAGAAAAAATTAAAAAAATTGCGTTTTCAATTCTTCTCTACAATAAAAAAATGTAAATAATATTTTGAAAATATACAAATAAAAACAGCATTAAAAAAATCGTTTTGCATACTTTTTGGAGAAATAACTTAATATTAGATCTATAAGTTTTGTATGTTCATAGTGGTGCCTGAAGGTATGCAATTTTTTGTGTTTGATCTATGTCATGAACAAATGTGAATGCAAACCAAAACGTTACGAATTTGAAAGTGTGTATATTTTCACTTTCGTACTAGTTCTGTGACAGACCTGGGGGGTTACTCTGTAATTCAATTCGAAAAGAAAACGGTTCGAATTTGTATGTTATTTAAATTGCAATTCGAAAGCATTTTGCTTTCTATACGTATGATTAATATGATAGTAAGTACTCATATTACTCATACGTATAAAATTTTTTCCATCAAAAATTGAAAATTGTCGTGTTATCTCTATCTATTAATAAACTTTACAAAAAGTCTAAATTTATTAAAATCGGATAATGTTTGTAAAAGCTATTATGCCTGAGGTAGGCAACTTTGACACCCTGTAGCTCACCGTGAGCTTCAACAGGATGGTCCAAATTTCAGCATTCTTAAAGCTTAGGTCCTTCTTATAATTTTTACATACATCGTTTTATAATCGGATCGCAAGTTGCAAAGATACACATTTATTAGCCCTTTTTGTAATTGGAACCATTGTGCATCGTTAAGTATAATAAAGCGAATTCATATGTTGTTTTTCTTTATATGAAAACTAATTACACATAATCACAGTATAACTTTGTAAAGTTCTACAAAGAATTGTGACAAAAATTTCAAAATTTTTTAGCAAAATTTTTAGAAAATATTAACTTTTTAATTTCAAGATATATAGGAGGCATTCGGGCATTCGAATCTTTGGTCCGAAATTGTTTTAAAATTTCAAATTGTGTTTTCATAACTCTAGAATAAATATCTTCTCAAATTTGTTCCGCTCGTTATATGGTAAAGAATCACTGTGCGACGACTACACAAATATCAAACGATAAAAATGAGGAAAAATAAAGGTAGGAGCTGTTTGATAGATAGCTATTTACACATATTGACTGAAGTAGATGTATGAATGTATGTATGTAGCAAACCATAAGAATGAAAAAAACTGATGTGAATAGTAAAAAGAACAAATAAGATAAATAAACAAACAGCTATGACATCTACGGAAAAAACAGGTTACATTAACGACCGCAAAACTGACTTGTAAGGTTGTTAATGGATGCCGTAGTTTTTTGTTTTAATGGCGTTTTAGTACAGTGAGGGGGTGTACAAAATATTGGTTGAGGTGTAAAATTTTTTCTATGTAAATTAAAAGAAGATGTGGTTTTTGGTTGTTTTTCTGGTGTTAGCGTTTTTTTTTTCGTTTTGTATTTTTTCGCTTTGGGGATTTTTTTTTTCATTTAGGCGATTTTTATAGTTTTGACGTTGTTTTATCAACTTTTTTCGTTTTAGCGACTTTTTCGTTCTTGCGATTTATTTTTCGGCATGTACGTTGCATTACTTTGCAGTGCACAGTGGGGACTTTTGCAAAATAACTGTGAATAAATCTGGAACTGCTGATTAAATACTACATGGTTGTTTCAGCTCAATTTAAAAATGTTGAACTTTTTACCATTACCATTAATTTTGACTAAAAAAAATCTCCCGAAAGCGGACAGTTTAGCGAAGAGATCATTTTCTTTGGCTACAAAAATTATAAAACAATGTGTAGAAAACTTAAGACGGGGAAATTTCCAAGAAAAAAGATACATTAGCATCTCTACGACAATCTGATACAATAAATGTAAGAAGAAAGAAAAGGTTCTTAAAATCCAATGGTGCAATAGTAGACCAAAAGTGTTTGGAATGGTTTGGTATTTCTATAAGGGCCAAATTCGCAGTCTATAGTTAACTAAGGCCGCGGCGATGATTTAACAAAGGATTTGTCATATATATATCATTGGTTAACCCACTTAGGTGAACTAAAGACAGTGGTAAAGAAGGTAACATCGGCATACAAGAAAACAATATTGGTATGTACATTTGGTCCGACCCATCTACCGTTTGGCTCGTACGCTAGTGTTGTAAAAAGCGGCTACTTTTGACTACTCAACACTACTCGATAAAATTTTAACTGGGTACTCGATACTACTCGATACTTTTAACGGCTGTTTTATTTCAAAATAAAGATGTATAATGGGTGCAAATTCTCATTTATTGAAACATGTTTGAGCAACTATGGTCTTTAAAATTATTTTAATATTTAATTATTTTAATTATTTAGTTAATATCTCTGTAAATGACAAGGGCTAGAATTATTTAAAAACGTGTTTTAACAGAGTTGTATTACTTTAATATATTTCAATGCAAAAGTTTCGTTTTTACCCTAAAAAATACAACTATGAAAGTATTGAGTATGTAATTTTGGGTATCGAGTACCGAAAATTATGTTCGGTATTGAGTACCCGGTACTCGAATACTCAATACTTTCACAACACTATCGTACGCCCTCAAAATATCGAGTAAATTGCGAAAAAGTTAGTTTTACTGGGTTTTCGCAATTTACTTTAAATTTTTAGAATTTACGAGCCAAACGAAGGGGACTGGTTAAATGTACAAATCAATTTTGTTTTTTGTGTGTCGGAGTTATTAAAGCAAAGCAAAAGAGATTGGCGAAAAAATTATAAACTTCGTCGATTCTGATGGCTGGCTTCCAGAATTTTGTAAGCGATACGGTATCAGTTTTAAAATTATTTCAGGAGAAGCTTTGAGTATTAAAAAGTCACACGTGACTCTACTCACCAACGAACTTTCATCGTAAATGTACAACTATGTTAATGTTTGGAAAGGCAGCATGTCCTCATGAATTCGAAAATATTGACAAAAAATAATTCCATGTAATTTAAAAATCCAACCAAAAGGCTTCCGTTGTAATTGAAAGTGAACTTTTTAATAAATAATGAAAAATTTTTAATTGCTTAACGCACAAAACTTGCGCCGACGGTGGGTGTCCGCTTATGGGAGCTTTCACTGTTTATGTGAAAACTTCAAGACTTTGCCTCTTACGGTTTCCAAGATACAACTCATTGTCAAAATTACATTACATAACTGATAGAACACCCTTTACTTTATATTTTGTTTATATTTCAGTATTTATTGTTGTAGTCTGTATAATAACAAATTAAAGGGCCAAATAAACTACGCAAGCGGCTTGCCAAACATGACAGATATTTGCGTTTGCACAAGCCTGTTATGTAATATATGGCGGTGTTTTCAAGCGGATTGGCGTTTGACAAGCGGCTTGGCAAGCCGTTTGAAGAAATATCAAAAAATTTTGATATCTTAACTGCCATGTCGAATTTGTGGCAAGCTGCTTGTGTACATAGTTCATCTATGCTTATATAAGCCAATTAGGTATAGTCTGCGTGCAAATGAAAAATGCATATTTACCAAGCCGCTTGTGCAGTTTATTTTGCCCTTCGCTGTTGATTGACTACGGTTCATAATATGCATTATTCTTGAATATCCAATACAATACGCTTCAACTCTTAGCACTTGTTGTTGTAGCGTCTAGGAATGGGCAAAAATATCGATATATCGAAATTTTCTCAAAAATATATCGATATATATCGTCGATATTTTTAATTTCTATATATCGATATTTTTTTTTTAAATATCGACAGTATCAAATTCGATATTTTTAGCTTTAGTGTTGTTTTTCGTGCATTTAAAAAATATCGACACAATCTTCATCAAATGGAATGTTACTAAAGGCGCTTTCACATTGTAATGCAAGCTTTGAGATTTTTATTAGATTTTGTAAGACGAAAATCAAGTCAAAATCAGTCTGACTGTCAAAAAATCTTAAAGAAAATTTTGTCATTACATTTTGTTTCTACACTATCACATTTCAAATAAAACGTAACATAAATAATTTGCAATAAAGCACATTTTTTCGTTCTTCTTTTTCTTTATTTATGCCGGCAAACAAATACACAACTGTTTTTGTTATTCCTATGCTTGTTTGTGCAATAGACAACCCTGATCAAATGAAAAATGTGATTGTTTAAAAAATTTCCTAAAAATGACGAATACCATAATACTGTCAAGTTTCTTTACGTATTATTTGACAAATCATAACGTGCGGTCTCCACGTAGCAATATTTATTGCCGCAAACGTCAAATTTGATTGCTTATAACAATTGAGTATAACAATTGCTACGTGTGGACCGCAGATTGCCATGAGTGGCAATACATTGCGCAATGATTGCTCTGCTGATTGCTCGAGCAATTATTGCCAAGCAATCGGCTGTCACTTTTGTTGTGTTTTTTATTTATTTTAGCAAAACAGCAAATTCGGGCAAAATATAAAAAGACATCATCAAAAAATATAAAATAAGAACAAATAAAGACAAATTTGTTATATTTTTACATTGGAGCTGTATATATTAGGCACTACCTGCCCCATGAATGTGTAAAAATTGTGGAAAAAATTGCTATACATGTTCTCCGCCTCAAGCAAGAGGCAAAAAAAATAACATTATTCTGCCGACGTTTTTGCCTGTGCTCAGCAATAAATATTGCTACGTGAAGACGCAGTGTAACAATTTGTTTTCACACGGTTGGAGTTTTTGACAAGTATTAATACTAAATCTAATAGTCTGAAGGCCGCTTAACAAAATCGGTTGTTTCATTTATAATCTTTTGTGTATTCGACAAATTATCTTTCTTTGAGTATAATTTTGTTGATGTGCGATCCACAAAATATTGGTCAAACAGTAAGGAAGTTGAAAATTAAGTCTTTTCTGCTTAATTGTTTATAAGAAAAGTTCTTTTTGGGTTTATTTTTAAAAAAATGTTTGAATTATGTATGATTAATCATGGTTGAAAAATATCGATATATATCGAAATATCGATATTTTTTATTCGATATATATCGATGCCGATCGATATTTAAAAATATATCGATATCGATATATTATATACCGATATATTTCACTCGCCCATCCATAGTAGCGCCCATAGTTACGCATATTCTGTGAAAATTTCAGGTCTGTACCTCTTACAGTTGTCAAGATAGAAGCCTGTAACAGACGGACAGACATAGATAAAATTTGTAACACTCAACGCAATTTTGTAAGGGAGACAAGTAAGACTTTCGCTTACAAAACTGCTTACAGAAAGCTCTTACATAAGGGATTCTGTTTAAATCAATTTTTACTGGGTTGTTACATGATGTAACATACATAGATACATATGTATGTATGAAGAAATTAAACATGTCCCATATCCAATATTTATTTATAATTCATTGATTGTATCAATGAATTTGGATTTTTTATATAGACTAATTTCGTTTTAAATTTCAATTTGCAGTAAATAAATACTGAATAAAAATTAAATACAGGTGCATAATTTTCAGCAATAATTCATCTAGATTTGGTAAGAATTCAAAATTTTGCGAAGGCGTTACAGAAAACATTATAAAAAAAATATTTATGGTTAAAAATAAGCAGATTTTAATAAATATTTTGGATTTCTAAACAACATTTAAATATTTTGCCTTCTTTTGTAAATGATTTGTATTTGTATTAAAAAAATATGTATTATTTTTTGTTTTTGTTTATTTCAATGGCATGCTGGAAACTTGTTTCAGCAACATTTTAACAACAACAAATCGACGTGCTTTTTTTTTTTGTCAATTTTAAGCAATTGATGACGACAGCGCGTAGTCGATGACAGCTTTTATTTTGAGGAGTTTAAAGTATTTTTATTACAACAACAGTAACAACAAAATATATAAAATAATGAAATAAAAGAACACGATAGAACGAACAATAAATATAAAAACAGATGCTACAAGAGTCACAATTTTATGCATGATGAATTATTCGTTGACTTTAAAAAAGTTTTTAAACGTTTCAAAGTACTACAAAAAATTTATTGGTCAGTTGGAAAAAACAATTTTATATAAAAAAAGAGCACACACACACAAACACTGACTCATAAAGACACAATCGAAAATCGCCAATTATCTGATTAAAAATAAAATAAATTTGCGCATGTGTCACTATTTGTTTTTAATTTGCTTGTTTTCGTTTATTTTTTTACAAATTTACTTAAATTTTATTTAATTTCTATTATATATCTTCGTGCACATTTTGTTATATATTTTAAACAAAACAAAAAAAAGAGATCTACTAACTCCGAAGCGAAAAAAGATCTTAACAATTCTATTAAATTTCAACAGATTTTTTTCTTAAAAGGTGTGTGTTAATCGCACAAGTATCGCGTCACAACTGATTTAACTCATAATATTGTAATGTCAATACGGCGGTCCATTCAGTCGCAACCACACGCATTTTACCGCTACACCTCAACCCCTCACAATCTTGACTTGCTGTTTTGCTTTTGCACAGTGGGTCAAATAGGCCACACTTTTACGTATCTTATTGTCCGCCAATGTTGATGAAACATACATGTGTATATCGTTTAAAATGTATTTTTCTCCAGATGTGCACTATATATATTTTTTCTCCTAAAAACCCGGCTACAAACAAACCCGCTTACGGATGAGGTGGTCGAATTTCGACTACCAGGCCAGGTAAAAAGTTGTTCAATTATTTCTTACAGAACGATAATTGGTGCGACGTATCAGAGAGTAGTGTCATAAAGCCTCGTTGGGGGATGAGCGGCGGCAGCCTCCACGCTCGAAAAAAAATTTATTCAGCCATTTCCTCCTAACTAAAAATTAACCTGATGATAGCTTATATGCAACTATGAAAAAATATAAGTATATTGCAGCTGGCTGTATGGCGGTGGAAAGACCGTCAGCTGATACTTTGAAAGTGCGGGCAAAAAGGAAACAATTAAAAAAAACTCCACAGCTGTCAGAGAGCCACTTCTAGAGAGGTAAAGTGTAGGGCCGACACATCCTTAATTTTTCCTTTTCGACATTTTTTCCGAGCATACTTACACCCCATCTCCATCCCTTAAGGGGGGGGGGCTCCCTACAAAGCTTAACATTTTATAGAATTTTAAAAAATTGGTCCCTACAGCTCCTATGATGCCATCAAACTGGTAAAGTGTATAAGCGACGCTTCTTTATTTTTTCTATTTAACAGTTTCTGTGAACATACATATTTAACCCCTATCTCCATTCCTTAAGTGGGCTTCCATACAAAATTGTCAATACTGACTAGAAATATGTTGAAGAAAAAGTTCTATAACTTCCTAGGAGGCGCACGAGGGGGGTTAAAATGTATGACTGAACTCCAAAAGCTTTTTGTCCCAACCATTTTCACATATAGCGGTTTAATGAAGATCTTAAATTTGGTCCCTGCAGCGCCTACGATACTCTGACTGGCTCCCATTAGTGTTTCAGCACCAAAGATTTTTCTAAACATACCTACCTAACCCCTATCTACATTTCTTACATACCAAATTTACAACACAACTAGAAATATATTGAAGAAAAAGTCCCATAACTCCCTAAGAGTCTCTCTAGAGGGTAAAATACATAAAATACTTTTCTGCAGAAACACCCAGGGTCTTGGCAGGAATCGAACTTGCCACCTCCCGCTTAATAGTCTAACACACTATACACTACACTACGGAGGTACCCAAAAATTTTCCCGAAACATACTTACCCCTTATTTCCACCCATTAGATGGACTTCTATAAAAATATGTTGGTTTAATGACATTTGGCCCCTGCAGCGCCTACCTAGCTTAATGTGATCTTGGGTTGTAAAAAGAGTTGAATCAAACGCCTCAAAGTATGAAAACTTTATCACCGTAAAATCGAATTACAAAATAGACGTAATCTAAAGAATGTAGAACAAAAACGATTAAAATTAAAATTATTCCGATCGAAATGTGTTATTTGTCCGTATATTTTTTAATGGAAACAAAGTGAATAAATTTTAATTATCAGTAACCCAAATTGATTGATCACCATAATACAACCAGTTAGTTCAGAAACATCAATTTAAAGGAAGAACTTAAAAATTAAAAAAAAGATTTGTGAGTACAATAGCTGAATACATTGCATGTGTGTCCTGAACAACGTGGTCGCATTTTCTAGAACATTTCAATTGCCGGTACTCCCGAGGAAAATTCCTTGGAATTGGGAGGTTAAAAACTGCTCTATTTCGCGGGAATTTTTTCCCCACGCTTCCCGGGCACCAAAAAAATATACGTTTATCGGAGTTTTGAAAGTTTACATCTGGGACTGATTTTAGGGGGAATTAAATTTCTTTTTACATACTGTTCTAGTGAATTGGCATAGGACAGCTTGTAGAATTCAATAGAATTTTTTTCTAGAAATCGTATGTGTGTTTTTGGTAGAACTATATGGGTTTTATCTAGGGTTGAACTAGGGTTTATCTAGAATCAAGAAAATAAATTAGATATAACCTTTGAAGTAGAAATTCCATTTCCCCTTATTACTGGTTATCCGTTGACCAAATGACGCCACAAAAATGCTCTGAGCCCATTATGGGGAGTAGCAGTACATAAAAATTGTGTTGCCTATTTATAGCTTCTGTACTTAGCTTAAGACTCTGGAGAGATTGCAGAGGTACTTAGCTATCGGAACAGGTAGCTTTATGCGAGCTCTGAGGACTTTTATTTAAAATAATGACGGCACATATCGCAATTGTCTCGCCGGAAATACCGTAGGCGGAACCTCAGTTCACAGTTTATGCTGTCAGTCGGCATACCTTATAGTTCTCTACAAGATATTCGGGAACCGTAAGAGCTACGGACCTCAAATTTTCACAGAATTTGTAAAACGTTGGCCGCTACAACAACAAATACATGACAGCTAAAAATTAAAGGGTGTTCTAAGGCGAGCAACGAAACATGTTGAAATACTAATGTAATATGCAGACACTTATATATAGACAATTTAAATTTTCAAAGTAAGTGTTAATTGGTGTAGTCTGTAGAATAGACTACACCAATTAACACGGATATTTAAAACAACAAAAATTAAAGGGTGTTCTATCAGTTAATGTCATTTTGATTATGTATAGATGTATAGATAGAGGCAAACTCTTGAAGCTAAAAAATTCCAAAATTAAAAATGTCAAAACGAAAAATCGCCAAAATAAAAAAGCGCTTAAAGGAAAAAAAGCACCAAAAGTAAAAAAAATCCTCAAAAAAACTAAAAAAATAGCCAAAACCGAAAAAAGTCGCCAAAACGAAAAAAACACCAAAGCTTGAAAAATCGCTAAAACAAAAAAAATCTCCTCAAAAACGAAAGAATCGACAAAAACCGAAAAAATCACAAAAACAAAAAAAAACGCCAAAACCAAAACAATCGCTCAAAATCGAAAAAATCCTCAAAACTAAACAAATCGCTATAACTAACAGCATGTTTATAGAACGCGTTGCAATCAAGACGTGCGCGAATGCACATGGACGATTACGTAACAATTTGCGTCTGTAGAAGACGTTCCTTATTTTTCGTCTCGACTTACGTAGTTTCGCGCATATAGAGTGGCCCATCTACAATAAATTTTATTTCTTTACTCTTTTCCCATACAAAATTATTGTTTTTTATCCAAATAATGGTAACCCTTTTAATAGCGCACACTACTAAAAGATGTCGCTTGTAACAAAAGAAATAGATTTTAGCTAAAGATTTTAATTTTGCATATAAAGACAATTATATGGTAAATAGCTCAACTCAAATAAATGAAATGAAGTTTTTAGTTCAAATAATGGTAGTTTTCCAGTTTTTAATGTGAAAGTGATGTTATTTTAACACTTAATTGTTAAGACGAAGGCAAAAAATTGACATGTGTTACGTTTTTTACATATGGACAATGACATTCGGGATATATAACCGCAAACATGATTGACGTCAATATTTTTACGCGTATTATAGGCGTATTGGGTTCTATAAACATGCTGTAAAAAAAACACAGAAAACCGAAAAAAATCGCAAAAACGAAAAAACGCCAAAACTGAACAAACACCTAAACTAAAATAAATCGCTAAAACTGAAAATATCGTCAAAAACGAAAAAAGTCGTTAATACAAATAAGAAACGCCAAAACTAAAAAATTGCCAAAACTAAAAAATCGGCAATAAAAACAAAAAAATCGCCAAAAGACTGAATAAATAAATCACCAAAACAAAAAAAAGCACCAAAACTAAAAAATAAAACGAAAAATAAAACTTAAAAATAAAAAAACTAAAATTAAACGAAAAAATTGCTAAAATGAAACGGGACACATGTGTATTCGTTCAGAACACTTCGTGTGCGAGCCAAAGTCGCACTTTGCTGAATTTATTTAATTAGTTAAGCTTGTTTTGGTGGTTCAGAAATTTACCATACTTGGTTCTTGTCTTAGCCAAACATTACTTGTGCTTATCTTTCTCACCCAAGTTTGAGAAACATTTACTCAACTCACAACCTGTTGTATGTGTTGTATATCGTACAAATGCTGTTGGTAATTTCAATATAAACATGTTTCTAAGCAAATGTTTATTTGGAAAATACAAACAACATTTATACGACCTACAGCACATACAACAGGTTGTGAATTGGACAATTGCTTCTCCAAGTCTTAGGGTTTACATGTGTTGGTTTCTTCCATATTACGCGGAAAACTATCAAACATATTTAATACTACGTGCTTCTAGTGTTAATAAGTAAAATTATTAGCCTGTTAATGGAATCCGATGAGGATTCCATAATGGATTGCAAACGGAATTTCAATCCAATTCCAATAGTTAGTGGGTTCATGAAAACGTATCGGAATTGCTTTGTTCAAAAAGTGTTTATTTTCATTAAAAATTCAAAATACGTTCACAAAGTTTTATATTTAATGATTAGATCAAAGGAAAATTATATTCTAGTTGTTAGATGCCTAAATTGAAGTGCTCCTAAACTCCAATTCAAGAACATTTAATTTCGTTCCTGAAAGGAAATTTCCCAAATTTTAGTACAAACGGATTTCATGAACGCAATCAACCGGTTTTGTAGAGAAAATGATACCAATTAAATCTGCGATTTAATCCTAAATTAATGTTTCATCTGATATTTGCACATAAGCAAACCACTGTTTGACTTCTAATCATCTTGCTATTGTTAATAAGTATGTGTTTATTTGCCTTCGAACTACTTTTTAAGCCACGCAATGTCATATTCACTAATGTATAAGCGTCAGCAGCAGAAATAACAACAAAATTTCTCTCAAATCAATCGCACTTAACCGCCAACGTGTAAAATTCAAATTCTCGTATATACTTACTATTTACTATTTACAGACATAAATAAACTCAGACAAAAATGTTTTTTATCTTGTGAGTATGATGGGAAAACATTTTACAGTTTCCTTATCAAATTCAACATTTTAAAAATCAAACTCAGAATTTTTAATTTTAAAAGTTAACGAGAACTTTAACGTCAGGCTCGTCGTACAAAACTTCCCGTTAAAGTTCACGTTAACTTTTAACCGTACATTGTGAAAAGGGTCGCTATTAAAATCAAATAACATTAAATTAAACCTTTTTAAAACCTCCGAAGGAAATGGATAGTAAACAGGGAAACCGCAAATATGCAAGTGCATGTTCTTTCCTGTGCGATATATGTAAGCACAAATAAGCACAAATATTATTACATATTTTACCCTTTACAGAATTTTTTGCATATTTTACACTTAGTCGCATATTTAGAGCATTTTTTTTGTGGCATATTTGGCTGTTTTCCTGCGTATTTTGGTTTTTTAAATTTTAATATGTAAAAAGAAGTCTGTTTTGTTTGGCCATCTAAAATTTTGGAATTTGTCCACATTTAAAAAATTTTTCTTTTACGATTTTAAATTAACTCCAATGTATTTTTTCCCCAACTTCTTGCAAATTTTCCTCATTCCACTGCTTTATTGCCAGTTTATTTACAGCTTTAAAATTTTTCAATTGTATAGTTTTGAGGATTTTTTGAGCAATTTCAATTTTGTCGAGATTGTTGGCTTATTTGCACTTCATAGAAAAATAGCAGGACGAGAATAGTCGCGTTTGCGAATATTTAAGATATTTATGTGATTTTGCTGATTTGTTCCTAATAGCAAGCACAAAATATGTCTTGGTGCCCAACATTTTATATTCGGACAGATGAAAATCCCAGCTGGCATTGTTAAATCGACTCCCGTGTCCATAAGGACCCAGAATATTTGCATATGTCGTTGCCATGGATGTTATTCCAACGTTGTAAATTAAATAATGACCATAAAAATGCAAACAAAGTTCATGCAATAGTACTGCAGAGTGAAGATTGACTGCATAGTCGTACTTTGGACGAGATTACTTGTTTTCTTACTCTCCGAAGTCACTATTCGACATTCCCATAGATATTATTTCCTTTTTAAAGTGGAAATAATGCCCGTAGACGTTATTTTCTTGGACATTATTGCATGCCACCAATATATGTACATATATACATAATTCATGCATATTTTAAGAACATATTTTTTACATTTTGGGAGCATATTTTTAAGTTTTTAGAGCATATTTAATGCGCATAGAACATATTTTTAGGGCATATTTCCGGTTTCCCTGCTTATAACATATCTCTTTTTTTTTGGTCGAGGGTCAAAAATAGGGTTAAAAATAGAATAAGCGACTTCGTCCCGGCGCGCAATGGTTGAAATTGCAACAAAAAAAATTGTAATAAATCTGTATCTTTGAAACTTGCTATTCGATGACAAAACGAAGTATGTGAAAATCATAAGCTTTAAGAATGTTGAAATTTGTGCCACCCGGTTGAAACCCAAGTTGATCCACAAGGTGTCAAAGTTGACTACCTCAGGCATGAAAAACCTTGCTGGCCTCATAACTTTTACAAATATGTGATTTTAATGAATTTAAACTTGTTGTAAAGCTTATGAATAGATAAAGATAGCACACTTTACTTCATTAGGACATCTTTAATAGTTTTAAAGATATTTGGCTTTGAATTTTAAAATTTTGGTTTTTGGCCTCGACTTTGTTCCCTATTTCGAAAATATCTCCGGTAATATCATAGTGAAATTTTTCAAAAAAAAAAATATTTTAGAATTTTTAACAGGCAAAATTGTATACGTATGAGTAATAAAATTGTATACGTATGAGTAATAAATTGTGTAAGTATGAGAAATAATGAATTTTTCTTATGTCCATTAATTAGTGTGGCATTTCATAATTGTTGCTATAAATTTCATAGCAATCACGTTTGCCAGAATCCATTTTATGTTACATTTTCAAAAATATTCAAACTAATAATTAAACTTTAATTTTTCAACGTCACTGGGTTCAAACTCCAACTTACACGTCTAACAAAGCGCAGATTTTACAAAGAACAAAAAATATCAAAGAGGAGAAGGGCGCTGCTAACTAACGTGGTTTACATAAATCATTCATGACCACGCGTGATCACGTGTGATCGTTTGTAGTTTTTCACTCCAATCACGTTAACGTGGCACAGTGGTGTAAATTAGAAAAGAAGTGGTAATAAGTATGGAACTTCTAAACTACTAAATGGATTTGCATAAAAATTTAATTGGTTGCAGAGGATGAGGCAGGCTTTCAGAATCGTCACTCTTTAAGTTTTTAGCTGCACCAGGGGCAGAGCTACAAGGGCTGAAAGTTGGATACCTCGGGTGCAAGAAACATTGTCCGGCTTGTAAATATCAACCGATTTGTAAAACTTTAAGCGCGTTGGATTTTGCTAGAAAAAAAAATTTAAATAATTATTATTGCGTCTCTTATAGTTTAAGAGATATTTCACTTCGAAATTAAAATTTTTAATTTTTTTCCTGGATTTTTTTGTCATTTTTTTTATTAACCATCTGATTTTAACTTGTAGTACATAATTAAATTGCTTATAAAATTCTAAGTAAGCGCACGGAGCAAAGCTTTGGAATACCTTGAGCCGTTAACCCTGAAAACACACCAAATAAGACAAAACGGTTTTGTCTTTTACGTCAAACACACTCGTATGATTATAACGCACACCAAAAAAAATTTGGTGTGTGTTGTCTCATAAAAACTAATGTTCTGTTGTCGTATAAGTCACAAAAAACAGTTTGGTCTTATTCGGTGTGGGTTCAAACTAAAAACTTTGAAATTTAACTAAAAAATGTTAAATTTTGCCAAAAAAGTGCTTTAATAATTTTTAGAATTGTAAACAATTGTGTTAGAAATGTTAATTTAATTTTTGTATACGGCGAAAGACCATGTTTTAAAGATGAATTTAGCGGAAATTTTTGCTCATTTTGGACATGTATCCTACATTTGGCAGTGGTCTAAAATCTTAAATTTTCAAAATAATTTTTTATAATTTTTTATAAAGTAGCTAGTTAGCATTGTTATTACTTTAAATGAAGACATCCTGACTATAAATGTAGCTGCTAAGGCAAAATTAGTAAACAAAATCAAATTTCAGGAAGAAAATTTTTATATTATAAAAAAACTAACTAAAAATTTTTATTTTTTTCTGAAATTTCTACCGCGAGCTCTAAATGCATTATTATACTACATATGTGTTGAAAATTATTTATGTACATTTTACCGAAGGTAGAAGCAAATAAAGAACTCTGATGAGATTAGCGGGAGCTATCGAAACGTCAGTTCAACCCTCCGCGCAGTCAAAATTTTCTTTGTCAACATGCTTCACATTTATCTCTAAATAAAAATATAATTTAATTGAAAAATTAAATTAAAACCGAACTCAAGCCAAAAATAAATTTCTTTAGAAAAAAATTATTATTTTTTCTTAATTTGATGTGTAAAATAAGAGAAAAAATGCAAATATTCTAAAACCGTTATGAATTTAATATCGTTTGTGAAAAAATTCATAGTTTCCTAATATGGAAAATCAACAGCACGCATTACGGTCACGCCATTTTGTATGAAGAGAGCATAAATAGTATATTCGTTCTTCGTTTTTAGCACATACTGTACAGTCTTACACAAAAAAAAACTTGTGTACATTTGTTTATAATCTATTAGGTCATGCTAAAGCAGTTTTCATTTTATTAAATTTATGCGTTTATTTTATGAAATATTTTACTATACTTTCAACAGATACGAAAAAAGCATTTGAAATAAGAATCAGCCATATATGTTTGTACATATACTGATACTGCTTGACCTTTATAATAAATTCATTTATTTCGCTAATTCTTCGGCAACTTCCATATTTTTGTCAGTTATATAATTTTTACGGTCACTACAAAAGGTGGGTGTCATATACGTTAAAATTGAAAGGCTTGTTTGTATCTTTGCAACTTAGAGGTGGAAAACTATCGATAGCACTATCGAAAATATCGATATTGAATTTGTTTTATGACTATCGATGGTTTTATTCGTCAATCGATTATTATTTAAAAACAATCGATATTATTTTGCCGCTATCGATAGTAAATGATACACTACTATTGTTGTGCAAGACATGTTTATCTAATTAAATTGGATTTAAATATCATTGAACTGACGACATTTTTATTATATTGAAATGTTACAAGGATTTTAGTTTTGTTATTTATTGAACTAAGAAAAAAATTGTTTTGTTTCAGAGCCGGTTTTATTTAGCATTTTTGCACACATATTTAGTGCTTTCTCTAAGAAGTATAAAACTTTGATAGTATCACGATATATCGATAGTTTTTCTAACTTTTGATAGTTTAGAATCGATATATCGATATATTTTCTCAAAATATCGAAAATTTTCGATGGTGACACCATCGATAGTTTTCCACCTCTATTGCAACTATCAATAGTTTCGATTCAATATTTTACCAGACGACGTGTTGGAGGCCTTAAAACAATTCTGCATCAAAAAACCATTTTCGATAAATATATCATTTATGTTATTTTCGCGGTTAGGGCTCGACATATAAATATGTGTACAAAATGCGCATGCAAGTTCCATTTTGTTTTTTAAAATGTTGAACCTGATATGTAAGAGTCTATCTTTGTATTTAAAATCCTATATTGTCCAATATGCTAAGTTATTTGAAAAAATACACGCCCAGCTTGACACAACCATCTGTTCACTTCCTGGATGGGCGATTTCAACGCAAAAGTCGGAAATGACAATATCGACATTCAATCGGTAATGGGAAGAAATGGTTTGGGAAATGTACGAAATGATAATGGTGAACGACCAGTGGATTTTTGCGCGAGGCATAGCTTGCTTGTTTATAGGCGGAACACGTTTTATACGCAAGTACAGTTGGGAATCACACTTGGGAATCAACACCTGGCCCATCGATAAGATCTTAACGAAGAAGATTACGCTAAATTTCCGAATTATGCATGATAAGTGGATTATGCCTACTGGGGAAACTACATTAAAAAAACGCGCCGCTTACTCTACCTCAAGTTGCTTTGGAAACGAGTTATTCCGCGAAAACGCGTATTAAGTAACACTTTGCGGCGCATTTACGCCAAACTAATGGATTTTACGAAAAAGAATGTTGAGACATAATTGTAGCGCAAAATGACTGAGGAAGGAGATATTATCAAAAAACTGCTTTTCGACGCTATTTTTCCAATATGGTGGCGCGAGCGGCAAAGAGAAGAGCAACTCAAAATCTATAAAATCACCCATTTTCAAAACTCCCGGAAAATTTTCCGGTAAAACTACCAGATGATTGTACTAATGTAGGGATTCTTAATTTAAACATGGATTTTTTCTTTTTAATTAATTTAAAATTATATTTATCCAAGAGTAATCATAAGGTTCATTATGAACAGAGAAGATAAAGAGAACATTAAAATTGAATTTATGATTTAAATATGTATTGTGTTTTGTTAATTTTAATATGAGAAGAATAAAAACTTTAAATCAGTTTAACTAAATGTGATACAAATATAAATCATATTTAATATAATATTAAAAAATTTAAGTATGTATTTAAAAATTTGATTTATACAACATTCATTATGTCCAAATGTGACAAGCGTACGCGTAACAAAAAAATTAAATATAGATGAAAATGATTGTTTAATTGATGCTGTTTTCTAAGGAGCAGTGTATGTGGTATTGAAAAACGAATATTAAAAATATAAATATCTGTATAACCTATTATAAATGAAACTATCTCCCGATCAAATTAAGAGCTAATATATTTTAAAGTCGTTAACAATAGACAATATTTTATACAACACAAATGAACATTTTTCAGGAGTGACAAAGGAATCATAGAATATTCTTACAGTTCTGTAAACCGAATCCGAAAAAATTTCTCGTTTTTCAAAAGTAAATAATGGCCCCATTGATGTATTTTAAATCATATATAATAAATTAATTCCATATTTTTAGCTCCAAAAAATAGAAAACTACATAAAAGTATAAAAAATTGCTATTTGCTTGGATTTAATTTTTCTAACCCGAATCGTTTTAAATCGACTAGGTTTACAGATCAGGCAGTTATATGTTTCAAATTGAATATTAAATTAATTTCAGTTACGAATATTAGTAAAAATGTGTTTATGAAATTTGAAGATAGATATTAAGTGATTTTCAACATAATATAAATAAATGTTGGTAAAACACAACGCTTTAGGTTTTCTTTGTAAGTCAGCGCGCTCTCTTTAAAATGTAGTGAGAATTAAGTGATTTCTTGCGTTGGGCATTTTTGGGAATGTCACTCATAAACGCTTTAACATTCGCTTTTTTTCTTTGATAAGTTTTTCCTTTTTCTTGTCTTGCATTTTCTTGTCTACGGCATGCTTTTTCGAACTAGGACCACAATCGTCTTTGGAATCTGTAGATTTAGCTGCTAGTGCATGAATTTCAGTCATCATTTTTGCTCGCTGTGAATAGTCATCATAACGCTCCAACAGCAATTTGCCGGCCTCTTCGTTCAGAGCCGATTCAGCATTGGGAAATATAAGTAAACATTTTATTGTTAACAAAATGTGTTTAATACCCAAATCTGGTTTCCAGTCCTTTTTCAAAGTATTTACACATATTTCACCATTAGCGGCCACATTTGGATGAAATATTTTTGTAATGAAAAAGGCTTTTGGTGGCGATTGGGGGAAATCTTTGCCTAAGGTAAGTTTGACTCGAAACATGCCCCCAGTATATGGAGTACCAGCAGGTCCTTCGATAAGAGCTTGTATGTCAGTGACATCGGTGTCATTAATTTGTATTTTAATGCCCTCCAGGGGATTTTCTACCATGCCCTGCATTTCTTTCATTACTTGTCTTATAGTTTGAGGAGACAGATTTTCTACATTGGATATCTGAAAGAAAAGGTATAAATAACTTTTGGTCAACGACGTCGTTATCTCTGATTTAATACGTGGTACGGGGTTCTTAAGGAAATTCGCATTCCCATAAAAACTTTGTGTAAAAAAACACATAAATTCACGGCGGTAAGTTCTTTAGAGAAATTTCCGTTTGCTAGTACGTAGTTCCAAAAGAAAATTACACGGAATTTTTGGCCGTTATTGACTATTACAGGGATGTTACAACTATAAGTGGAGACTTTTTTACGTAAACTGAAACAAAAATTAATGTTCATACAATTGTTTGGTCGCGGAATTTTTGACATTTCTTATTTTCCGCAAGTTGTAATTAATTTTTAGTGTTTTTGTGTGTTTTAAATTAAAAAATAAAGGAATTTTTGTGTATGCAAACATTATTCTCTACAGAATATTACACGATTATTTCTCCGTGTAGAAATAAATGTAAACTACCAAATGTGCATTTCCGTCAGAAGTCCGTACCACGCTTAAAATTGAAAATTTTATATTGCAATTAAAAATTTCAACAATATATATCGATAGATTTTTAAGAAAATATCGATACATCGATATTTTTGCCCATCCCAACTGTAGTACTCCAGCTATGTGAAATGTACTGTGTAAAGTACAATCACACTGTATTTACCATCCCTGGTAGATAATTAGATGGTAAATACTCTTATGTAGGTAAACTAAAAAAAATACTTACGGAACTCATTTTTTGTGGTATTTGTGTTAAAACGATTTGCTAAACTGATTGGAACTTCCCTCCTAAATTGTTATCCTTTTTTGTTGACCTGAGATATTTTCTGCGCCGGAGAAAAAAATTTCTTCTGCGGTTAGTTTTTCCTAGATTGGTGATGTTTTGTATTAATTGATTCCCACTAGCGCTGCTGCTGCTTTTTTCCACTGTAGTTTGGTGTACAAGTTTTATAAAGCGTTTCGTAGCTTATGCAAATATAATCGAATTTTAGAATTTAATATTTTGTTTTTGTTGTCTTAAACTTAAACCTTTATACATAAACTCAAATAAAAGTATAAATTTTGTATTTAAATAAAACAAATAATTCGCAGTCAAATACACAATAATTTAGTTTAGATATATGTATTTGTTTTCGTTTACACAGTGCTGCCACTTCGTGGGTGATTACCCCTCTTGGGTGTAATTTTTACTGCTGTGGGTAGAGCGTGGGAAATTCCTTTTATGTGTAGATCAGGTGCACTTTGAAATTCATCGTTTTATAGGCAATTCGTGTTTATGGACATTTTACATGTTTACGAGCCAAACAAGTTAGTTTTTAGATGTTTTCCCATATGCTCAACTGTCAAAAAATGTACGTGTTTCAAAATTAAACTCATTCAAAAACCAGTAAAAGACAGGGTTCCAAGAAGTTCTTGATGTACCTCGCAGCACGTACAAAATATGATTGCTCATATATAGCGTTATAAATACGCGATATACAGTTTTCGAGGACTTCTAACAGATATATTAAACGATAGATTTGCCATCTCTTTCTCTTCGTAATGTTGTCGTAAACTGTCAGGTCTAATTAGTAGTCCATGTCCACGTAGCAATATTTTTTTTTCGTGAAACTTAAATTTGATTGATCTATAAAATTTGCAACGTGTGGACCGCAATTTGCCATGCGCAGGTATAAATATATATGACCACTGGAAAACGTTAAAAACTCAATTTCCCAAAAGGGCAAGATACGTCTTTTTATATCAGAAAGATTTTCAAAAACTACATTGTACTATATCGGCAGTTTCAAACATTGGTTTAATATCTAAGCATATTAATTAGTTTTCACTGACAAGTAGATGATATTGTATTATTTTTATTCATAATTAATTTCTGGGAAAATATACCACTTCATGCAAGCAACTCGAGGATAATCTAACTGTCTGGCTTAGAAATATTTCTGTGCTGGATATATTTATTAAAAGAAAATTGACATATTTTTGGCACTGCACAAAACCGTAATTTGTATGAAAAAATCGTCAAATCGTCACTGCTATTTTTTAGCCAAAAAATCGTCAAAGTTACGATAAATTGTCAAATCTGGCAGTGGTGTTGCCAAGGATGTACACATCAAGGCGAATTCGCTTTGGTACACATCTGATAGCATTGTTGCGAACGTCATTTTTATGCTAACAATCAAATGTGATTTTATTGTTTATTTTTCAAAGTACATAATAAAAAATTATTCATGAATTCGCAGGATTTAAACAAAAACATTTGTCGTATTTGCTTAGATGACAGGGTAATCGTAGATTGGAATGCCCCTTTATACGGATATTGTGATATATCGTACAAGGATTGTTTCTACAAGTATACCCGGCTGGATTTGATTGGTTTGTGTTAATTTTCAAAACATTTTTTAGGAATAGAATTAAATTTAATGTATTTGTATAATTACGTAGCCTCAGATCCATTTTCACCCATGTTGTGCCAAATTTGTCTAAATAGTTTATACAACGTGCATACTTTTATTTTGAAAGCGTTAGAGTCTCATAAATATTTTCAAGACACCAATACTTCAAATTTAAACTTAGATCAATCCACAACATTCAGAGAAGATATTAAATATACTCCAACCGAATTTGAAACGGTATTGGTAGAAAAAACCGAGGTTGAACCCGCTATACAAGATCACTTTGTTTATGATAAATCAGATGAAGAAGTATTTATAAAACCAGCGCAGGGCAAAATAAAAAAATATTCCAAACGGTGCAGAACTGATATTAAAATCACAACAAAGCAGAAAAAATGTAAATCTAGGACTGAAAAATGGATAAAAATTGAAGAGAAAGGTGAAGAATGTTTAAATGGCTCAGATACAAAAACTATTAACTCTGATTATAATTTGAAACAATCTTTGAATGAGGTGTCTAAAACATCTCAAAGAAAAACTACAAGAAGAAAAGCAAACCACCATAACAATAGTGAGCACCTGCCTTTAGGCAATGAAATAACGTGTGACAGAAAAGAAGAACAAGTAAGAGAATTAGAAGATGAACTTTTAGGTGATACTTCCAAAGAGTATGGAGAACAATCAGATCCTAAAGTAAAAAAAAAGTATAAGGAAATAAAGAAACCAAGAATGTGTTCTATTTGCTGTAAGTATACTAATAATTAAAACTAAGAAGACTGTTCTGAAAATAACATGATTTTAAATGACATGCCGTTTGAAATCACACCGTCTCTGTATTCAATATTGACAGCAGAAGGTGGTTATATATGTATATGGGCTTAAATTAAGAGCATATGTCTCTACTTACCTAGAAAATTTACTTTATGCCAAGAAGCAATATGTCGTTTGATAAGTATCTCTACTTTCAATTAATCATATATCTTTTTAATATGTATTACATATAAAGTTTCAACGGCCGTTGAGCATTGTACAACGGATCTCTTTTTCGCGGAAAATTTCTAAAATAAGCCAAAATTTGTTAAAGAGCACATCAAATTAATCATTTCAGGAATTTTTTATAAAGTTCGTGAACACCAAAATAACCAAGTGATTTGAAGTCGGCAGCCACTTACTAACCGGCTCAAAATCAAACATTTTCAAAGAAGTTTGTGCACAGAACAAGTTTTTGGTGAGTTCAAATCACTTTCACAAAGAGTGATTTTCAAAACAAGACTGTAAAATGGAAAAGTAATTGGAACTTACAAAAAGTGATTTTCAAAACAAGACTGTGAAATGGAAAAGTAATTGTAACTTACAAAGAGTTTATCTTCCGTCATAGGTATTTAGTTTTGTTATTTGCAATCAAGCGATACATACTATGTACTTATATACGTATGAGTCGGTTGCTTCCGTGGACCGCTTGCTATATTTTTTTGAGTAATAAGTGTATTCCGATGGTAGATGCCTCAAGTTTTCTGCCATTTCACAGAGAAAGGTATGGTCTTTCGGGCTTGATTAAACTTTTTTCTCAGAAATCTGCGGCGGTTTTTGAAAGTAAACGACTCATATGTAAGTAGTCTCCTTATTGCAGCTGCATAAACAAACGTTTTTATAAAGTTGTGAATTATACTAAAAGCCCGATATTTCTTCACAAACAAATGTATAAAAATATTAAGAAAAACAAAAATAAGCAGTGATTGTACATTAAACACTTTAATTTTTTGTTTTAAAAGTAGCGATTTCTTTCAATGATTAATTTGAAATTTCACGACACTTTGGCGTTTTCGTTGTAGAAATTTGGTTTTTGCTAAATTTGCTAAATTTTGTGGGAGTAATTTGTCTCTACTCTCATTAGCAATAACTTTACCCGAAAAGTAAAGAAACATAGCTATTATGCAAGTAACAAATTCTTTCCAGTGTTATTATCATCTAAATCGTGGTAAAACAATATTCTCCAATCTTGTGTTAGTATAGTTTTTCACCAGGGTCTTAAATTATATCACTCTTCTCAGTTGTCTTATTTCTCAGTTACAAATATTCATCAATTAATAATCCAAAAACATTGCTATCACAAGTCAATATACAGTATGTTTATACAAAATCCAACATTATGTATTGAGCAATCACGAAACAGATACACATGCACATATGTAAGTATCTATAACAAATAAACGAATGCATATGAACAATGGAATACCACAAAAAAACTGCACTTGCGCACAGTTAATCAAGGAAACCGTTAAACCATGCGATTGAGACGCAAAATACTCGAAGACAAAAGAATACCAAAATGCCTGGCTTAAATACTTAATACTGTGATTTTCTATACTTAATACTTGTTTCTGGTCCCAAAAATCAGTTTTAGTACAAAAAGGTCCAAAAAAGTACAATTTTAGGCAACAATTGGTACAATTTGTAAAATCTCATTTGCCTTCCCTGATTCGCACCAAGCACTGAACCATGGTAGAATAATATACAAGATAGCCGCATAACTAATACAAATGTATATTTGAGGTCCGAAATGTCAAACATTAATAGAGAGTGTATGTGTATGTTTGTATAACAGTAGCACCAAACATACGTGTTGTATTGTGCAACGTAGTTATTTCACATAACACAACATTTGATAGTTCGTACCACGAAAAATAAATAATCAGCTGGCGTTCCAGGGCTACCTTGTATATTATTCTACCATGCACTGAACATTTTTGTTAAAAATACATTAGAGGAGATCAGTGTTTGATGCAAATGGTCTTGCGAAAGTGCAAATGCAAAATATCGTATTTTTTATGAAATTTCATATGATTAACATATTAAAGCAATAAACAATATTGCTATGTTTTTTCTGTCGAGGTTTCGACCTATTGTAGAGATATTAGCTCTGTTCCAGATGGATAACGAAACAGTCCGAACTTGTACAAAGATACCCAAAAGCGTTCCACATAACAATTTTTGTGCAATTTTGAGAGCGAATGAGAGAATAATTTTTTTTATTTCCAGTCCAAATTTTTACGAACTTTTTATTTTGGGTAAGTTCGGACAATTTGTTTACATAAATAACAATTGAAATTTATCAAATAAATAAAACAGTCACAATTTTGTCCATTGTGAAACAATTATTAGCTCTGTTCCAGATGGATAACGAAACAGTCCGAACTTGTACAAAGTTACCCAAAAGCGTTCCACATACCCATTTTTGTGCAATTTTCGGTAAGTTCGGACAATAATAAAATGATCAGCTATTTTTTGTTTACATAAATAACAATTGAAATTTAGCAAATTAATAAAACGGTAAAATAAGTTGTCCATTGTGAAATAATTACTTCTAAAACATTTAAGGGGAAAATGTTTCTAATTTATTTGCTAATGTTAGTAGTTAGGTTGTTATTTTTTATTTTAAATATAGAAACCCGTTTGCTTTTATAACTTTTGCCAGTGATGCACTATTTAGTTTGCACGAAGAATGCATTATATTACGAGATTTAAACGACTAAAATCGCAAACTTAAGTTTAAAGCTCATAAGTTGGCACTATTAAAATGTTTGGACTTAAAATTGTGGGTTTTCGCGTTCCAGATGTTTTGAGCAACTTTTATAATATGAGAGCGTAAATGTTTAGTTTACTCTCATTAGTCCAAACTTGTCCGAAGTCATGTGGAACACACCTATTAGGTGTGCTCTAGATGAAGAATGAAGTCGTCCGAACTTGCCCGAAAAGAGTCCATATGACAAAAATTTGGCAAGTAAGAGAGCTCATGAGAGTAATTTTACTTCATTTCCTGTCCAAAGTTCCACGAACTTTTTCTTTAGAAAAGTTCGGACAATTGGGTTAAGAAAAAATATATAAGTACATATATCAAAAACATGTATATAGCTGAAATCGTTGTGATGGAGAATATGTATATTAACTTATTACGTATATGTATATACATATATTAACATATATTTATTAACTTATTATACATATGTATATTAACTTATTATATGTACATCCCAGCAAAATATAAATGAATGCGCTCAAAATGAAATAGTGTTTCATGGTTTCTTGAATGAAGCTGTTTAATATATACATATGTATGTATATATTAAACAGCTTCATTCAAATCCGTTCAGCTAATATTAGTAGGATTTATGATAATGCTATTGAACATTCGGTATATGGCATTTTTTAGGCTTACTAAACTTTCAGATATGTACACACACCCCTTTCAATTACTTAATAATAGCTTTTATGATTCTTCAGCAAAAATATTACACAACAAACATGCAGTACAAATGCATGAAAAAACACACATAGAAAACCGTGAACGTAAAGAAACTTGTAAAATATGTGGCCTTAAATTTTACGACAAAAGAAATTTATACTCTCACAAGCGGATACATAAAGAAAATCGCGAAAAGATACACAAATGTGAATTCTGTAATAAAGCATTTTATAACAAGGGTGGTCTCAATATACATCGTCGAATACATTTGGGCCAAATGATACCCTGTAGTTTGTGTTCGAAACAATATTTTCGGCAAATTGACTTAGACAGGCACATGAGCTCACATTCTGCCACAGCAATAAATTCGGTATTGAAAAAAAGAGTATGTAAATTTTGACTTAATGAGAAAAAAATGATAATTCAAATAATAAACAATTTATTTATCTTTCAGTCAAGATATTTTGTACGCTGCAAACATTGTGACAAATCCATACTAAGCACAAGTTTTAAATCGCACACAGCCGCCCATTTGAACGAACCTTTAATGAAATGTTCCATTTGTAGTAAAGAATTCTTCCGGCGAGGAAGGTACGTACATATATTTTTTTCCAATACATATTAAATTATACATGATTACTAAAAAATATGTTTAATAATTATTTTTAGTTGTGTTCTTCATCTTAAAAAATTCCATCAAAAAAATATTGATTACAATGATTTTATTATTATATATAAAAAAAATCGTATATCACATTTGTTCTTAGAACAAAAGGCGGATATACAATTTACTAATGAATAAACCAAGGTTGGCTACCGATACCGTAATTAATACCGCTACTGATTAAATACCGTTTAAAATTGAATACCGGTATCACTACCGATACCATAATTGTTTTCGGTTGAAAAATACCGGTATTCAAATACCGTTTCCTTTATATACGGCAATAATAAAATTTTCATTATTAAAAGCTTGGTACATTAGGGCCTGTCGACTTTTTAAATTTTCATTTTTTAAAAAATGAGGGGTGCTAAAAAGTTGTGTTTTGGTTAGATATTCACAATTATATTTGCAAAAACTGGCAACTATATTGGTTTGTTTGGTAAATAGCTACTTCAAAGTCGAGCAATTTTTATGTATGGGAGCCCCCTTAAGAAAAAATTTTCAAACTAGAAAACTAATGTGCTATTTACCAAGCAAACCAATATAATTGCCAGTTTTTGTATATATAATTGTGAATATCTAATCAAAACACAACTTTTTGAAACCCCTCATTTTTTAAAAAAAGAAATTTTAAAAAATCGACACGCCCTATCGGCACATATCATAAAAAAACATTTAATTTATAAACGAAAATAAAAGTATTTTACTTTAGTTAGCTGAAGTAAATATTTTATTTTATTTTTTTCTTTCCTTTATGAAATTTATTATTTGACATATTGTCATAATTTTGTTTTAAATGAAATTTATTTGCTGGAGTTTAAGCAATTGTCTATATGCAGCATTTCGCTGGTGCTTTACCAACTCATCAGTAGACTTCAAACACAATTTTTAACAGTTACAAACCCTTTATGTTATGTACAAACTTTTAAAAACCATTTGAGAATTTACTAATACATAAATGATTTTAAAAAAATAAGCATAGTAGGCTTTGAAACCTATGCAAAACCCAGCAAACAATTTTTTACTCGATATGAATCTATTTTATTTTTCTACACCTTCATACAATTAGAAATCCATTGGATAACAGTAAAAGTATTTATAAGGCAAAATGAAAAATAAAATCTAAATTAAACCTTTATGAAATTTATTATTTGACATATTGTCATAATTTTGTTTTAAATGCAATTTATTTGCTGGAGTTTAAGCAATTGTAGAAAAATAAAATAAATTCATATCGAGTAAAAAATTGATTGCTGGGTTTTGCATAGGTTTCAAAGCCTACTATGCTTATTTTTTGAAAATCATTTATATATTTGTAAATTCACAAATGGTTTTTAAAAGTTTGTACATAAGATAAAGGGTTTTTAACTGTTCAAAATTGTGTCTGAAGTCTACTGATGAGTTGGTAAAGCACTAACGAAATGCTGCATATATAGACAATTGCTTAAACTCCAGCAAATAAATTTCATTTAAAACAAAATTATGACAATATGTCAAATAATAAATTTCATAAAGGTTTAATTTAGATTTTTTCATTTTGCCTTATAAATACTTTTACTGTTATCCAATGGATTTCTAATTTGGGGTATTCACAAGGTGTCTTATCATGTCATAATGTCATAAAGTGCTAATATTTTAAGATAGTTTAAAATAAAAACATTGTTGTTGTGCTTCAAATAAAAAAGTCCTAAAATAATAAGGCTTTTTGTGCTGTGTTTATTGTTTTGTCATAACTCACAGTAAAAATCTGAGCCGAACCGGCGAAACTATTTAGTCGAGCCGGCGATAATATTTACAATTCGCCACCATTGATATAAATGAACGTAAGTAATATGCAGTAAAGTATGACCTAAAATTGTTCACAGTTTTATAACTTCACATTTGATTACATTTTTATAGCTGTGTAACAAGTAAAAATAAAAAAATCGAGACATTTAAAAATATGCAAGTGAGAAAATTTTGTTTGTATACTTTAGCTGCCTGGCAGCCAACTAACGTTTTTCCGCTAGCAGTCGCGTGGAAAATTAGTCGGCTCAGTCACCGGCAACAGCTGGTTTCATTTATTTTTATGTATTTGTTTTTACTTTAATTTAAAAAAGATATTCAGCTGGGTTTTATTTACTTTATGAACACGTTGAATAATTAAAAACAAACTGGCTATTTTAACTTTTTTCACTTGTTCTTGGCATTCTGATTTCAAGTATTTATAATTGCTTTTTGTATCAGCTGACACAAATTTGAAATAGCACACTAACTTATGACGGGTTGCTCACAGCAGTCATATTTTTTCGTGTTATGATTTTAAAACATATGACTTTATGACTACCTTGTGAATCCCCCAATTGTATGAAGGTGTAGAAAAATAAAATAGATTCATATCGAGTAAAAAATTGTTTGCTGGGTTTTGCATAGGTTTCAAAGCCTACTATGCTTATTTTTTGAAAATCATTTATATATTTATAAATTCTCAAATGGTTTTTAAAAGTTTGTACATAAGATAAAGGGTTTGTAACTGTTCAAAATTGTGTTTGAAGTCTACTGATGAGTTGGTAAAGTACCAACGAAATGCTGCATATAGACAATTGCTTTAACTCCAGCAAATAAATTTCATTTTTTTTCTTTCCCATATAAAATTGAATTTAACATAATAATTTAATTCTTTTATGCCACCTTCGTAGTTATTGACTTGTTTTTCTTTGGGCTTTAAATTTTTTGCATTGTTTACATATAATAAACATAGAAGAAATGCGAACGAAATATTTTTCTAACACGCAATTTACATTGTGCCTTTCTCGACTGGCCTTAAAGGCAGGCTCTTTTTAGTTTGTGAGAGGGAGGTGGTGAGAAGCTAGCGGAGTAAGAAAAAAGGCACGAATTGAAATTTGAGTAATTTTTAATATATCTGTCATTTTCGTACTCTCAGTATTAAGCATGTGTATAATGGGAAAAAAGGCAGGGGTTTTAAAAGAAAATTGTCAAAAAAATAGTCAGGCTAAAAAGGCATAGTCTGAAAAACCACTAAGAAATCGTCGGCAGCAGCCGACTTTGAGCCGCCGCCGGTCTTTTATGCCCAGCCGCCGCCGCCGCCGCCGAAAATGTTAATTCTACTTGGAAATCTGGTTGGTGTTTGTTTGTATTCCTTTAAAAATTTCATTCTGTTTGGGAAAGGATGGACTCCTTGAAAATAAATGAAGATGTATGCCGTATTTGCCTGAAGGAAACGACAAAATTACACTGGAATAATATAATGCAGGATTTTTGTGAAATAAGTTACAAAGATTGCTACTACAAATATACACAATTAGAGGAATTAGGTAAGAAAATTTAGATAAATTCGTTCAGGTATAGAGGAGCTCCATTAGTTTAATTTTTAGATTCTCATTGCTACCCAACAAGTTTATGTGAAATGTGTGCAAATGAGCTGGAAAATGCTCACTTGTTATTTGAAAAGGCTTTGGAATCGTTTTATTTTCTTCAAGCTGTTCTCAGAAGTAAACAACTTGAGATGAAATGTGAAGTGCTGGTCTCCATAGAAGTCGATAACACACTGATAGAAGACCAAATATGTTTGTCACCTGTGTGTGACAGCGAAAAAAAAGCAGAAACCGAAGATGAATTTAGTGATAGCGACGAGATGGTAGTGGAGGAAAATTTAACTGTGCAACCAACTCATTTTATGGACATAAATGATCTAGAAGCATTCGATGAAACCTCATATGATCAGCATCTTAGCAAAGTGCAGAAACTAAGCGAATCTTTCGACGCTAAGCTATCAAAATCAGCTTTAGTTGTTAAAAAAAGCAGAAGACATGAATCCTTAACCAAGACCTCATTGAAACAGCAACATAACAAGCGCTACAATACTGAATTACCACACACATTAGCTACCAAAAATACTGATAATAAAATTAAAAATGCCGAATCATTAGCCCAAACATCGTCATTGCAGCAAAAACTTGGTGAAAGTGCTGAGACGAAGCCTGCGAAGTTAGAAGAATCTTACTTAATTTGCGCATATTGTTGTAAGTAGATTTGTCCGATTTTGTTTTTTAGAATGATAAATTAAATTCCTTTGCATAAGTCTTGACATAAGCGGAGATAGAAATATTTTCTAAACAAAGATTTGTTATAGAAAACAGCGTAATTTGTGAATAGCCCTCAGTGTTGTCAATTATTCGGGTTTTATAATCGTTCGAATAGAATTTTATAATTTTTTTTCTCGTTCGAACACCCACCCGATCAACATGCTAAAACCACAATTTTGACCGATATTTTTTTTTTTTGTCAAAATAAAAGTCAAAATTTTACCGATATTTTTTTGGTAAAAAATAAAACTTAAAATTTTACCGATATTTTTTCGGTTAAAATTTTTCGATTTTTTCTTTTTGTCAAAATTTAAAAAAAAGGAGCTGGTAATATTTGAAACTAATAACACTGGCCTGCACAAAACATTTATTTTTTAATAATATGTGGAATTATACATAGTTTAATGTGCTAAATTTAGGCCGCTATTATGATTTAGGGAATGGTAAACAGACTCAAAAAGCGATTTTCGATCAACCTTTTTCGTTTCGATTTTTAGATCGATTAATCGAACCTCAAAATTGATTTTAAAATCGAAGATGATATTAGATTTGCAAATTTCTAAACATAAAAAACTTTAATCATGGAAATTCAAATAAGCATTAAACAACATTAACAAAGAAAACCAGACAAAAACACTATTAAAAATTAAAATGTTGAACTTTAACTATTTTCTTTTTTTATATAAAATCTAGACATATATCTAAAAAAAATTAATACAAGTTATTCGACGTAGTTATTTTCAGAAAGATTTTCCAAGGTTGTTCGTATAAGTGTTAATTTATGTAATGAGTGCTCTGACTGGTTCTTTGCAGAGTTACTATTAATTAATTTTTCGAAAACGAACGTTCATATAGCATTGATGTCGCAAAGATCCACAAACTTTCCCTTGGGAATAAATTGTAGTTTTCCACTCGTTTAGTGGATTTAAATTTTTGCAGCAGACTGCTAGAAACCCACAGCTTCTACACCCTGCTAGTAATCGTCCTATATATGACAGATCTTTTCATGTGCGAGTGGCCAAGTGCTGGAACTCTACCACGTTGTATAAGAGATTTTAACTTTACCCCTAATTCATTTAGAAGTAAGCTTGTAGAATATGCTTCCATGCATAACATGTAACACAATATTATGCTCTTCTCTACAGTTGAAGATAACTATTACTAAGAACTATTACTATTTTCAGGTCCCTAATGCGCAATACACTTTGTCACCTACATATGATTATATAATCCATTTTCTTTTTATCTTTTATTATTTTATTTTATTTTTATAATTATTGTTACTAGCTTTCTAGTTTGTTGCCCAGATATATATGTACATGAATTTATTATTGTAGTCCACCAACTATATATGGCCCAAAGGGCTCGGTTGGTTATGGTAATGAATAAATAAATAAAAATAAAATTGCGACCAAACACTGGACTTTATATATTGGCGTAATTCAACCGGAATGCTTCTCAATACTTCATAAAAACACACTAGAATTGTCAATATTTTGATATGATAAAAAATGAATTTTAAAAGACCAATAATCGATTTCAGTATAAAATCGCAGACGTAAAGTCGATTCCGAAAAATCGGTTTTTTATAATACAAATTCGACTTTCGATTGGAATCGAAATCGATTTACCATTCCCTATTGTGATTCACCACTCAACTAGGACCTTTTTTCGAAGACTATTTAATATTATTATGTAATGTTCGAAAAAAAAAGGTTCTTAAATATACTCTCTGTTTTTAGAAACCATAGTAGCCATCACAAAATGTTTTAAATATTTTTAGTTTTGGTCTTGCTATTTTATATATGGCAACAATATTGGTTGACAAATGCGATAGATTGGCAGCAATAACTCTTATATTTTAAAAGTAAGCAAAAGTAACTCAGTCGAAATAAAAATTAAAACACAACTTATAAAAAGCAGTTGTCTCACTTTGATGAAAGTTGTAATTTAAAATAAGAATTTGACAACTATCAATTTATTTGTGAATCATAATAGTGGCCTTAAATCCGTCTTCAGTTGACTAATATGACATCCGAAATAGTGCTGTCACGCTAATATGTTTTATGATAACTCGGGCACGGTTTGTTTGATTTGGATGAGTGAAGCATCAAAAGATGCGAATAAAAATTACCTTTACGTCTTCCATATATATATTTTTTTAATATTTCCTTGCGCTTCGGCGTTATTCAGAAATTGTTTGTAGAAAAATTTTTTCATACGAAATTACACATTATTTAGGTTTCTAAATACTCGTACAAAAATTAAGAGGGCAAAACTTTTAAATTTTTATCATTTATCTGAAAGCTAAGTATATTGGGAATAAAATAAGTCATAGATAATTAAAATCTATGCAAAAGGTCGATTTTACTCACAATTAAATGAAGGAACTTAATTGATAAAAATCACAATTTCCATACAACAGAAACATTTTGATTTGTGTTTATGTACATATGTGTGTTGTGTGAAAATCCCAATTTTTGTCAATTAAGTTCCCTCACTTAATTCTGATTAAAATCGACATTTGCCCATCGATTCTAATGATTTATGGCTTATTTTATTGCTTTTAAATACCTGTCGAATGATACCCATTTTGATATAGTTCGCCGACTTTTTTTTTATTCAAAAAATGGCGTCTGTTGGCCGCCATATTGAATTTTGACTAGTGTCATATCATATTGACGTAAGAATCATCAAAATCGGCCTACGAGTTCGGTTTATATAGTGCCGCAAAGTACACACATACATAGAATACCCTTCTTTGCGTCGCGCAGTCGGGTAAAAACTGAAAACGGATTTGAATTTAGCACGTCGAACTTTGCATATTCCGAATATTTTTATTTGGTGGGACATAAGTGAATACAAGCAGCAGCAATAACTCGTATATTCAATTTCGTTAAATAAATTGGTTTAATAGTTGATGCCTTTGCCCACTAATATCCAGCATGACCACAGTGGTTAAAATATATAAAGAATGCTGGTGTAGCGACCTCTAAATCCGTTCAAATTTTATCTTTTATTTTTGGACAAAAAAATTTCAGCCATATTTTCAACTTTTTTTTGGCCGAAATATATCGGTAAAATTTAACTTTTATTTTTTACCGAAAAACTATCATTAAAAAAATAACAGTTATATTTTGACTTTTTTGAAAATAAATAAAAGAAGATACTTGGCGATACTTTTCAAGAGTTTAGCCGAGACAACTTCACTTATGAAGGACACCAGCCAGCCTTTGGCCAAGACACAACCCTATTCCAAGCATTCCCAAAAACTAGTGTGTACCAAAATCTCCCTAAAATCCCAGTATTTTCCCAGAACTTCCACGGAAAATAACGGCAACAACGAAAATCGAAAAAATACCAAAGGGACAGGACTGAGTTTTTGAGGAATTTAGCCTTCGCGCCGTCCGTTAGCTTTGTTTTGTATTTTCGTATATGTATATTTTTGTATAGTATATGTTACCAGTATTCGTTACGGAAGTATTTTATCATATTAAAAAAATTGTTACCCCTCGGCAGAGAAAATACTCGTATTGATATGCGATAGCCATTTTCCTTCCTAACTAATTTAAAACGCTTTTATGCATTCGTTAATGCAAAACAATTTTTGTAAAAAGTATTCGAAAAATTTTTATTCTAACAAAAAAAATGTTGTTCATTCGAACAAAAATTAAAAGTGATTCGAATGACAACAATGAACATATGAAAAGCTCAATACAGTAGCTAATTGTTTCAGTGATTATTTCGAAATTATTTGCATTTGAATCCGAAGTTATTATTAGGCTAATGTTCGCAATATTATATTCAAAAAGAATTAGGCATGATCAATATCAAGGAACAACGAATTGCCCTGGTTATAAGGCCCTTCTTCCTTCTTAACATCATTTTATTTTTTAATAACTTTTAACACAAATACTTTGATTTGGTTTTAAGCTCTAAAGGTCAAAGCTCGGAACCTTGCAGGCCATGAAGCTACACACAGCGAAAATAGAAAACGGACTGAGACTTGTACACAATGCGGAGTCCAACTATACAACAAATTGACGTTACGTCTACATATGAAAATCCATGATAAGAACCGACAAAAGAATTATAAATGTGAATTTTGTGGAAATGGTTTCTATAATCGAGGAGCACTGAATATTCATAGACGTAAACATCTCGGTCTTACGGTAAAATGCAAGTTATGTACCAAAGAATTTGTTCGACAAGTTGATCTGGACAGACATTTGGTAAAACATTCCGGATCTCTACAAAGATTCAAGGTAGGTACATTTATTTATCATAATAATAAAAAAATCTATTAATACTAATTTTGATCACAGAATAAATACGTAGTACAATGCCAATATTGTAATAAACAGGTTGTTACTGTAAAATGGGAAGGACATTTAGCTGCCCACTTGAATCAACCTCAAGTTAAATGTAAAATTTGTGATAAAAATTTCTTTTCCAGACAAAGGTAATTATTATTGTTTTATTGTTTACAGTTTGACAACTAGTGTTTCGATACTTTTTTTTATAGTTGCACCTATCACTTACGACGGTTTCATCATAAAAAGTCAAGTGAATATGAAAATTACATGCATTACTATGCTGATCGAAAAAAGCGCGTTTCTATCTTAATGATGAAACAAAAATTTAATGCACAACCACGTACAGAAAATCTTTAATATATAATATACGGAATTGCCATGAGAAAATATATTTTATTCATGCACCATTTGTAATCTTTGCACATATATAAATGTGAAAACATTTTATTTATGTTCTCGTTTTTACTTTTGAAAATTTTTGAGATAATCACCCGGTTAATGGTATAAATAAACACAATTGGGATGAACTTCGCATGGATCGACAAATTATGATTACATATTTGCAAAAAAATAAATAAATGCGAAAATCGATATCAAGTTTTGAAATTGATTAAAGGTCGCTTAAACTCTAAGTCTAGGTTTTTGAGATCTCAGTTAAGCTAGGTTTAGTTAATCTGAAAACAGATTTGTGCTGCCATTACCAAGTTTGTATACAAAATTTTTCCGGAACAGCTTAGTTTTGCTTAAAATGTTGGTCTTTAATGAAATAATTAAAAATAAATCACATTTCGCCGGGCAAATCAGAGTTTCAGACTACGTTAAACTAAGTTTAAACTTAATCCACAGCACAAAGACTCGGTCTAAGGTTGGTTTTTAATGTGAACATTAGAGATTTAGTCATCTTTAATGTTTGTTTTCTGTTTAAGACGATAATTAACTGCTTTTATTGACCAGCTTAAGCGACCAACGTTGGTGGTTTAAGCTGTAAAAAATAAGTATGTCAACATACACATTCGATTGTACTTTGTTCAATATACATATATGTATATTATTAATATGATATAAAATTCTGTTTTTATGTTGTAAACGCGTCTAAACTTTTATTTCACAGCCCATAACAATTATATCTAAGTTTTTCTATTATTATATTTTATTTTATCTTTTTCTTTTATTTTCTGCATTTTGCAAAGCCAGCTGATCAGCGATACCATATTTTATTATTTAGTATGGAAATTTTGAGAGGTTTAAGCTTCCACTTAAAAACGGCAAACAGAATCAGCACTCAATTAAATTTATTCTCAGATTAATTAATTATAATTTCAAACTAAGATTAAATGTTCACATTAAAAGCCCACCCTAAAAAGGGTATAAATTGGGAATAAATCACAACTATCGCGAAAATGTTGAAAATTCCCATAAAATCACAATATTAGAAACAAGCCCTAAACTAAAACTGACTAAACTCGCCAAAACTGTAAAGTAAGCCAATAACTCGGGAGAAAGCTCAAAACATTATGAAAATTCGCAAAAGGTTGCTAAAATTAAAAATTTTAAGTTCCTAAGTATAAATAAATAAACAAAACCAAAAACTTTGGAAAAATTACATCTTTCGCGAAAATAACAGAAATTCGCCAAAAATTTTAACATTTTAAACAAGGCATATTTTTTATTAAAAATTGCGAAAACTCTAAGGAATACTAAAAATTCGGTAAAAAAAACGCTAAAATGCCGAAAACTCGCAAAAATTTTCTAACAGCGTTATATTAGCAAAGTCTAATATTGTTTAAAATTCACGAAAACTGTTACGAGGCAGAATACTTGGAAAAATTCGAGAGAAGTTGCAAAATCGGAAACAGACCTTAAAATGTTTCAAAAATTGTCAAAACTTTCATAAATAAAATTAACTCGCCGAGTTAATATAACTATATATGTCCAAAAGGGGGAAAAATTAACTCCCTCTAAAATTAATCACAGCTAAATTGATAGTTGAGTTGTAGTTGTCAAATTCTTGTTATGGATTACAACTTTCATAAAAGTAAGACAACTGTTTTTTATCAGTTGTGTTTTGCTTTTTATTTCGACTATACGGGCATGTTCTGTATTTCATGTGGAATTAAAATGTGCGGAATTATCAAAGCATTGTTGTTGTAAATTAATATTTATAACAACAATGCTTTGATAATTCCACTCATTTTAATTCCACATGAAATACAGAACATACCCGATATTGCTACTTTTAAAATGGTGATTTTAGGCGCCAATCTATCCCTTTTATCAACCAATATTGTTGCCATATCCATAAAACATAAAATCTCAAGAAAAAATAGTAAGACCAAAACTAAAAATATTTAAAATAATTTGTGATGGCTACTAGGGTTTAAAAAAAAAGTATAGATAAGAACCTTTTTTCGAACATCTGTTCGAAGACAACTAAAATTAGTTGTAAATCATAATATAAAAAAAATTTTTTTGAGTTGGGTCGTAACATTGACCCATAATCTTTCAAAACGCCGATACATCTATGTATTCTTTTGGTGACCTACCAGAATCAATTGTTAGAACCTTGTTATTTAAAAAAATTGTTGTACAGTGGAAATATTACCAATTTTCGCAAAAATCAGATGACCACTTTATTATGAATAAAATCAATTCATCGATTTTCATAAAATAAAGTTTATTTTATTTGTAATACAAGTGGCTTTATGATTGTTAATAAAAATAATAATTTTTACAAAATGAACATTTTCTAATTTTTTCTAAAAAATATATATTTCATCATTGCGGTTTCAATAATTCCGAAACTACTAAGTTTGTAAAAAAATAATATTTAATCATCTTAATTTGCGGTCTACTCCTAACATAAAATGACTAACTTTAACATTAACTTCAAGTTAATGTTAAGTGTAGACTGCTTAATTTGCAGTCCACACATAACTTAACTTAACATTAACTTCAAGTTAATGTTAAGTGTAGACCGCTCAAGTTAATGCTTTTTTTAGGTTATAACATAATTGTTAGTGCAATTGTTTTAACAACGCAGTCATAACTTTAAGTTACAATAGCATTTCAAGTTAGGTGGAGACGTAGAGTAAGTTAATGCTTTTTTGAAGTTATAACATAATTGTTAGTGCAATTGTTTCAACAACGCAGTCATAACTTCAGGCTACAACAGTATTTCGAGTTAGGTGGAGACGTAGAGTAAAAGTAGTTTTGTTTCAAGTTTTTGTGGACTTTGTAATAAAATTGAGAGGCTTAGTGCAATAACTCTATAAGCCACAAAAACAAAATATGGAATAAATCGACTTTTAAGTTAAAACAAAATTTTATGGTTTTTGGAACTTTCTACTTTAAATACTCAGCATAATTACATACAGCACGGCCGATTTCATAAACCCCACAATGCATTGCATTGATGCAAAGTTGTATGTGCTTTGTTGTTGTAAACAATGTAAAGTCGCATCACTGCAATGCATTGTGACGTTTATGAAGTCCTACTACATTTCGTTTATAGTCACTACCGTTTACAGTCACATTGTCGATCCATTACCAAATTTCATAGAAAATATTCACGTTATAGTCCAATTAGCGATATAAAGCACATTTGGCATATATGTACGGTGACCAACCGTATACTTGTCCACAATTTTTTTTAATACATGCCCCTTATGTACATTATTTTTTCTCAAAAATGTTCACTTTTTTCATTACTTCCAACATATTTAGCAAACAGTTTGAAATCAGCTTAAATTACATAAAAACTCTAGCTGGAAAGCCAAGGCGTTTGATGTTATTACATTCATCAGAGCCACCTGACAAGAGGTGATAAGCAAAATACACGTGAGCACTGACGATGGAAGTGTAGCGGCTTCCGAAAGTGGCGCTACTCTGTTCTGCTGTGTACGTTGAAAAATTAAGTTGATGTTAATTTTTCCCTTGTTCCTTCGAATATTAATCATGCCCAATTCTTTCTGAATAGAACGTTACGAACCTTATCCTAATAATCAATTTGAATTCACAAAGCAAATACGTTCGAAATAATCATATTCTTGAGCTTTTCACATGTTTACATGTTCATATATACTTAAGTATAAAATCAGACCAAAAAAAGTTTGTCTTGAGTAGAACAAAAATCAAAAAAAATGGGAATGAAGAAAATAAACCGATGGCAACGCTGGGAAAGTGTTAAGTCTGCTTTTACACAGAGCAGTTTTTCTTGAAGCAACTTTTATTTTATAGTGAGAAAGAGCGAGAGCGGAATACATAAAATATATTCCTTTCTCGCTCTTTCTCACAAGAAAACAAAAGTTGCTTCAAGAAAAACTGCTGTGTAAAGCAGACTAATATCAGCTTGATAGTGATTTAATTCTCGTATTCAATTTTCACGAAAAAGTTGTACATATATATAACAATTACAATCACATTCGACAGAGCCACTTGACAAGTGGTGATAAGCAAAATACACGTGAGCACTGACGATGGAAGTGTAGCGTCTTCCGAAAGTGGCGCTACTCTGCTCTGCTGTGAACGTTGAAAAATTAAGTTGATGTTAATTTTTCCCTTGTTCCTTGGAATATTAATCATGCCCAATTCACCTTTTGTTCCTTTGTGTTAGTAAAAAAAAACTCGCACTTGTATGTTTAACGAAAATATCTAAATGCGTTTAATTTTTCGTCAAACTCACTTCAACCAATACATGCATGCATTTGATCAAACAGTTTGATACGTTGCCAAAAGTATTTAGACGTTGTTCACAAAGGCAGTTTTTGTTGCGCAATTTCTATTTTAGCTGGGAGAAGCAGAGATAAACTGTGTTGATTTCTTTGCCTTTCTCACGGCTGAATTAAAAGTTGCGCAACAAAAATTGTTCTGTGTGAACCCCGTCTTAGATACGCCTTGGCCTTCTTCAAAAAATATGTTGACATCAAGGCAAGTAGATACACCTTGGTTGACGTCTGAGGAAGGTACAAATTATAGCATGGGTTATCGAGGCTACCTTTTATGAATTCGTCTTGAGTGCTACCGTAGTGCCGCCATCTGGTAGTCTATTCACCTTGAATCAAATACAACAAAAAACTTTTTGGGCTTGTTCATGGTGATGTCTATATATTGCTAGCTGTGAAAAACAAAATAAAATACTACATCAAGTATTTTGCTCTTCAATTCGGCTGATTTTTAAGATAGTTTGAAAATTTGTAAGGACATTCGTTTCGATGTAATACGCAATAATTGATTGAAAAAGCGATTTTGATTTTTTTTGTTAGTTACTTTGTTTTGCATTTCAGCTGACGTTGTCAATTTAAACAATTTTCGTTGCCCAAGGGATGGACTCCTTGAAAATAAATGAAGATGTTTGCCGTATTTGTCTAAAGCAAACCGCAAAAGTACACTGGAATAATGAAATACTGAATTTTTGTGGAATAAGCTACAAAGATTGTTACTACAAATATACACAATTAGAGGAATTTGGTAAGAAAATTAAGATGACTTCGTTCAGGTCTAGTGCTACATAGCTTCACTTTTAGATTATGATTGCTATCCAACAAGCTTATGCGAAATGTGTACAAATGAACTCGAAAATGCTCATTTGTTATTTGAAAAGGCTTTGGAATCATTTAATTTTCTTCAAGCGGTTCTCAGAAGTAAACAACTTGAGACGAAATGTGAAATGCAGGTACCTGAGGAAGTTGATAACGTACTGACAGAAGATCAAACATGTTTATCAGCTTTGTGTGACAGCGAAACAAAAGTGGAAATAGAAGATGAATTAAGTGATAACGAGAAAATGATAGTGGAGGAAAATTTAACTGTACAACCTACACATTTCATAGACATAAAAGATCTAGCATTGGATGAAACCTCATTTGTACAGCATTCAAGCGAGATACAGAAACTAAGCGAATCTTGTGATACTAAGCTATCAAAATCATCATCAGTAGTTAGAAAAAGCAGAAGACGTGAATCGTTAGCCAAGACCTCATTGAAGCAACAACTCAACGAGCGTTACAATACTGAATTACCACACACATTGGATAGCAAAAAGAATGAAAATAAAATAAAAAATACAAAATTATTAGCCCAAATATCATCATTGCAGCAGAAACTTGGTGAAAGCGAAATACAGAAACTAAACGAATCTTGTGATACTAAGTTATCAAAATCATCATCAGTAGTTAGAAAAAGCAGAAGACGTGAATCGTTCGGCAAGACCTCATTGAAACAACTCAGCGAGCGTTACAATACTGAATTACCACACACATTGGATACCAAAAAGAAAGACAAAATAAAAAATAAAAAATTATTAGCCCAAACATCGTCATTGCAGCAGAAACTTGGTGAAAGCTGTGAGACAATATCGGTGTTACCACCTACTAAGCCTAAGAAATTAGAAAACTCTTCCTTAATGTGTGCATATTGTTGTAAGTAGATATTTAAAATTTTAAGTTCAGAATGATTGGTTAGATTGTTTTTTCACAAGTCTAGGCATAAGCTGATCTAGAAATATGTTCTAGGTTAGATCTTTTGGTATAAATTGTAAATATTACAAAAAAGTTAAAATTTTCAAAATTCTTCAGGGCAAGAGTAATTCGGGGGTGAGCATTCCACCTCCGCCCACATCCTAGCACTTCTAAAGGGCACGAAGCAATTACAAATAAAAATTAAAAAATTTAATTTGCTTAATTGACAAATAGTCTTCGATTGGAATGCCGCTTTATGCGGCTAAAAATATCTTCTTATCTTAGGCCACACAATTTTTTGTCGTACACTTAAGTATCTTATTGTCCAGCAATATTAATGAAACATATATGGCTTGAAAGGTATTTTTCTCTAGATATGCACAATATATTTTTTTCCTAAAAAAACCGGTTACAAACAAACTCGGTTACCGATAAAGTGGTCGAATTTCGACCACCAGTCGTACCTAGTCAAAAAGAAACCTGACTACAAAAAAAAAATATCAAAAGACATAATTTTGGACAACTGGGACAAAAATGAAAATATTTGATTTAATAAAATGAATTTTTTGAAATTGGGTCTTTCCCTCAAAACTGGACAGACCGGTAGAAAAAATAAGAAATACAATTAAATGTGAAGAGTATGGTCCAATAAGCAATCTAAAGACGTGTGAAAAAATAATAGACAAATAGTTAAAAACCTATTAGAGGACTATATGGAAAAACAGTCATTGATATCTAAATATTAACCAGGTTTCAGACAAAACTACTCGCGCGAAACGGTTTTGAACTATGTTGTAAATGAATGGAAATCGAATTGAAACCTCTTGATAAAAATACTATTATTACGGTATACAAGATAATGAATTAAAATGATTTCAATCATATTTAACAAATCTAATACAAATTTCAAAAGTAAACAATATCGATTCGAATCCCGTGCAGAATGACTGGAGTTCCGCAAGGCCCAATCTTACATATGATATGGATAGTGTTATACCATTTTTCCACTTTCTTGGTTTTGAATAAAACGTAGTTTTATACGGGCTTTAGACGAAGACTTTAGCTTGATTTTTTTAGAGTTGAAGGTCGAAGCGGGTAAAAACACGTTTAATTGAGCAACAAATCCAAAAATATTGCCTAAGAAAGTAATTTTCTTTGGGATTTGGTATCCCGATAAATACTTCTATACCCCGTTTGTCCATAAAATTTAAAAAAATCAAGCTAAAAAGTCTTCGTCTAAATACATTATTACATAGGAAAAAAATTATGAAACTTGAAATTTTATTCAAAACCAAGCCAGTGGAAAAAAAGTTTTAGAAAAGTGTGAAATTGTTCAATATGCAGATGATACATTAATTTTTACGGAAGCAGTAACAGAAGAAAAATGCAATGAAAATATAACAAACAATATAAAACGATTTTTCCACTGGCTTGGATTTGAATAAAACGGTTTTTAACTTTCAATCAGTGTTTAATCAAATCTTAAAGTACTTTTTCTTTCAACGCTGTTGGAAACTTTTTATGAGTGTTTCATCGAGTAAACCGTTAACGGTATTTAAGCATTGTTTTGCCAAATTTTACTAGTACTAGTGTTTATATATAAATTATTACTTGCATTTAGAAGTCAACGAAGCACTACGTGCAATTTAAAATCCTTTTAGAACGTAAAGTTTATATAAATAAAGAAAGATTTATTCTCCATTTAAATTCAAAATATTAGTTCTCGTTTGGAAACATAGTATAAATCAGTGGAAACATAGTATAAATCTGTGTTAGATTTTCCGAACAAGTTCCCAAAGTTTCCCACTTGGGAAGAACTTATGTTAAATCACAATGAGCTATCCCAACAAGTTTCCGGTCGAATCCCGATTGGTATAACCTTTTTGGGCTTGCCACATGCCTTCCCAAGTATGCCCCAATTTGGGAAAATTTCTAGTCGTGTAATTAAGTAGCCTTTCAAATCAGATATATTTCATTTTAATCAAACCAGCCTTTGACCCTGGATAGAACTTTAAAGAGAATTAATTATACATTGAAAAATACAAGCATACCCTTATCTGGACAATGGCAGAAATTAAAATTTTTTATTCTTTGTTCGTCTTTAGCACATCCTAATTATCAAAAAAAATGAATTAAAAAATTTTAACTTACCGAAAAAAGTTGAGATCGTTTTTCCATTATATGGCAACGATTTTTATATATTACATTAAAAATAAACTTTAAAATAGAATGGAACTACCTTCTATTTATTATATCATACTACTAATTTCTAACAAAAAAATTCTACAACTAGTGAAGGGCAAAATTAAAAATATTCTAAACATTGCAGAACTGATACTAAAAGCACAAAATATGTAAAACTAGAACTGAATCCCAGCAAAAACTTTGCTTACTAGTAGGAAAAAAAACTATATGAGGATTTAAGTCGTAATTACTTACAATTTGACTCGAAAATTACTTATTTTTATTTGAGAAGTCCAAAAAATAAGGGCTACCCGTTACAAATGTGTTTATATTGTCACAGCAATTAACTAGTTATTATTTGGCTTACTTGAAGCTAAAAAATAAGTAGTCAAATAAACAAATGTAAATTGAACAAAAATTTACACACATTTGATCAATTCACAACCTCACAAACATGTTTTTAAAATGTTCCCAGCAAAAACTTGTCATTTTTGTAATCGGTAGTACTTTATCACTGGGCTACAAACTACTTAGTTTTTAATAAAACTAGTACGTATTTTTCTCATTAGTACCACGAATTACCATGTAACCCATTAATAAAGTACTACCGATTACAAAAATCACGAAACGTTTTTGTTGGGATACTCGCTAAAAATTGAAGAGAAAGGTGAAGAATGTTTAACTAGCTCAGATCAGAATTACTTGATTCAGCGATATTTGCTTATATGTATATGCATTTTTCCTTTGAAAATTCAGGAAATAATTATTATTGTTTTCTTTCCCTGAAAAAAATTATTAGTAGAATTTAGATTAATGCTATTGGACATTTCGTGTATACTGCCCTCCTAAGAAAGAAAGTCGAATCTCCATTTTAGTAGTTTTAGCTTTTTAGCTTAACGTTTATCAGTCGGTTCCGAATTTGCCCTTATCTCAATTTCGGAATTTTGGCGCTTGTGACTTTAGTTCTTCGAGGGCAGCATAGCAATATGGCATTTCTTAGGCTTAATAAACTTTCAGATACATTTCTTTCAATTATATACTTAATAATAACATTTACAACTCTTCAGCAAAAATATTGTACAACAAATATTCAGTACAAATGCATGAACAAACACACATGGAAAATCGTGAACGCAAAGAAACTTGTGAAATATGTGGTCTTAAATTTTACGACAAAAAAACTCTACAGTGTCACAACCTCATACATAAAGAAAATCGCGAAAGGATACACAAATGTGAATTCTGTAATAAAGCCTTTTATAACAAGGGTGCTCTCAATATACATCGCCGAATACATTTGGGCCAAATGATACCCTGTAGTTTGTGTTCGAAACAATTTTTTCGTCAAATTGATTTAGAGAGGCACATGTGTTCACATTCTGCCACAGCAATCAATTCTGAAATAAAAAAAAGAGTATGTAAATTTTTATTTGATGAGAAAAAAATTATATGCAAATAATCAACTATTTATTTATCTTTCAGTCAAGATATTTTGTACGCTGCAAACATTGTGGCAAGTCCATACTAAGCACAAGTTTTAAATCACACACAGCTGCCCATTTGAATGAACCTTTAATGAAATGCTCAATTTGCAATAAAGAATACTACCGACGAGAAAGGTATGTACACAGATTATTTCGCCAATACATTTCAAACGATACATGATTACTAAAAAAATATGTGTAATGATTATTTTTAGTTGTGTTCATCATGTTAAAAGTATCCACGAAAAAAATTATGATTACAATGATTTTATTGTTAAATATAAAAAAGATCGTTTAACACACTTGTTCTTAGAACAAAATGCGGATATACAATTTACCAATGAATAAACATATCATTAAGATACTGCATAGTAATAAATTATAAATGTTAAGGTTTTAATTAAAATATTTTAATAATAATACATAGCTTAAAATCTGAAAAAAGGCTTTATTTACATTGTGTGGGCGCGGAACACCTGTTTCGGCGTATATCCGATGAGGAACAAATATACAAATAAAACAAAAAGAATTAATCAGATATGTTCTGACACTCGCATTTCGCATAACATTTGCGATTGTGACTTGAACTCGCAAGAGAGCTGTTCTGTAAATCGCAATCGCAAGAGAGTGATTTTTTTGACACTTGCAACAAGTAAAATGACAAGTTAAATAACAGTGTACCCTATCAACAGTTTAGTACACATTAACTGGATTGCAATATAATGTTATTGCATTTTTACTGATTTTAAATAAACTTAAAAGTTAATTTAATATTATTTTCCTTAAATATACATAAATCAAGCAGTTAATGAAGTTCTAAAACTTAAATATCGTAGAAAAAATACGAATATAATTCAATGTTATCTGGTTCCCTTAAAATGAAATATTTTTGTATTATTGGCAACTCTGCATTAGTAAACAAAATAAAAAATGGAGCCAAAATTAAGTCAAGAAAATATTATAAAGTTAATAAGTTTGTACCGTTCCTATCCCATTTTATGGGATAGGATAAGTGAAGAAAATATTATAAAGTTAATAAGTTTGTACCGTTCCTATCCCATTTTATGGGATATCCCATTTTATGGGATATGAACAGCAAATTATATCAATAATAAAGAAATATTTTGAGTTGTTCTGCTCTCGCCGACATTTTTAAAATGAACTTTCTGAACTTGCATGCAAGTACTTGCACGTCTAAACGCAGGGTAAGCACTGAGAGAAGTGGAGAAAATGAGAAGAAAATTAACAGTTGATCTGTAGAGTCCACCTGTTATGATTTATGAATCTTACGGCGCTTTTCACAATGTATGATTAAAAGCTAACGACGACTTTAACGGCAAGTTCGACATACAAAAAGTCGATGTTAACTCAATCGTATATTGTGAGAAGCGCCGTTATTCGGTGGCACGCCGACACGACGCTTCTCTGCTGTCGAGGGCACCGAATAGTCAGCTATAATAGTAACGCCATCTGGTTTTGACTTCATTGAAATTAAAAAACAATTTGTTTTCTTCACTCATGCAAGGCTGCCAGTAGAGGAGATCCAAGGCAGATTCAGTACCAGGTAACCTTATCATCACAGATGATCATCAGCTGATTACACCCCATCAGTCAAACTCTATATAAAACAAGAGAAAAATTTTAACCAACTGTCAAAGTGAAAATAAAAATAGTCCACCTACTTTGTTGTGTGTAGTTTTAATGATAAGGCCACTTGATATTAATTCGCTTTGAGGAGATCTATCCCCAAACGTAGGGATTTTACAAGTACTTTGGGGACGAAAAAATTCGTTTGTTGCGAGGGGATTCTTCTCGGGATATTTAAAACAATCGTGGTCATTTTTTGAGGATATCTTGTCGACAGTTAATACAATTAAAACTGACAATAAAGCTTGTTTCATTATCATTTGTTCCCATGCTTTTTTTTAAGTAAAACACTAAATTTGTGCTAAACAATTGCCAAACTAATTTTCGAAATATTAATGGATTCTTTAGGCCACTTCCGAAATGTTGCGTAAAGGATGACAGTAATTATGCCTTATTGAGGTTGTCATAATCGATAAAATGTTGCAACGCTTGCTACATGTTTCAAATTGAAGTCGTTTAATTTCGACTACGACAACCGTAATAAGGGCCTTTGCTTTGTAAAATTTTTAAATTGCTTATTTTAAATTAAGTATATAAAATGAATAATTTGGAATACATATCGACTTTGATTTGAGTTTCAACAAAAACTAAAAATATGAAAACTAAAATCCAATAAAATAATGATTTGAAAAACAATTGGTTCCAATATATTAAAAAGCTTGTCAGAAATAATAAAGCGCTAGCAAGAAAATATGATTATTTTCAAAAGTATAAACAGCCAGAAAATATGATTATTTTCAAAAGTATTTAAAAAAATGTCGTTAGCATTTTTTTCGAAAAGTTTTGCTAGTTACTGAAAATTTTTACATATAAAAAATAGTTTCCTTTCACTAATTGGAATAACTATTTTGAAAGCGAATATCCAACAAATCTACATGAATTTTGGTCAAAGATGTACAGCTTCTGAAGCATTACTCAATATGCTTATTATTCTAACAAGTAATGCGTATATACTAGAATCATTGCTATGTATATCTTAACGGAAATGAAATTTACCGTCAAGTATTTGAGCATAAATAAATTTAATGCAACAACCATGTATGACATTTTAGATTCTTCATGCAGTACCGACACTGAAGTCTATGAATTCTTGTGCATATACATATAATCAGCCATGTCACAGAATAATATTCCTATCGGAAGTGGTTCAATTCCATAAGTTGCTTCTTCAGAAAACGAAAAACGAAAATTTTCTTCGTAATCAAATCACTTAGATATCAAAGTGGAATTGAAAAACACTTTTCTACTGACTTCACTTGCAGTAAATACTAAAAAACGTGCATACTTTTAGGAGCGTCAAATAAGTATTTGGTCATGAGCTTTCCATGCTAATAAAAAGCTCAATGTGAGCTTTGCATCTAAAAAGAAGAGTAAACAAACGCCTCAAGGTATAAAAACTTTATCATTGTAAAAACGAAATACAAAATAAACGGTATCTAAAGCACCAAAAATTTACTTTTTCGAAATGATAACAACGAAATCAAAACCAATCCGAACGGAATCTGACACGGTTGAATAAATTCATGTAAATATGAGTACAAAAAAAACAAAAACTTTCACGTTATTTTTTATAAATATTACACTTGGGAAGTTTTTCGACTTAGTTTGGAGATAGCAAAAAATATGACCTGGCAGCCCTGCGTTCATGTTATTTATATTCCACTAAAAAAATTTCATTAGTAACAGAATAGAAACGAAAAAAAAAATTCATTCTGTTGGGCAAAGGATGGACTCCTTGAAAATAAATGAAGATGTTTGCCGTATTTGTCTGAAGAAAACGACAAAATTACACTGGAATAATCAAATGTTGGATTTTTATGGAATAAGCTACAAAGATTGTTACTACAAATATACACAATTGGAGGAATTTGGTAAGAAAATTTAGATGACTTCGTTCAGGTATAGAGCTCCATTAGTTTCAATTTTTAGATTCTGATTGCTATCCAAAAAGATTATGCGAAATGTGTGCAAATGAGCTGGAAAATGCTCATTTGTTATTTGAAAAGGCTTTAGAATCATTTCATTTTCTGCAAGTTGTTCTCAGAAGTAAACAACTTGAGACGAAATATGAAATGCAGGCCTCTGAAGAAGTTGATAACGCACTGATAGAAGATCAAACATATTTGTCAGCTGTGTGTGGCAGCGAAACAAAAGCAGAAATAGAAGATGAATTAAGCGATAGCGACCAGGTGGTAGTGGAGGAAAATTTAACTGTACAACCTACACATTTCATAGACATAAATGATTTAGAAGTATTCGATGAGACATCATATGAACACCATCTTAGCGAAGTACAGGAACTAAGTGAATCTTATGATACTAAGTTATCCAAATCATCGTTAGTAGTTAAAAAAAGCAGAAGACGTGAATCGTTAACCAAGATCTCATTGAAACGGCAACTTAACGAGCGTCACAATACTGAATTGCCACACAGATTAGCTACCAAAAATACTGATAATAAAATTAAAAATACCAAATCATTAGCCCAAACATCATCATTGCAGCAGAAACTTGGTGAAAGTTGTACAATGTCGGTGTTACCCACTAAGCCTAAGAAATTAGACAACTCTTTCTTAATGTGCGCATATTGTTGTAAGTAGATTTTTACGATTTTAAGCTTAGAATGGTTGGTTAGATTCTTTATGCACTTGTCTGGGGTTATTATATATTTGGATTCAAAAGAAAACTTTTTCGAAATACAATTTACATATCGCGACCTTAGTATGTTTTGGCCCACCGACCATTTTCAAAAAAAATTGAGTTAAGTATGAGGTATATATATTTTGAATATCCTCTTTCAGAATCCAAAAACTGTTTCGCAAAATTGCTCCCGGTTTCTGAGATATCAAGCATTCATTGTGCTCGATATCATCATTTTTGAAAAATTTTTTGTAAAAAAAAAAATTTGACGGAAGAAATGGTGAGAATACAAAAAAATTCTATCGGATATATTTTAAGAAAACTGTTGTTTTTCTCCATTTCGACTTTTTGGCATATGGGCTAAACCAATACTAAGGTCGCGATATAAGGTATACAAATACGAATGGTTTTCTATTCGAATCAAAATACGTAATAAACCCCGTCGACTTACGCGGGGTTAGAATTATTTTCTAGACTAGATTTTTTGGTCAAAATTGTAGAACTTACAAAAAATGCAATTTCTAAAAAATCTATAGGCCAAGAGTAATTCGGGATGAGCATTGCACCCGTGACCCCAAATGGCGTTTATACGCCAATGAGCAGAAGTCAAATTATAGTTTTCGGTATCGGTGGAAATTTCAGTAGAACTCAAATGTACATGTTTTTTTTTTCCTGATAAACTTAGTTTGGGACAAGCTCCACGATATCTGCAACTACTACTATAGATGATGTCGAACTTTGTTTTTTTATTTTTATTTAATTTAACAGTAAAGCCCGTTATCCAGATTTGTTAACATATGTGGTGCAACTGTTTTTTTTTAATAATATATCTAGAAAACTAGAATAAAAATAAAAAACCTGATGCAGATTCAAATTCACCACTCCAAATTAGATCAGCTGCTCCATTCGAGAGCAGGCGCAGGCCATGTGTAGCCGTGAGCCACAACGTTTGCCGAATACTTTTCGGCTTTTTTTTCATTTATTTAATTTTTTCTTTGCCTGACTCTGGTCTAGGGGCTTGTAAATATGTGCTAGACCTTTAGTTAGTTGTTTAACTATTGCAGAACTTCAGAATTTTGTCTTCTATTTTTTAGAGCATATTTTTGCATATCGAATTTCGCATATTTTACTGTTAGGAGCATAATTCTCATAATTATATTTTTAGAGCATATTTCTTTTTTGACCGACTTCAAAAAATGGAGAAAGGTTATCAACTCGTCATGTATTTTTTATGGATGTTCAATAAAAATTCCGCCATTTATAAACCGATTTCGGATTTTTTCTTTATTTGAAAGGAAATACTTCCAGATTGGTACCTTTGAAAAGCGGGTGGGGTCACGCCCATACGATGCAAATACACATGCCTTTTCATCAACCGACTCTTATGGAACTTTGCACACACATTAAGCTGTTTGAACACTACATCACCATTAAAAGTAAATATTAGGTGCCTATTATGAGCAGCATTCGATTTTCGATTCTGATCGAATTAATTGATCGAACGAATTTCCATTTGGTATTATGCAGCACATTCGATAAAAAAAATAGCACTATCGTGAATTTCACTTAATTAGATTGTTGACAATAGTACATATTTATCACATAGTACCATATGGTACTATGAATAATTATTGTTTGTTTACAAATTTATAGAAGAAAAAATTTAATTAATTATTAATTAACATGACCATGAAATTGAAATAAAATAATTTACAAATGGTATTTGTAAAAAAACAAAAAAAAATTTACAAATACATACTTACATTTTCAATAAGTTTTACAAACTGTCACACCGCATCGAAACAAAATTGTGTTCGATTGAAAATTCGTTGTACAACGTAATTTTCGACAGAGCTGCCAGCTCATAATACGAATTTGACAACATCGAATGAACTTATAATAAGGGACATATTTTTCAAAAACTTCTACTAAACCGATTCTTATAAAACTTTGCATACACATTTAGTTCTTGTTACAATACAACATTATGGTTAGAAAAGTTGACAGTGCCACGCCCATGAAAACTAAATATTCATTTAAACTACATCTATTTAACCGATTCCTATGAAACTTCGCACAGAATTAGTTATCGTGAAAATACAGCAATATGGTAAAAATTATGTCCAACGACACTCCTATTTTGCAGTCGGCTTTTAAATAAAAACTTTTTTTTTTAATCCAAATTGATTGTTAGGCTAAAGTTCGTAACGTTATATTCAGAAAGAAATGGGCAGAAGGAAGAAAGTGGCGCTACTCTGTTCTGCTGTGTACGTTGAAAAATTAAGTGATGTTAATTTTTTCCTTGTTCCTTGCAATATTAATCATGCCCATTTCTTTCTGAATATAACGTTACGAACCATAGCCTAACAATCAATTGGGATTCACAAAGCAAATACTTTCGAAATAGTCATATTGATAAACAATTAGCTACTGGCTTGAGCTTTTCACATGTTTACATGTTCATATATACTTAAGTATAAAATCAAAACAAAAAAGTTTGTCTTGAGTAAAATGTCTAGCTCGATTGGAAAAAATAAACAACTAAAAGATGCGGAATAAAAATGTGTATTTTTTTTTTACTTTGTTACGTTGGTACACGCATGACTCTGTCATTTGTAAACCAAATTCTTTTTTTGTTTGAAAGGGTTCACCTGCAGTTTGGTCACACAATTTTTTTTCGAAAATCGGAGGGAAATATTCCCCTCAAAATATTGATTATCGCATTTATGGACAGATTTTCAAAACTATTTTTTATTCGAAAGGCTTTGCTTGCAGTTTGGTCCCATAATTTTTTTTTTCAAAATCGATGGGGTAATTTAAGCTCAAGACAGTAGGTAATTGTTTAAGTGATTATTTCGAAGTTTTTTGCTTTTAAAAATCCAATGTGGTGTGATTATTAGGCTAAGTTTCGGAACTTTATATTAACCCTACGTCTTTACCTGATATGTTTTTATCATTATAAATGACAAACTTTATATTGAAAAATAGTTTGTTATATGTTAGCTGTTTTTCCTATATGAAATTTGACATTTGTCATGATAATAATATATCAGGTGTAGACGTAGGGTAAGAAAGAACTAGACATGATCAATATTACAAGGAACAAAAAATTGCCCTGGTTATAAAATTATTCATTCTTCCATTCCAACGCCATTTCATTGTCTTAATAATTTTTAACACAACAAATACCTTGATCTGGTTTTAAGCTGTAAAGGTCATAGCCCGGAACCTTGCACGCCATGAAGCTACACACAGTGAAAATAGAAAACGGACTGAGACTTGTCCACAATGCGGAGTCAAACTATACAGCAAATTGGCGTTACGTCAGCATATGAAAATCCATGATAAGAACCGACAAAAGAATTATAAATGTGAATTTTGTGGAAATGGTTTCTATAATCGAGGATCATTGAATGTTCATAGGCGTAAACATCTCGGTCTAATGGTAAAATGCCAGTTATGTACCAAAGAATTTGTTCGACAAGTTGATCTGGACAGACATTTGTTAAGACATTCCGGATCTGTAGAAAGAAGCAAGGTATCATCTACATTTCTTTATCATAATTATAAAAAGAAAAAATCTATTAATACTAATTTTTATCACAGAACAAATACGTAGTACAATGTCAATATTGTAATAAATCCGTTTTCACTGCTAGATGGGAAGGACATTTAGCTGAACACTTGAATCAACCGCAAGTGAAATGTAAAATTTGTGATAAAAATTTCTTTTCCAGACGCAGGTAATTTGTTTTTTTTTGTTTGCTTTATTGTCGACACAGTATAACAAATAATGTTTCGGTACTTTTGTTTATAGTTGCACCAGTCACTTACGACGGTTTCACCATACAAACTCAAGTGAATATGAAAATTGCATGCATTACTATACTGATCGAAAAAAACGTGTTTCTATCTTAGTGATGAAACAACAATTGAATGCACAACCACGTACAGAAAATCTTTAATACATATATAATATACGGAATTGTCATGAGAAAATATATTTTATTCATGCACCATTTGTAATATTTTGGTATCTCAATTACACAAAGGCATACATATTTTAAATCAATAGAAATACTCGTTTGAAGAAGCAAAAATAATTGTACTAATGCAAAATCCTTTAATTCAAATAATTTTTTTTTGGCGAAACTCGTAAACCTTTCCATACATTCTATTGCTGTAAAATTAATTTTAAAAATTGTGGCAGCAAAATGCATGTGCAATTCCATGAAACCAACGAGCAAACAATTACCAAACTACGTGTGAAAACAGCTATAAAGCTGTGTTCTCACTATGTGTATTTGTCTTATGGAATGTCACTTTTTTATACACATGTGATTTCATGTGTATGTCAAAATTTGCGGTTTACATACGGTTTATAATTTTTGTGTTCACCTGTTGGTATGTTACGTACATTTGACATAACCTATAAAGCAAAACAATCATAAAACAGCCAAGTGGTTATACATATTTTATTGTTATATATACTTTTATTTAATTTTACACTTATTTTATTTAATTTAATACTTTATTAATTTAATAATTATTTTATTTCATTTTCCCGTCCGCAAAAAATTGCTTTATTAAAAACCAGCTGATGTCAGATGCTTTGTCACTTTAAAATAGAACTCGTTCTAAATCATGTGTACTGTACACAGAGAAAAAACACAGGCTATTGTTTGATGCGGTTCAGACTATATGTACAAATTTACCATGTGAAAATGTGACATTCCATATGGCAAATACACATAGTGAGAACACAGCTTAAATTTGCGGAAAAAATTAGAACAGCTGTGCTTATAATATCACCTGTATAAATCCACCTTGGTACCACTACAAGAACAGCTGTTTTAGTAAATTTAAGAATGTGTGCGTCACACAGACAATAGATTTTGACAAATGTGTGGGATTTTCCTATCAACAACGGGTATGTGTTAGCAAATTTGAGAGAGCTTATGAATGTGTGAGACTCACAGATAATGGATTTGACATATTTCTGGGGTATTTCTACCAACAAAATACATGTGTTTTTTTTGGTATTGTATTTGTTTTAGTTATGGTGGTACCTGTAATGAATATGCCTTGCACAGTGCTCATATTATGTATAGAAATTTAATTGTATAATAGTTGAACAATTTTTTATATATTCAATAAATTCGTTTTATATTTTCGCAAAACAATAAAATTACACAAATGTAAATAATACAACGATAGAATGTATTTCGCACATCTTATTTTCATTTCTATAACTTTTTTTAATTAAAAACACAAGTTTTAAAAAAATTTTAGCACAAATACCATACTTTACCAAATTTTCAAACAAAAAATTTGTATTAAAAGTAGTAAACAAAATGAGCAAGGTAGATCAACAAAAGGTAGTCGCAAGAGAATTTGTATTTGGGCTGTCAAAAAAGCTGATACATTAGCACAGTTGACAGTTCAAGTATGGAAAAGAATTCGTGGTGAGCTGAGATCTCGAGGCCACCTGGGATTAATTATCCTTGCAAATGAGCGAAACATAAAACAGCTTATTCGAATATCGGGTTTTATTTGCACTCAAAATAACAAAACCGACTTGTTTTCATGACACCAAATGAAACCAATATTGGTTTGCAAAACCGACTTGGATTCCATGACACCCCCAATTATTTCACATATACACAAGATTTGACAGTTCGTACTATGGAAAAATCAAACAAATAATCAGCTGGCGTTCCAGAGCTACCTTGTATATAAGTCTAGCATGCCTGGAATTAGGACACGGCCATCTCGCGGCAATATTTTTAACTAAAAACGACAAAATTTTCATCATAGTGGAGTCCATGGTAGAATAACAAGGTGGATTTATACAGGTGATATCATAAGCACAGCTGTTCTACTTTTTTCCGCAAATTTGATGCTCGGATGTCAAAATTTGTATACGTTGACATAGGGGCTGAGATGTCAAATGTTATTGTAATGTAGTTGTTTTAGAATCAGCACCACCTGATAAAATTAATTCACCTTGGTAGAATAATATACAAGCTAGCCCTGGAACGCCAGCTGACTATTTTTTTCGTGGTAAGAACTATCAAATGTTGTGTATATGTAAAATAACTACGTTGCACACACAATACAACACATATGTTTGGTGCTTCTGTTATACAAACACACATAACACTCTATTAATATTTGACATTTCGGACCTCAAATTTACATATGTATTAGTTATGCGGCTACCTTGTATATTATTCTACCATGAGTGGCATCATTAACTTAACCCCATAATTGTTAAAGGACAAAAAATTCTTGTCTTGTATATGTCTGTCTTTTTCATTCAGGGTTAAATTTAATATTTTTTTGTTTACCTTTTTAGTCCTAGTCCATACGTATCAACTTTTGCTGCAGCAACTTTTATTTTCTAGTGAGAAAGAGCGAGAGGGGAATACATTAGGTCTGTATTTCTATTTCATCACTCTCGCACAAAAAAAGTTGCAGCAGCAAAAGTTGACACGTATGGACTAAAACTTATTGGAAAAAAATTTCTTCAAATTGGCAGAAAAATATAGGAAATTTCTTTTTTGTGGACTTTCGGGCACAATTTCCTCATATATTTGCGCCAATTTTTAGCTAATAGTTACAATCTATTTTGCTGGAAAACTCAACTCTGAAAGTATTGAGTAGCTACTTTTAATCATCGAGTACCCCAAAAAAACGACCGATACTGAGTACTCAGTATCCAAATAATCAATACTTTTTTATACAAGCAATTGTCCACAGCAGTGAACGAAGACGATCGGCTTTGAGTCGGCTAACAGCCGCCGTCGGTGATTTTTGAAGAGTCGCAGCCGCCGCCGACCTGTACAGCTATTTTTCGGCTTCGCCTTATCCGCTTTTTCAAGAAAAGCACCTATAAAAATAAAATCCCCTCTTTTAAATGAACGAGAAAATATCTGCCCGCTTCAGCCATCAATGGTAACGTAAGAGATATTGGGCCTTATCGTGGTTGGCGTTTTTCGACGTCAAATACGACAATTTGTGTTATATTGAAGAAAATAAGCGACATTTTTCTTTAACCCTACGTCTATACGTGATATGTATATTTTTATCATGACAAAAGTCAAACCTTATATTTAAAAAGAAAATTTTATGTAAGCTGATTTTCATATATAGAATTTGACAGTTGTCATAATAAAAATATATCAGGTTTAGACGTAGGGTAATCTAGTACAAAACGCCGGACTTTCGCCACAAAAACGCTAACCAGTATAAGAGGGATTGTTGACAATAGCTGACTTAGCCGAAATACACTAGCCGTCGACGGATTTATTTGTCGGCAGCCGCCGCCGAGATTTCTTCACCTCGTCAACTTTTAGCCGATGATATTTGTGATCAGCCGACGCCGCCGACAAATCAGTATCTTCGTTCCCTGGTCCACAGAAATTGTCATAACAAATTCGCATATAAATTTTTTCAATTTATTTAAATAAATTTATAAACAAAGTGCATTTCTGCTGACGTTAAGTCCCTTTTAAGAAATTTTTCGTTGCCCAAACGATGGATTCGTTGAAAATAAATGAAGATGTTTGCCGTATTTGTCTGAAGCAAACTGCAAAATTACACTGGGATAATGAAATACTGAATTTTTGTGGAATAAGTTACAAAGATTGTTACTACAAATATACACTATTAGAGGAATTTGGTAAGAAAATTTAGATGACTTCGTTCAGGTCTAGTGCTACATAGTTTAATTTTTAGATTCTGATTGCTATCCAACAAGCTTATGCGAAATGTGTGCAAATGAGCTCGAAAATGCTCATTTGTTATTTGAAAAAGCTTTGGAATCATTTAATTTTCTTCAAGCTGTTCTGGAAAGTAAACAACTTGAGACGAAACATGAAGTGCAGGCTTCTGAAGAAGCTGATAAGATACTAATAGAAACTGAAGAACAAATATGTTTCTCAGCTGTGAGTAGTAGCGAAATAAAAGCAGAAATGAACGAATTAAGTGATTGCCAGCAAATTGTAGTGGATCAAGATGTTACTGTACAACCTAGGCATTTCATTGACATAGATCATCTAGAATCATTCGATGAAACCTCAATACAGCAACCAGGCGAATCTAGTGATACTAAGTTATCAAAATCTTCCTTAGCAATTGATAAAACCCAAAGATGCGAATCGTTAAACACTACCTCATTGAAACAACTTAACGAGCGTTGCAATACCGTATCACCAAATGCATTGGCAACCAAAAAGGTTGATATTGAAATAAAAAATACCGAATCATTAGCTGTGACATCATCATCATTGCAGCAGAAGCATAGTGAAAATCGTGAGACTATATCGGCGTTATCAGCTACTAAGCCGAAGAAATTAAAAAACACTTTCTTAATGTGCGCATATTGTTGTAAGTAGATTTTTAAGATTTGAATTTTAGAATTGTTAAATTTTTGCGCAAAACTGGAAATAAGGGGATACGTAACTCTATTTTCGTATTTTTTATAACCCCGCCTCCTTTTTAACCGGCTTCAAAAAAGGAAAAAGGTTATAAATTCATGTATTTTTATGTATGTTCCTTCAAAAATCCGCCATTTATGAACCGATTATGGACTTTTTCTTTATTCTAAAGGATGTCCTTACTGATTGGTCCCGTTGAAAAGTGGGCGGGGTCACTCCTATACAAAGTAAATACACCCAAACCTCGTTTTATGCGGATTCATTTTGTGCGGATTTCAATTTATGCGGTTTTTTTAATAAAAAAAATAAAAAAATAAAATACCATTTTTTACATAGTTAGTCTACGTAATTATAACGCCTAACAAAAGTCTTAGAACTCATTTAGAGTATCCAAAAATACGTGTTGAATTTTTTACCACCCAACACTACAAGCATTCTTCAACCTCTAGACCAGAGGATAATTGCCACTTTTTAAAAATTATAGAAAAATTAAGTAAAGTGCGAATTTGGCTCGCACACGAAGGTTTCCGTACGAATACACATATCGCGACCTTATTATTGTTTTGGCCCATATGCCAAAAAGTCGGAATGGAGAAAAACAACAAAGAAGATTTACATAAAGTTTTCTCGAAATATATCCGAGAGAATTTTTTTGTATTCTCACCACTGGAAGAAAAATGTACATTTTTCTGAACTTTCATCAATCTGATTAGAAATTAACATCTTTTTACTGAAAGTGTATACTAACTGCTGTGTATTGAGTAACTTGTTATTGAGATGAAATTTTCTACTTTTTATTGAAAATAAGCGTATAAATGTTATTAGAAAAAATGATGAAACTTGTTATTTTACTTGATTTCTGATTTTTACTTTTTTATTTAAAAAAAAAAATTTTTTTACAAAAAATTTTTATTTTACAAAAAATTTATCAAAAATGATGATATCGAGCACAATGAATGCTTGATATCTCAGAAACCAGGAACGATTTCGTGAAACAGTTCAATGTTGCTGGGTTAATCCTAGCAAAAAATTAAAAAATTTAGTCAACTTAAAGAGTAAATATAGATATTAAATTTAACTTAATCTCTAATCTCGTTCTTAAAATACCACTCTAAATGCCTTACTGGGCCTAAATTTTTGAAGCAAAGCGAACACTATAGGCGAAAGTTTACGTACGGCCGTTTAGTTATGTTAGTTTAGATTACTGTGAACTGTTCTTTGTTACAATTGGCACAAGTAAGGAGAAAAGATGGGTCGCCTTGTACACATGTTTAAGTACGAGGGCTCTTCATCCGGAACTAGCAGAAGGTTTGTCAACAGATGCGTTTTTAATTTGCTTACGAAATTTTGTCAACCGGAGAGGTGTACCAATAAGAATTCGATGCGACAACGGCACTAATTTCGTGGGGCGCCCAAAGGGAGATGACAGCTGATAACAGATTTTTTGATTTCGAAGAAATCCAACGAAAACTTGCAAAGGATAATGTAGAATGGGGTTTCAATTGCCCGGAGTGTGCGTAGAAAGATTGGTGCTTTGCGTGAAGCGATTACTATACAAGGTTCTTAAAGAAGAGTCCTCACGACTCGAAACTTTTGGGAGTGCGATTATTGAGGCTGAGTGTATAATTAATAACCGGCCTCTAGATGAGTTGCCAATTAACCCGGAGAATGAAGAGCCGCTAACATCAAATCACTTTCTTGTTGGTGGGCTCAGTTGAACTCAAACCCCCAGTGCTGGTCAGGAAAATGTATGTTTGCGTAACAAGTGGTTAATCTCGCAAAATTTGAAGGATCGAATTTGGAAGAGGTGGTTGGTAGAACATTTACTCCAACTATTAACTCTCCATCGACATTTTTTTGAATCCTAACTAGCCTAGAAGCCAATGGAAGATGGGAAGAACTACAGAGGTATTCAAGGGAGGAGACGGTCGGTTGCGCTCAGCTAAGGTAAAAACATTCAGCGGAATAGTTCGGCTGCCGGTGGTGAAACTGGTGTTACTTAATTTTGATAAATCCTCGCCCTAGAAGGGATTTACGGTGGGGGGAAATGTTGGCATCACTTGGCGAAATGCATTCCTGTGTTAATACGAAATAAATGCAACACTTAGATCATGCATTTGTGCCTCGTATTTTGAAATTAACGTCAGTCGTCAGTCACCATTTCGTAAGAAAATAATACTAACTGCACGTCTCCACGCGCAATATTTATTTCCGAACATAAGAAATAACGTCGGCAGAATAACAGCACAAATATGTTCATGCTTATGTTCTGAGCTATAGAACACGTATTGTGGTATTGGACATAAATTTTAAAAATTCACTGTGAATGGATCGATGTTTTTTGTATTTATTTTAATTTATTTAATTTTGTTTAAAACTATTTTATTTTAATTTGCTTTATTTTATTTAAAAAACTTTGTATTTTTACCACAGCTACAATTTTCTTTTGTTTAATTCACGCAAACAACAAATGCCGATCAAATTTGACAGCTTATGTTCAACATTATTTCTTGAACATAAGTTTGAACAATTATGTCGCAATTTATTTGCAAATAAATGTTTCTGCGGTCCACACGTGAACATATGATGTTGGAAATAGAATTTGACAGATGAGAACATAATTATTTCCAAGTTTATTGCTCGTGGAGACCCCCAGTAAAGAAATCAAGTCAAGACAAGCCAAGCCAATTTTCTTGTTATAGCGTCATTCACATTAAAAGATAAAAGGATATAATTCACACTTTTATTGAATAAACATTCGTTAATATTAAATGTTGTCTTTTATTTGGCGTCGTAACACTCTCATTACCATTACTATGACATAAACCCACACCACAATCATCCCATCTATACCATTTACATTGGGAAGTATAAAATAAGAACATTTTTCCTATTACGCCTAGGTCACACATTTTTCTCAGACGAGTGGATTCTAAAACACCCACCTCAAGCTACAACTTGTAATCAATGTAACAGCATTCTTACGATCAAACACGTTCTTATGGAATGTACACTATTCTCCTGCCAAAGATGCACAATATTTGGAAACAGCTCAAAGATCCATCTTCTAATAATATTGATAAAATCTATAACTTTATTAAACTAACTGAAAATTTACTAACTACATCACATACATACATATGTACATTAGGGTAATAACTTTTTTGCTATTTTTGCAAATATAAAATTTTACATGCCCTAGCCAAAATGGCCATAAAAAATATAAAGAAACGCCATCTTATGTTTATGCTGTTGTCAAAAAAGTTCCAGAACAAGTTCAAATTTGGTCTATGTGTTAAAACATATAAAACCATCCAACCAGTCTTCGTTACACCTTTACATTTTTATAAAATTTAGTACGAACGAAGCCTCTGGCAGAACTAATATTGGTGCAAAATCTAAGCTCACTATTTTACCTACTTCGGCAAATATCGTGACTTTAAAATATGAAAATTCATCAAAAATTTCCTAAACTAACTTCACAAAAATATGTATGTATTTAAAACTTTTATTCACAATTAAGTGTGGGAACGCAATACCCTAACTGCCCTGAGTTGCGCCCAATAAATTTTTTTTTAGCAATAATTAAAACAAATGCTGAGAAGAACATCCAAAGAAACAAAGAACGAAAAAGATTGAATGTAGGCTGGAAATTGTATGTAAATTCGAATAATGTTGCCAAAAGAGTTGGTCGAGTAGGTGTTCCAGAATCTGATGGCGGGTCTGGGAGCAAAAATGCGAAAATTCGCTTTATCTAAAAATGAATTGTAAAGGTTTTTAATTATTTGCATCTTTGAAGTAACTGAAACAATATGCTGTGCTTAATTAAATTTTGTTGCTCTTGATTTTTAAGTTATTAACAAAATAATATGTAAATTTGTTTCGTTTCCAACCTTGACTACAAATACTTTGATTTGGTTTTAAGCTAAAAAGATCTCAGCTCGGCACCTTGCAGCACATGAAGCTGCACACACTGGAAATAGAAAACGAAGTGAAACGTGTCCACAATGCGGAATCAAACTATACACAAAATATACATTAAGTCAACATATGAAAACCCATGATAAGAACCGAGAAAAGAATTATAAATGTGAATTTTGTGGAAATGGTTTCTATCATCGAGGAGCACTGAATGTTCATAGGCGTAAACACCTCGGTCTAATGGTAAAATGCCAGTTATGCACCAAAGAATTTTTTCAACAAGCTGAACTGGACAGACATTTGCTAAAACATTCCGCATCTCCTATACAAAAAAGTACTATTGACAGGGTACGTACATATTATACATACATACATACATAATACATATGTATATTTATTTATCATAATTATAAAAATAAAAAAATTTGCTAATCTACTAATTTTGATCACAGAGAAAATACATAGTACAATGTCAATATTGCAATAAATCTGTTTTGACTGTTAAATGGGAAGGACATTTAGCTGCCCACCTGGATCAGCCGCAACTGAAATGTAAAATTTGTGATAAAAATTTCTTTTCCAGAAACAAGTAATTTTTTGTTTGTGTTATTATCTACACAGTTTAAAAATTAATGTTTCGATCCTTTTTTTATAGTTGCACCAATCATTTGCGACGGATTCATAATACAAAAGCGAGTGAATTTGAAAATTGCATTCATTACTATGTTGATCGAAAAACACGTGTTAATACCTTAAAGATGAAACAACAATTGAATGCACAACCACGTATAATTACGGAATTGCCATGAGAAAATATATTTTATTCGTGCATTATTTTTAAATATTTTTTGCATCTCACTTTACACAAAGGCATAAATTGTTTAAATCAAGAAGAAAAACGCATTTGAAGATGCAGAAATAATTGTACATCGCTCAATACAAATCGTTTAATTTGCTCCAGCTTAATTATCTATTGAAATAAGTAAGTATTAGTGTTGTCTATTATTTGGGTTTTATAATTGTTCCGATAAAATTTCATAATTTCTTTCTCGTTCGAACAGCCGAATAATTTAAAACTTTTATTCGAATATTCATAACGAATAAAAAATTTCATTCGAATAACCACTTTAAAACCACGATTTTTAATATATTCTAGCACTACTCTGCGGTAAATGTACCAATTGTCTTGAATGTACTTGTCATATGACTGATGAAAATGGGAATGGTACAAAAAGTTCCTGAATCGTCACGGGTGAAAAGAGATCATATCACAAAACTCTAACGAAAATACTCTCACTCTATGTTCAGATTTTTTTTTCCAAATCAAAAATATTTGATTAAAGTACAGTAATTTATTTTAAATGAAATTTATTTGCTGATGCTTAAGCATTGTCTATATAGACTTCAACTATATTTTTGAACAGTTACAAACCTTTTATCTTATGTACAAACTTTCAAAAACCATTTGAGAACTTACAAATAAATGATTTTCAAAAATAAGCATAGTAAGCTTTGAAATTTATACAAAACCCAGCAAATAATTTTTTATTCGTTATGAACCTATTTTATTTTTGTACAGTAATTTAACTATGTATTATTAAAGAAACCAACATAGGACAAGTACCTTAAGTTTGGGTATAGAACATACATATGTATATATCACTGAGTATCTTAATTATGTGAATTGGTCCCCTCCAATGACAGCGTCATGTAAAAGTTACCGGTCCCTTTCACGTGACTTGTCTTTGTCAGGCTTTCTTCCCTCTATGGCAGTTTCGATTTTTTAAAGGCGTTAACATATATTCCATTTTTAGCCAAACTCCTTCCTACATATTATTCACACTAAATATTTTGCAATTTCCACACACTAAAATATTTTGCAATTTCCAAAAGTTTAGTTCATTGCAAGTCTATTTAACAGTCAAAACATAGTATAATAAATTTTTAATATGCAAATACAGTCGCTTCAAAACAAACTCTTAACTTAAAAATCATACACTTTAAAATTTTTCTATACACACTTGGGCAATTCAAAGCAGTGCCATATCAGTCCCATTTTTCATATTTCATAATTATTTTATGCATGCATAAAATTTTATTTAAAATTTTCAAACAAAAAATCCATAAAATTTTACACATGATGTGTACACATGGCATGTGTGTTTAAAAAATTTTATTTCATTAAATAAAATAAAACAAAATTAGAACAAAAATAAAAAATAAGAGTTGGAAAAATTGGAATAAATAATCAGGTGATGAAATTTGATTAAAAAAAAATTGATAAAAAGGAATAAGATACTCATATTATATTTCCTCATAAAATTTGGTTAAATAGCTGATGTTTCATTAATAGTTACTAAATAGTATCCACGATCAAACGTGGTAAAAGCGAACAAAGGACGCTGATGATGACGGCGTAGTGGCTGTTGAAATTAATAGTACTAATCCGTTCTGCTAGTCTGATTAGATATTCTAATATTACACTCTTAAAAATAATTTGAATTTACATTAATTCAATTATTGAACTTAAGCCGAATAATAATAACTTCCGACTTATCATAACTTTAGTGCCCATTCACTAATGCAAAATCTTTTAGTGAAAGACTTTCGCAATTAAATGCAATTACTGATGTTAGGCCAATCCAAACTCAAATTATTTATCGCAATTTAATGCTAAATATCCTATGATTTTACCACTCGTCGCCAATGTAATAATATGATTTTAATAAAACACAATTACAGGGTGTTTTTTTTAGAGGTATAGAACTTCGAATTGAAATAGAACACAAGAAAATCGTTTTAATGTCCATCAATTTGGCTTTATTGGAAGGATAATTTTATGCCATTAATGTTTAAATATGATTTCGGGCGTGTGGCCGCCGCGGCTGGCTCGAATAAAGCCAATTCTACAGGTCCAATTTTCAATTTGATGGACAAAGCTCCAATTGCTGTGCACGGTGGCGAATCGATTCATTCGGGTCCTCTTCAACACTTTGCTCTACAGCGGCAATTGTTTCTTCGGTGCGCACTGTTCGACGTCTCTGCGGATGCGTATTATCACATAGAGTAAACGTAGTGCGAAAACGATCCATGGTTAACCGAATTAATTGCTCTGATGGACGATTATGTCGACCATATGGACGGAGCTTGCGGTAAACTTCGCGAACTGAACCATTATTTTCGAAATAAATTTGCACGATTTGCAAGCGTTGTTCTTTTGTCAACCTGTTCATGATGAAATGGCAAACCAAACTAAATATTAATCACTTGACAGCTGACAAAATGGCCGCCAGTTAAAAAAGTGATGCCAACTTAAAGTTCTATACCTCAATAAAAAACACCCAATACTTTTATTAGTTTTTATAAAAACTTACGAATTTTATTATTTTTTTAAATTAATTATTTTCTCTTTGACAATTTTTTGCTGGCCAGTTCGACTATAAGAATAATACGAGTAGTTTTCAATATTAAATATTTAAGTATTAAAACTCAGTGTTGCCACATTATTCAACGAATATTATTGTGAAAAATTAAAAATAACATAAATTAATTATGGAAAAATATTACATGTTGACTCAATGAAGATTTTCATAAATTGAAATATCATAACAGAAGTAAAAGTTACGTGTTTCAGTTGTATGATATGAAGAAAAATTTTCCACTTTAGTTTTGCTATTCTGCCGAGGTTCTCTCTCCTGTGATGTATATATAAGTATATATATATCAGAGTTAATCGCAGTTGAAGACGCAATGTTAACCCTGCGTCTATACATGATATATTTTTATCATGATAAATTCCATATAGGAAATACAGCTAACATAAATAAAGTCCTTCCGAAACCAGATTTTTGAGGCCGTACCCGAACCGAACCTAATATTCGGCAAAAAGGCCGAATCCGAAACTTGTCGAAACATTTTTAGCATTAACTGATATTGACACTTTAAAAACTTAAAAGAACTGAAGTTATTTATTTTATTAACGGCCCTTTTCACAATGTGATTAAAAGTTAACGTGGTCTTTAACGGCAAATACGGCATACAAAACTCTCCGTTAAAGTATACTTTAACTTTTAACTGTACACTGTGAAAATGAGCGTAAGAGTATTTCTACATACATACAATGCCAGTCAAAATAATAGTAGAAATTGAATATATAAATTTCGACATTTCTGCAGTTTTGATTTTGATTTTTTTCAATTTTAACAACTTTTTGCGAGTTTCTGCCACACATTGTGCATTTTTTTTATAAAACTAATTAATTGCAACTTTTTTTTAAGAAATGCCACTAAATCAAAACAAAAAATCAACTGTTTTCTTGTATTTTCAAAAAGATAAAATCACACCGAAAAGTAGAAAATTTTGTGGTTTTCAGAACACCACCAAATCACAAGTGATTTGAAATCATGTGATTTTCAGAACATGCCTGTATTATATATTTATATCTTTTGTTTGCGCTTTATAAAACTAAGAAAAATTTTCATTAAATTTGAAAATATATCGGACGGCAAAAACAGATTCATTGAGGTGACATATTTTAAATTTGGAAAATACTATTACGATTAACTTCCTTATTTTTAGAGAATAAAAAGTTTCAGTATTCGGCCAAAAACTTAGCCTAAACCGAATATCAGCCGAAATCACGAGTCCGAAACCGAAACCGAATATTCGGCCGGACTCTAAACATAAAACTAATTATTTTCCAATATAAAGTTTGACATTTCGCTCCCTCATTGCTCTTTTGACCCACCGACCATTAAAAAAAATTGAGTTAGGTATGGGGTATATACATATATATATTTTGAATACCCTCTTTCAGAATCCGAAATCTGTTTCGGGAAATTGTTTCTGGTTTCTGAGATATCAAGCATTCATTGTGCTCGATATTATCAATTTTGATAAAAACTTTGTAAATTTTTTTTTTAAATAAAAATAAAGAAAAAAAGGTCAAGTAAAAAGTACACCAATATTTATTTTTTTATTCCATGTAAATATCTTCTAATAATATTTATTCGCATATTTTCAATAAACAGGAAATTTCATCTCAATAATAAGTTACTCAATACACAGCAGTTAGTATACACATGCAGCACAAAAAGCTACTTTTTAAAAATAAAATATAAAAGTGACTAATGAAGCACAAAACAAGATTTTGTAATTTCAGCAAAAACATATTAACTTCTATGTAACTGCATTCATGAAAGTTCACAAAAGTTTACATTTTTCTTCCAACCATATGTCGGAATCAGTGGTGAAAATACAAAAAAAGGTATCGGGTATATTTTGAAAAAACTTCATGTAAATCTTCTTTGTCGTTTTTCTCCATTCCGACTTTTTGGCCTATGAGCTAAACCAGCAATGAGGTCGCGATTTGTCATGATAAAAATGTATCAAGTACAGACGTAGGGTAATTAGTGAGCTGCAATAATTAATCTGAAAACTTTTTTAAGTCGACTTAAGTTATTTTGCCAAAAGTCTACAGATATAATTCAAAACGTAGATAAATAGTAAAAGTAGCAAAGACAAATATTTTTCGTTCAAGTTTTTGATAAATTTATTTATTTTTACTGTATATATGTGTGTATGTGTGTTTAGGTCTTTTTAGAAAAAACTTCAATACACAAAGCTGCTTAAGGCCGCTTCACACGATAATACAAGTATTAATACTCTTGAAGTAAATGCATCCCTGATCTAATTGTTGTTTGAAAAATTTCAAAATACAGTAACAAATTTATTATGTCAGGGTTTCATTTTCCTCAAAAATATTAATACATACTTGTATTATAGTCTGAAACAGCCTTTAGTGCTTTCTTCAGAGTTAGTGGGTCGTATTATTGGTTCCGCAGGAAAGGAAAATCCAACGGAAAGAAATATCGATCGATATGCGAATTGCAAAGTTTTCCGCGAAATTGATTTAAAATCAATTTAAAATAAATTAAAATCAATTTCGCGTAAAGCTTATGATCGATATTTATTTCCGTTGAGTTTTTCTTTCCTGCGGAACCAATAATACGACCCAGTATATATTTTTATATTGTTGTTTTTTTTTTTAATTTAATTTAAGCTGCAAGATCATTTTTAATATTCAGGCGTGTGATGGAAATGGATTTAAAAAACGTAACGATTTAAAATCGACAATTTTTAATGTGCTTGCTTATTCAGACTGTTCATAGAATCCAATACAGATTGGTATGAAAAATTTATGTTCAGAAACGGAATTAATTGTTCATTAATTGAAGTTCAGCCCCCTCATTCTGTAACTCGCTAAAGCTAAATCTCTATCGCTAAAAATTTATAATCGATTTATCAATTTTTGGGTACAAATACATTTTTGCAACGTCTATTGCTAAATTAGGCAATGTCCTAAAATTTAATCCGCCAAAATTTTAGTGTTTTATGGCACCGCCAAAAATTTTCAATGTTGTGTTTTTTCAGCATTTTAGCGATCGAGATTTAGCTTTAGCGAATTACGGAACATATTTCTCCTATCTGCTAATCATTATGATCTTATTCATAAAAAATATATTTACAATTTATAATAGGCTACTAAAATGAATTTGCATACAAAATTTGTTTCATAAAATGTTTTTATAAAACAATATAACTTTTTAAACGATATTCAGAATTTTTAATGACAATAAACACGTTTTAACAAAGCAATTTCGATACGTTTTTATGAATCCATTTCCAATTGGATTGGAAGTCCGTTTCCAATTCAATTCCGTAACGGATTCCATGATCGTGCTAATATTTCCCTTTCGTATATCGATGGCTTAATCTTGAAAGGCTTATCTTGATTTTGTTCGAAATCGTCTTTTTAACGTTTTGTGGTAGCCAGCTTCTAAATATACCCGACCCAGAGAACTAAGTAGCTACTGTTGAAAATAACGGTTTCATTGTCACTTAAAAACTATTTTTTGTATGTAAGTGTTCTCATTTTTATTCATTTTTTTCCTTCTCCTGTAAAATAACGAAAATTCGAGTTACGCCTTTTTTATACTAAGCCGTCGATATATACGTTTAAAAATGTTAACTGTTTAAAAAAATTACCAAATCGTAGTTAATTTGTCGCACCTTTTCAGAACGATGGTTTTGAAATCGATCGATTTCCACCATATATGGCGCTGTTTAATATTTATATAAAAAAAGTATTTACAATTCTTGAATTTGGGAAATATAAAAATAATCTTGCAATAACCTTTAATTTTGCTGTTCGAAAACATGAAGTATGTCGATATAAGTATGTATGTATATGTTTGTATATAAAAATATTAAAAAATAAATTACATGAATAAGATAAATGCCAAGGCATATAAATTTTAGAATACAATTATGTATATAAATAATTAAATAATTTCCCAAAACGAAAAGTTACAAATCTACCACGTAGATACACATAAAACAACAATAAAATTTGTAAAACTGTTGTTGTTTTGTAGGTATTTTACTTGTAGATTTGTAACTTGTGTTCAGTGTTGCCAGGAGCTGGAGGAAAAAATCCTAAATAGGTATATTTTAAAAGGCTAAGTCGCACAAAAATAAAAGCTAAAAAAAGGCTAAATATTTTTTATTGAAAACTCAATGTTTTCTTTAAATACATAAACATGGTAATTGTTACACTATGCAACAAGAAAAATGACAAGGAGTACCACCATAATTGTTTGATGTATTATGGTCTCCTAACTATAAAAACAGTCGACATTTTAAATTCTACAAATGATTTTTTTAAATTTTTTTTCTAAAATTTTGAATTTTTGAAGAGTCTACTCTACCGATTTTATGACAACTTGCGACGAGGTTGTCCAATTTTGTTACAAAGCCACTAAAAACCTTGAAAGAAAATTACCTTTAAGCTGTTTTAATATTTTTTTATATACTATCCGGCTTCGGAATTATTCTTATTTGTTAAAAGATTATAAAAAAATCGAAAATGGCAAATACTTACCACTTTTATTATTTGGTGGTCGTTATAATCTTGTTATTTGAAAAAAAATGATTTTCTTGTACAGTGTAAAAAATCGTAATGTTTGCAAAAATCAGGTGTCACTTTATTATGAATAAAATCAATATTTATCCATCCATTTGTTGCATATGTGGCTTAATGAGTTACTCGTCGTTTTTTATAAATTAAAAAAAAATTTGATTAGAAAAATATATTTTTCATCATTGCAGTCTGAATATTTCTGAAACCATCAAGTATATAAAAAATATTGTTTAAACGGCTTAAAGGTAATTTTATTTTAAGTTGCTTATGGTTTTTGTAATAAAATTGTAATTTTGTAATAAAATTGGAAAGCAAGCAGTCCCATGAAAAGTTCCAAATTTGAGAGAAAAAAAAATGTTAAAAAATGTCTCCATAGAATTTTAAATTTCGACAGTTTTTGTAGTTAGGGGACGAAAAGTCTGCAGTTTAACAAAACATATTCATTTATTGCAAAAGTTTACATTAAAATGCATTAAAAACAAGAAAACTAGAAATAAATTTATATTCATGTATTGCAAAAGTTGACATTAAAATAAAAAAATATTTGTAATGTGGAGAAAAAATTTAGTTTTTTGAGGCTAAATGAAAAATAAAAAAGGCTAGAAAAAAGCCACGAAGCTAAAACGAAAACTTCGAGGCTAAAAGACAAAATAAAAGGCTAAACTGACAACGCTGCTTGTAGTATTGAGAATTGTGCCCCAGGACGCAAGAGTTAAAAATAAGGACGCAAAACTAAAGCTGGAAATTAAAACTTGTTCTAAAGTGATTTAAAGCTGTCACCGGATTTTTAAATAAATAAAACATTTTTCAAACATGTACATATGTAGGTATTAGTTGAAGAATAACAATTTTGTTTAGTAAAACATGTAATATAATATGGAGTTGATAAATATTCCCCCTTATCATGGTTGGCGTTTTTGTGACGAAAATCAGGCGTTTTGTACTAGATTAAAGAAAAATGTCGCTTATTTTCTTTAATCTACTACAAATCGTCGAATTTGAAGTCGAAAAACGCCAACCACGATAAGGCCCATTAATATATTCTATTAATAAATATTATTAATAATTATTAAGAAACAGAATTTCAAATGAACGAAGATACCTACATACAGTGGCGAGAATTGTCAACAGTCATTCATATTTACCAAATACGACTTTAAGACGGAATAAAAACAATTAAAATATAACAAGAAGTTTTTTTTTTGGTATTCCCTGGGTCTTCTCAGTCAACTAACTTAATGATAACAATCATTATTTTCACACAAAAGCAAATTTTTATTTGTGTGAATGTCTATTAAGGCCCCTATTATGATTCACCACGCAACTAAGTTGAGTTGTCAATGCTACGGACCCAACTCAACCATTTTTTTTCTGCATTATTTTGGCAATTTTTTTGTCTCAAAATGATCAGTGCCGATTTGCCGATTTTTGCTCAAAAAAAAATGACGATTTTTCGGTAGATACTTAAAACACGGAAACTTTGTTTTAGTATTACTTATTAATTTTGAGCAATACTGGAATACTTGCTACATTAAAAAGAGACAACTGTTAACGTCAGCGCTTCTTCTAAAGAGAAAGAGTTAGGTTTATTTACAATTACCAAAGAAACAGTTTTATATAAAATCTAAGATTTTCCCAGACAATCAGCCAAGTTGTCTAAAATTTCCTCAGACATTTGGCAGAATAGTCAGTAGTTTTCTGTTATGATATTTCTGCAAATTTTCGGAAATATCGAATTAATATTACACCCAATTCACATGGTGAATAAAAAACTATAATTTTTTTATTTATCTTTGAAAACATCTTCTAAAAACCTCTAGCACGATGATTTTTATTTTCATGTTTTTTTTTTATAAATTACTCTCAAAATTTGCTATATTTACTCATTCATAACAACAAAAACCATAACACAATCACAGAGAGAGAGAGAGAGAGAGAAAATTAAAATCGAATTAAAGAATATAAAAAACATGGAAAACAGAAATCGTGAGGTTTTTTCTACCACTCTTTCTTCTTTACCCCGCTTGTCCACCAAAAAATTGTCATGATTTTTAGTCATGACTTAAAATCACCGTGTGAATCGCCTTTTAGACTAGTCTACACTTTATTGAAATGTCTGTGACTCCCTAACATTTGGATGAATAGCCGGTAGTTTTCTGGTACGACGTTTCTGCACATTTTTTTGAAATATTATCCGATTAATACATTATCCGAAAGCCACTTAATTTCCTTTAATACTTTGCAGAATAGTCTGCACATTTTCTGATATACATACATATGTCTTACGACTTTTGGCAGTCACTGCTACACAATGTCGGATTTTAGTTCTCGTAATAGTTCTCATTTATATCTTTAGAGTTTGTGCATAAATATTTGAGTTTTTAAGCTTATAAAATGTGGGTAAATCTTTTCTGATGAGCTACAGAAAAATGTATGGTTGAAGAAGAGTAAAAGCTTATACCATAGATTATGTTTTTGACTCTGACTTTTCTCCGATATTTTCCATGGTATAAGTATATAAGGTAGTTCCACTTTCTCTTTTTTTCTGACATATCATTTGACAAGAAAGGAGGTTTGACGTTTAAACTAAAAATCGTGCTACCATTCTTGCTTTACAAAATCCGATTTCTTTAATACTAAAAAAAAAAATTAAACGTTATTAATTTGCAAAAGAAAATAACAATTGTGTTCAGAGTTGTGAGTTTTTGGAGTCTACAGAATAGCTAATTGCAATATCCGCGATGTTAGCAATTTCTGAGGAATTTTCGCCACTTTCGCGAACTATCTCATTTTACGAGATTATGTTGTTCTTGACAGTTTTAGTAATTTTTCGCGAAATTGCAATTTTTTTGCGTTGTTTCGGATTTTTTTATATATTTTATTTTTAACAGTTTTGGCGTTCTAATATGTATATTTGAAGGCTTGTTTCCGATTTCGCAATTTGTTGCGAATTTTTGCAATGTTCGCGATAAAAGCGACTTTTTTAAAACTTTTCATATTCTTTGCAGTTTTTGCTAGATTTAAACAATATTCGAATTTGGTATTATGCCGCTGTTAGCAATTTTTTGTGAATTTTTGCCATTTTCCCGATTTTTTGGTGTTCTTTACGGCTTTAGCGATATTTAATCAAAATTACGGCTTGTTTAAAATTTTGCAATTTTTCGCTATTTTCACGACAAGCGTAATTCCAGATTTTTCTTTCTTACGTTTTTATTACGCTTTGTAATCTGTAAAAATTTAGCAAGTTTTAGCGAATAGTCATAATTTTCGCGATTTTTCCCGAGATATTGACTTTTGTTACATTTTTAGCGAGTTTTAATCAATTTTGGGGCTTGTTGGCAATATTGCGATTTTTTGCGAATTTTCGACATTTTCTTTATATGCATGATTATTACAAGTTTTTGCACTTTTTAAAGTTTTTGTGGACAGTTTTAGCAATTTTAATCAAGTTTGAAACTTATTTCCGTATGTGAAAAGTTTCACGAATTTTCATTAATCAATTTTTGGGCTTGTTTCCATTTTTAACTATTTTATTTTTTATTTTTTTGTAATTTTGCAATATGCGATTTAGAGATTTCCATCGACTCTATTTGAAATCAGCACAAAATTCGAGCACATAATCACAAAATTAATACTGCACATACTTGAATAAAATTTCTAGGAATACTTTCCCTTTTTCCATGTGTGGCAAGGCTATTTTAAATATTTACATATAAACTAGACTTCAAAAATTTCCATTCTTGTCAAACAATTTTAAGTGAAACTACCTTGTTTTTTATATCATGATATTTTCTAATATTTTGTCAGACATTTTTTCCGAAATGTCGAAAATTCCTTTGGAATTTACCAAGAAAGAAAATGCTTCAGAATTCGTACAGACATTTCGGCAAAGTTTTTAGCATTTCCTCAGACAAAGAGTTCCACTTTCTTTTCAACCGCTAATATGATTTGCGGTACGTTTTCTGGCCGACTCGGATACGAATTCGGCATCTTGTGCAGACTTTCTAACCTACTTCGGACCATGTGTTTTTTGACCAACGCTCAAAGAAGAAATATTTTTTAAACATAAAACTATTAAATTGCAATTTCTTGAGGAGTAATCATTACATTTTCACTTCAATTGCATACAAGTAATTTGTAATTGCCTTGGTACAATTGAAATTACTTGTAATTGTAATTGGACTACTACCAAATACAATTACTTCTGTTTGTAATTCCTCTAGCAACAATTACAACTATAAATAATCGTAATTGTAGGAAGCCTATTAAAAATTACTTGTAATTGTTAATGCAAGCATGCCAATTTAAATTACAAGTATTTTGTATTGGTATGATTGCAATTACAATTATAAGGAAAATTTATTTTAATTACAATATACATATGTACTCAATTATATTTTAAAAATTTTGGAAGACTTTTTATAGCCAAAATGACGAAAATTTTCTACAGCTTATAAAAATATGAAACAATCTCTTAAATTTTTCATACTCACAACCTTGACGAACAGCAAAAAACCACAAAGCACCACTTTGAAAATACGCAAAAATTTCCAAATTGCAAACAAGCCGTAAAATTTATTAAACATCGCTAAAATTGTAAGGAATGCCAAAATCTCAGAAAAAATCACGAAAATGACGAAAATTCGCAAAAACTTGTTAACATTAATAGCCAGGCCCACTAACTGCTTTCGACTCGTTCGAGTAGTCGTCTCAGTCACTCACTTTTTTTCGTCTGTGAGGCCCACTATCTATCTACTTATCGTTCGCTTATAAAAAAATAAGTGACTTTTTTGACATTTGTTTTCTCTTAGATACCATATGTTTTTACTTAGCGGGCCGCAAATTTGTATGTAGAGTTTTACGTTATCGTTTTCTTGTCGACTTGTCGAGATAAATGTTGTTAGTGGGCCGCAAATCAGCTGTTTTTCGTTAGGTATGCGACAACTCGAAAACGAAAATCATCGTGGGCCTGGCTGTAAAACATAGAAAAGTCTGAGTGTGATTAAAAATCGGCGAAACTATAATAAATACAAGAACTGGCTAAAAAATTAATTTTTTGCGAAAATAGCAAAAATTCGCGAAAAACTGCAAAATTGCAAACAAGCATTAAATTAAAATTGTTTTAAAATACATATCTAAAATTGTAAGAAATGCAAAAAGCTCGGAAAAATCGCGAAAATTAAAGAGATATCAATGTATGAAACCAAAAACTGTAAAAAATCAATTTTATTGCGAATTTGGGCAATTTTCGCGTTTTTTTCTGAATTTTTTCATTCTTTACAATTTTAGCTATTTTTAAGTATTTTTAAGGCTTGTTTGCTTGCAGTTTTTCAATTTTTCCCTATTTTTGCGATAAAAGTGATTTTTTAGTCAGTTCTTCGATTTTTTATAGTTTTATTACTTTTAGTGAAGATAGGGCTTTTGGTTTCAGAAAAATATGAAGCAAAAAATCCCTAACTAACATAACTCTTAAAATATTTCAAATATATACAAAATTCATGCCGAAATGAATTCTTTTTATTATATTGGCGACATTCGCATTGAAAATTTCAATTTTTTATTAGCATTTTAGGTGAGGATGTATAATATACTATATATATATAGAACATCAATCTCAATAAAAAAAACTAATCATAATAATTTAACGCCAACTTTTTACCTGAAATGTGCGCATGTTAAAAGTTTCACAACTCAGATCTATTCAACTTAAAAAAGGAACATTCACGCAAATTGCAAGACCGTCGGGCGTTTTTTTTCGAAATTTTCGTTTATAATACGTACACAGAACTTGCATGCAAGTCTTGCACGTCTAAACGCAGGGTAATGATGCACACTTTAAAATCTATATTTTAGAGGCAAGCAAAAGTAACACAATAGTCTAAATAAAAACCAAAATACAACAAACATTTTCTTTGAAAAATTTGTTTTTTTTTTTAAAACTTGCTCAATCAGGATTGTTGTGGAATCTGATTGCTGTTAGAATCAGAATGGAAATCGACGAAAAAGTTATGTTTGGTGTTATAGAAATCGATATTATCGGTTTCTTGCGCGAATCAGAATTTGGTGTTACAGAATCTAATTTTATCGTTTTCTTGTCAGAAATATTCCGTTCAGATGATAGTTTTTTTCTTTCGTTTTTCTTTTTTGCTTGAAATGGTGAATGTTTATGCACTATGTATGTATGTAAATTTTAATTGTAAAACTACATGCAAATAGATAAATATTGCAATATTTAGGTTTTATTTTTTCAACAAAAATTCTTTGTACTAAAGCGTATGCATTCTCAGGGGAACTAACTTGGTAACAATGTTGCCACTATCTGGGAAAAAGAGACTAAAACAGCATTTAAAAATTTATGAAAATTACATTAAACCTTCCTGACCTTTTATATTAAAACATTAAAAACTGCTTTAAAAAGTACACAAGCTTGCTGAAACTTCGAGACTAAGAGCCGAAAAATTTGGAACGAATTTCCGTCATCCCAGCTCAATTTTGGCTGATAAACAGACCGGTTTCGGCTACAATCAATGTTCCATTGAGTACTCCAATAGTTAATTTGGATGTGCGGTGATGTGGTTCAGTACCTATAAAGTAGTTTTTTAAATTGACTGCGGTTCTTGAGATGTACCGCTATATAAAAAATTAATTAGGTTACAGTACGTAATTTGTCATAGCTGCTAGGTGTTGGCTTATCTATATATAATTCGAAATAGCGCAGTTTGAAATTCGTTTTACTTCACAAGGGTATTTATTGCACCTCAAAGTCTTATTCAGTACACATGCAGACATATTTGCTCGCCACTGTATACGCATGCATGTACGTATATGGAATCTACAATTAAGATATTTTCTAGAAACAGTTATTTAGTTACTGAAATAATCGATATAAGTACATATTGTACATAATTTAAGAAAAGTTAATTTTTGTTGTTTTGAAAACCCCATTTTTTAAACTATATTTTGTTTAGATTATTAGTCTATTATTTCAACATAGTTAGCTGGGAACAGTCCATAAGTTCCGTCGGGTCCCAAACCCTGCCACCATCCTTCATCGATTTGGTCAATATGAGTAATAACATCGCCAGGATCAAATGTTATCTCCGACTCATCAGCTGCTTGATAGTCATATAAAGCACGAGCTTTTAAGCCCAAATCGCCCAAAGCGTCTTGACATATAAAATCATCTTCATTAACCAAGTCATTTATATCACTTCTTTCTCCTAAATAACTATTCTTATTTGTAGCTGTTTGTGATTGCGATTGCTGTACTGTTATTGATATTTTAGTGCGCATAACTTCTTCTTCCTCGTCTTGAAACAGGGCAGTGTCAGTATTATTTGATGATGAGGTTTCATCCGGTGATTGTAAAGAATTTGTTTTGCTATGTGGTGACCTTTTAATAGTCGAATACTGTTCACTATCTAATTCTAAGGGATAATCGTCAATGTTATGTATCTCCTCTTCATTATTGGCTACGGCTGTCATTTCAGGCTTAACAGGCTCCAAATTTGATTCTTTAGTACTTTTTTCGTCTTGTACTTTCTCATCTTTTTGTGACTTAAAAAGAGGTTCGTCAGGTTTCTCTTTAGAAACATCAGTCCCCTCTGGTAAATGTTGCTCCTGTGATTGTACAATATTAGTGTTATTCTGCGATTGATTTTGATTAAAAACACTTATGCGCTGTGTTATAGAATTACGAACAGGCTTTGCGGGCGGTGCTGTATTAAGTTTAGTTTGGATCAATCCTTCACTAGTGTGCTTACTGAAAATTGCTTTCGCAGCACCCACGCGAGATCCAATGAGTTCTCTAGCCTCCTGGCTACGTTGTTGTCGCATACGTTCTACTTCATTTAAATCAGAACCAAAACTACTAGCAACAGTTTTTTCGGGACTAAGAGGTTGTGGTGATGTTTTAATGGGTACATGAGCTGGTTGCAATTTATTAGCTATTTGCAATTTCTTTTCTCTTTCGAAATGTTCTTTTTCTTCACGAGCTCTTTGCTCCTTTTCCAATTTGTGTTGTTCTGAACGTTTCAGTTCTTTTTCCGATGCTAAACGATGTTTCTCTTCCTCCTCTTCTTTTTTCCAAAAGTTTTGCATGACTGAAGCATTAAGCTCTTTAGTTGGTATAACACGGGTATAATTAGTACCTATTGGTGTTTTTTGATCATGATTCACTCTACGTGGTTCTTTAAAACTGTATGCAGATGACACAGTACTTAGATTTCTTAGAAGGCGTTCTAAATCAATGTCATCTTCATTACGAGCATTTATTGTTAAATGAGCTCCCGAAAGCAAATTAGCTACATCATGTATATGATTTGCACAAGTACCTTTTCTTAGTACTGGTGCACCCTCGCCCTGCCAGTTAATTAATAAAAATTTTTTTAAACCCGTTTTGGGATCCTCTATTCGCGCGAAAGCATACAAAATTTTTCCGCTATTTAAATCCTCACTTAACTCCTCCATGCCACCCTCACCGCTAGACACAAGTTTTAGTGTATTCGTCTGGCCCTCGTAACCAAATAATGCCCAATCAGTTGAAGATTTGTCATCCAAAACATCTTTCCAAGCGGCCTCAATCTCCTTTCGGTTTTTTTCGAAGCTAATGCTCATTATTTGTGATAGCTTTTGGAATTATTTTTATTGTGATACAAACACCAAAAAACGAAGCAAAAAATTAATAAGCCGACGTTGAATGTCCCTTTTTACCAACTACTTAAGCCACCGGTATTGATAAATTGAATTTTCCAGTTTCTATGGTCGTTTAGCTGCATTGAATTTTTCACACGCTTTCACCCAAAATGCCTTAATTAGACAAGTGCATTTTACCATAAAATTGAGCTGCTAATGAAATATTTATTTCACATTAAAAACCGGTTAAACGATTGATATTTTTGTACAATTTTCAATTTGCGAATTTTAATATGACAATTGAAAATAAATATTTTTAAGAGTACTAATCAGAAAACGAGGCCGATATATAATTGTCGGCGGCTGAGCTAAAAATCATTCGGCGGCTGCTGTTAGCCGGCTGGAGCCTTTAAAAAATACTAGGATTTTTATCAGCAAAAAACTCCAAAAATACGGTTATATTTTTATTTATTTATGATTATTTATTTAAACCTTTAAGAAATTTATTATTTGACATATTGTCATAATGTTATTTTAAATGAAATTTATCTGCTGGTGTTTAAGCATTGTCTATATGCAGTATAGATGAGCGATCCCGTGATTTTTAAAGAACATCGCGAACAGTGATCGTGATTTAAAAATCACTGTTACTTAAAACTGCGACTGATCACAGTTTTCAGTTCTCTTGTAGCAATGTAATTATCAAATACATACATGAATCTCTACAACAAAAACGTTGTTCTTTAATATACCAAGGCAAATTTAAATACGCCTAAAAATATACTTTGGATTTTAAAAAGAAATACTAATAAGGAAGAAGAGGACACAACAACTCTATTCGTTTATTGTCATTGTACGCAAATAGAAAACGTTATTACCCACACAAACAGTGAAATATCACAATTTTCTGTATGTAACAAAGAGAAAAGAACGACTTTTCAAGTATCAGTTACTTGGCAAATTTTGTCACAACTGTGAATCGTGATTTTTCAGTAAAAGGGTCTGGCGACGGTCAAATAATCACGTCAACGTGCTAAGTGTGTGCGTGCGGTCGTGCTTGTTCGGCTACACGTACGCGTTGTCGGCTCTAATTGGTGAAAATAAAAAATTTTTTATATTTTAATTTGATGAGCAATTATTTGATCGTCGCCAATTGTGATTGACAAAGAAAATGTCAGTTGTTTTGTAATAGTGGTGTAATAGGTCAGACGTTTTACGATATGACAACATTGCGATATGACAACACCGTATATGACTATCTTAGTGTTGTCATATCGTAAAGAACTTACGATATGACAACACAGTATGTCATATCCATGGTAGAATAATACAGGTAGTGGTGAAGCGTTAACGAACTTTTTTTTTTGGGTTCGACTCTGTCAAAAGTTGTTTATGTTATACCAACACACACCCACACTACTGAAAAAAAACATGGCGAACATATGTTTACAAATGCAAATAAGAAAAGAGAAAGAATTTTGTGAAAATAAAGGAAACAAATTTGTGAAAAAAGTTGTCAAAAATATAAAAGTAAATTTTTTAATAAAAAACAATTTCACCAAAATGAAGAAGTGTAGCTTGTGCAAAAAAAAAGAAAAACCAGGCAGTGGAAGCTTTTTCCGTGTTCCTCAAGATGACCGCAATTGTAGATCCTCAGATACAAAATATATTATTTATTTATTACACACTTGAAATTTGATATTTATTATTTAATTATTCTTTACACACTTTGAAGTTTATTAATCCACAGAAAACATCGACCAAGCCAATGAAAGCAAAATGCTTTGGAAATCAGAAAATGTAAACAAATGTATGTATTCAAGTGAACATACATGTGAACATATAAATTTTTTTTTCAAATTTTCTTTTGTGCTTTTTGACAACCTCGAAGATAAACAACAATAAAAAGCCGTGTTGTTTTTGCTGTTGTTGGGATGTTGTAGCTTCGCTACTACCTGTAGTATAATTCTACCATGGTCATATCATTTTTATTGTTATATCGTAAAATCCCCAAAAATGGCATCGCTGCTGCCAAGTGGCAAGTGCAACAACAACTGGACTTTAACAATCTGTCATGTTAAATGCATACATAAAAAGTTGTTGTATATTTTTTTACATAGAGTTTGACCCTTTGGTAAAGTCAGCTGATGCTCATTTTTACTAATAGGGCCAAGGCGAATTTGATACCAGGTGGCCCTATTAGTAAAAATGAACATCAGCTGACTTTACCAAAGTGCCAAACTCAATGTAAAAAAAATCTAAACAACAACTTTTTATATATGCATTTAACATGACAGATTGGTAAAGTCCAGTTGTTGTTGCACTAATAAGGCCACTTGCAAAGCGAATTAATATCAAGTGGCCTTATCATTAAAATAACACACATACAAAGTAGGTGTAGGACTATTTTTATTTGTGCTTTGACAGTTCGGGTTAAAGTTTTTCTCTCTTCTTATATAGAGTTTGACTGATTGGGTGTAATCAGCTGATGATCATCTGTGATGAAAAGGCTACCTGGTACTGAATTCGCCTTGGCCACTTGGTATTAATCCGCTTTGAATAGGGCCACCTGGTATAAATTCGCCTTGCAGTTTTATAAATTTTGACACAGACTACATTTTGGTAGCATACATATACATATGATGGATTCTTTAAAGTTCAATGAAGATGTTTGCCTTATTTGCCTGAAACATGGGATAAAATTAAACTGGAATGATGAAATCTTTGAGTTTTGCGGAATAAGCTATAAAGATTGCTTTTACAAATACACACAATTAGAGCCATTTGGTAAGAAAATTTAGATCATTAACGTCCCTTTTCCCAACGTATCCTCCTCAGTTCCAAGGAGCCGGAAGTCTTCAAAAATATGTTTTTTATGCTTATGAAAGAAATATAGAATAACAAATTTTATCAAGGACATACTAGATGATGCTAGGATTCTGAGCAGCGCAATATGCAGCCGACTGAACATTTGATCAATAAATAAAATTAAAATGATTGTGTTCAAGAAAACGTTGAGAGCAGGTGCAGCTGACTGGACATTGGTCAATAAATAAAATTGAAATGGTTAAGTGCTCAAGAAAACGAGTTCTTCACAAATGTAATACAAAATTGATTATAGTGGCCAGCTTTCAAAAAAATTCCCGGTTTTCAGTACATGTTCAGCTAGCTGCATACATACACAAAACATGTTCAGCTAGCTGCATACATGGTCATAAGATGAAAAATAATTTTGTTATCAGGTCTGCAGACGTTTGAAAAATGTCCAATAGGCTGCACGCCAGGACCGAGGAGGGTATAAAAGTTAACGTAGACTTAAACGGAAAGTTCTTCATACAAAAGCTGTCGTTAAAGTCCACGTTAAATCTTAATCATACTTTGTAAAAAGCGCCGTAAACTCAGTACATACTATAGTGTTTAGATTGGATTAATTTTTAGATTCAGATTGCTATCCGACCAGCTTATGCGAAACATGTGCAAATGATCTTAAAAAGGCTCATATGTTATTTGAAAAAGCTTTGGAATCATTTAATATTCTTCAAGATAATCTCAAAACTAAACAACTTGAGACTAAGTATTCCAATATGGACAGTTGTAGTAGTGACAGCTACGAAATACTAAAAACAGAAAACGAAACAAATGGCCTTAAGCAGCTTATAATGAACGAAGATGGAACTACTGTAGAAACTACACATTTTATAGACATACAAAGTCTTGAACCATCTTCGGAAATCACGTTAGAATCGCATCACTGCGAAATATTTAATGATGAAGTACTAAAACTACCGGATGCTAAAAAGAATCGTATTAAGAGATCAAAGCGCGAATCTGTAGCCGCCACAGTATTGGAACAACAAATAAATGAATCGTGTGATACTAAGTTATCAAAAGCATCGACTACTAAAAAGACTGTTGGAAAAAGAAGAAAATGTGTATCGTTAGCTAAGACCTCATTGGAAGAACAAGGTAACGACAGTTGCAATAACGAATTACCAAATCCATCAGCTACTAAGAAGACTTGTAATAAAATAAAAAATGTGACATCATTGGAGCAGAATCTTGGTGAAACTTGTGAAACAAAATCTTTACTACCAGCTACAAAACGTAAGAAAATAAGAGGAGATTTTCTAATGTGCGCATACTGTTGTAAGTAAGATTTTTACTATTTTAAGCCCAGAATGATTAATATTGCTCATTCTAACTTTATGACTATTTGTTGTACGATGCTAAGAAGGTAACACATTACATAATTGCTTAGTCCAATAACTCTGTAAGCCACATGAAATCAAAAATTGGTTTTATGTGATCATTCCCTTAGCTAGGTACCATAGCTTTGAATCCTAGAAACATTTTTGGATAAATTCTAGTATTTTGCAAATAATTATGCTGCGTATTTACAATAAAAAGTTCTAAAAACCATACAATTTTAAATTTTGTTTAAACTTAAAAGTCGATTTATTCAATATTTTATTTTTGTGGCTTACCGAGTTATTGCACTAAGCCTCTCAATTAATTAACTGTTAGGCATTAAGTGCCTGAGTGTGTTACTTCTCTAATAAAAATCAGTTTTTCCCAGCTCTATCTTTTAGTTCAAATATAGTTATTGCACGAAACTTAAATTAATAATTTTTCATATTGCACATATTCATTCTATCGAACTTCTTATTTCTTTATTTCAAAATTTTCATTGTACTATATTTGATTAAATATCGCAGTTTATATCACATCTCATAAAAAGTAAACACCGATCGATTTGATTTATTTTTTATTAAATTTTCTTTTATTGTATCTTTAATACATTACACAGGAGAATAAAAGGGACATTTTGGGGTTGGTGCAACGAAAACTATGATAGATAAAATATAATATTCTGTTATGTAATGGAAATCGAGCGATTTGAAATCGATCGATTTCCAAACGTAAATCGCACGATACAGTGAAATCGAATAAAATATGTCAAGCCTCGAAAACAATAAAAACATCAAAAAGTTATCTTTCAGATGTTGTTTTTTGAAATCGACGTGATTTTAAACCTATCGAATTTCATCACATACCAGATAATATATAAAACATATGGGACATACCATTTTTAAAACTACTTTGAATTTTTTTTGGTCAGCTCTAGTTTTTAAAATATCGCGGTTTTTTATTTTTTTAGTTACTCATTCTCTTTTTTGCATCTTCGCTTAATTATTCCAAACTGGACTTATAATTCAATAAAACTTTTTACATTATTAATCTACACAAAAATATCCTTCTTTTAAATGTAATTTTGTTGATGTAAATTCCAGGATATTTTGATGAAACTGCAAGGATATTGAAAGTTAACTATTTTCAGTTTTATCCTCATAAATCTTACATTTGATTAAAATTTTAAAATATATTTTTACCAAGCACATACATAATGCTACAATAAACACATTTTTATGAAAAAATTTGAATATAGTTAAAATGTCCTGAAATAAGAATAAAACAAGACAAAATTAAGCAGTAAAATTTCCCAACTGATTTTCAAAAAAACTATGGAACAAAACTGTAGTGAAACCCTTTCAAACTAAAAAACTATTTTGAAAATCGGTTCACAAATGACAAAGTTATGCATGGGGGGGAGCAAATTTTCCCCTCCCATTTTTGAAAATAATTATTGGGCCAAACTGGTAGCAAACCCTTTCAAACAAAAAAGAATTTTGAAAATCGGTTAAAATATAACAGAGTTGTGGATTGAGGGTGAGCAAATTTCCCCCTCCGATTTTCAACAAATAAATTTTGGGACCAATTTTTGTCAAACCCTTTCAAACAAAGCAAGAATTTTGAAAATCGGTTCACAAATGACAGAGTTATGCATGGAGGAGCAAATTTCCCCCTCCGATTTTTGACAAAAAAATTTTGGACCAATTTTTGTCAAACCGTTTCAAATAAAACAAGTATTTTGAAAATCGGTTTACAAATGACAGTTATGCATGGGGGGGGCAGCAAATTTCCCCCTCCGATTTTCGAAAAAAAAATTATGGGACCAAACTGCAAACCCTTTCCAACAAAAAAAGAATTTTAAAAATCGGTTCACAAATGACAGAGTTATGCGTGTACAAACATTAAAAAAAAAGTAAACAAAAAAGAACATATACCTAGTTTATACGCAGAGCTTATTTGCAAATAAAAACGTGGTAATACCAAGTATTGTTTGTTATTGTAACTTTTTAAATCATTGATTATTCATCTATTTGTGAATATACTTATCTATTTATTAATTTTTATTGACAAACATATGTAAAGGTGGCAACCCAAACTTCTTATTTGCAAATAGCGCGTTAATCAGTAATTGTTTTCGTGAGTTCCTATAAACCTTATTACAGTTGGCCAATCGACTTGGTTGTTGTACTAGCTGCTAGAAACACAAAGTATTTGTATTAGAAATTTTTTGTCGATTCAACAACCGGTATAAAATAAACTTGGTACACTTTTTAAACATTTCGATACGATACTATCGAATGCGGTAATCCATATCCATTCGATACGTGTCGAAATTTTATTCGATACGATAGTGTACTCGATATCGAAAGCGACGATTCGGCCCCTGTCTTTAATAATAAATGTTAAAAGTTTGCCGTTTTAAAATTCGTATGAGTTTTTACAAAGAAAAAAATTTTATCATTAAGACCGTTTGAAGGTAATTGTTTCATGCTTCTTTTGGTGTTGCTCGAAATCGGGCATGCCGTGCCACTTTCAAGTGTGAAATATGTATATTGATGTACCTAGTGGAAATATTAGATACTAGCAGTATACCCGCTACTTTATTAGCGGGAAAACCCTTTTTATTTAAAAATAAATATATGTATGTATGAAAAAGCAAATTTAAAAAATATTTGAAAAACTATTTTTATATTAAATGAGAAAATTTCAAAATATATATTTTGATACCGTTTTTAACCCTAGAATACTAACCCACGTAAATTTTGCGTGTAGTTTTTTTTATTATTTTTGCTACACAAGCATGCAGCGGCCTAACGGTACCAAATTCCACAAGTGTTTTTTCAATAGTTTTTGAACAAACGCAAAAACATAAAGCATATCTAAAGCATATTAAACTGCTCTAAGAACGTGAACATTAAAAGGCTATACGTAAAATGTACGTACATATGAGCATTTATTTGATTGCAGTATTAGATATTTTCATTTTATGTATGCTATTGTGAATACATGTATTTTCAATATGATAATAGATGAAAGGTGCCAGTTTTCAGACTTATCTGATTATTTTCCTACCAGGACCCACCTGTGTACCAAATTTCAGCTTTCTGGATGTAGTGGCAGTGGCCCATACAAATATGGGCCGCCATAGTCCCCCAGATGAAAAGTGCGGGTTTTTAAAATTGTCTGGTTAATTGCTAATCAATATCTATCTGAATACCAAATTTCAGCTCTAACTATAGTGGAAGTGCCCCATTGGAGTCAGTGAGTGAATAGTTACTAAAATATGCACTCTTTTCCAAGGGCCTAATCGAGTACACTATCGTATCGAATAAAATTACGACACGTATCGAATGGATGGATTACCGCATTCGATAGCTATCGTATCGAAATGTTTAAAAAGTGTACCAAGTTTATTTTATACCGACTAAGAATTTGTAATACATTAAAGAAAAATTTTGTGTTTCTAGCAGCTAGTACAACAACCAAGTCGATTGGCCAACTGTAATAAGGTTTAGGGCTAGGCCACACGGGCGTTTTTAAAACGCGCGTTCTTGTTTTTTTATATTGAATTTGAAAGTTTTAAATTTTTAAACTTTCAAATTTAATACAGATAAACAGCAACACGCGTTTTAAAAACGGCCGTGTGGCCTAGCCCTTATAGATAATGTTCCATGCTTTTTTTGCAAAACAAACCCAATAAAAGAAAATATTAGCGGTATTCAGTGTTTGGTGCGAATAGTTTTGCAAAGGAGCAAGTGCAAAATATCGTAGCTTTTTGTTTGCAATCTAACAACAAAATATATTACTTTGCACTTACAACGCTTTTGCAACTACGCTATACCAAATCGGTATACCTTTTTTGTATTGCAATCGCGCAAATCACATTTTGACACCTAAAATAAAATTAAATAAAAAATATCTACAAAAATTAAAGAATTTATTAAAAAATTAAAAAAAAACATAAAAATTGGATACACGGGACAATAAAATTTCGTAGGAACCTGGATGTAGCCACAGAAGTGCATGTGTTGTATGTGGGTATTTAAGAGTATGTGTAAATTTTTTATTTAGTGTTTCAAAGTGACCAAAAGAAGCGCTCACGAATAGTGAAAAAAAAGCGTTGCAATTGCAAACAGTTGTTATACAAAACGCACCAAACATCGAATACCGCTATTGTATTTGATCGCTCTAGTGCTATCGAGTGGAATTTAAACAGCAGCTACTCGATTATCGTATGCCGTAATCCCAAAAGAAAAAATTTCGATAAATTCTGCTCGATATCGTATGCTGCGATAAGACCCCAGGGACCAAAAATAATTATTATTTTCCAAGTCAAGCACACCGTTCTGATCGTTGTCCACTTTTTCATAAAATAGTATGCTTTTTAAATTCTTGATTTTTTTTATTTTTTGGCAGAAATAATTGCTACTTTTTGGTTTGATTTGGTAGTTTTTAAGTTACGCTACTATTTGTAGCGAATTATTTGTCCCGGCAATTTCCATATCGCCATGACTAATTACGGCTTTCGCCTAAAGAGCCTCCTCCAAGAAACTCGCGCCGATCTGTACCGTTGTACAGAAAGCAGGAATCCTCAAATTCCTCTCCTCTTTTGTTCAAATGAGTTTTGTTTGGTACTCCAACACGATTTCAAAGTACGATTTCTTAGAAAGCTAGGTTAGGTTATCAAAATAAAGTTTTTGCATGCGGCTAACAACCAACGACACGAAACAGTAACTCGGCACCGTTAGCTGCCACCAACTTGCTAATCACATGCTGGGGGTGAGACGAAAAACTCTCGAAGGCCAATAAACGAACAGTAGCCTGGTTGCATTTACGAAGTAATTGCCAACGACGCGTGATGTTAACTCGCCCAGAGCTGCTTTTCGACTGTTGTTACTTTTTGATGTTTACTTTTTTTTGGCAGAAATAATAGTTAATTTCTAATTTTTATATTTTTTGTCAGAAATATTTGTCAATTTCTGATTTTTGTTTTTTTTTGTCAGATATATTTGCCAATTTCCGATTTTTATTTATTTTTGTCAGAAATAATTGTTATTTTCTGATTTTTATTTATTTATTTTTTTGGCAGAAGTAAAAAATCATTATTGATTTATATTTCTTTTTTAGATAAATTAAAGCGTTATTAAATCATGAATGATTTTTAATTTCTGTCGAATAAAAAATAATAATCAGAAAATAACACATATCGACAAATATTTCTGACAAAATTGTTATAAAATACCAATTATATCGTGATTTTTATTATAAAAGTCATAATTGTTACGGTCCCTGCGCCTTACACCTTCATATCTCGGGAAGCTTTATGGTAGAACTTTCAAACACCACCTATTAGGTTACAAGAATTATTTTATGATTAAGTGAAGAAAAGTTATGGTATCGCGTAATATATGTACACACTGTGTGCCCTGAACTTTGCCTTCATCACCACCGTGCACCTAGATAAATAAAAGGCACTTGAATTTAATATGTATTGTTTTTCAGCATTTTTTTGCCATTTTTTTAATTATTTTTTTTTTTTTTGCTATAAATCCATCACTGGTTATAACACTATTTTTCTTTTTAACTATGTAATTGTTCAATAAATATATCATTATAAATATTTTGTTTTGGTTTTAAGCTTTAAAGGTCGATGGACCTTCCAAGCTGGCGACACATGAAGCTACACACAGTGAAAATAGAAAACGGACTGAAATTTGTCCACAATGCGGGGTCAAACTGTATACCAAAGTGTCATTAACTGAACATATGAAAATCCATGATGAGAACCGCCAAAAGAATCACAAATGTGAGTTTTGTGGGAATGCTTTCTATAATCGAGGATCACTGAATGTTCATAGGCGTATCCATCTTGGCCTAATGGTAAAATGCCAAATATGTGCAAAAGAATTTTTTCGACAAGTTGATCTAGACGAACATTTATTAAGACATTCCGCATCTCCTCTACAAAGAAATGTTGCAAAGGTAAATTCCTTTTTCATGATTATGCAAATAAAGAAATTTATTAATGTAAATTTTGATCACAGAATAAATATGTAATACAGTGTGAATATTGTAATAAATCTATTGTGACTCGTAAGTGGAAAAGTCATATAGCTGCCCACCTAGGTCAACCTCTAGTGAAATGTAAAATTTGTGATAAAAATTTCTTTGCCAGAACCAAGTAATTAATTTATATTTTTTAATTTTATATAATTAATATATTTCAATAATTAACGGTTCTGTTTTATAGTTGCATCAATCACTTACGGCGGTTTCATCTTAAAACCTCAGCTGAATATGAGACTTTCATTCATTACTATGGTGATCGAAAGCCACGTGTTTCTATCTTAATAATGAAACAACAATTGAGTGCACAACCGCTTATAGACAAGAAATTTGAGGAAGTGCCATGAAGGTAATTAATTATTCCTCTAAATATATACGAAGTTATAGATGATGTCATTTGGCTGTTTCCTTTTACAATTAGTAATAGTATTGATTTTCCTGGAATCATCCTTAAGGTTTTTCCTCCATTGACTCATCATTACAAGAGAAATTAAAAAAAACAATCTTCAGAACCTTAACAAGCTACATGACCTATTTATCTTGGACTTTTTCCAATATTTGTCCTAATTCGGACGAACAGGAAAAATTACTATTGAGAGTTCATCACAAAAACAATTGTCATTAAATCCAGTTTTAAGACTATCCTAAGATGTAACCCTGATATACAGCCGTGTCACAGATTCCATTCGGATTGGTTTTGATTCCTTAGTTGTCATTCTGAATAAGTAAATTTTTGGTGCTTTAGATTCCGCTTATTTTGTATTTCGTTTTTACAATGATACATTTTTTTATACCTTGAGGCGTTTGTTTACTCTTTTTAGATGTAAAGCTCACATTGAGCTTTTAATTAACATGGAAAAGTGTTTTCCAATTCCACTTTGAAATTTAAAAGTGGTTTGATTACGAAGAAAATTTTCTGAGAAGCAACTAACGGAATTGAAGCCACTTCCGATCGGAATGGTATTCTGTGACATGGCTGATAATCGTTTTATTGAAAATCTCGCATAAGCGCAAAAAAGTTCCTGTAATTTTCCATTTTCGCTTAACCGAATTCGACTGTATATTTTCAAAGATGCATTTTCAGATTTATCTGGTGGTCATATTTTCTTCAATACACAGCCATGTCACAGAACACCATTCCGATCGGAAGTGGTTTCAATTCCGTAAGTTGCTTCTTCAGAAAACGAAAAACGAAAATTTTCTTCGTAATCAAATTTCAGTGGAATTGAAAAACACTTTTCTACTGACTTCATTTGCAGTAAATACTAAAAAACATGAATACTTTTAGGAGCGTCAAATAAATATTTGGTCATGAGCTTTCCATGTTAATCAAAAGCTTAATGTGAGCTTTGCATCTAAAAACAAGAGTAAACAAACGCCTCAAGGTATAAAAATTTTATAATTTTAAAAAACGAAATGCAAAATAAACGGAATCTAAAGCACCAAAAATGGACTTTTTCGGAATGACAACTACGGAATCAAAACCAATCCGAACGGAATCTGTGACATGGCTGACAGGATCAGTATTATCCATGTTACATACAAGAACAATAACAACAGAAATTAATATAAATCAACAAGTTAGTTTAAAATAAATTAAACAAAGGTAGTGGTGAAAACACAGCTGTTCATATATTTTCATTCAAGGTAGATTTATTTACCAGGTAGTCGCAGTTCCTTGAAAATATCAAATTATTAAATATAACTTGTGTATTTTGATACAAAATTGACAGATAAAAAAAAATCAAGATTACCTGGTAAATAAATCTACCTTGATTTTCATTAGTTCTGTTTCTTTACTTTTCGGGTAAAGTTCGTGCTAATGACAGTAAAGACAAATTGCTCTCATAATATTTAAAAAATACACAAAAGTACGGTAACGGCAAAACCAAATTTCTACCACGAAATAAAATGCCAATGTGCCATGACATTTCAAATTAAACATTGCAAGTAATTGCTACTTTTAAAATAAAAAAATTAAAGTGTTTAATGTACAATCACTTCTTATTTTTGTTTTTGTTAATATTTTTATACAGTTTTTTTTAATTTCAAGTTTTTAATATAATTCACACCTTTTTAAAAAAGTTTGTTTACGAATTAAACTTTTTTCTTTTGTTTATCTTTGAAATAGTCAGCTGTTTGACAATTAACACAATTTGTACGAAGAAAAAGTTTGGGCTGTTTCGTGCAAGAAGAAGAGGAATATTACTCTCTTAGAAACGCTCTCATTTATACAAATTTTAAGTACGGGAACGCTTTTCGTGCAAATTGGGATCCCTCGGGATTCCAAAGTAGAGTAAAGAAACACGCCTATTATTTTAACTGTCAAAAGTTGTTTATTTTTTACAACCTGTTGAAGTGATAAAAGAAGTGTAAAGAAAAAACAAAAAAAGGAAATTGAAAGAATAATAAACCACGACTTGATTTTTGACAGTTCGTGCAACGAAACAACAATAAAAACCTGTTGTTTTTGTCATGTTGTATTTGTTTTAGTATAAACAAACAAAAAGCTTTGATTGTAGGTATTGATAAAAATGCCCATCAAAGCGAAAAACAAAAAATAATAAGAGCTTGTGAGTATTGGATTAAATCAGATGGGGAAATTTCGGCTAAGTTGAGTTGCAATAAAATGAATGCAAGAATTTACATGAAAAAGTCTTGTATTCTACTTCATGACAAACATTAATTAAATAGTTGATGTTTCCATGTGAAAAGCATGCATCCTCATAAGTGGTATAAGTGAACAAGAACGCTGATGAGACGGTGTACTTTCAAACTTCGCAATATGATTTCTACGAAGATAAGTTAACTACATATTAATCTTGAGCTAAATCTAAAACAATTCATGAGTTCTATCGACATTTAGGTGAAATTTTAGCGGATGCTTGCATGAAGACTAGGGGTAAACATGGACTGATTTCTTCAATTTTTAGTTAGGTATATTTGTAGTGCATGGCTAACTTATGAACCGAATTTCCTCCAATTATCTTAAGAATTGCGCCGTTAATCCAATGAAAATGGCCCAAAAGCTGAAATTTTAAATCTTAAATATCTCTTTTTTTAAGAGCTAACATTGAAAAACGGTGAACGCCATTGAAATCAGCGTCTTCGAATTAAGTTTAGCTGTCGGGTGCCCCTTCGGGCTTACGAAGCATTGATGTATAACAGAAACTCTTAATTATATTGCTAAAAAATGTTTTGACTTGTTGTACTAACTACTTAAATTTTAAATGTATTTTCATAATTCCTTTAGATGTCAGGACATTGTTAATATGGCGACGAAAAGAGAGAATTGGACTACTTTCTATCAGGTATTTCAAAATTGTTACAATGTACTATTTTTTGTACAAATCGGAGTTTAAAAATGGTAAACCATTGGCTTATTTAGTACAATTAAAAATACATGTTTCAATTTTTAGAAAATTTGTATGACACCTCCTTATTGCAGCAATTCTGTTGTAAAAATATTGCGCATGCTCTTTTTTATGCTAACAGTAATTAGTTTGAGTTTATTCAGGGCTGCAAAATAAATACATCTTCCGTAGTGACGTAATTTTAAGACATTTGGATTTGTAGCATTATATCGTTCTTCTTTACTTTTTTATTATTGATCCCATACAAATATGATGCCCCTAGACGGGTCAAACTTCGGAACCGGAAATATGAACCTCACTACCGACCCAGACCGGAACAGGCAATATGAACTGCACTACCGACCCAATTTCCTGTACATCCCCGGCCCAATATCCGGTCCAGCCCCTAAACCAGAAGTGCCATACAGTGATTTAAAAAAAAACTACAATGGCATGTAATAACTAACATCAATGGAAATAACGCCCACTGGTTTTTTAATTTTTTACTACTGTAAATGCGCCATGCGCATTTCATGCTCTTTTGGCTTTTTGCGCAAAAAAAGCGCAAAGGAAAATGCTCCTTTTGCGCTTTGTCCGTTTATGCGCAACGCGAAAATATTGGCGCGGCGCAAGCGCAAGGCTCCGCTCTTTGCGTAAAGCGCAACAAAAGAGGCGCTACGCCCAGACACCAAGACGTATCTAACAGGTAGACTCATTAGAACACCTGACCTTACTCGGCAAACTTAGTGGAGTGATGAAATTATAATATCATCACTATATGGAGCTTCCCTTCTTTACGGTATTGGACATTTCTTTATAGAGCTACCTGCGCCGATAATTCCACCCATCTTTCAACATTTTGTGACAACTGTAGTGTAGTTTCTACAACAAATGTATTCTTGTTGTACGACTTGTGTGTACCTGTTATCTCTGCCATGGTAAATACATATGTATGACGTTGCCACTTGTTTTTAATTAGCACCAAAATAAATTGACGGCCGGAGGCAGCAAATAATATATTTCCCCCTATTGTGAAAGGCGACGTCGACGTCACATCAACACGACATCAAAAAATTGTCACTTGTCTACTTTTTTTCGACAACAATTGATTAATATTAACATGCTGGACTAATTTCATAAGCTTCAGAAAATAGTAACAGACTGTCAATAGCAGTCAATTGTTATCGACAATGGGTAGACAAGTGACAATTGTCTACTGTCGTGTTGATGTGACGTCGACGTCGCCTTTCACAATAGGGAGTATTGTAACACAAAATATTTTGAGATTGTAAGAAAATTAAAAGGTAGATTGAAAATAGCAAACGCTCTAGTTGAGACAATTATAGCTACAGATGAAAAATTCAATTCGCAATCCTCACATGGATGCTCCTCAAATTATTGGGCTTGAGCAACTATAATTAATTTTTTCAAAATATTTATTTGCGATAATATTATTTAAACAAATTAAATGAACTCGATGGAAAACAAATATTAAAATAAAATATGCATATCGACGTAGTTGCGTAAAAAGGGCCAATCTCTCACCATTTTACACAGCAGAGGGGTTACTCTGTAATTCGAAGCGAAAATGTTTTCGCATTGCAATGTAAATAACATAGAAATGCGAACAGTTATCCTTTCGCATCGCATTACAGAGTAGACCCCAGATTGGCCATTTTTACGCAACTACGTCGATATGTAGTATGTAATATCGCACTTGTTAAAAATGAGTTATTTAACAAAAATTTAAACCTTCAATATTTGCCAAAATCAACATATGAATGCACTACTGTATAATTCCTGTTGTTCTATCTACTCCGACTTCCCAAAAACCTCTGCGACTCCTTTCCATTAAATTACAAACATTTTTAGTTAAACACAGCGGAACGTTTATCACGGTTTTTAGCTCTTGAGATAGTGCGAGCTTTAAAGGCGGCTGCGTTCATTAAATGCTGCAATTAAAAAAAAATGCTTACAATCAAAACTTCAAATACATATATAAAAAAATACATACTCTTTCCAATTTAGAAGCTTTGCCTTTAGGTGCTCCATTATTTTGATTAAGTTTTTCTCCCAATCCAAAAATATCTCTTATAAAATCGTTTTCTTGCAACTGAGATGTCATTCCAGGACCCATTACGACACACAACGCAGAATATTGGTGGAGAATAGCCCAAGAATCTAAGACTAAACATTCAGTACCAAAGCGTATATTTATTTCCGGTGAAATATCCTCCTACAAGCAAAAATTCATTTGTATTGATTAGTATATCTATAATTATAATAATAACAGAGGTCTGCGACGAGAAAGTTTTTTACATAAATCTCGCACTTGATCAACAAAAGGGGTTTTAACTCAAGTTTTTAAATTTGCACTTTTTGCAAGAAATCAACTTACAACATCAATATCTATCTACTGTAAAAGTTTCAACGTATTCCGATTAGTCTTTCATCTCGAAAACCACATTTGACACCTTTATATCAACAAAAAGGTATTATTTTGAGTTAATACAAAAGTTGAAATAAAAATGCATCGTATATTTTCATAAAAAAGGTATTCTGGTATGTGATGGAAATCGATCGATTTAAATCGATCGATTTCATAAAAATAATAATAGCCAAATATGTGTGATGTAAATGGCACGCTACAGTGAAATCGAATTTAAAATCGAATAAAATATTGTAAGCCTCGGAAACAATAAAAAAAATATCAAAAACCAAATTTCAGGAGATTTTGTTTTTTGAAATCGACGTGATTTGAAATCGATCGATTTCCATCACATACCATGGGCAAATTACGGCATTCGATATCGATCGAAATTTCAATACAATTTAAATGTAAATTTCGATCGATATCGAATGCCATAATTTGACCTCAAATTATTTCGATTTGATCCTTTATTCAAGTTCATTTCACGTCACATTTACTAGATAACTGTACATTTATATTTATCGATGTATACTTCTCTTTCAAACGCCATCGAGAGAGAAAAAAGCTGGTTCGGTATTTTATTAATCATATAAATATTGTTTCCCGTTACTTTTACGAGAATAATTACAAATAATTACAGTTTGAGAAAAAAACCTACAAAAAATATTATTTTGCAGGCCTGTGTAATGCTTTGAAAATTGTGTCGCTCAAAATTATTTATTGTTATAAAAATAAAAATAAATAAATAAGAATACAAGTTTCTCTTCAAAATTTAGTGTGTTAAATAATAACAAAAATGATGGTCACCACTTATAAACATGATTATGTTCCACCACATACAAAGCGATATGATTTTTTGAAAAGTACAAAATCAAGTGATGAATGGAAAGTCGAATGTCAATGTATAGAAGAAAATAAAATAGATATACCTAAAATTACGCAAAAGCAGTGTAATGTAGAATGGACGGGAATAGCGCCGATGGGACGTTTAATAGATCCGCGAATTATACCAACAAAGTTTTCCAACGACCAAGTTGATCTCGTGTTAAAAGAGAATCTGACTGATTGCTTTAAGGAGCAGCCAAATCGTTTTCTAAAAATACTACGCACTGCCTACCCAGATCTCTATGAACGTCTCAAACAAATGCCAACGGATGAGCTTAATAGACGTTTAGAACGTGACCGTATGTATACAACTTATCAAGTAGATTTTTGTAATATAAATGAATATCCAGAGGGTATATATAAATCTCTTCAAGTCGAAGATGAGACAAGCAAGCTAAATGCAAGCAAGTTATCGCAGCGAAATGAACCGTGTGCGGAATTAAGAACAAATGTTATTGAGGAGTTGACTGAAGAAGGTGCGAGCGACCCACATATCAATAGCGACGCTTGCAAAAAAGCTTATAAACCTTTCAAAATATCATTTGCTGATTCTTCTCGGTTTATAAATTCAGGTAATAGTTCCCACTGGCGTAGTAACATTTTTACAAAGAAAACTAAGTTTACCGAATACATGGACACCATTAACAAGATCGGTTGTGTTATAATGAAAAATAATATTCACAGTCATCAAAAATGTACAGAAAAAAATTGCAGGCATCAGCTCACTCATGGCTGCACAAATTTAAAATAATTTAAATTGTTAGTTAAATATTATTAAAATTAATGTTAATAAGAATAAATAAAATAGTAATTACAAAACTTGATGCCTTTAATAGAAATTAAATACATAATCACTTTGCTAAGAACTATGAAAGACATTCAATACATTTTATTAAAAAAATATATTTTCACTTACCTCTAAATAGCGCAAAACATCTCTAAATGTAGCTCTTTGAGCTTTTCTGTCACGCTTGGCTCTGTATTTATGTGAATCTGTAGCCAATTGCTTGACATCATCAATGAGATCATTTAAGTAATCTTCTAAGAAATCTTCTTCGTGAGAGCGACCACATTCTAAAATTAAAGCTAAAGTTTCACCAGCAGCCATACGTACATCCAAATGTGGAGACTTCAAGAGACCCATAAGCTTTTTAAATTGTCTAAAATAGAAAAATAACATTATCAACTTATAACTTATAATATTTTAGTACATACGGCAGCATAGATTGGCCAGTGGACATCCAGGAAACGAAATCTCCAGGCGGTATCATTGTCAGTAACAAACCCCACGAAGACAAGGCCTCAGCATGCAATGTACCAGCATCAGCATTGACAGAGATGGGTGTCTTATCATCTCCTTTTAAATAGCTCCCACTAAATATACCCTCGAAAAACTGCATCAAGGTTAGTAGGTCACCAATATCAACATTTCCAAAGAAGTTTAACAATCCCAACGCTGTACAGCATTTAGCGCGTGCGTCAAAAGATACCGATTTGTCCTGCACTGTTGTAAGCAAAAACTGATTTAATGACTTTGAAATTCCTTCATCACCTCCTAATTGCAACACTAGTAAAGGAGCTAGTCTAGCACCCGAAACCTGTTCAGAGCCTTTTCCACGACGTATACTTTTTTCTATACAATCAACCAAAGTCTCCTTGCGATCATCAACGTAGTCGGGCATATATCGATGCATTAAAATTTCGCACATGCTTTCCAAAGCAGCAATTCTTGTTTGTGTGGATTTTTCTGTAGCATTTTCTAACGCTTGCACAAATTTCTCCTCATAACGCTCGTTTAAAGATAGTTCTTCAGTGTCATTACCAGATGAGGGTGCATTTTCCGAAACAAATGAATATACTGATGCATTATCGTTGTAAGACTCATCTTCTGAATTGGAGTCGACAGTGCGTCCTAAAACAAGACAAAAAAATAATATTTCATAATTGCGATTTTTGTTACGTATTAGTCCATGAAATGTTAAAATCCACGTTCGAAAAAATTTGGCAATGAAGCTGGATGGTAAGTATAGACGAGGCAAACACGTAATGTTGTTTCATTTATAGCTGTTTATAGCTGTAGAAATTCATTCAAAATAAATTTAAATACAGTCGTTGCCGGGCAATCGCCGTGATAACAACGTGTTTTTTATTGGCGGTTATAACGATTATTGGATACACACACAGATACTCCATTTTGTGTTTTTTGACTTTGGTTTAATCTTTCTCTTTGAGATTTTTTTTTTCTCTATTTGTTTAATAAGTAAATCGGAATAAACTTTAATTTTATTTTTCGTTGATAAAAAAAAAAATAAAAATGAATGGGACTGACCCTCCCAATCAAAATAGGTTCAGTATACTCGACACCTCCAAATCTGCCCTCAAAAGGAATAAAAGAATAAGAGTAGACGATTTCGCACCACTGCCTGAAGTTACCAGAAATGAAGATCACATACCTCGGTACTTAGTTGCTTCTGCACTTCCACTTTCTGATTCTACGGATACTAAGCCTCTTTCGTCATATAATGTATTCCAAATAGAAAAAGGACTCAATTTTATCTCAAAAGAATATTTGGACGTTACAGAAATGCGTAGTGGTGATTTGATGATTAAAGCTTCAAATATGAAATCGGCTCAGAAGTTTCTTAAAGCAAAATATATTGACAGCGTTCCTGTAAAAATTGATATGCATAAAACACTCAATTCAATCCAAGGCAGAATTTTCTCCAGAAAAATAATTGATATTCCCGAGAATGAAATCATAAAGTCTTTGGAAGAACAAAAAGTTATAGACATTCGCAAGCTAACGAAGAAAGAAGGAAGTAATTTCGTACCAACTGGTGCAGCTGTGATAACATTTGACTTAATACATAGACCTGATTTTTTGAAAATAGGATGGGAAAGAGTAAGAGTTCAAGAATATATCTCAAATCCGATGAAATGTGTCAATTGCCAAAAACTGGGACACACAAAAAATAGATGTCGAAATGTGGAACTTTGTAAAGAATGCGGATTTACACCTCCTCATGAAAAATGCGTAAGAAAATTTTGCGTGAACTGCAACACTGAATCCCACACATCGTATGATTCTTCATGTCCATCATTTATTAAACACAAATCAGTCAATAAAATTAAAGCAGATAGAAGATGTACCATAAGAGAGGCTTGGAAAGCTTTCAACGAAAATCCCACAATGCACACAATTAAACCATTTAGCAAAAAACCATCTTTCTCTGAAATAGTACGTAATAATGTTCCTCAAAAGAGTAACAGTGAATCATCTTTGCAGGAAACAAATACAAATAAATCTTCCACCTCAACTACAAATACAACACAAACATTGACCTTGGATAGTAATAAGGTGAACACAAAGAATTTCAACTCCAACAACATTAATAACAAAAACAATAATATTAACAACAACACAACGTTAAAACCCATTTTAAATAACAATGAAATTCCCGTTACTTTAACTGATGTTTCTTCACAAGAATTTATGATAATCGACAGTAATTTTAACAATGCAGAAAGAGAAATTGACATCGATTATTCTTTAGAAAGCAAAACTGTACAATCGCAACCTTCAGAAGATATACTGAAAACACCACCGAATAACTCTACAAATAATCCTAATTTATCACCTTGTAGCAGCTTGTATAATAATTTTCCAGAGCTAAACGTTATAATAACGCCAAATACCCTTAAGAAAACAATGCCTCTAAAGAATGATACGAGTATATCGGGCGAGTAATTTTTAATTTTAGTAGTCATTATGGATATTGGTTTGAAAATTTCTATTCTTCAGTGGAATATCCAAGGTTTTACTACCCACAAATACGCACTAGAAAACCTAGTTAATATCAGCAACTCTAGTTGGTTTGTGGTAAAACAAAGCCAGCTACCAGCATTTTCAGGTATATTTTCGGCTGAACTTGCTGCTATTAATGCAGCAATTTTTTACGCCATTCGAAAAAAGAAGAAAACCATTATATACACAGATAGTCTCAGTGTTCTCAAGGGCATTTTTTATAATAAAAATGGAACCTTTGATATTTTAAAAGAACCGGATATAAATAGTGCTATTCTTATTTTGTGGATACCATCGCACATTGGAATTAATGGAAATGAGCTTGCAGACAATGCAGCTAAGGAAGCTATCAACCAACCACTAATCTTAGAAGTTCCCTGTGATCATCGCATATTAATAAATGTTTTTAGATATATGGATAGGTCAAAAAAACAACTAGAGTGGCAAAATTCTAGCTGTTTCTTGAGGCAACATAATACATTATGTGTAAGACCTGAATATTACAGAAATTTTTCCAGAATGCAGTGTATAACACTTGCTCGTCTTAGAGTTGGGAAGGCTTTATTTAACTCACAACATTTTTATAACCATACGGATCCTCTTGAATGTATTACCTGTCACCAATTAATGGATGTTCACCATATTTTAATGGAATGCCCAATATCCAAAATGGCTAATACACTAAAATCAATTCTCGACTGTTCAGAACCCCATCAATTGTTCACAATCAAACAATCATTTTATAAACACAGCATCTATGATATATAAATCCTTCTCACATTTTTACTATTTTATTATTATATTGTCTTTAAGTACTTTGAATTAATCACTTTTAATTTCACTAAATTAATACGTATTTACTTAAGTTTTTCGTAATTTGCGCGCAATATGGTCTAGACACCCTGCGCCTTTTATATTTTTTGTATTTTATAAATTAATTTATGAAATATATTTCTTTAAATAAATAAATAAATTTAAATACCTCTTCCTCCCTTTTTATTGCGACGCGGCATGTTGTTCTTTTTGTAATTTATTTTAGCAGAATTTGTACGTCAGTCGAGACAGAAATTCTTAAACGTTTCCCTTCAATCTTTATATTAGTAGACGTGGTAAAGCAAATCTCTTCCTGTAGTTACGAAAAGCTTTTACTTTTATTGAATGTTGACAATAGTATTGTTGGTATTTAAGGCGATAGTTAAAATTAGGCTCGAGTTCACAGAGGCAAAAAGAAATAAGAATTCCGCGCAGTATAAGAATTTAAACCCAAAATTTATTGACAGCAAAACACGAGGTAAATTTATAAACTTAATTAATAATCTGTTTTATATATTTTTAAGAAATGTCCACTTTGGTTTGAAATTTGATCTAGTTTTTTGTTTGATGCACTTAATCAAGAACTGGTTATACAAAAGTTTTGATTTGTCCAATTTTTAAAGATTGTATTTTTTTTACTTAAATTGTAGTTTTGTCTATTTCTTTTCAAAATCACTTGATGTTCTTTTTGCGTTGTTTTTCCCGATAAGTACAAATTATTTTTGGATTGTTTAGCAGCCGATGTAGATATATTTATATAGAATTCTTGTGCACACAATGAAGTTATCTCACTTTGATCAATATTTTTATAAACGTTAAATTTTTTTGTCGATACAAATTTCATGATTAATTGCAAACTTATAATTTGATACTTTTTAGTTGTGCTTAAGACTCCTTAATAGGTTGTTGGGATTTTTACCCAACTTTAATAAATTCGTGCTCTACGCAGGTAGCTAACAAAACCGCACTTGAAAACTCAATAAAGATTACGTATTAGTCGTTGGCTAAAAATCGATTGCATCAAATCCATAAAGAAAAAATGCAAATTAAAAAGTTTCATTCACGTTCTTTGTCCAAAACGCTTATTTTCACAAGGTTAACAAAAAGCTTTTTTATTTCATTAATAACTTGTTTGAATAAATTGTTGACTTGTTGTCTCTCTCTTTATATTTTTGTTCACTAATAATCTTTAAAAGTTTGAGAATCTTTGCGATAAATTGTGAAATTAAATTCACATATACACGAAAACTGCACGAAAATATCATTAACAAAGTGCCACACAGACCTGCGCCGAGCATTTTGATTGGCGGCGGCTAATTAGGAAACAGGTCGGTGACGGCTCAAAATCGGCTGTAGCCTCTAATTGATCAGCTAGCCGTTTTATATGCGGCTCATACAAAAAATTGGCTTAAATTAAATTTTCAAGTTGTTTTAAGCCCTTATGATACTAGCTTTATTTTGTCTTTTTAAAATTTTGGAAAACAGTACAAATATGTTTTATTGTAAAATTTTATCAAGAGCGAAGAGTTCGGTTATATTGAGAAAAATTCCGAAACGTAAAAATATCTAAATGTGTTATTGATAAAAAGCATAAGCTGTCAAAAAGAATTAAATCTGTCAAAAAGTTTTAATCTTAAAATTGACGGAAAAAAGCAAGTTTCATAAAGGGCATAATACACCATCAATCAGCTTGATGTCAGATTCGTGTACGTGTGCTTGACGAAAAATCAAAACCAAGTAGATTTTCCATAAAGCGTCGTCGGTGTCACTAATACTAACGAAATTTCACACATACTATTACCACGCTTGTCAAGCATGTTGATGGTGTATATTGCCCTTAAGGGCTTTAACAAGATTTTTAGTTGATTTTTCGAACATAGAACTCAACTAAAATATTTTTTAAATGACCTAAAAAACTTAGTAAATGCCATTCTACCCTTCCAATTACACTCAAAAAATGCATAGGCTATATTTCCTAAAATTACAGTATAAATTTAACTAAATGAAAGGGTAGAATGACATTTACACAGTTTTTTAGGTAATTTAACAAAAGTATTAGTTGATTTTTATGTTCGAAAAATCAGCTAATAGTGTTTTTATTATGATTTGGGATTTCTCCGTGCCCCTTGCTATCAAGGGATGGGAGGTTTACTTGGCTGAACCTTAAGGTTATACTGCCATCAACAATTTCTAAAAGTAGTCTCTTCCAAGATAATTCCAAATTAATGCAAGAATTTACATGAAAAAAGTCTTGTATTCTATTTGCTGGCAAAAATTAGTTGATGGTGTTTCCTTGTAAAAAGCATCCACCTTCATAAGTGGTAAAAGTGAACAAGAACGCTGATGAGACGGTGTAGCGGCCTGTCGAAATAATTATTACTGATCCGTTCTGCTAATCTGATTTGAATATTCCAACACTCCACTCTTAATAAAAATAATTTGAATTTACATAAACTTAAATTATCATTCATTCATTGTTTCATAAAAAAAAACAAAACCAAAATCTAAGAGGCGGAAACTAACGTACCAAAATATTTTTAGCAGAAATACTTTTTAGGGGCTGATATCGCAAACTTGTTCGGGAAAGAGTTGTCAAAAGTTGGCAGGTATGCACATTACATTGACTTTTCGCAAAAAGTGAGAAATGCCAAAATAGAATTTTTTATGGTTTTGCCCATAAACTCCACATTTGGTCCAGGGCCCATACAATACTTTGCCACATAAATGGATGCATATAGGATTTTCTGCAAGTGGTATTTGTTTTTGCATCCAAGCTTTGGGATTTTAGAATATATGGACTAAAATCAAAAATGGTCAGTTGGATTAAAAGTTTTCTAAAATCATGTCTGTGATGATACCTTCTAAACACGTATAATATATGTATGTTCCTGCAGAAATTGTTTTTATAAAGAATAGAAATTAAGCGCAAAAACTCGACATTTTTCAATTTTCAAACTTAAATTGTACAGCTCCAAGTTAGAAGGTTTATTTCCATAGTTTCTTGCACAATTAGAAATTTTGTTGTTTCAATAACAAAGAAACAATTGCGATATTTTGAAAATACTGAACCGAGATATTTTAAAATTGAGAAATTTTAATTTTCAATTATGTATACCTGAACCTCAAAATAAAAATATTGCGTTTTTGTTTTAAACAACATTTTAAAAAATAGTTCTTAAACCAAGAATTTTTCTTTTAATATTAAGATTTAACATTCTTATTTATATAATTAGGATTTTTAAAACAAAAATGTGCGTTTTTGTTTGAAAAACAAACATTTTTTACTAAACATTTTAAAAACAAAAATGTTTCCTTATTATATTAAGGCTAAATACTTTTATTACTACGAAGCAGCGTATTTGAATCAAAAACAAAAGTGCTTTCCTATTATATTAACATATAAAGTTTCTATTACTGCAACGCAGCGTTTTTAAATCAAAACTTTTAATTTTTATTTTTTAAAAGAAATTTATTTTGCTAAACATTTTATAAACAAAAATTTTCATTTATTATATTAAAGGTTAACATTTTTATTACAACAATGCAGCGCACTTAAATCAAAAACTTTAATTTTTAGTTTTTAAACCACAGTTTTTGCAAAACATTTTAAAAACAAGTTTGTTTCGTTATTATATTAAAAGTCTTGATTTTTATTACTGCAATGCGGCGTGTTTAAATCAAAAATTTAAATTTTTGTTTTCAAAACGTTATCACGTATAATACTTCCGCTATTTTCTTACAAATGTCACTATTAAATTGTAATATCTGCAGAAAGTGTTAAAAAGTGTTTCTACTTAGTGAGTGTGTTAAAAATTAAAATAAAAATAACTATAAAAAACTGTGCATAAAAAACATTTGTTTGAGTGATTGATATTATTAAACAAGACATAAATTTAAAAAATCAAAAAAACCCGACTGCGTAAAAAAATAAAAGAAAACAACTTTAAGCCGTCACAGATTCTAAATGGCTATTCGAAATTAAAAATCATAAGAGAAAAAAATAAGAGATTTTCAAATACCTGTCGACTGATACCCATTTTAATATAGTTCGCCGACTTTTTATTTTTTCGTATCAAGAAAATGGCGTCTGTTGGCCGCCATATGATGATATATATATATATATATATATATATATATATATATATATATATATATATATATATATATATATATATATATATATATATATATATATATATATATATATATATATATATATATATATATATATATATATATATATATATATATATATATATATATATATATATATATATATATATATATATATATATATATATATATATATATATATATATATATATATATATATATATATATATATATATATATATATATATATATATATATATATATATATATATATATATATATATATATATATATATATATATATATATATATATATATATATATATATATATATATATATATATATCTGAGTCGCGCAGTCGGGTAAAAATTAGAGTGTAATGACATGGAATTTACTGGATTTATTAAAGGAGGCTAATTTTCATTTGAACAAAATGATGTATATTAATTAATGGATGTAAATATGTCATCATATTAAATGCGAAACTTTGGACCCTGTCCTGTAAACCGAATCCGAGTAAATTTTTCGTTTTCCAAAAATAAATAATGCTTCCATTGACGTATATTAAATCGTATAAAGTAAATTAATTTCAGATATGATATTTTAAGCTCTAAAATATATGAAGCTGCAAAAAAATCTGAAAAAACTTTGCTATTAGTGGATTTAATTTCTCTAAATCGAGCGTTTTGAAATCTACTCGATTTACAGAACAGACAGGTATGTAATTTAAATTTTACATAAGGAAAAAGCCTTAAAACTAGTTTAAGTTATAGTTAGTTATAAAAATGCAATTACAATTTTGCTTGGTTACATAGTTTCGTGCTTCAATTAACGATATATAATTTAAAATAATTGTATTATTATTAGATTTGCGAATTTTCTTCTAAATAAAACAATATTAATTAATGAATATAAGAAATAATATAAGAAATTTAAAATATCTGCATTTCTTGCATTTTTTATTGTATAGTATATGGTATGTATGAAGCAATATATAAACAAAATTCTCCATTCTTAATTTAAGATATCCATTCTTGATTTTAAAACGCATATTCTTAATTTAAAAATTCTACATTGCTAATATAAAAATTTTTCAATCTTAATTTAAAACCTTTATTTTTAATTTAAAAACGAACATTCTTAATTTAAAAATGCTTCATTCTTAGTCTAAAAATTTTCAATTATTAATTCAAAAATATATTTTTTGTTGTTTAAGTATGGTCAACTTAAAATCAAAGTTGCTTATCAACTTAAAATATGCATTTTAAAATCAATAATGAACATTTTTAAAATAAGATTAAACAAACTTATGTAGTTCGATTTCATCACGGTTTTATTCTTAAAATAAGATTGTTTCTTCTTGATTTTAAAATTTATTTTTTTTGGGTGTACATACCTCACTAACTTTAGCAACCATAATTTTTTTTTTGCTTTTTAAGGGCTGTAAGCATGCGAACAATTTTTGGAATCGGGCCTAAAGTGGCCTACTTTGGGACTTCATAGCTCGACTCCTGAGAAATAAATATTTTGATAATAATTAAAATGTGAGTGTACTGGCAAAATATAATAAAGTTTGACATACCGTCTACGCATCACCTATTATAATACGTATATCTTTTAATGGGCATTTTTAAGAGAAATATATCATATAAAATATTTTAACCCTTTTGATCTTATATAAAGTATATATAACTTATGCCGGCCATACACTACACAAGTTCACTGGACAAGTCTGGCACTGTACAGTGCGTTTGTGTAGTGTATGGCGGTGGTTGTGCTATTTACGCAGTGAACTGAGTAAAAATCAAAACTATTTTGATATTTGCTCAAGTTTCTAAAACTGTACAGTGAACTTGTGTAGTGTATGTTGCAAACGCTCAGTTGCGTCGCGATTTTTGAGGAGTTAAAAACAAAAAATGAGCGCAGAAAATATGTTCTGGACAAAGTTTGTAGAATTATACGGAGAATCGTTTGCATTATGGCATGTTGAAAGCACCGATTACAGAAAGAGAATCATAAAAGTCGAAGTGTACGAAAAATTAATTAAAAAAGCGAATTTTTTGTCTTTGTTTTCTTTTTATTTGTATAGCAAGCAATAAAATAGCGTTGTATTAGCACACGTCTGCTTCGCTGTAGCTTTAAAATAAAAAACTGCGCAGTTTACTTGTATAGTGTGTATCACAAGTTTCGTTTACGCAGTGCCAAACTTGAGCACTGAACTTGTGTAGTGTATGGCTGGCATTATAGAAAACGAAATTTGAAAAAATAAAAACCAAATCGGCGGCCAATTTAAGCCGATTTTAGTCACAAAATTTTCGGCGGCGGTGGCTACCAAAAATTGTCGGCGTCTAGGCTTATCCGAATCGGCGCAAGTTGCTCCGCGGCCGTAATACCATGTTCATACGGACAGCAATATTTGAGCTTCGCTACCAATAATTGTCGGCGTCTAGGCTTAACCGAATCGGCGCAAGTTGCTCCGCGGCCGTAATACCATATTCATACGGACACAATATTTGAGGTTCGCTATAACAGGTAGCCGCCAAGGCATATTCATTACAGGTACCACCATAACTAAAACAAATACAACACCAAAAACACATCTATTTTGTTGGTAGAAATACCCCACAAATATGTCAAATCCATTATCTGTGAGTCGCACACATTCATAAGCTTTCTCAGATTTACTAACCCATGTACTTTGTTGATAGAAACCAAGGCATATTGAACAGGTACGGGCAGTACTAAAACAATAGAAAATTTGTTTAAAAACTACCTTAACACATGTCAAAAAACGGGTAGTATTACCAACGCAGATTTCTCTTAAAATAAATGTCAGACACCACACAGAAGGAAGTCTGTATATGGTGTTTGATAGTTTGAAGGTAGTGGTGATAGCATGAGCACTTCATCAACACTATTGAGTTTGACGTTTAATAAGGCGAGTCAGCTGACCTAGTGATCCCACCTGTTAGTTATACCTTGATAGAAACACCAGAAATATGTAAAAATCTGTTGGCCGTGTGACGCACACATTCTTAAATTTCCTTAATCAGCTGATGTTCTCTTGGTACCTCTCAAGGTAGACCAACACCAGGTAGTCGCAAGAGAATTCGCCGGGGAGAATTTACATTTGGGCTGTCAAAAAAGCTGATACATTAACACTGCTGACAGCCCAAATGTGTAAACATTTACGTAAACATCTGGGCTCTTGCGGCCACCTAGTATGAATTCGCTTTTGTACCTGTTTAATCTACCTTGGTAGCTGCATAACTACAAATACAAATGTACATTTTGGGATAGAAAATGTCAAACATTAATAGAGAGGGTATGTGTGTTTGTATACCTCTTATATTATTCAACCATGGGCGCAGGCAAGGCGAATTCGCCTTGGGCGCAGATCTCTGATTAATACCACAGTCTAGCCATGGTAGAATAAAATAACAGGTAGCTGCATAACTAATGCAAATGTACATTTGGGGTACGAAATGTCAAACATTAATAGAGATGGTGTGTGTGTGTTTGAAGAACATAAGAAGCAAACATACGTGTGGTATTGTGTGTGCAACGTAGTTATTTCACATATACACAAGATTTGATAGTTCGTACCATGAAAATGCAAATAAAAAACGAATCAGCTGGCGTTCCAGAGCTACCTTGTATATTATTCTACCATGATTCTAACCAAGGCGAATTAATACTGAATTCGCCTTGAGTCTAACTACTTTGTTATTAATACTGAATTCGCCTTGATGCATTTTGGTTTTAAATTTCCTGGTCGCATGCATGATGGATTCTTTGAAACTAAATGAAGACGTTTGCCGTATTTGCCTAAAACACGGGATAAAATTAAACTGGAATGATGAAATTTTTGAGTTTTGTGGAATAAGCTATAAAGATTGCTTTTACAAATACACACAGTTAGAGGCATTTGGTAAGAAAATTTAGATCACTAAATTCGGTATGTACTGGTGTTTACGTTGGACTCATTTTTAGACTCAGATTGCTATCCGACAAATTTATGCGAAATGTGTGCAAATGAGCTTAAAAATGCTCATATGTTATTTGAAAAAGCTTTAGAATCATTTAATATTCTTCAAGCTGTTCTCAAAACTAAACTTCAGACGAACTACTCCGATATGGAAATGTGTAGTATATCTGCTATGAAATATGAAACTAATGCCTTTGATGAAGTCAATAGTCTCATAGATGATAAGACACAAATAGAACGCCAAATATGTTTGTCATCTGTGGATGACAGCTACGGAATAGAAGATACAGAAAATAAAATAAATGGGTGCAAGCAGATTACAATGGACGAAGATGTAGCTACAGAAACTATACATTTTATAGACATACAACGTCTTGAACCATCTATGGATATCACGTTAGAACCGAATCACTGCGAAATCTTTAATGATGAACTACCGAAATTACCAGCTGGTAAAAAGAATCGTGTCAAAAGAACAAAACGCGAATCTATAGCCAGCACAGCATTGGAACAACGAATAAACGAATCGTTTGAAAAGTTATTAACAGCATCAACTACTAAAAAGTCTGTTGGAAAAAGAAGAAAATGCGTATCCTTAACCAAGTTCTCATTGGAACAACAAGTTGAAGATTGTTCCAATAACGAATTACCAAGCCCGTCAGCTACTAAGACAAGCAACAAAATAAAAAATTTCACATCGTTAGCCGCGACATCATTGGAGCAGAATCTTGACAAAAATTGTAGGGCGAAATTGGTACTACCAGCTACTAAACCTAAGAAATCAAGAGAAAAGTATCTTCTAATGTGCGCATATTGTTGTAAGTAGATTTTTGCTATTTTAATCCCAGAATAATTAATTTGGTCAGAGTATTTTTATGACTACACCATTTTTCATTGAAATTGAGAAAATTCCAAATGAAACTGAGAATTTCAATTTGAAATTGAGAAAATTCCAAATGAAGTTGAGAAATTAAATTTCAAATTGAGAAAATTCCAAATGAAATCGAGAATTAAAATTTGAAATTGAGAAAATTCCAAATGAAATTGAGAATTTCAATTTGAAATTGAGAAAATTCCATATGAAATTGAGAATTTTTGTTTTAAATTGAGAAAATTCCAAATGAAATTGAGAAAATTACGTAGTCAACTGGGCTCCTGTCAAAAAAAAAATTGACAACTCTCTTCACACCTATGGGTATTTTGTTATCCAACACACAGAGAGGCAACTCAACACTCATCAGAGAGCGTAATTTTCGCACTTGAAAATGCACTAAAATTTATTTTTTTTGCACACACAAACACTATTTTATATTATTAAATTTTTTTATTTGCCATATAACAAATTTTATGTTTCTTCTTGCTGTAATTTTAATATATTTTTTGTTGACATTTGTGTGTTGAAATTTATCAAAGTTTTCAACCGTTTTTTTTTTCATTCAACAGTATTGCATTTTTGATACTATTTGGGACAATTTTTTTAGTGCCAAATAGAAAAAATGCAAAAAAAATTTTAGCGAATACAAATTTTTTGAGCTCAATTACATTACAAATGATTCTAGATTCATATTTTCATTAATTAATGCAAAATTAATTGTATATAACAACTAAAAATTTGTGTTTAAAAAATATAAATTTTGTTAAATACTTTTTGTACAACTAAGTATGGTTTTGTAGCTGTGGGGAAAATTTTATTTTAAACCAATACTGAAACAAAATGTTCTACTAACACATTCTTAGACTTAGGTTTTTGACAGCAGACATAGGTTTTTTGAAGTTTTAGTTGACTATCTACGTATAATCTATGGTATAAATGGTATTAGGAAATATATTTACATGGAATAAAAAGTTAATATTGATGAAACTTGGTGTTTTACTTCATTTCAGATTTTTATTTTTTTTTATTTAAAAAAAAAATAATTGGTTTTTACAAAAAATTTATCAGAAATGATGATATCGAGCACAATGAATGCTTGATATCTCAGAAACCAGGAACAATTTCGCGAAACAGTTTTTGGATTCTGAAAGAGGGTATTCAAAATATATATACCCCATACTTAACTCAATTTCTTTTAAATGGTCGGTGCGCCAAAACAATACTAAGGTCGCGATATCCCGAGTAACGAGGGGATATTGTATGGAAGAACTCGTCAAGACCAAGTTTAAATTCGTGACTTATGCTAACTTCATGCCAATTTTTCATTATACATAATCCCTCTTATTCCGTAACTATCTGTCGACGTCACGTCAAGACAATACCAAAAAATTGGCACTTGTCTACTCGCTGTCGACAAAAATTTACTACTATTAATAGCCTCTTCCCATTTTCTATTCCTTAGAGAATAGGAAGTGGCTGTCAGTAATAGTAAATCGTTGTTGAAATAGAAATGGTTTATTAGCCTGTTCTGTAGTCCATGGGAAAGGAAAATGTTCGGAGTTATCAAAGCATTGTTCAAGGCAGATCAAAACCAGGTAGTCGCAAGAGAATTCGCTGTGGAGAATTTACATTTGGGCTGTCAAAAAAGCTGATACATTAACACTGCTGACAGGTTAAATGTGTAAATATTTACGTAAGCAGCTGGGCTCCTGCGGCCATATTTACCTAAGCAGCTTGCTGGGCTCTTGCGGCCACCTAGTATGAATTCGCCTTGGCATTGTTATTATTTAATATTTACAACAACGATGGTATGACAATTCCGAATATTTTCATTACGCATGGAATACAGAACAGGGCTGCATATAATAGAATGCTATTGGGTAATTTTCAACACAAAAATTCAAGTTAAATTATTTTTGCATAACATAATCTATTCTTAGTATCCAAATTTTTGTATCTGGATCATTTTTGTAAAAAATTATTCATTATATTCATAGAGCGCATCATCCTCATTTGCGAGGATTAGGTTTCCTCTTCGCAAATATATGTATATCTAATACAAAAAAACCTATTTTTCTTTTGCTATGAATGAAAAAATATCCTTTATTCTTAAGTGCCCTGAAATTTCATTTAGTTTTTTTTACAACAAAGACTTCAAAATGATATTTGAATATGTATCTGTAAAAGTTATAGACGTTTCGTAATGATAACGATGGAAATGTGTACAACAATTACATGAACTTGAAGTACTGGTACAGAATCAGGAAGTATACCCGTTTATGTGAAATAAAATTTTTCCACATCGATCTGTAGATGGATCATTTATAAGTGAACAATCGTATAAAAAAATATGAACGAATTGATGCATCTCCGTTTTTGAAGTAAAATACCCACAAAACAACAATAAATTTTGGAAAAGTGTTGTTGTTTTGTGGGTATTTTACTTGTAGGTGCTTAACTTGTATTTTCGAAAAATAGGTCCGTCCCAAGGGCTCATTTCTAAAAACTACAAGTTACAAATCTACAAGAAAACTACCTAAAACAACACTTACAAAATTTATTGTTGTTTTGTGGGTATTTTACTTGTAGTTTTGAGAAATGGGCTACCGAACTTAATATTTGAGTTCTGGTTTATACAATCATTTAAACTTTGTTTTTGCCATTTAAACTGAGATTTTCATATAATTTGATATTTATTGGTGGAAAAATTCGAGAAAATGCCAAATAAATAATTAGAAAATGCTAAAAATAATGTTAATTGCTAAATGGAAAATTTGCAGCTAAATCAAAATATAAAAAGCTAAATTTAGCTAAAATGCTAAAATGGCCACACTGCTTAGAGTATATTCACATACCAAATTCTTGCTAAATGAAATATTACTTATTGTAATTTATAATCCTACTAATACAGTAGATACCGGTGTATACTTTATTGAATACACACTTATAAGAAAAAAATTTCTTATATCCATATATCGTCAGCTGAAATCCAAAACCACGTAACTAACAAAAAATTTTAAATTGCATTTTTGATTAATTATTGGCGTATTACATCGAAATGCATGTCCCCACAAATTTTCAAATCTTTATCATAAAAATCAGCCAAACTACAAACGAAAATAAAGCGGCTTTACTTCAGTAACTTGAAGTATTTTCTTTAGTATTTTCTCTCTCCTGTAAAATTAAAAAGAGTCTAGTTACGTGATTTTGGATTTCAGCTAACGATATATGTTTATAAGAAATAACTTTCTTATAAACAATAATTGTTTATAAGAAAAAACCGCATATAAGAAACAATTTTGTGGTATTTTTAAAGTTTCTTATATCCTATATGTACTGTATTATAAATGAGAAAGTTTGTATGTTTGGATGCTTAATCCACTATCACGCGAAAACAGCATAATGGATTTTGATGGAATTTGGTAGATGGATACCATATTGCCCGTATTAAAATATAGGATACTTTTTAAGAGGTAAAATCGGGTAAAAATGGTACTTTTCTACTTTTTATTGGTTTTAGCAGTTCGCCGACGGAGTCGCCGATAAATGCTAGTAATAAATAAATAAGAATCCCTTGGGTTTAATTTTACTTTTCATTTTTTTTTCATTTTTAGAAATCATTTTGCTATAACTATATGTACATATTATTTGTATTATTAGAAGATTGATAGTGCAAAACTTTAGTAATGCGGGAACGACGCGGTTTGTTTCTCTCCTAAAGAAATTGTGTGCTTGTAGATATCGCTATATAAGCCCACAATATATTTTTGAATTGTTCTTTTTTTCGCCACGATACCGATACCGATATTCAAAAAGAAATATCGGCGATAACGATTAAGATACGCATATTGAAATTGAGTTCAATTTTTAATTAATAAAACTCAAGTAGGATAATTTTTTTCTACAAAATTACGTGTAAGAGATTATTACTACATATTTAAAATTGATACTAACCCAGTATAAAAAACTTTAAAGTAATTTTTAAGGAACTACATTTTCATTGCGTCCAAAGAATCTATATTAAAAATATGCAGATAATTAATATAACAGCAATTAAAATTTTATTTAAGTCAGACAAAAATTTTTAATTACTTTATATGTAATTTAAAAAAATACTCGCCATGCTTTTTAAACAAATTAATTTTTAAAGGACATTTATCAACTAATATTTTTCTAAAGAACTTAATAGCTTAATTGTTGAAATTCTTCTAAAAGCTTATATTTATTCACTTAAATGTAGATGAAAACACAAATGCCGAAAATAAATTTTTCTTAACATCCAATTCGGTGATTGGTAATCGAAAAAGAGAACTTTTGGAATGACAAGCATATCAAAACTAATTAGAAATGATCCAAATTTGAACTACTTCCGGATCGCAAATTCAACATTTGCGTGACTTATTTGGAGTGCATTTTTTGTTGGGAATAATAAGATTTAAAAAACAACGAATTTATTAGTTTGAATTCACTGTAAAATTAACAAAAAATTAATTATTTTTTTGCAAAATAACAGCGTAAAATATTATTAATATTTAAAACTGATATTCATAAGATTAAAAAAACAACGAATTGAATGTAATTCATGGTAAAATTAACAAAAAATAAATTATTTGTTAAAACAAACTGAAAAAAATTAAAAAAGGATCGTCGTATCGACTGTAAAATATCGTCGATACCGATGCATCGGAAAATCTGAAGTATCGCCGATATATCGGAATCGGTTACATCCCTAGTTAGAACAATATTTTCTAACATGCCGTCTATACCTGATATATTCGGATATGTTCTGTATTTCATGTGGAATTAAAATGTGTGGGATTATCAAAGCATTGTTGTTATAAATATTAATTTACATGCCGATAATCAAATATTTTTCTAGCAGCAAGCGTCAAATTTCATATCATATCACATGTGGCCTTCAATATTAGTGTTATTGCAATAGCATAATTGGGGTATTCACAAGGTGTCTTATCATGTCATAATGTCATAAAGTGCTAATATTTTAAGATAGTTTAAAAACATTGCTGTTGTGCTTCAAACAAAAAAGTCCTAAAATAATAAGATTTTTTGTGCTGTGTCTATTATTTTGTCCTAACTGCACAGTAAAAATCTGAGCCGAACGGCCGAAACCCTTTCGTCGAGCCGGTGATAATATATACAATCCGCCATTGATATGAATGTATGTAATATGCAGTAAAGTATGTCCTAATTGATCACAGCTTTATAACTTCGCAGTTTTATAACTTCACATTTGATTATATTTTTATAGCTGTGTAACAAGTAAAAATAAATAATTGAGACATTTAAAAATATGCAAGTGAGAAAATTTTGTATTTATACTTTAGCTGGCTGGCAGCCAACTAACATTTTTCCACTAGCAGCCGCGTTGAAAAGTAATCGGTTCAGTCACCGGCAACAGCTGGTTTCGTTTATGTTTATGTATTTAACAATTTCAGTGTGCGCTGAAATTTGTTTTTACTTTAATTAAAAATGAAGAGTTTAAAAGATATTCAGCTGGGTTTTATTTACTTTATTAACAAGTTGAATAATTTAAAAACAAACTGGCCATTATTTAAATTTTTTCACTTCTTGGCATTCTAATTTCAAGTATTTATAATTGCTTTTTTTATCAGCTGATACAAATGAGGGTTTGCTCATAGCAGTCATATTTTTGTGTGTTATTATTTTAAAACATATGACTTTATGACTACCTTGTGAATCCCCCATATATTATGAAAACTCTATCATGATATGAAATGTCAAAATCGTACACATACATACATACATACATAGATACAAGAAAAGTTTTGTTTTAGATACAAGGAGTCACGAAAAATATAAATTTTAATAAAAAAAAACTAATCGAATTGTTCAAATAATTAAAGAAATCTATTGTTTTTTCTTGAGAGTGTATTAAATTATGAATAATTCAAGATGTTTACTGCTCGGCTGACAGATTATTATGAAATATTATGCTATACGTGTTCTACATGCTTGTTATTAATATTAATATAAATATTTTTTCCCATTACTCTGCCGACGTTCTATCTCATATTATATCAGAGTTAATAGCTCGTGAAGACGCTGTGTAAAGCGAATGCCGGACAGGTCAACATTCAGCTTCAATATATGTTTGTGTGCGTTTGTTTACAACAAATAGTCACACATATACGGAGGGGAAATACTGAAAAATTTTGAATGCTTTTTAATTTTCATAACTAACGCACACAAACACATATATTGAAGCCTAAATATTGATTTGTCTAGCATCCGCTTAAGGCTGTACAATTTAGCCGACCAAAAAAAGGTTAGCTAACAAAATTAGCCGGTTAACCGGCCAGCTTATATAATTTAGCTGGTTTAACCGAATTAGCGGATTTAGCCAAATTAGCCGTTTTAGCTGTTAGGCGGCTTAGCTATTTTAGCTGGCTTAATCGGCTAAACAAGTTAAACGGCTAATTTTGTTTTAATTTTTTAACGATTTATGATAACGTAACAAACAACATAGCATAACATAACATTTTATGTAATGTTATGTTATGTTATTGTAAATCGTCAAACAGAAACAAAATTTAGTCGCTTAAGCCAGGCTAAACCAGCTAAGTTGGCGGCTAAATTGTACAGACCTACTATTTTCCTTTTTACATCATATATTTTTTAAATAAATATTTATAACACTATAAATATTTTGTTTTGGTTTTAAGCTTTAAAGGTCAATGGACGTTCCAAGCTGGCAAAACATGAAGCGACTCACAGTGAAAATAGAAAACGAACTGAAATTTGTCCACAATGCGGCATCAAACTGTATAACAAATTGTCGTTAACTCAACATATGAAAACCCATGATGAGAACCGCCAAAAGAATCACAAATGTGAGTTTTGTGGGAATGCTTTCTATAATCGAGGATCACTGAATGTTCATAGGCGTATCCATCTTGGCCTAATGGTAAAATGCCAGATATGTGCAAAAGATTTTTTTCGACAAGTTGATCTAGACAAACATTTATTAAGACATTCCGCATCTCCTCTACAGAGAAATGTTGGAAAGGTACATTTCCTTATCATGATTATAAAAATAAAGAAATCTATTAATGTCAATTTTGATCGCAGAATAAATACACAGTACAGTGTGAATATTGTAATAAATCTGTTGTGACTGTTAAGTGGAAAAGTCACATAGCTGCTCATCTGGGACAACCTGTAGTGAAATGTAAAATTTGTGATAAAAATTTCTTTTCCAGAACCAAGTAATATATATTTAAAAATTTTTATATAATTTAGTATATTTCAATAATTAACAATACGGATCTCTTTTATAGTTGCACCAATCATTTACGGCGGTTTCATTTTAAAAAGTCAGCTGAATATGAGAATTTCATTCATTACTATGGTGATGGAAAAACACGTGTTTCTATCTTAATGATGAAGCAACAATTGAGTGCACAGCCGCTTACAGACAAAAAATGTGCGGAAGTGCCATGAGAACATATCTTTTAAGGTAATTATTCCTGTAAATATATACGAAGTTATACATGCATCTTATTTAATTTTTGTTTACAGATCGATTACAAAGTCGTCAATTTTTTAAATCAATAAGAAAAACTAAGAAAAAAATTAGATATAATTTTACTTCATTAAGGTAAGTATAAAAAACCAAGATAGAGTAACACAAAATTGCACAAATCTTTTAATATTTTTCAGCTGAATTCAATATTCAAATAAGTATACCAGAAATAAGGCATTATTATCGGTAAGCTTTTTATTTTATAATATATATACATATGTACATGATACAAGAGCGATTCTGGAGTAGCTTAGCCAACCAGAAATCTACAAAATTACTCTCCCAGATAAGAAAAAGTAAATGAAATCTACTAGCAAAAATTTGCAAGTAACACAAAATTTGCAGTGTACACCCAAAAAACTTTACATTAAATGTTAGTACTTTGTATGAAAAGTTAGACATATCGTAAAAAATATATGAAAATTTTATCTCTTTGAGGTACAGCTTAGGATAAAAAGCAGGGACCGTAACTGTTATGACTTTTTTCGAAAAAGTCAAATAATAATAGTTATTTTTTGACCAATATGTTTTCGGTAAAAAAATAATGGTTATTTTTTGACTATTATTTTTTAGATCAAAAATAAAAGTTAAAATTTGACTGACATTTTTTTGGTCAAAAATAAGTTAAAATTTGACCGATATTTTTTTGGTCAAAAATAAAAGTTAAAATTTGACTGATATTTTTTTGGTCAAAAATAAAAGTTAAAATTTGACCGATATTTTTTTGGTCAAAAATAAAAGTTAAAAAGTGGCTGATATTTTTTAAGTTTATTTTTGAGCAAAAAAATATCGGTCAATTTTTAACTTTTATTTTTGACCAAAAAAATATCAGTCAAATTTTAACTATTTTTGACCGAAAAAGTATGAGTCCAAAAATAACAGTTATATTTTGACTTTTTTGAAAAAGTAACAAAATAAAAGTATTTTTAGATTTGTATTCCTTAGCTCACGACCATCACAATGCTATGCTCAAATATCGTATAGGCAAATTATTTCTGTGTGACTTTTTGAAGTGAAATTTTGATAATTGCTGTTATTTTCGGTCCCTGATAAAAAGTGTTTCCTTTTAACTGTCCGTAAATAAAGCTTTATGTGTAAAGTATTTCAATAGCAGAAATAAAAATACAACTGCTTGTACATAAGGATTTTTTAGTTCAAATATCTGTAAACAGTAGAAATAAAGTTAATTTCAGTGTAATTATGGAATTTTTTCTATTAATTTAGTTGAATTTGTTCTTTGCAAGAACTTGCCCTGTTTTTTTCTTTATATTTGACACACGTAATTTTCGAGTGTAACCTTTATGATTTAGCCTTCTGCCACCCATTTCAAGCGTTTTAAACGCTTTTAACGGCCACTGCTGCAGTCAAATTAAAGAAAAATATTGAATCTTACCGTATTTAATATTTTTTAATAATTCATTAAATAATTCATCAAAATTAGAAAAAGTTAGGTTAAGTTAGGTTGTATCTTTAAACTGGCAACCTGTTTAAAGATGTAAAAACCAGCCCACTTGGGTCCCTATAGGTCCCGTTGTGTTATCTGAAGCGGGAACGTGAATATAAGTAGAACCCCTTACTACGTTTCCCTATTCGGATCAGTGTTGAACCAACCCGACGATGGAATGAAAGAATTTATCCGTCTAATGTCGCAGTTTGATAAGGCTGCTAGATCCTGAAGCAGCGGGCTGCCCAGTGAAACCACCCTTTGCTCGGAAAGAGCGGGGCATAGACAGAAGAGGTGCTCTACATTTTCTTCCTCCTCCTCATTATGAAAACTTCTACAGAAATCGTTATACGGCAGATTCAATCTCCTAGCATGCGCACCAATAAAACAGTGTCCTGTAATTACCGCTACAAGTGTGCGTATTTGCCCCCGAGGGGTCCTCTCCAGGATTGCAGATCGACTACAATCGTATTGGGGCCATATTAACCTCGAAATCGAGCAGGTGACCTCGTTTCACCATCTGGTCTGCGCGATCCCAAAAAGTTCCTGCTGAATATGAAATTTGCAGCAGTTTAGCGGTACGTCTACCATTTGATCCATGCCTCGAGTGTGCATTCGAGCCCCGGATTTGGCTAGTTCGTCTGCAGTAATATTACCGGTCACATTGCTGTGCCCTGGTACCCAGAGTATCTCCGGGTTTGAATGTCTCGATATCTCGTTTAGAGACATCCGGCATTCATACACCAAAATGGATGTCGTGTAGCACGCTACATTTATCCTGTAGCTTAAACTTAATTCTCTGTTGATAACGGGGAACAAAAGACGCCGCCACCCACTCCCAAGTCCGATTTAGATCCGTCCGTGTAAATCTCCAGCACGTCCCCCTGACGAGGGGAGGACGTGCCCGAGAGCATCACGGCAAATCTTAACAGTAATCAATGTTTTCCGGCAGACCGTTTAGGAATTTTAAAATGTTGGCGTGTCCCTTGGGTGCCTTTTTCCATGCACCCGCTGCCTCAAGCCTGATCGCAGAGTTCATGGCCAGTTGTCTGACCATGAGATCAGCTAGCAGCCAATGCATCATTGTGAAGAGAGCTTTTGATGGAGTGGTGCGTGGAGCGCCTGTAATCATCAAAGCTGATGTACGCAGGATACTTTCTATGATCCGACAGTTATAGGCTTTATTACCATGTTGAAGATCCATTTTGAGTTCTTAGGATTTATTCCCCAGTTCCTCCCAATGGCCCTTCTCCATGTATATATGGCCACGGTGCCATGAGTTAAGTTTTTCATGAATTTTTCAAACATTTATTTCGTAAACAAAACATCTAAACAACTGTTTGGCTAATTCCTGTTAGTAAAAATTTTACTAGCAAAAACTTGCAACAAATTTTTTCCTCTCAACTTTTTACGCTCTTTTTACACTCTCTCGTTGCTAGTTTTTCGAGTACGTGAACACTTTTCAGTAACAACTAGTAACAATTAGTAACAACTTTCAGTTATTGAACAGACCTAATATATTTTATTTGGAGAGCATTTTTTCTTATGCTCTGTTTTACACAATATTAGCTCTGTTCCAGATGGATAACGAAGCAGTCCGAACTTGTACAAAGTTACCCAAAAGCGTTCCACATAACAATTTTTGAGCAATTTTGAGACCGAATGAGAGAGTAATTTTTTTCATTTCTGTCCTAAGTTGTACGAACTTTTTTTTTTTTTGGTAATTTCGGACAATAACAAAATGATCAGCTGTTTTTTTTTACATAAATAACAATTAAAATTTAGCAAAACAGTAAAATAAGTTGTCCATTGTGAAACAATTATTTTTAAAACATTTAAAGGGAAAATGTTTCGAATTTATTTGCAAATGTTAGTATTTAGGTTGTTATTTCTTACAAAAGCGTTTGCTTTTATAGATTTTGCCAGTGATGCACTATTTCGTTCGCAATAATAATGCATTATATTACGAGATTTAAACGATTAAAATCGCCAACTTAGCTTTAAAGCTCATAAGTTGGCACTATTGAAATGTTTGGACTTAAAATTGTGGTTTTTCGCGTTCCAGATGTTTTGAGCAACTTTTATAATTTGAGAGCGTAAATGTTGAGTTTACTCTCATTAGTCCAAACTTGTCCGAAGTCATGTAGAACACACCTATTATTATCTCCGGGTTTTCATAAAATTTCATAAATGTTTCATAATGTTTCAAAATAAGAACAAACGAAAATTAAACAATAATATGAGATGAGTGGAAAGCTACTGCCGTAGATTTAATTTTGCGCCTCTTTATTTGAGAGCATTTTTGCCTGAAGTTCCACACTTTGTTCTGTTTCATCATTAAGAATTAAAAATGGTTTGATGCCAAAGAAAATTGTTGGTACATTTTCTGAAGAAGCAATTTAAGGAAACAAAAGCACGTTAGATATAGTATTCTTTGACATGGCTGATTAAATCCTGAAATGACATAAAACTTGTAAATCTTAGTGTTAAAAGTAAAATACATATGTACCTACCAAGCAATCGTCCGCATACAGAAATAACGTAACAACTTTATTGGCAAATAAATAAATAATGACTACTGTGGGTCGATTATGGATAGCAACCAAACTGACTGACAGGTGGCAACCAAACCTAACTGAAGTTTGATTGCCAGTCGACATCTGAACATTCGTTGGTGGCAATAAAATACTAAATGGCAACTCAACTGTCAGTTGCTATCCAAGTCGACCTATAAATTTATTTATAAATTAATCTGTTTGTTGACACTCAATCGCTTCTTCTTCCTTGATAATCTGAACATATGCATTTATTAAACTCTCATTCTCTGATAAATCAATTTCATATTCCTCACAGCAATGTACTTTTTCAAGATGTACTTTGTACCTTTCGCATAAGAAATAAATAAAAGAAATCATTAATTTTATTTTGTATATATTAAGTTGTTTCGACATCTATAAATATTTTTCTGTGTACATTTTGCCAACAGGAACAAACTGAATATTCATATTTTTAACCCCCGAACAAAAAAGAGGTGTGTTATAAGTCTGTATCTGTCTTTTTTTTTTTTGGAAGGTGACCTGATCGAGATTTGTTCTTGTTGTAAATGAAATCCGCACAAAAAACATAAATGTGAAAGCATGAAAACGATGTACAGTGTTCATATCTACCTACTGTAAAAATCTTACATTTATTTTTATGAAACGTTACACACCCATTAAGCTTCTGTTTAAATAATACATCAGGTTAAAGAAAGTGGGCTGTGCCACCCACGCCCGTGGCAAGTAAATATTCTTTTTCAACAACTTCTACTAAACCGATTCTTATGAAACTTTGCATGCACCTTTAGTTGTCGTTACAATACAACATTATGTTAGTGGGCAGTACCACGCCCATGAAAAGTAAATAAGCATTTTGACTACTACTTAGCCGATTCTTATGAAACTTTGCACACACATTTAGTTATCGTTACAATACAACATTGTGGTTAGAAAAGTGGGTAGTGCCACGCCCATGAAAAGTAAATATTCATTTTAACTACTTCTACTTATCCGATTCTTATGAAACTTCGCACACACAATTAGTTCTCGTAAAAGTACATGGTTGTAGTCGGTTTTTTGCAAGAAGTATATATTGTAGGTTTTATATTTTTTTAATAATCAAGAAATTTTAAATGAAATTTGACAATAATAAATAATAATACCCTGAAAATAATTTGTATTCGATATGAATCTATTTTATTATTTTTCTATACCATATAATACAAATTATTTGCTGGATTTTGTATAATTTTCAAAACATACTATGCTTAGTTTCGATAATCATTTACATATTTATAGATGGTTTTTGTAAGTCTGTACATAAGATAAATTGTGTTTGAAGCCTACTGACGATTTGGTAAAGCACAAATGAAATGCATATAGACAATGCTTAGACTCCAGCAAATAAATTTCATTTATTTTTCCAATATTTGATAGTTCTGAAATAAAGCTCAAAATAAAAGTTCTTAGCTATGTTTGAAGAAAATATATCTATCCGTTTAAAAGTCATCATCTCTTTTATAGCTGTAGATCGATTTTAATAAATTTTTTTTTTGAAAGGTGACTTGATCTCAAATCTTCTAACTTATATTCGAAAAAGCCATTTTGAAGAATTGGTTTGGAGATTTTTAAAAATTTTAATTTAATGTTATTACATACTTACTTTTCTTTTGAAGGATAGGTTTCGTCACAAAATTGGCAGGGATATGGCATTTCACCGTGAGTATAGGAATGTTTAGTTAAAGCTTTTGTAGATCTAAACAATTTACCACAATTGCCACATTCGAATTTAATGTCCTTAATGTCCTTATGTCGACGATTATACTTTCGTTTTTCTACTTGCCGATCGCCGTGATGCGCTGCTGCCATATGTTGTGATAGATTACGGGATGACGAATATTGTTTAAAACATACTTCACATTTACTCATTGCGTTCGCCTTTTCGCGTTTATGAAATCTCAGGTGTACATTAAACTCGTAAGTGCCATAAAATTGTTTTCCACATTCATCACAATTTAACGTTTCTCCTTGGTGAATCCGTTTATGACTAGCTAAGGCAGTTTTCGAAACATATTCCTTAAAAAATTTAATATTACTCTTAATTGTTTTCAGATATATAACCGTGAACACGGATATAGCACACCTTACAACAATAGCTTAAAAGCTTGCAGAATCCGAAGTTATTCTATTCTTTTGTTACAGTTACAAAAAAAGCATTGATTATTGATGGTCTCTGTGAATTTTCTCAGATAATGTGGAACTTTATTTCCATATAGAGTGGCCAAAAGTAAATTGATATTTTACTTCGATGATGTACTAAAAGTGCAAATAAATTGGTAGACATCTCAAATTGTTAGCATAAAAGACAACATATTTTGTAAATTTATGAATTTTGATATGTGAGGCTTTTTTAACTGAAACAAAATACGGGATTTAGACGACGATTTTTTAGCTTGATTTTTTTTTTAAGTTTATGGTCAAACGGACTAAAAGGGCGTTTAGCGGGATACCAAATCCCAAAAAAATTCAATTTGTTAATTTTTGGACTTGTTACTAGTTTAAACTATTTTTACACCGTTCGACCATCAACTTAAAAAAAAATCAAGCTCCGTGCATAGTTACCTATAATGTAAAAATTTTTTACACTTAACTAATAGGTAGGGATTATAAACAAATGTAAATTTACCGCCTAGGTTAAAATACCTAATGGGTAAATTTACGTCTTGGATATCTATTTGTTGAAATTATGGGCATAAAGCCCGTAAAAGTCGTTCTTTTGCTGTGAAGAAAGACCATTTATTCAGGATTGTTATGGAATCCTTGAATTGAAATCGAAAGAAAAATGATATTGGTTTTATACATAGAAATCGAGATTGTCGCTTTCTTGTTCGAATCAGAATTGTTATTAGAATTTGGTGTTAAAGAATCCAACTTAATCGTTTTTTTATCAGAAATATTCAGATCAGATGGTAGCTTGCCAGAATTAAAGTTTTCTTTTGCTTTTTGCTTTAAACGGTTGAATGTTTATGCACAATGTAAATAAAACTTATATATTTACCAAATAAAATATAAATAAAACAACAAATATGTTTTGCAACAATTGGATATTATTTTCTCAATAAAAATTGATTGTACCAAATTGCATGTACACGCAGGCAACTTGGCAACGATGTTGCCATGATCTGAGAAAAAGAGACTAAACAGCTTTTAAAACATTATGAAAATATATTAATGTGCTGTTTATAGAACCCAAACAATTGAATTGAGTGAACAATTTGTATGAAAAGCTCTCAGTTTTTCGAGTGGTTTCCATAAAAATTTTCTACTCAAGTCGATTGCTTGGGTTCTAGAAACAACACATAAGCCTTGTTGAACATTTTTAAAAATTGAAACCGATTTAAAAAGCACAGAAGTAGAGATGGGCGCGTGTCGAAATTTTCCAACACGACCCGAACACGAATGCCGGATGTCCAACACGTACGAAACACGCACGCCCAAAATTTTCAAAACACGAACACGACACGACACAACACTCACGAAATCAAATCCAAAAATAAAAATATTTTTATATTCAAAGACATATTTTTCTTCTATTTTAACGTTTCATGTTCTAGTTGTATATTTATTTACATATTTCTGTTGAAAAACAGTAAGTTATCAAGATTTTCGCTCAATAGTCTTGTGCGGCAATCTTCTACGTTTATACATATTTTAATCTTAAAATCTTTTCGTGTCAAGTTTTCTCAACACGACACGACCCGAACACGCACGAAATCAGATTTTCTGTCACGAATACTTCGTGTTAAATCGTGCGTGTTCGTGACATGAAAAAAACACGACACTCGCCCATCTCTACACAGAAGTTTATAAAGAAATTTCCAGGCGAAAAAAAGGTTAAGTTTATCCTCGAAAAGCTTAAAATGGTAACGCTGCTCGTTAAAATAATACTACAAAATGTAAACAAAAAAAGCAGCTGATTCGAACATGGTTTTTGTTTATTATTGAATGAAGACAAAACGAAGACCTTTTCATTAAAACAATTCAAATCAGAATCGATTTTCAATTCTGATAAATGACGATTCTGACTTGGATTCCATAACAACCTTAATAATTCATTTTTTCCCCCTTAATACTATTGAGTGAAGGTGTGCTATTTCCGTGTCCATAGCTGTATGTTTTATATGTATTTATTTTTTATTATTTAAATCGCAATCATACGTGTTCCATCTTCCGAAACATTTTGAAAACTATGAATAATGCCGTATGAAAAATTTTCCAAATTTTTGGCAATAATTAAAAAAGTAGAATTATAAATTTTAAAACTCGAAAAAGCGGGATACAAATTCTAGGCGGGATCGAACTCTTAAAAGCGGGATAATCCCGCCTAAAACGGGATGTCTGGTCAGCTTATATATACACGAAGTAGTGTTTGGAACAAGAAAATAGTGTTTGTTAACAAAAAAACTTAATTTTCAAATGAAAAACTAAGAATTTTTCTGATAAAAATTGGAAACGAGAATATCGGACAAAATTGGAAACGAGAATATCGGACAAAAATCGGTCGCTTTTAAATTTGTTCTTGTAGGTTCGGAAGCCAGAACACAAACGTTTATGAAGTCGAAATTTGTATACCTTGTCGCAGTATTGACATTTATGTGTCTCCCGACAATCTTGATGGTCAATCATATGTTGTGTCAAATAACGTTGCAAGGAAAATGATTCGCCACATATTTTACAACTGTATGGTTTACTTCCTACATTCCTGCGTTTATGATAACTTAGATGATTTTTTAAATGACGCTCTGTACTGTAGAAACGATCTTAAATAAAATTATGTAAATAATTTATTTAAAAAAATGTAAAAACAATTTATAAAAATGTGATGCAAAAACGAAGCGTTTAAAAAAGAAAAAAAAAGTGGTGATGTACTATTTTTAACCACCGACCAAAAAAGGGTTGTTATAAGTTTGTAGTATGTGTCTGCGTGTCTGTACGAGTCTACGTACAGACCAAATGGGTGGACCTTTTCGATTTAGTTTTTTCTGTTTGAAAGGTGACTTGATCGAGTATTCTTAGCTATGTTCGAAGAAAATCGGTCCAACCATTTAGAAGATATCACATCTTTTCTAAATGTATTCTGTTGAATGTGTGTCTCTTTGACGCCGTAGCTCCCAAACGGGTCAACAGATTTTAGTATTTGTTTCAATGGTGACTTGATCCAGAATATTCTAACCTATGTTTGAAGAAAATTGGTCCAGCCGTTTTGAAGTTATCACCCATTTTCTTCGGGGGTTTTTAAAATTTTTAATTTAATGTTATTTTTATGTATTTTAATACTTCTTTCAATAATTTTTGATAAATTTCTTTTCCAAATCATTTTACGTTGTTTATATTTTATCTTCTAATCTTTTTGAAAGTCAGTAGCCATTTTTTTATGAGTTTAGTCGAAATTTAAAATTTTACGCCATTCTTAAAACACTGACCTTACTTAAGATTTTGTGAAGTTTCGCAAATAAAGTTGTTGAAAACAAAGTTGTTGTCTTCGAATAAAATTTAAAATACTAAACCGCTGAAATCCAGAATCTAATCAACTTTTAAACTCATAAAACAACGTCGACTGCTGCAAATTTTATTGAAATCGATTTATTCGTTCAAGAGATATCGTCGAAACTTTTCGAAACAAACTTTATCACTCTAAAACTTTTTGTCAAATTGGTCGGCAGCTTTTTAAGACTTGAACAAAACGGCGTCAAATGCCGCATATTTGATCGAAATCGTGAGATAGATATCGATATATTCGAGAGAAATCGTCGAAAATTTTTAATTTCTTTGTAAAATTTGAAATTAGCGGATGGTTCCAGGGATGGCCTGCAAGGTCAACCGTATCATGTTTTTTTTTATAAAATTTTGAATTTTTGAAGACTTCATCAAAACTTTAAAATGACTTGTCCAATCTTGTTGTAAAATACACCAAAAATTATTTAATCCAATATTATTATTGGTAAAAAAATTTCTTTTGTGAATAACTTAAAAATTTAATTTTTTTTAAAAAATTCACCTAAATGTCGAAAACTCTGAAAACGATTTTTTGTAAATCTTTTATGACACTAACACCGAATTATTTTTTATGTATGTAGTATGTAATAAATTGTTACATAATTTATATATTGTACATTGATAAACACAATTTACTTACTGCAAATATAACATTTATATTTCTTAGGAGTAAAAATGTACGTATTATTTTGTGAAGCTTTGTTATCCTCTGATAAGTATTCGATTTCAGGCAAAGATTCATTTGATTCGCATTCTGAAATTAAATATAAAAAGCATTAGTGTATTAGAAATAAAGGATTTCACAAGTGTTTACTAACTATTGTAACGGCTGTATGTGCTAAATTTTAGGCTTAAATCTAGTTTAGCCAAGTAGGTGCATGAAATAAAAAATAGCCTACCTTATAGAAAATTTAAAAATAAGAAGAAAATATAAAATAAAAAAGTTGGCGGCAACCTATATTTTCCGAGTTATGAGCCTCTGAAGTTTTCATTTTCATTTCTGATTATTTTTATGTACATATTTAGAATAGTACCTTCGCTGAGTAAAGATTCTCTGCACAGCCGGCCTATAGGCTATTTTGTTTTTCATTTGGACATACTTGGGTAAACTAGATTTGTATAATTTTACAAGAAAATAAATAAAAATAAACGCGCCAATGTTGCTCTTACCATTTGCGATAACTTCCTCCATCTTACCACCGTCATCGTTTACAGTTTCATATTCCTCAACAAAATCTTTTAATGATTCATCACATTCAATTGAGAACTCGGCGGAATCAATTGACAGTTCATTGTATTCACTTAAATCTTGTTCCGTATCTAAATCTTCCTAATAAAAAATTTCATGTTTAGAAAAGCTGAGGAATTTTTTTCTTATTCCAGTATATAATTACTTACAATTTCAGCCTCTTCAAACTTCTCTATTGAGATTTCTGTGTGTTCAATTATCTCTATAATGGAGTTTTGCTTCCAGCTCTCTTCCAAAATGTCCTGTGAATTTTTTGCCTTTTGTAGGAATTTATAAACGAACTGCAGTTCGGCTGCACATTCCGCACATAAACACTGTGGACGATCGTCATTCTCTTCTATTGATAAATTTGTACATAAACGCAAACATTGTAAATAATTTATTTCATTTGTAATGTCTCCCGGCAATGTGTGACCATCATCGCATTCGAAACGAGCTTGAAAACTAATGGAATCTTTGGAGACGTTTAAACATACGCGGCAAACCACTCCAACACTTTCCATGATTAAATGCACTCTACACAAATAATTAAATTTGTTTTTAATCTACTTAGCACTCCTTGGGTAAAATTTATTCCGAGAAGTCGTCAGACTTTATTTTGTGGTCTGATCAGTGAACGAAGCCGATGGGCTCTGAGTCGGCTAACAGCCGCCGCCGGCAATTTTTTAAGAGCCTCATCTGCTTCGGGTTATGAACGGCGATATATATGCCCGCTAATGTCATCAATGGTACCGTAACATAGTGTCCACACCTGACGCATTTTCATTATAACAGAGAAATTGTAAATTTTTGATTGCCATCAATACAGACGTTGATGAATTTATAACATGATGAATCATATTTTCTTCTTCGTCGTACAGCTAAGATCGAGAATTTAGACTTCTATATGGGCAACAATAATCACCAAAAAATATTAAATATTTTTATTATAAGATTCATTAAATATGGTTTTTCGTTAAAAAATATTTATATCTTATAATTTTCACTAATTTGGATAAAGAATATAAACGATAAAGTAAAAATAACAAACGAAATGACGTTTCATATCATAATATACATATTCATCTGAGCTTGAGCTCTGATGATTATATCATAACTCTGATATAACATTAATAAATTGAGTCTATACATGATAAATTTCCATCATGATATCAATTTGATATGCATCATGATAAAAATTCATCAGGTGTGGAAACTATGTAAGAGATTTTGTTGACATTAAGCTGCATGGCAACACATCAAACTGTATAATATTTATAGTTTCGACATTTTCTTTACCTTTTTAAGCTTTCTAGACCTTAAAATTAATTTTTATAGTTACTGACTGGACGCCTACGCCACGAAGACAATTATCAGCGTTTTTAACGATTAATACGTATTATTTATTATCAATACAGCATTGTCAGTTGTAAACGTAGTGTAAGTAGGATTTATGGAAACTGCACTAAATTTAAATATTTTGTTCTGTGTCGAGTCTGGGGTATTCACTCATAAATGATTGTTGGTTAGTCAATTAATAGAATAACTCGAGTAAAAAAGCTTAATTTTAAATATCATTTTTAAGCTAGGAAACATTTTATGTTGTATGAAATCGTCTATTCAATGCAAACAAAATTCTGATTTTATAAGCGCCCACTAGGCTTATAATATGAAAATTTTCTTACAAAAAAATCTTCATTTGCCGCTTTTTAGACAGGCAAAGGTTACTTTGACGAAGTTTTTGAGTTTTCTTTTTAACTTTCCTTCGTGTTCAGACACCATAAGCTTAGTTTTATAAATTTAGTTTTTTTGTTTGAACATTGTTGTTTTAATTTGGTTCAACATCAAATACAAAATTGCAGCCAACTTCACGTATAAACTACGAACAAATTTGCGAGTACAAGAAAGTCTGTAATCCCTCTCATTCCACTATAAACTCAAGACTGCAAAGTAAAGGGCCAAATAGACTACACTTGCGGCTTGCCAAACATGGCAGAAATTAGCGTTTGCACAAGCCTGTTGTGTAATTTATGGCGGTGTTTCCGTGTTTGGCAAGCGGCTTCGCAAGCCGTTTGAAGAAAAATAAAAAAATTCGATATTTTGACTCTCATATTGAATTTGTGGTAATCTGCTTGTGTAGTCTATTGTAAAATTTGTTTATTTGAACAAAATTTCGATAGAGTGAGGTCGTCATGGAAAATTAAAATTTAAATTAGTGATTAAAGTGAAAAATGTATGCTTGAGCGATCTAATTTAGTGTAGTCTGTGTGCAAATAAAAAATTATGTTTGCTAAGCCGCATGGGCATTTTATTTGGCTCTTAAAATTCCCGTGTAAAAAGGCAAGGTGAATAGGAAGGGGTACACATATGCATGCACTTGAACGTCATTTTGTTTTCTCATTCGTAGGACATCTTTTACACAGGAAACCCAGTGGTAAAAATACCCAATACGTAATCGCTGATGTAAGCAATATTTAGTAGCAGCTAGTGATGACGCTTAGGCTTACTTTCTCATTTAGATTTAGCATAAGCGTGTCATAGGCTATTTAATGGGTGAGCTCTCGCCCAAAAAGTAAGCTTCGATGTCAGTACGTGTCGGTACAGCTTTTTTACTTTGCACATAAAAGGGATACATTCGAAGCTATTATTAATAAATGACATTTTAGATTACAAGTACATTAAAATCTTAGTACTTAGATTGCTCGCTTAGAACGTTATCCTGATATCATCAATTATTATCTAGGTACTTCGTTTCATTTACCACTGGGAAAGTTTACTTTGCAAAATCTTGATTTTATTGAAGAGAGGGTAAAAGAGAATGAAGGGAGCAAATACTTTCTTGTACCCGAAAATTCGTTAGTAGCTTATACCTGGAGTGGCTACAACTTCGTATTTGACGTTCAAACAAAAGAAAACAGTGTTCAAACAAAAAATTAAAATTTGTACAACTAAAGTTTCTCTGTCTAAACACGAACGAAAGCTTAAAAACGAAAGTATCAAAGTAAATTTTGTCAATAGCGGGTTGCTTGTAACTGTTTATCTCAAAAGCAATTTACAAGCTTGGTTATGATTTGGATATAGATATAGATAAATAAGTTTTTCAAACTAGTTTATCACCAGAAATAAGTTGCAACCTGTTAATGGCGTAGATATAAATGCACTATTAATCATATTAGATATTTAAAGAAAATACCATTGGTTATATTTTTAATGTAAAAAACAACGTCTACTTACAACTATTACTCTTGTACACAGATTTATGCGGCTGAGTGTCAATGTTTACTTAAATATTTTAAACGAACTTTGGATAGATCAGAAATGTTCCATTAATAGAGTAATCGTTTTGCTTTACTGGTATCTGAATTAAATAAATATATAAATCTATTACAAAATGACCGAGCTCATACAGCCATATATGGCTAACGATTACATACATACATATACGCTTATATCTGTCTTTCTGAATACGTTTTGAGTTTTTTGTGACATGATCAAAACGTAGAAGAGAAACTGTATTATATCAAAAATCGTGTAAATCGAGATAGTTGAAACGAAAACAAAAAATTCAAATAAGTGAAATCGTATAGAAAAAGTATCTTGTAAATCAAGAACTACGTGTATTTTGTTCAAGACATGGTTGAAACCTTGTGTACTCTCGTACTTTTTATATTGCGTCGCGCCGCCACCCTTGCAACAACTTCCCAGCCGCTGATGATAAATATTTTCGTCCATACACTTCCCAAGGCGAATACAGTCAAACTCTATATAAGAAAAGAGAAAAACTTTAACCCGAACTGTCAAAGCACAAATAAAAATAGTCCTCACCTACTTTGGATGTGTGTTATTTTAATGATAAGGCCACTTGATATTAATTCGCTTTGACACTTCCAAGGTGAATTAATTTTATCAGGTGGTGTTGATTCTAAAACAACTACAACATTACAATAACATTTGACATCACAGCCTCTATGTCAACGTATACAAATTTTGACATACGAGCATCAAATTTGCGGAAAAAAGTAGAACAGCTGTGCTTGTAATCACCTGTATAAATCCACCTTGGACACTTCCATATTGAATTTTTTTTTTGTAAATTGAGGAAAATCAGTGTTAATTGTGAAAATACAAAATAACTCCTAGACAAATTAAGACGACAACTTTGTACAACGATAGCAATCTTCTTGATTTTACTGCAACTGGTTTTTAATAATATATTGTACAATAATGTAATTTAAATTATTATGGAGCAGAATTTGGAAGCCATGACCTCAGATCTATCGACAACTCTAGATAAAATTATGGCGGATGCTCACAACTACCGTTTAATTACAAAAGCAAGTGACGAGTTTGATAGAAACAATTATGCTAGCTGTATAGAGATTTTGGAACAATTGGAGTCTTTAAAGGATTATGATATTAAACTGATACACAATAAAGCGGTTGCAAAATTTTACGAAGGCAACAGTAGAAATTATATGATATTGCTAAACCAATTGCTGGAAATAGATTCAAAAAAGAATGATTGTGTATCTCAAACAGATGTAGCAGCGTTTCCAGTTACTAAATATAATATAGCTGTAATATATTATCATCGCCACATGTATGGAAATGCTCTTGATATAATGGAACAATTACTAAACAAGATAAATACATATGACGAAAACGTGCTAGCAATGCTTGGAGTTTTAGAGTTAAGACTCTTAATGGCATCTAATCAGCCAAAAAAAGCTTTAGTTTTTCTTGAAGAACTTCTACTAAAATTGGGTATTAATATTTTACATGTAACAGCAGATGAGTTCAGTTCTCAAGAGCCGTTTCCGAGATTAGAGGACAATGTTAGAAAAAATTTGAAAGTAATGACCTTATTAACACAAATTGTTAACAAGAAGGTTGTAATAGTTCCAGAGGATGGTTCTCCCGAGTTTTCAGCATTAAAAGCTCATCAATATTACATTATGAAAGATTTTCAAATGGCTGCAAAACAATTGAAGAGAATAAACGTATCCGGATATATGAATGGACTGTATAATCAAGAATTAAATACACTTATCGCCAACAACATGGGAGTTATCCATTTACGAGTTCGACATTATGCTATCGCTGCCAATTTTTTTCAAAATGCAATATCTTTTGATAAGCATATTGCATTAAATATTCACAATATTCAACTTCATCATATGAGTTCAGCGAAATCTTGTGAAATTTTGTATAACTTGGGAATTGCTATGCTCCATTTAAGACGTCCTGCAGAGGCATTTCAGTGTTTTCTTGTACCACTTAAAACGTATCATAATAATCCAATACTATGGTTCAGAATTGCAGAAGCATGTATAATGAAACATGAAGTTAACAGATCTGATGGAAAACATTTGGCGTTTCACGGAGTTTCAACTTCATTTTCGAACAAAATTTCCTACTCACAAAATAGTCAGTCGTCGGCTGTTCTTGAACCTACCATGGCATTTGCTGCATTAAGTCTGCGCAATGCTTTAACTCTAACTCAGTTTTGTCAAAATACATTTAAAGAAATGCATATAAATAAAGAGTCTATGATCAACATGCCCGAAAATGAAGATTGGCTTACAACAAAAGATAATAATTTTTGTAATCCCTCTCGACCTATAACAAAACAATCGTTTTATGTTTTACTTTCATCGATATATGCTGCATATAGTTATGTTTCCTTGAGATTGGGTGATTATGTTACAGCATTGGAAATGGCTGAGGAATTATTGAAAACAGAAAATCTGTCAGATGCTCACAAAATGTTAGCACATATGTATGCTGGAGAAGCTTTTATTATGATGGATCAATTATCGAATGCCAGATCACATTTGGAACCCACATTTGTTTCTAATCTTAATACTTTTGATTTTGAGACAAAAGATTGGCAAGTTAAATCTTTAGATGCTGCTCAGAACGTCGTACGTTACAATTTTGCAGTAGCTGTCTTTTTACAAGGTGATGTCGAAATGGCCCGGAGTCTTCTAAATACTTGTACGCATCCCATAGTATCACAAAAAGTATCTGCTTTTAAAAAAAATCATGCAACATCGTCAGCCTCTACAAGTATTTTCTTGGGTCAAAGACTTTGATTAATGATGTATTAAAGGAACTAAATAGTTTTCTTTTATTAGTTTTGCTTACGTCAAGTGGACAAAAGAAAATAATTTTAAGTTCTTAATAAAGTATATATGTACATATGCACATATCTATGTAAAGGTTTTCTAATAAAAACAAGAGATTTTTAGTTTTCGAAAATTTTCAAAACCTGCTAGACTGAATTGGTTCATATATTAGTGATGTTACGACTATTCGTATTCGAATCGTCGAATATCTAATATTCTAGCGAATATTACACGAATATTTTGCGCATACGTTTTAAAAAATTTCAGAAAATTAAACAAAAATTATTAATTTGTAATAATTTTTACTTAAGAAAAAACCTTTGTCTCTAACGCAAATAATAATAATCTTCTTTTAGTAAAGAAAAAACAAACAAAATATATTTCACAACGACATAGTATTTAAAAAGTAAACTCTTGTTTGTATATATCATGTTAAATTAATAATCAAAGCTCAGTAGAGGAATGTTGAACTTCAAAAATAAAAGTTTTGAAGTATTCTCCTTCAAACCTATTACGATTCGGTGTGTAAATAAGCCCAGCACCACTAAACATTCGCCCGCTCGGAACACTCGTTAGTAGTGTCACTAAATATTGCCTGGCTATATTTAAAAGAAGCTAGTATTTTCCCTTATTTTCTTTCAACCATGTCAGTGTGTCGACTAGGGATGGGGGAAAAATATCGATATATCGATATTTTCTCAAAAATATATCGAATTTAAAAATATCGACGATATATTATATCGTCGATATTTTTAATTTTGATATATCGATATTTTTTTCCAAAAAATAACTTTTTCTTCAAGATGCTTTTCCCTCCCTAAAGGTACTAATTTATTCTAAAAAGGTGATTTTCTGTAAAAGGTACTTTTTTTCTTAAAAGATACGTTAAATTTATTCCTTATTTTTGAGACATTCTTTAATTTGGGACAAAAAAACCCGGCTACAAAATAGGAGTGTGCAAAATTTCATAAGAATCGCTTAAGTATAAGTTGTTGAAAAAGAATATTTATTCTTGGATGGGCGTGGCACTGTCCAGTTTTTTAATCCCGATGCAGTATTCAAAACAGAAGCTTAATGTGTGTGCAAAAAATATTATTTTTCCTACTTAAGGAAAAATGGCACCAACGATAAATGAATCCAAAATGGCTCCAAAAATTTCTATGGATAACTACCAAAAGAATGTTGAAATTTTTTCTGATGCTTGAGCGATTTTTCATTTTTCTATTGGGCATTTGCCCAATCTTAAATATTATCCCAAAATATTGGGAAGAATTATCTCAAAGTAAAAAATATCCGGAAAATTTACTCTCTAATAATTCTTGAAAAAAAAACCGACTACAAAATAGGCGTGACACTGCGCATAATTTTTATCATAATGATGTACTTTCGCGAGAAATAATTGTGTGCGAGGTTTCGTAAGAATCGGGTAAGTAGAAGTAGGGTGAATTCGTAAATGCAGTAAATTTGTGCAGCCGGTCTGCAAACTATTGCAACAGTAATAAAAATTCGTCCGTTGTTGCAGCAGTCTGTGGCAGCACTCTCAAGTGTTTGTATAAAGAAAGTTTTGAGGAAAAAAAGTACTCCCAAGTGTTTATTTTCGAGCGCAGAACTTTGATTATTGCACAATTACTGAATTTACGAACGTACTCGTAGTTATACGGTTTATTAATGGCGGAGTTTTGAGAAAAAATACATGACGAAGTGATAACACTGCGTGACAAATTTTAATTTTTTCTATTTGGTAGGAACTAGGGATGTGCGATTAATCGATTAATCAAATTTAAATTAACTTTATAAAACTTCGAAATTTTATGACTATCTCTCTTAGTTCAAAACCTGTGATTGGTTTTTTCCCGGCACAAAATTAATTGTTATAAAAATTGTATGTAGAAAATTAATTTATAAAAAAAACATTAATTTTGAGCCGAGAGCGATAAAAATGTAAAATGTGAGCATTTTAGAGTTTATTTAATGTTGATATATATTTATATATATTGCAAAACAATCAATTAAAAATTTTGAAGAAAATATTAGAACAATTGTTTCCAAGGATATCTTTTAAATTTTTTTTTCAGTTGCTCTTCAACTTATCTTCCATATCCTTGGCATAAAAGCAACTTCAACTTCAAAAATTTTATGAAAAAATATCTCAGTGTGCAAGTACTAAAACAACTTAAAACAATAGCGGAGTTCAGTATTTGATGCAGATGGTGTTGCGAAAGTGCAAATTCAAAATATCGTAGCTTTTGTCTGAAGCTCCGATATTTTCGCAAGACCATTTGCATGAAATACTGAACTCCGCTAATGTTCTTTAAATTAATATTTTGTGTGCAGTCTCTTGTTTTTTATAATCATTTGGATTCTCTCGTGAATAGATGCGACTAATTTTTGATAGTAATCATCTGTTTTTTTCCATTCTTCTAATATGACATTTTTTGGTTCAGATTTGCTGGAAACCATGTGCTCCTAGTTTTTTTTATTGAGATATCAGAAATTGTTCATAGTGTTATCATGACATGGGGCATAATATATTTGTGTGTGTATGCATGTATGTTTTTTTGTATGTACGAATATATGTATATGGTGTTGGCTACCCAGTGGCCACGCCTTTAAGACATCATCAATGACGGATGCACGACAATGCTAAATTCTCGATGACAAATGTCGGACAGAGAACAAATCATCGATGAACTTTTCGAATAAGTGTCGCGAAAATACTTTAAGATTCAATGAGCGACAATGTCGCTCAGATTGTCGTTCACATAACACAAGGTTGTTAGGTGGGCGAAATTGTTGCCGATTTTGTCGGCAATGACCATATAAGTGAGAATGTTGTTTGTCTCGTCAATGATTAAATAAGCGACAGTGTCGCCTATTTTGTCGTCAACGATTACATAGGCTACAATGTCATTTACCTTGTCGTCAACGATTACATAGCGACAATGTTACCTACTTAATTATTTAATATTTTTGCTTACATGTTTTTTTCCGTTTCATTTAAATTATTGACTGACTTATCTGAGATTCGAACTGAGGGTGCATGTTTATAGGTTTTGCGCTTACCATCCTGCTGCTGCACCACCTAAAACATGGACAACAAGAGGCCAACATATTAATTTGCTTGATTGAAGACACAATGTAAGACATTGTCGCTCATATTGTCCTCAACAAAGTTGGATTGAAGACAGAAATTAAGACATTGTCACTCATCTTTTCGTCCACAATGCTAATGGGGACAAAATGTAAGACATTGTCTCTCTTATTGTCGTCAAAAGTGTTTACTAGAGTTAAACTTGCAGGAATTTGTCGCTCAGATTGTCCTGAACGACGATTTCCTTTAAATTGTCGATTACAAAACCAATCGACGGAGGAGAGTTCGTACAAGAATCGTAGATGACAATGTCGTGCAAGTCATTCTGGCCAACTGGGTATGTATGTACACACATGCACATGCATGTAAACATATGTACGTACATACAAAAAAAACATATATATATATGTATGAGCACCCGAAATTCATACCAGTACATTCTACGAATACATTTAATTACTCTTTGCAGCCCTCTAATATGTAGCAGCTATTATCTTACTTTGTGGTCCTTGTATTTAGGATCATTATTCAGAGCCAACTTTTACAAACTTTTATCCCATGCATACCATCTGACCCAAATACGTTAAAATTGTTTTCGTCGGTGAACATAACGTTCCTCCTACAAGAAAAATAAATATGTTCGTGTTTTTTTTGCTAATTTTAGTCGTATGGTTTGATTACGCTTACTTATAACCGGGTTTTGTCTACCGCTTTTACCATTTAAACCAACTCTGTGAATTAAGTTTCTTGTTGTTGATGAGCGTTCTTAGACCTAGTCCATACGAGTCTACATTTGCTGCTGAATTTTTTTTTGTGTGAGAGTGATAAAATCGAAATATATACCTTATGTATTCCTCTTTCGCTCTTTCTCACTAGAAAACAAAAGTTGCAGCAGCTAAAGTTGGCACGTACGGACTAGGACTCAATAAAGCTAGTTTCAGCCATAGAATCAGAAAATATTTTGTTGTTGGCCTGCTTTAGTTCGTTTTACACATTTTAGTGTTTCAAGTTCTCTTTTGACTATCAAGCTGATTTTAATCAAATGTAAAGCTAGTGTACTATTTGAATATGGCAACCCTATGTGCTTACCTCTAGTCTAAATCACACTGTCGACTTTTAGACGATGCAAGTGTTAGCTCCAGTTTACACTATGCAAGTCATTGATCAGCTTCTTATTCAGCTGTGAGAAAGACAGATAAATGAATACACATTTCTCTATTTTTCTCACAGCTGAATAAGAAGCTGATCAATAAGACTTGCATAGTGTAAACTGGGACTTATTGATCAGCTTCTTATTCAGCTGGGAGAGCGACAGAGAAACTTTTATTCATTTCTCTGTCTTTCTCACAGCCGAATGAGAAGCTGATCAACAAGATTTGCATCGTCTGAACCTTGGCTTTGTCCCAGTTTACGCTATGGAAGTCTTATTGATCAGCTTCTTATTCAGCTGTGAGAAAAACAGAGAAATGTGTATTCATTTCCCTGTCTTTCTCACAGCCGAATAAGAAGCTGATCAATAAGACTTGCATCGTCTAAACGTCGACTTTATATACCTGAAAACCATAAACTGACTTATTATTTAAGTTTTAGTTGACGTTTAGACGATGCAAGTCTTATTGATCAGCTTATTCAGCTGTGAGGAAGACAAAGAAATGAATACAAATGTCTCTGTCTTTCTCACAGCTGAATAAGAAGCTGATCAATAAGAATTGCATCGTCTAAACGTCGAGTTAGAAAAAACTGCTTTTGCATGGGATTCCGAGGCCTGTTTATAACTGATTTTGAAGGACTGACAATTTGGCGTTGACGTTTTAGAGTTTTTATTAATAAATTTTTAATATACATAGTACATACATACATATTTCAATGATTTTTTATAGTTTCTTTCAATGACTTTACTTAAATAATATTTCTTATATTTAAAATTAACAAAAAGCTAAAATTTTATTTAGTTATTTTGTATTTTTTTAATAATAAATTGCACCATATTTTTTACTTTGTTATTTAGTTGATAATTAACAATAATATTTTTGAGTTTATAAAACAATCATACAAGACATAGAGTGTGGAGCAGATTTATTGCAACAATGTATTTTACTAAAGATTTATCTAAAATTACATAATTAAACAGTAAAAGAATTTTCACACCTTATCTCAATAAAATTTAAAATATTTTAACATTAAATGGTAATTTTTCCGTTTTAGTACGTCACTTTCTAAGACGTTAGTTTATCAGTTTTTCTTTCTTTTCTTAAACATAAATAAGGACGTTGTAAAGAAACCGATTTAGTTTTTTTAACAAAATTATTTTTTCTTGAATAGTTTTTTTTATATTGAATTGACCATCCTAGAGGCATTTGATTAAGTTGTTACTCGTGCAGTTTTATACTTCTCATTTAGTAATTTTTAAACACTCCATATACTTGCAATATAATTGTGCAATTTCACATATTGTACAATAACATTGCCAATGTGTATATTGTATTTGAAGGTGGCACAATATAATTGAACAAATTGGTCCCCTAACTACGAAAACAGACGAAATTTTAAATGCTATGGCACAAAATTCTATTGCATAACCAAGAAAAGTGCTTTCATGATACTGTTTCTGTTTGAATTTCACGCTTGTAATTTACTACATACATATGTAGAGTACACACTTCTTATGTGAACGTACATAAAATTTAACCAGTAGTCGGTACCAGCCTTAATATGTTGACACCATTGTTCAATATTGTTTTGTTTTCCGGTAATTATTGAACAATATATTACAATATGACAATAATATGTATGAACAATAATATATGTATTCAATAATATTGTATAGTGTATGGGTCGCTTTACTCATTTAAAATTTCGAATCATATTTATAAATGATCTTCCGTGTTGGATTGTGTGTCAGTTGTAGCATTGTTAAAATTTGTTGTTGTTGTTGTTATTGTTGTTGTTGTTGTTGTTGTTGTTGTTGCCTCAGAGTGTATAGTGTATTGTTGTTGCTCTTGAGCATAAAATTGTTGTGTTTCTCCTAAATCATTTTGTACATACTGTTGGAACGTTTCGCTATCACTGCCTTCAATTTCACTATTTCTTCGTTGAACTTCAAATTCGTTGGTTATATCTTCATACATTTCGCGCTGTTTTTGATGCTCTTTCTGTAGGAAAATAAAAAAAAATAAATTTATCATTACTTTTGGTGACGAAGGAAAATATGTAGTAAGTCTATTCTAATCAGTTGCTGTAACTAATGTAAGAGCTTCTCGCATAGAAAAATTTATTATCATTCTGTGAAAAACAGAATGAACGAGAATATAAAATGATGAATATAAATAGGCCACGCAATTTTTTGTCGTACACTCTTTAGTATCTTGTTGTCCACCAATATTGATAAAAAAATATATGGTTTAAAAGGTATTTTTCTCTAGATGTGCACAATATATTTTTTTGCTTCAAAACCCCGGTTACAAACAAACTCGGTTACGGTTCAAGTGGTCGAATTTCGACCACCGGGCGGGATCCTAGTATTCTATGAATCGTCCTACAAAAGATCGGATCACAAGTATAATTATTAATTTTTTCTCACAAGTTACAGAAACGAGGCACAGTTCAGAAAGTACACAGGGGGGAAGGAGCACTAATAACACTGTGCTTGATTTTGCAAGTTTTTTTAACAAGCTGGTACCACCCTACTGGTAAAATTAATTTCATTGGTCCTAGACTTTTTTCGAAGTTAGCGTTCGTATTCGCGATTTAAAATTAATATGGTAAAGTACAATAAAAACTATATTTTTGCACTTTTGCAAAAATTAATTTGTAAGAATGTTCCATCCGTTTTTACGTAACGCTCAATACATTTTTATACGAACTCAATATTTTTTTCAGAACACACACTATATTTTGAATTCAATACAATTCAGATGTATAATCTTCGATATATTTTAACATAAACTCCTTACTTACACTAAAAAATTTCAATTAAATTAAAAAAGAATATGGATAACACTCAATACATTTTTTTGGATACAAACGGTGATTGATCGATGAAACGTTTTGCAGCATAATACTATTTAACAAAGTTCACAAAACTTTTAACCCCCCTTATTTATAATATTTATCAAAGGTTTATGAAACAAATTTTTATGGAAATCTGTTTCATAATTAAACTGAGTAATGAAGCGCACTAAAAAAGCATAACGCTCAATACACAAGACTGCGGACAGCAAAAATTTAAAAAAATTATAATTTCTAATATTTAAAAAAAATTTTATGTGTGAAATATTCTGAAACCGTTATAAATTTAATCTAGTTTTTGGAAAAATTCATAGTTTCTTAATGTGGAAAATCAACAGCATGCATTACGGACACGCCATTTTGTATGAAGAGAGTATAAACAATATTTTCGTTCTTCGTTTTTAACACATAATGACCAGTCTTATACAAAAAGACTTATCTACATTTATTTATTCTCTGTTAAATCATGCTAAAACAGTTTTCATTTGAAAATTTATGCGTTTATTTTATGAAATATTTGACTATACTTTCAATGGACAGGAAAAAAAGCATTTGAAATGAGAATCAGTCATATACAAAATGACAAATTCATTGTACGTTGTAATTTTTGATAATATTTTATAGGACGGCATTTTTGTGTATCTTTGATGTTATATAAATATATAAAAGAATTTATACAAAGTTCGGTGTTCGGTGAAAATTTTATCGAACGCCGAAAATCAACCGAACATAGCTTTTTGCCGAATTCCGACACCGAACCCGAACGTTCGGTCAGACTTTAGTGATTATTTTAGGCTTAAGGGCCAGGCCAAATTGTAATTTTTAAAACGCACGTTTCTCCTTTATTGTATTAAATTTGAAAGTTTTTAAATCTACACAGAAAAAACTGTAATTCGTATTCTATTACTAAATTCTTAAATTCAAATATTTATTTTACGGAATTGGGACATATCACAAAATTCGTAAAATTGGACACTAAAATTCGTAAATATTTAATAAGAAAAAAACCGAATTTTTTTCTATCAAAATTTTGTATTGGAATATTTAAAACCCGAAGAAAAAAATAATAAAATTTGAAAACAAATGCAAACACATGTGTGTTAAAATAAAAACCTATGATAATGTTTTCTGTGTAGTAACTTTCAAATTTAATTAAAAAAAAGCAGAAACGCTCGTTTTAAAAACGACAGTGTGGCCTGAACGTACATATTCAGAAAGAAGAACACATGATCAATATTCCAAGGAACAAAGGAAAATTAATATCAATTTAATTTTCAATATACACGGCAGAACAGAACAACGTTCCTGTTCAACAATTAATAAATGTTTAGAAAATAAAACAAAACCAAAAAGAATGGCATGTATGGAATTAAAAGCATTCCGATCGAAATGTATACCAGATCTGACCGACTATTAAATACAAACTTTAAAACTCACCATAATATCTGCTATACGGTCTTCGGTATGAGGTACTTCATATCTTTGGCCTTGGTCCCTTAATTCCATGGCTGTATTAAGTTGTTGATTAAGTCTGTTATTAATTTGTTGTAGTGAGCTAGACAACACATTTTCTATAGCTAAAATTAAAGTTTAATGTAAAGATATTACTATAATACGGTGAACTGTTTATATAAAAACATTTTATACACATACATTGACGTTGTATTGGTACGTTATAATCATCGTTATCGGTTTCTGAACTATTATACGATATTTTCCTTTTTAATGCACCTGAAGATGTATAGTGTCTGCTTACTTCTTGTTCTGAATTTGTAAGATATCCATCAGCGTCTGTATTGCGGGAGTAAAACATATTATCAATATCATCTGGCGATCTATTTGTGTGAAAATCTGGTCCACTGCTGTTATCAGGAACACTTTGCCGATGAGGACAGCTGGCGGCGGTAGAATGTAAAAATTTTGCCGCTGTTGTATTTACGACTTTCACACTTTTACTAATAGAGCTCTTAATTGAATCGGCTGCTGGAGGTACTAAAGCTAAGGGAGGCGTTTTCGTGGAACGTCCTATTTGCGGCGAAGTGTTTCCATAATGTGGATAAGTATGCGGATGATGATGATGAGATTTCGCAGAAAATAATGATGTCGAGGGGTAAATTTCTAAATCTCCATCATCATCTGATTTAAGATTTTGTATTAAACATAAAACAGCCTTTTCTAATTGTTGAGGATTCTCTGAAGCGGGTAGATCATCCGAAGATTGAGAAATTTGTGTATTTATTATAACTGAAAATTTCTTTTTCATATTATCAACACGATGTTTGCCTTCGTCTTCGTCTAGTTGTGTATTTACGCAAATAAACGAGTGCACCTTATTGGTATTCTTGTCGATCTCTAGGAAACCTTTAGTATGCAAATATATTATTTTGCCATTACGAGTAAATAGACGATAAGTGGATTCACCATAACTACTATTGCAATCGTACACTTTAGTTTAAATAAAATGAAGCCAAATTGTTAATAGTCTCAAGAGTAGATCAACTTTTTTTTTTTTTTTTTGTTAACTTACTTTGCCTTAAAGCCACTATGACCCATCGTACATCATCCTGATGAATAAATGTAAATGGGCTTAAATTTCGAACCTCATCTGTCATATAACCAGCCACTATACTTATACGTTGGTCACAATCTATAATGCGACCGTCGATTAAGTGTCGAGTTTTGTATTCCATACGATTAACATCAATCGCTCGATTTATAACCGGTGGCCGTACTATGCGAGCAATGGTAATTAAAACCTAAAAAATTTAAAAATAAATTGCCATTTAAAGACTAATTTCATAAAAATTAATTGCTACTTACAATATCGTTACCACTAATTGCATGCATCGGCACTATACCATCGCGACCACGATTTCGTCGCATTAATTGTAATGTGGAGGGAAATGTACTTGTTTTAAGACCTCTCGGCGCCATATCACTACGTCGAAAACTGCCTTCTATTTTCACCAGCTCATAAACTGGTGGTTCTGATTTAGGTCCAGATCTGGCCAGTCTAAAGAGCAAAATTGTCAACATTTTATAAAACATATTTTTACGTTTTCGAGTGTACACATACCGTATAGTAAAACTTCTCTTATCTTCTCGTAATCTTCTATCTATTTCATCTTCTTCAGCCTGAGTTCGTTGTCTAGGTTCACTTCCTTCATCTTCTGGTTGTATGTCAAAGAGATCCTCTAAATCTGTGGGTAGTAATTTCTCCTTCAACATTTGATGATCTTCACGGTGTGTAATGTGCAAAATATTTTGCCCATATAAATCAGCCTAAAAGTAGGCAATTTTAACTTTAACATCTGCGGTAAATATTCAGTGCATACAACTGATTCAATTACATATTGAAAATTCATTGCATATTTGCTTCTTTAAATAACTAAAAGCTTGTCGTTTTTAAATGAATGACACGAAAGCACGATTTGCTGCTGTTGACTGACATATATACAGGCAATTTAAGGATTGCTGTCATACAATTGGCAAAAGCCATAACATCAATACAATGTCACGTAGTCATAAATTTAATTTATCTGAATTTTTTATGCAATTGAAATTGTTTGATTATAGTTTACCTGGCAATGACCTAAATGTTCTTCTATGCTAGAAGACACTAGAACAATTTGACCACTGCAGGTCAGTGTTAGAAAGAAACTATCCAATAAATTCATGAGAGCATCTGTTGTTTGTGTTGATTCACTGTTGAGACTTTTGCCAAATACTTAAAAATAAAAAAGGGTATACATATATTACTTTCGCGAAAAGGTGGTCCAAATTTTATAGCTTTTGATACAATTATTTTATTTTTGTATGTATAGTTTTTGTTTAGGTTTCATCAAAAGTCAAATTACATATATGAATTTCTTAATTTATAGACCTAATTAGCTTACCCTCGTCGTGGTCCTATTATTGAACAAATATATCACCTATGTGTTCTTTAGACTCAGATATATACATGACTTAAATTTCACTAGAATTGGTCAGATAGTTTCAGAGACGCATAAATTGCTCCTGACCCCGCCCCCTCGTGGACCTATTTTTGAACAAATATATAGCCTAAGTGTCCTTCCAGACTCAGATCTATTCATGTTTTAAATTTCATTAAAATTGGTGAGATATTTTCGGAAGGGCAGAAACTGCCCCCTCGTTACCAATAAAAAAATACAAGACAGAATAAATACATTTGCAGCACATCAATATGATCCCCGTTTGGGGGCGGAAGAGCGATGGAAGTATATAAAAGAAAATCTATTAGAAACTTGGGAGCAAATCTTAGGACACTGCCCTCAAGGGAGGAGAGACTGTATGAGTCAATCAACCAAAACTCCAAACTCAACTTGAATGCCAGAAATCATTCAAAACTAGAAATGTGTTTAAGGGCTAATGCCGTCTTTACACTGCCTGAGCTTTCATCTGATTTCAAAATCTAATTTTAAGAATATGACATTTAAAACTCATATTGTATATTAGATGAAAATTGAATAAGTTCTATAAATAAGTTCTAAACACGATATTTCTTCACTTTTACGTATTGAAATCAGACGAAAACTCAGAGTAATGGCAGCTTTATTTCGTACTTATTCACAATTAGTACTAAAATATCCATCAAAACTGGATTTTATGAGGCTAGTTTGTATTGAAAATATGTCTAACGTAAAATTCAACTTTAAGTCACCATACAAAAGAAAGGGACCATGTTTGTAGTCACTGCATTGGAACGACCACATAATCTAAAAATTTTTGCAGGGATTTAACAATTATGTATGTCGAAAATAACATAAACAGCAACACTGCAGTTGAGAGAAAATAAAAGAGCAGCTAATTCAGCACCCTAAAAAGCGCTAAATTGAAAAATACACTTAAAAGAAATTTGCGATTCAATAAAAAGGCGCTAAATGAAAAATATGTATTTTTTGAGCAGCTAAATCTAGCGCGAAAAATGCTAATTGGCATCTCTGTAGTAAGTTAAATTAACAGATTGAGGTCAACTTATGGTCTTCACTATTTATAAAGCTGTCCGCAGAGCGAACAAATTTCTATCCGCAGATTAATTTGGCTTATGATGACAGCTCATGTCCATGTTTTGTTCTTAGTTTGTATATTATTAGTGACGGAGTTGCAAGCTCGATTCCTAACAAAATCTCTAAGGCCCAAATTCACAGTCATTAATTAACTAATGACAATAGTTTAGCCAACGATATTTTATTCACACTTCTTTGTTTACCATTAGTTAAACCGCCAAATGCCATTGGTTAACAATTAGGTAGATGCTTTGGAACATGGTATAATAAGTATGCAGGTGGTAGCGTAACGTCAGCGGATTATTTTATGCTCTGATAGTTTTGCACATAAGCCACATCCAGCACATGTATTTTTTTGACAAGTATTATCTAGTTTTTTTGTTGTATTTGTTGAGCCTGTATACTTTTTACATCATGCTTTGGAAATTATTATATGCATGTAGGTATAGTTTTAGGAGCGAAAAAATAATATTTGGCCCATTAGCTTTGTGGGTTTAAAAATGCCGCCTGAAGATGTGAGGTATTCTTTATTTCTTTTTTTTTTGCTTGTTTATTGATATTTTATAGGGTTACCATTCTTTACCCATATTAAAATTATTAGCCAAACTAAACACTGTGAATATGAAGTTTTAGTTAAACAATTTTAGTTTACCAATAATTAACAAATGAGTATAAATTTGGGCCTAAGTGTTGCTCCAGCCCAGCCAAAAAGGCTTCGCAGTTTGTGTTTGCAAAAAAAATATAAAAAAATTTTTAGAAATATTTACCATATTTTAAGCGTAGACCGTGTGTAGCAAATCTCAATACTGCCGTCTTATCGACACGTCTGGGAGATTCCGCCACATGTGGCACCATTGTTGAAAGCTCTTGTATGGACCCATTTAATTTATCTCGTCTATTTTTTTCAGCTCGATTTCTTGCCTCACGAGTACTAGAAGTAAAAGAAACATAATAAAAAATACATAAATAACACCGGTTCTAAATGTAAAAACTCTAAAAAAATCATGATCGTCTGTGTTAGAACCGTTTGGACTGTTTCTTGAACCATCTGATGCCCTAGAATATATCTGTACCTCAGAGTTAAACTGTATTATGTTATTTTAGTCAACTTTTCCCTACTCAAGTTTTAATGTTGTAAAATATGTACAGGGTGGCCCAAAATTAACGAAGGGGTTTGAATAGTCTATAACTTTATTATTTTAACATTTTTTCAGATTGTTACAAAGAAGATTTGGGAAATTTAAAATAGAAAGGTTTACTTCTGAACAACGATCATACCGTAAGATAAACAATGATACTGCTACGGAGCGTTTTCATCGAAGGCATTATTTCAGGAAGCTGTGATTTTATTAGCCGGACTAAACCGCTCCCGAAGCTTTTTCCTTGGTGTATTTTAAAGATCGTGCATACGTAAATAAGTCAGAAAATTACCCAACCTAAAAAAAATAATAGTCGAGAAAAAATTCGAGCGATGGCTTCGAAAATCTTGAAAAGAGCCATTGAAAGTCACGAATATGTCCCGTAACTGCGCCATTATTTCTTTTGCTGTATGTTCTTTGTACAGTAGTAAACCTTTCCAGTATGAATTTCCCAAATCTTCTTTGCAACAATCTGAAAAAATACAAGAAAAAAATGTTAAAATAATAAAGTTATAGACTATTGAAACCCCTTCGTTAATTTTGGGCCACCCTGTATGTATATTGAATAACATTGAAAATTATGCTGTATTTTTCGCTCTATCTTTAGTTGTGACGTCATTAATACATCTTATAGTTTATTCCCGGAAATGTCTCGATATGCTGAATTCAAAAAAGCAAAGTTTTATAAAACAGCACTATGTCGACATGGTGCAGTTTACCTCTGAAGTACAGATATAGAGGCGGATATCAAAAACAGCAAATATGAGTTAAAACATTTGAAATAGGAAAATTTTAAAATTGTACTTAATATCCCAGGCACAAAAAGACAATCAGCACGATGTTGGTACGATGGTCTGAGGGTACAACTAACATTAGTACACCATCTTGCTTACCAAAATTTTAATGTACTAATAATATTAAAATGATAACGCCGAATGACCGTCCTGCGACTCTTGTTTTCAATGTTGCCACAACACTGTAAACTTAAATTTACTGTGTACTCACAATGTTGTAAATACAAATTTACAGCATTTATTAAAAAAACGATATTGCTATTTTTTATATGCAATTTTGTAATTTTATATGAATATGGATTTGAACATGTACGTTACATGTTCAGAAGCAAACGCCTTTACCACTAAGCCACAGAGCCATATAAAATATCAACAGCACAATGTAAATGTAAACATAAAATTACTCAGAGAGCATCTGAGAGAGAGTAAAATTTATTTGTGAACTAAAGTTACATTTTTGGTTTTACAATATTATAGTGGTACATGATTAATGTGAATATGATATTTTGACAGTTAAGTTATGTTGCGACAATGTTGTGGCGGTATTGAATTACTACGAACGCAGTATTGGGGAATTAAAGTCATATTTTTGTGTATACAGTACTGTGGTGCAGTGTTGTGGTGGTACATATTTTTTTGCATAAACTCGCGATTTCTGCCTGGGATCTTATTGAAGTACTGCAGTCTTTTGCATTGCGAACTGAAATGAATAATAATGAATAATTTAATACATACTGACATAGATAAGGCGATTTCATTTTACAGGTGGCAGCATAGCTGTAGATGATTCTATTTTATGGTGTACGCTAGTTGTCAAGCTCCATACATAAAAATCGAGACTTATTTTTTGCTTACATTTTATATAGAGGGTGCTGTTGGCTGAATGGTTAGCGTGTTTGACTACAAACCCTGAGGTTTTGAGTTCAAGACGAGTTTCAGGAAAGCCAACAACATCATGCATATTTATCATGTGCATTGGTGTGTTGGTTGCTGTTGGACTGTTAAAGTGATGAAGGCATAGCACTGATCACTTTGGTAGTACCAGCAGCGATTAATACTAACATATTCTAATGCACTTCACAGCACCCTCCTTCGTCGGTATTGTAGCAGAACCGTCGGCGAAGTAAAAGAACTAATAAAATGGCTACACAGCTTAAACAACTCAATACTTCTACTGGTACTACCAAACTGATCAGTGCTATGCCTTCATCACTTTAACAGTCCAACAGCAACCAACACAATAACACACCAATGCACATGATAAATATGCGTCTCTGAAACTATCTGACCAATTCTAGTGAAATTTAAGTCATGGATAGATCTGAGTCTAAACAACACATAGGTGAACTATTTTTTCAATAATAGGACCACGACGAGGGTAAGCTAATTAGGTCTATAAATTAAGAAATTCATATACATATGTAATTTGACTTTTGATGAAACCTAAACAAAAACTATACATACAAACATAAAATAATTCTATCAAAAGCTATAAAATTTGGACCACCTTTTCGCGAAAGTAATATATGTATACCCTTTTTTATTTTTAAGTATTTGGCAAAAGTCTCAACAATGAATCAACACAAACCACAGATGCTCTCATGAATTTATTGGATAGTTTCTTTCTAACACTGACCTGCAGTGGTCAAATTGTTCTAGTGTCTTCTAGCATAGAACAACATTTAGGTCATTGCCAGGTAAACTATAATCAAACAATTTCAATTGCATAAAAAATTCAGATAAATTAAATTTATGACTACGTGACATTGTACTGATGTTATGGCTTTTGCCAATTGTATGGCAGCAATCCTTAAATTGTCTGTATGTATGTCAGTCAACAGCAGCAAATCGTGCTTTCGTGTCATTCATTTAAAAACGACAAGCTTTTAGTTATTTAAAGAAGCAAATATGCGAAGTAAAAGAACTAATAAAATGGCTACACAGCTTAAACAACTCAATACTTCTACTGGACACCAGAGGGGCTTGCAACACTGCTATACAAAAAACGCCCAATAGCAGGGTTGTAAATGAATTAAGATTTCTATCTCGTTCCTACTTCACCATCTGTTCTCTCTACACTGTCCCTTTCCCAAAGAAGGTAACACATTCCCCGTAACTACTTGTCGATGTCGCGTCAACACAATACTAAAAAATTGGTACATTTCTACTCATCATCGACAACAATTTACTATTACAGACAGCCACTTACTATTTTCTAACCCTACGTCTTCACGAGCCATCGACTTGAACATAACATGAACATGACGCCGGCAGAGCAACTGCGAAAAATTCATCAACTTCTTTGTTGTGGTGAATACGTGCGATGTCCATGTTCTGGCTTATCAATGTATTTGGTAGTAGTGCAATAGAAATGGAATATTTAACAATTTCTTTCTGTCTCTTTTCTTTCTATTAAAAATGGTTGTTGACAGTGAATCTCATGGCGAACATTGATGCTCAGCCATATGTTCGGGCATCGATGGCAGAGCATGGACTAAACATGGACATGAGCCGTCTACATTAGCCATATGCGATGTCCGACATGATGTTCATGCCAACTTCATGGCTAATGTAGACCCCCAGTAAGGTATAGAAAATGGGAAGAGAGTGTTAATAGTAGTAAATTTTTGTCGACAGCGAGTAGACGAGTGCCAATTTTTTTTGATATTGTCTTGACGTGACATCGACAAATAGCTACGGAATAAGGGAGATTAATTAATTGGCATTAATTGCCTGATTGTGTTACTTCTCTTTATAAAAAAAATATGGAGTTTGACAGGAACCGTACACCAATTATGCTTGCTGTTTTTTGTATTTTTGCAAATATTTGTTGCAGCCGCCCTGCCACTTAGTAAAATGAATTCGCCTTGATATGTATGTATGTAAATGTGTAAAAATTAATTGTTTAACTAAATAATAGAATTTTTAACATTTTCATACCTATTTCGATTTTATAAAGAATTTTTTAAATGAAAGTGCACGTGCCACAATTCATAAAAAGTTTAATTTAATTAAAAAAAAAATCATTCTGAAACACAATTAAAATTAAAAACAGATGCGATTTAAAAAGTGACTGTTCAATACAGCAGTGTTGAAATGTTTTCTTTTAGAACAATTCAATTGATCTCTTTTAAATTGTTTAAAATCCATACCAAGGAGAATTTATTACAAGTTGATGTCAGTGGCGAATTCAATTCGCCGTAGTCAATTCGCTTGCAGCGCATAAATGTTAAACTCAATATAAAAAAGATATGTGAACGATAATTGTTTATAATTCTTTTTATATGGAGTTGAATATGTATGCGATCCAAATAAAACGAACAAAAAATCTGTGGCAATAAGGAATAAGTGCTTAAGTCGACTTAGGCGGCTAATTTAGCTATTACACCGTTTTATTCCTAAAATATTATCGCATTCAGTTGAAGGTTGCAGCGATGCCATTTTTTGCCTTTTTTACGATATGACATACTGTGCTATCATATCGTAAGTTGTTTACGATATGACAACACTATGATAGCCATACACGGTGTTATCATATCGCAGTGTTGTCATATCGTAAAAACTTACGATATGACAATACAGTATGGCATATCGCTTTTTGTCATATCGTAAAAAAAGGCTGAAAATGGCATCGCTGGTTACAATCATATCTAAACCAGGAAGTGTCTCACAAGAAATAAATCTGAAACTCTTAGCAGTAGCGTAAACATTTTCGGAAAAACTACTTTGCAGTTATTCCGTTTTGCAACAGAAATAGTAAGCTGTCGTACAGGCGTGGATCCAGGGGAGGTGAAAAAGGGATATTTCCCCTTCCAGAACGAATAAAATATACTTCATTTCTATGCAGTTTCTAAAATAAATTTTACAAAATGGTACGTTACGTTTATCAACCAAATTTGACGTGGGATGACGGAAAATCGTTACAAATTCAAACAAACAAATTTGGGGTGCTATTGTACATTTGACTTTCAAATAGTGTTAAACAAAAGTATAATTGTACCAACTTTTGCATCCCTGATATGTATATATAATACGTGTTTGGCGAGCTTTTGCATTCATACTTACATATTTTACACCTAAAATCGTTTCGTATTTTTTCGTGTCAATTTTGTTCAACAAAACACGATCCGAATATGCACGAAATCAGATTTTCTTTCACGAACACTTCGTGTGTAGTCGTGCATGTTTGTATCACGAAAAAAGCGACACGCGCCCATCTCTACTTACAAATATCGTTTTTAGCAATGCGCATTTGAAATTGTGAGTGACGAGTTCAGTTCGCCGCAGTCAATTCGCCTAGACCCCATAACTATCAAGCTCCAAGGTAGATTAAACAGGTACCAACAGAAGATCAGCTGATTTAGTAAATTTGAGAATGTGTGCGTCACACAGACAATAGATTTTGACATATTTCTGGTGTGTTTCTATCAACAAAGTACATGCGTTAGTAAATTTGAGAGAGCTTATGAATATGTGCGACTCACAGATAATGAATTTGACATATTTCTGGGGTATTTCTACCAACAAAACACATGTGTTTTTTGGTGTTGTATTTGTTTTAGTTGCGGTGGTACCTGTAATGAATATGCCTTGTCAAGCTCATTAAACCAAAAAAATTAAATTTTTAGAGCGATTCAGAGGATGCATTACTAACGCCACCTGGTTGTTTTTGGTTAGGAAATGAATGTCTCTAACCCTGGATTGATCACGTTGACTGGAAGATACGAAAAGCGCAAAGGGCTCTACGTCAATGTAGAAGGGTGTGCGTGGTTAAATGTGGGGAATCTCGCCTAGGGATACACACTAGATATACACTATGACGGTTATTCCTACACTTGCTTACGCATCGGTTGTCTGTTGGCAGAAGGCTTCTCAGAAAACGGTGAAGCGGAGGTCTCGTGGTGTTCAAGGGATTGCATGTGCTGGCATAGCTGGAGCAATACGAAGAAGCCCTTGCCGTCGTTATAAATTACATATTTATAAAGAAGATGGCGGCAATGTTAGCACAACGTATGGAAATTGATGACACTTGGCCATTGCGGTATAGGAGTATTTTGGACCTTATACATAAAATGTCTTTTGAACGCATGAGTAGAAGAAAGGTAGTCGTAAGACTGCATCGGACACTCATTGCCGATGGTAGCATACACAATGATTCTATGTGGAGTGACATCACCATTGTTACTAATGGATCCCTTAAGGACGGAAGAGAAGAAGCAGGTATACACTCGAGTGAGTTAGGCCTCTCCTGTGGCTTGCGTTTAGGGAAGTACGTGTCCGTTTATCATGCAGAGATGTTTAAACTGATTCATACATTGGATCACCTGATTGAGAGTCAGGTAGATGGGAAGAGAATTCTCATAGCACTGAAGAATCAGTCGGTAATTAGATGCATGCAGCAAGCGAACATGTACTCCAAACTTGTTCTAGAGACTTAACAGGTGTGGCTCTGTTAATGAGGTAACACGGATGTGGATTAAGAGACACATCGGTGTAATGGGAAACGAGGCAGCAAATGAACTTGCAAAAGAACCAAGGACATATATAGTATGAGAGCTATGTATGATTAGAGCTATGATTCTACTGTGGTTGAATTCCACAAACCTTGAAAGGTGGTGGGAGACTACAACATGTAGGCAGGCTCATATGGTGCTCAAGAAGCCCATGGATAGTACAACGGATGAGGTTCTTAGGTATAACCGGAGAAACTTAATCTGGGTAACTGCGTTAATTACATGACATGAAAACTACAGGTATTCTTTGGCGGATGATACTTGTTGACTTTGCCTGGAAGAAGCTGAGATAGCAGCCCACGTTGTGTTGGAGTGCCCGAGAGCTAGTTTTTAAACTATTTTATGTAATTACTCCATGGAGCACCTATAGGGAGCTAGTTTCGAAACTACTTAATCTAATTACCCCAGAGAGCGATAATCTTTACTCAGCTAATCCAAGCACTTTTATTTCTAATCTTTGATGGGCGTTATTTCCCCTTTAATGTCCATGAATTCGAAAGAGGCTAAGCACCCGATATAGCGATGAATTCTAAACTCTATTGGAAACGTAATATGGAGGACAGAATATTAACGCCTTATGCAATTTCGGAACGGACTATCTGACTTCGGTCTTGTATTTGGACAAATCCTTCTCCGTAGATATTTCGAATAGCGGATACTTGAAAGAAAAGTCTTTAGTTTGAAATAGCGCAATTTCGATTTGTACGTATGGCTCCGAAATGGACTCTGGTACTGAATGAGAGATATTTTCTGAAGATTTCGACCTGTGAAATGAGTTGAGAGTAGCATTTCAGAAGTCGGTATCATCAACATTGTTGTGCATAGTTTGGCTGCAATAAGGACCCTTAAGTTCAAGGTAGTCTAGTCGAAGTTTTTGCTAGCATACTTGTAGGTCAACTATGGTACTTTGAGCCTCACTAAGAAGAGGCAGAACAAAAAACCCTTAACGTTTGCAAGGAAGTCGCTTGAACTAATAGTTGGTATCATTATGGGATGCTGCATGATTTGTGGGCATTGCAGGAGCTGCCTCGAAGAAGAACAGTCATCTATACAGCTTCTCTGTGATATCTTCCTTCTCTGGGATGCGACACTGAGTGGCCTGCTAAGCTTTGTCAAAAGTTCTGTTTTTGTCCTCAGGACTAGGATTTACTGAACTTCATAGATAGACATAACAATGGATGGAATGACCTCCCAACCAATTTAATCTAACCTTTGGGAGAGCTCAATACAACTAGTTGGTAGTGGAAATTTTAGCTAGTTTCAACATAATTTTGGTCATTTTTGACTACGTGGATCAAGATGAATACGGACATATTTGGAGAGGCGGTTATGTTTCTCTGCGCAATGTGAATGTAATCAATAATTTTTTTTCTCTATTGTTTTAGCTATTTTGTCTATCAACGATATACATAAGGCGAATCCATAACAAGGTGATTTCTAGGGATGTAACGAATACCGATACCGATACCGATATATCGGCGATACTTCAGATTTTCCGATACATCGGTATCGACGATATTTTACTGTCGATACACCGATACTTTAAAAAAGTTTTCAGAGTTTTTTTTTAAGAAATAATTTATTTTTGTTCGATTTTACCGTGAATTAAATTCACTTCGTTATTTTTTAAATCTTATTAATATCAATTTTAAAAATTAATAATATTTTATGCTGTTATTTTGTAAAAAAATATTTATTTTTTGTTAATTTTACCATGAATTCAAATTCAAGTCGTTGTTTTTTAAATCTTATTCCAGCAAAAAAAAAAGATATTCCAAAGAAGTCATGAAAATGTAGAATTCGCGATCTGAAAGTATTGCAAATTTGGATAATTTCTAATAGTTTTACATATCCTTGCCATTGCAAGAAGTTCTGTTTTTCGATTACCAATCACCGAATTGGAAGCGATGCTAGGACAAATTTCCTTTTCGGTATTCTATCATGATTTTTCCTCAAGGAAAAAGGATACAAAATTACCCATTTTCACAATTTTTTTTATGCGAATTTAAACTCAGAACTGTATTTTCATGTAAATTTAAGTGAATAAATATAAACTTAGAAGTCTTTTAATAATTAAGCTATTAAGCTATTTAGAAGAATATCAGTTGATAAATGTCCTTTAAAAAATCGATTTTTTAAAAAGCATGGCGGGTATTTTTTAAAATTATAAAGGAATTAAAAATGTTTACTTGCTTTTGTACTAATTATCTGCATATTTTTAATATAGATTTTTTGGAAGCAAAGAAAATGTACCTCCTTAAAACTTACTTCCAATGTTTTATCAATTTTAAATATTCTCTCTTATAATGTAGTTTTGTATAATAAAAAAATTGCGCTTGAGTTTTGTTAATCTAAACTTGAACTTAATTTCAATATTCGTATCGGTATCGGCGATATTTATTTTTAAATATCGGTATCGGTATCGGATCGGCAAAACGGCGTATCGTTACATCCCTAGTGATTTCAGTGACGAATCTAATTCGCCGTAGTGAATTCGCTTGAACCACATACCTGTTATACTCCATAAAAAATGTAAACAAAAATTATTTACAGTTTTTTTACATAGAGTTTAACATTTATGCGGTCCTGGTCCTGGTTGCCAATTCGCATTGGATATACAAATGTATTCGTAAAGGAGCTATTCACATATTACGTAACGTTATTTTTGGAATTTTTAAACCCCCGCCCCCACCCCTTCGTAACGCTTTTTCCAAAATTTTTAGTATAATTTATCTAATCCGTAACAAATCTTTACCTCATCCCCTTGAAGCGTTACGTAATATGTGAATAGCCCCAAAGAGGGCGAATGACTTTTTACAAGACAATTTTTTTAATGGAAAATTAATTGTGTTTATCGAATGCATAAAAACTTGTGCATGCTTTTTAAATGTCGCACAATTTTCACTCAAACTGTCAAATTCACTTTAGATGATTGGGTAAGTTAAGGGTTAAGAAGAATAATAATACGTATGTATATAACATAATATTGATTAAAATTATTTTGGTCAATGGTTAAAAAAAGATTTTTATTTCTACACAACCGCAACACACGACTATAATTAACTTACAAATAAATAGAAATTTATGTGCAGACGTTACGTCCTTACATTTCCATACATACGCATGTATGTATGTGCAACGAGTTTATTTAATTTCGTCCTCGAATCTCGGTTTATTATTGTGTAGTAGTTTGTTGTTAATTGAGTTAAAATGTTTCAAGACATCGCACACCCCACATGTAAGAATCCAGCGGGAGACTTGCTTTTTTGTATTGTGCTGACTTACATACGCTCGTATTAAACAATATCGGCTGATAGCTTTCCATAGAAGTTGTCATTCATTTATTTATGAATTATTCTTTAATTCATAGTAAACGTATGAGTTATATTTTTGTTTGTATTTTTTCCATATCCTGGAGTGGAGACATATTTTGCGTGGTCGTTTAGTTCAATGCTGATTGTTAGCTAAAGTTGAATGAAATGTTTTTTTTTGTCTTTCTACTACATGCTATTTTATAGTTATTTTTTTTTGTTCTCACAAATTTCTTTTTAGTACTAAAATACTGACACATGCTTTTGAAAAATTCTCAATGAAGAAGATTATTAAATTCATATTTAAATTCCTTGAAAAAAAAGAGTTTGAAATAAAGCAAAATTGTCTTGCAAAAGTAGAATTTATTAAAAAGGATGCAGTGAAAACAGTTTTAAAAAGCAATTGTTTTAAAAATATCAAGACGTAATTATTTACTTTACAAGATGGCACTAAAGCTAATTTTAGACTATCCCACAAGCGGTTCGACTTCTGTAAAGAATGCGACCCTGATATAATGTGTTGTTATTGCTTTTTTAAAACTTTTGATAAACTCATTACATCAGGGCTGCATTTCCTATAGAAGTCGAACTGATTGTGTTATTATGTTTGAACTGGCACAGAGAATTCGAAATGAGATTTGAAGAAGTTTTCTACAGAAACTCTAAACGAATTTTCGACATGTCTGTCTGAACAATAAACAAATGAAAATGTGTAGATTTTCCTGATACATTTTACGATGTAAATGTGCCACTCATATTATTTCGCATGTTGACTTAAAATGTTGGAGATACATTTCATATCGTTTTCACGAAATGAACAAAGTACTATTTGTGCAACATTTTTTTTTTGTGATCAATTCATGCCAATTTTTTTAAACATATGTATTTTGACATCATTCCGTTGAACAGAGTACCAGGCTTTAATTTGGCCAAAATGGACAATAATTTTTTCTATGTAAAGCTTAGTACTCTGTTCAAATTTGCGAAAAATGTTGATCAGCATTGGTTTTTCATACGAAAAATATGACAAGTAACCAATCATAACTAGACCTTGAAAGTATGCTGCAACTGTGTACGCAAGATATATCAACACCAGGTAGTCGCAAGAGAATTCGCCGTGGAGAATTTACATTTGGGCTGTCAAAAAAGCTGATACGTTAACACTGCTGACAGGCCAAATGTGTAAACATTTACGTAAACAGCTGGGCTCTTACGGCCACCTAGTATGAATTCGCCTTGTGTGTACGTTTAAAAAAAAACTCAATGTGTTTGGTTGTAAATTTCACACGAAAAAAGTGGTGCTCATATTGAGCCTTATTACGGTTGTCGAATCGACTTCGACTGTTGTACTAGATTAAAGAAACAAAAAAATTTTTTCTTTAATCTACTACAAATTGTCGAGTCCATTCGACTGCCGTAATAAGGCCCATTATTTCGCATGAAGACTCAAAATGTTGCAGATACATTTCATAATGTTTTTCACAAAATAAACAGAGTACAGAGTACTTCTGCAGCATTTTTTCGTAAGTAATTCGTGTAAATTTTTTTTTATATGGACTTTTGACAGCACTTTGCACGAAATGATGCATTATAATATTTTTATATGTATGTACCCAAGGCGAATTGATAACAGGTGGCGTTATCAGCGCAGCTGACTGTTTAAGCAACAGCCCAAGGTAGATCAACACCAGGTAGTCGCAAGAGAATTCGCCGTGGAGAATTCACATTTGGACTGTCAAAAAAGCTGATACATTAACACTGCTGACAGGCCAAATGTGTAAACATTTACGTAAACAGCTGGACTCTTGCGGCCACCTAGTATGAATTCGCCTTGCAACAGCCAAACTTTGTTTGTAAATTTATTATTTAAATGAATTGAAAAAATTTAAATGTGAATTTGTTAATTTGTTTTGACAATTTCCTGAAAAGTTTCTTTGTTGTATCAATTCAATGTATGTACGTACTTTTGTCTTTAAAAAAGTACATTTTAGCTTTGAAAAGTTATCTGTTTGAAAAAGTATCAACTAAAATAATAACTTTAAAAGTAAATAATCAATTTCTTACCTAGTTGATAATTGCAGTATGCCCGTCATTTGATCATGAGATTGACGGTTCTGTGCTGATCCATAGGATCTATAAGTACCAAAAGGTGCATTAGGATACCACATGTTGGGATGAAAGCAGCCTGTATTTGAAAGTGAACTTGTTGAGTAATTAGATGCTGCTGGTAACGGGGTTGTTTGTGGTAACGCCGTTGCTGCTGCTGGTAACAGCGTTGCTGTTGGTGGTAACAGCGTTGCTGCTGCTGGTAACTGCGTTGCTGCGGCTGGTAACGACGTTGCTGCTGCCATTGAGGTACTGCTCACATCTGACTGATTATAATATGAAAACGGCTCTTGCGTGTAATTATCCGTCAACATTAAATCAAAATTTGTATTTGATCGACAATGAGCATGCTCTGTTTGTGTTAGTATGGCGGGAATTTTGCAATTAAAATGCATGGCTGAACTAGAAGGCGGTCTGAGCATTAGGTCCGATGGACTATATTTCATTTCAGCATCATTTAAATGCTCGCTATAATAGTCTGGTGTATTAAATTGAGCATATAGATTATCTGGCTCAATTAGTTGAATTTCTGAAAAGTCTGAGCCGACATGAGATACATTGTCATCTTGAAAGCCAAAATCATCATCTATTGTGTCTGCAGCAGCTACACGACCACCACCACCACCAGTACCACCACCACTGCTACTAGCCCAACTGCTTAGGTTGATGTTTAAGTTATCTGTTTCATTTTTACAATTTGCATCCATCCTTATGTTCGTTTAGATTTTATTATCTCGATCGTTGGCAAAGCTCGTATCGATCTTTTTTTTTGAATATCAAAATTCATTGATTATAGTCTGTGTACTTAAATGTTTGTATATTGAAAGGTTTGGAGCATTATTATCCGTTGGAGCGAGCGCTATTCATAGTTTTAAGCACACCCTGAAAAATTTGAAAAGAAATAATTATTATCTAATGAATTTTAAAAGATGATGAATTTTTAAATGATTTTAGTTTGTTGAAGTCAAAACAGATTTAACCAGGTAAAACAGATTTAACCAGCCATTTGCATTTACACCAGGTTGATCAATATATAAAACAAAAAAAAATTTGCACGTCACCCCTTAGAATCAAAAGTATATCAATGACGTTTCTAGAACTGTAAAAATATTTTTGACGCACTGTAAAATACAGCACTTTCTGCTTTTTTAAAGTACGGCAAACTATGTAATATGTAGAAGTAAGGGTAAAATTGGCTTAGTTCTGCGGCGTGGCATAAAAGTCAGCATATTAAAAACTAGACATACAAAGTTTCATAAGGATTTTTTTGCCACATGCAAAAAATTTTAAATTAGGGGGAAGGATCCGAGATGTTATAAGTAGCGCCTAGAATTCGAGATCGGATTAAGTCACCAGAGCCATAAATTAAGTGAGAATCAAGCTATAAACAACGATATTCGATATGATAAGATTGGACTTTAAAGAGCTCAATTTTGGGAGTTGCAAAAAATGTTTTCCAGTCTTAGAAACGTCATTGATATACATTTCATTGTATGTGAAAAAAGGGGCTTACCTATTGGGCGTGACACAAAATTGAGAATAGTAAAAGCCAAACATACTAAGTTTCAGAAGGGTTTTCTTACCACGTGCAAAAAGTTTGACATTGGGAGGGAAGGATTCGAGATGTGCCGCTCTGAATTTGATGTCGGATTAAAAATTCACCAAAGCAAAAATGTAGCCATAGTCAAGTCATGAACAACGATATGCATTATGTTATGATCGACCTACAAATGGCGACGCAGTGTACAAAAAACTAAAAGAGCGGTATCCATGGGCGTGGCAAAAAATTAAAAAAAATTTTTAAATATTTTTTCAACTAATCTTTAATCCTAGGTGGTGACTGGATGGCTCAACTTTTTTGTTTCGAACCACCTTAACACACATGTATGTGTGATATATACCCTGCAGATAATATTGGACTACGTGGTCCATTTTATCTGAAATGGACTACATAGTTAAAATATTATAAACTATAATCCATAGAGCATTAGAACTAGTCAAAAGGTAACTCAAGTGTATAGAGAAAACATAGCCGATTTAACATTACGATGTCCTAGGGCTGGACTATATAACCCAGCTTTGGACTACGTCGGAGTAGTCTCAAATCTACTCTATGTCACCACTTGATGGATCACACAAGTGTTCATGTTTCAACGCGATCACTTGTCTACTTAACCGACTCTCTTGTTTGCAAATGACATGGCCCATCATGACTGAATTACATAGGACCATGTTGTAACTAGTCCATTTCAGCTAAAATGGGCCTCATGGTCCAATATTATCTGCAGGGTGTATGTACGTTTTCATTGATCTTTTTTTGTACTAAAATCTAAAATTAGCATTAGAAGGGGAAAACAAATACATAAATAAATAGTAAATTTATTTGTACAGACAAAAACAAAATGTAAAACTGCGTACAATGATCTTAATTAAATTGTTTATCATAGCTAACGATATTGGCATATAAATATATGCATATGTACGTAGATATAACGCGTGATCATAAATGATCGTGACTAAACTTCTTATTCCATCAACTGAGAATGTATGAGCGTGAGTAAGAGAAATGGCATAAGTAAAGGTCTTTTATAAGTACAATTTTTGAGTGACTGTGTAGGAAATTGAAAATATGTTACCCAGTTGAGAATTGATGCAGAAAATATTTTTGAGATTAGAAACGTCGAAAATGACATTAAATAGTAAGTGAACAGCTTCTTAGTGGAGCGAGGCCCATAGAAAAAAGTCGTGTATAATCATGAATGAAAAGTTACTCACGATCTCATCTCTGATTGAAAACTAAATATTGTTGACTAAAAAGTAACGTTAGTAACCCAGTGAACATTTGCAGCCGACAGAAAAATCTGAAACTTAACCAGACAATCAATCGAATTCTCTAAAATACCCTTTGACATTTAGCGCAGTAGTCACCATTTTTCAGGTACAACGTTTCTGCACATTTTCTGAAATATTATCCGACTAATATCATACTAGTCTGTACATTATCTGAAGGCAAATTCAATTCCTTTAAGGGTCATTATTACAACTTGGCGTTAGTTAATGCTAGGATTTTATCGGACGGATAAGCAGTTTTTCTTTATTACAAATTCAGTTTAACCTAAAGTGCGATAAGTTAAACGCAAGCTCATCCTACCTAGTAGATTAGAGTAAAGTTGAAATAATGATAAACTGTTTATACGTCCGAATAAATCCTACCTTTAACTAACGCCACATTGTAATAATGGCCAGGGGTGCCACAAGGAAACAACTTTTTCTACCAAAATTTTCGTCAAAGCCGACCAAAATCTACCAAAACCGACCATTTTGTTAACGTTCATTATATTGCATTTATGTAAAGAAGATTTGTTTAGTACTTAAAGCCAGGATCTTCAAATATTTTAGTGTGTTATTTGTAGTTTATTAATTTTAATAAGAGTTTTTACTAATCAAATTCGAGTTATAATATTTAAAAATTTCCTTTTGGACCAACAAAACGGTAAAAAAACGCAACAGACCGACCAAGCTGCCAATTTATCTAAAAATAAAATAAATCTACAAGTTTTGGTCTCATCACACCAAATTGGCAGCCCTGATAATGGCCCTAAGACATTTAACAAAATTGTGTGCTCATTTTCTGTCCAACGACTTATGACTTCCAGCACTCATTTCTGCTCAGAGTCTGGTTTTAGTTTTCGCAATAATTCTCATTTATCTCTTGAAAGTTTGTGCATAAATGTGCAAGTTTTTAAACGAATAAAATATAAAGAAAAATGTATGGTACGAGAAGAGTCACAGAAGTTTTAAAATTTCTTTATTCCATGTGCAAATTTTATATGACATTTCTGATAAATTTCTAGTTTTAAGTCCGACGTTTCTGCGATATTAATACGAACACTTACGTAAAAATATCAGAAAAATCGGAAAATTGTTTAATTTGTTGTCAGTCATGACGAAAATTCCCTTAGAATTTCCCCAGAAAATTCTTTCAGAATTCGTACAGAACTCTCGCAGACATTTCGGCAAATTTTTCACAACTTGCTCAGACAAAGAGGTCCGCTTTCTTGCCAACCACTCGTATGATTTTCGGTACACTGAGAGAACTTATTTCATTATTTTAATGAAATTCTATCATTATTTTTATGATATTCTGTCAGTATTGTAATTAAATTATTTAATTGTTTTAATGAAATTATTACATTAATAGCTTATTGTTGATTATTTTAATTACTAACAATTCCATGCTATAAATACGTACGATAGACTAGACGCCAATGCACATCAGAAAATTTTGTAATGTTGATGACCGCTCACAGTATCGAACTGAGACTTTTGATTCTCATCAGTTGCTTTATAGACAACGTCTCTACTACTTTAGCAAACAACACTGTCAAAACAACGTGTAACAAGTGTATACTAATAAAAAAGAGTACAACAACATCAAACATATAAAATTCTTTTTGTTGTTCGCTTTTGGTTGCCAACTGTTGAAATAAATAAGCGAATGTTTCTTAAAAGAGAAAATATTTATGTGATTTATTTGATCAATGCAATGAAATTTTTCATCAAAACAATGAAATACATTTCATTAAATTAAAATTTTTTTTCTTAATCTTTTATAGTATACATTTTCACCGCCATATTCATAAATAAATGAAATGTTATTGAAATATATTTTAAGAAAATTTTGTATGAAAAAGTTTAAATAAAATACATTAAAAATTCTATGAATATGGGGGTCAGAATTTTAGGTATCGATTAAAATATTTTGCCAAAACTTAAAGGTGTTTCCATAAAATGACAAAATGTTGTTGTCATAAATCCAATGAAATTTTCTAATGAAATTATGAAAGCTAATGAAGCAACTCCTAAGAAATTCTTTCACAATATTCGTGAAATTTCATTAGAATTGTGAAATATTTCATTAGAATTGTAAAAAAAATACTCACGAAATTGTTTCATTAGACTTATGAAGCGAAATTCTTTCAGTGTACGTTTTGTGACCGACTTCGTATACTAATTCGGCATCTTGTGCAGACTTTCTGCCTAAAATCGGCTAAAAAAGTTTGCTGGTTATTCAAATAGTTTAGATGGTTAATATTGTATTTTAATTGTTTGTGTATACTATTTACTTACATAAGCTGTTTATTTCGAAAGTGGCATAAGTCACTTTATCTAAAACATCATGTCTCAGTTATTTAAATTACATATGAAAATTTCAAGTTATTGTTTTACTTTTAGGTAAAATATATACAATATACGAGTATTAAATATAATATACATGGCTGTTCCGTAAATCGAGTCAATTTTAAAGACTTTTTGTAGTTTTATATTTCTTGGAGCTTAAAATATCATATCTGAAATTAATTTATGATTTAAAATGGATCAATGGAGTCATTATTAATTTTCGGAAAACGAGAAATTTACACGGATTCGGTTTACAGAACAGGGCCGATAAACTTTATCCGCCATATAAGAAAATCACAAAATGATCCTCGTAGTGTTTAACATAAAAGAGCTGAACATATCTTGTACCTTTAAGGTAAGAATTACAAGATAGCCTATGCCGTTACACTATAACAATGTAACTGAAATGGGGGGAATTTTACTCCCACAAAAATGAAGTCCAGATATAAACTGTCAAAACTCCGATAAACGTATACATTTTTTTGCTGCCCTCTCTCTTGTTAGAACCTTGTCATTTTGAAACTAAAAATTTATTTTGTTGTACAGTGTAATTAAAAAAGATTTGCTAGCCTTAAAATAGTTGGCAGCTAATTGGAACTTTAAAGCCAAAGTGAAATATTTTTCTGAATATGTCTGTTAATAATTAAAATGACTGACATGATGTTTTTGATAAAATGACTTATGCCACTTTCAAACTAAACGGCTCACATATCTATATTTTATGCCTTTAGATCAGTGGTGTCCAAACATACACTATCTTATTCTTTGTTTGTGTATCTGCTTCGCGGCTAAATAAATAGGCTGTGAGTCTCACACACACACACACTGTACGTGTGTGTTGATGGTAAAAAACAGCCTATGCTTGCGATCAAAGGAAATTGAGAGAATGGCCACCACTGCTTTAGATACATGTTGATGATCCAAAACAGCAACAAATTTGATGTTTATGGATTTATCAAGGACAAGGTCGCTCTAAATGTCGCTGAACTTTTAAAACTAAAAAAAAGTGAACGAAAATAAAAACTGCTAATAAATTGAATGGGAAAAAATTAATAACAAAAAACATTGAGATAATTAAATATTAAGTGTAAAGAGAATTCTGGGGACATTTAAGTTTCTGGAATGCTGTCAATCAAAATTTCAATAAAATTTAAATGGAAATTTCGATCGATAGACATATGTATGTACCCAGTAAAAAATGTTCATGTTTTTTGAAGCACTAAAGAAATAAAGCGCTTCATAATTCGCTTTAAAATATATAGATTGTTCAGAAATTGATTTCATAGCGTAACTACAATGCAAGTAAGTTTTGAGGCGAGAAAAGTATTTGCTTTTCACTTATACAAAAGCTTCGTACACAAGCTATACATAAAAGCTGATTTTATAGTGCTGATCCAAGGTAGGTTTATAAGCGAGAATGAAGAGTAAGTTTATTTGAGTTTCTTGGTGCCGTTTTGCAACAGTGTTTTTGGTCGAGTGATTGGTACGTTGGACTTCAAACCTGAAGGTTCTTAGTTCGATAATTGTTGAAGTTAAAATAACAAACATTGAGTAAAAATATGAAATTAATAAAATAAATAAAGTAACGAAATAAGAAAAATTCAAAATGGCGTTAATGACGCCAATCCACATTGAACCATTTTTTTAAATATATTTTCAGTTCTAGTGCTGAAAATGTTGATGATTTTCAGCGCTTTTGTGAGCAAAAATGTAGTACTCCAATCCGGGAACTCGCCATACAAAAATCAGCAGCGATATCAGCAGGTTTGTCAGCGCTACTTTTATTCGATAATAGTAGAAACCTGCTTTATTGGAAGCAAGTTTTTTACTGGGTACTATATATCTTCCTATATACTATACAAAATAAATCTGTGTGTGACCGATCGATTTTTTTTTAATTTTGAGCCGTCTACAACTACAATATGTTATTTGAGGCGCTGAATTCGAATTTGCTCTCCGTTTCTTCAAATCAGTTCTAGTTTTCGAGATATGTGTATCGTTATGTCAAAAACTAAGCAGAGGTCTAATCACGGCATTCGATATCGAGTACACTATCGTATCGAATAATATTTCGATACGTGTCGAGTTAGCAAATCACCGCATACGATATGAATCGAATCTAGCAAATTGTAATAGATTTACGAGAATATGTTTTCCAAATGTAAACAAGCAACTTAAACAAAAATTTTTTGCGAAAAAAATAGTTTTTAATTAAAATCAAAGTGTTTTAAAACTGAATCGCTCATTTTTGTTTATTTATCTTCATCAAACAAGGAATATGATACGTATTAGGAAGGAAATGAGAGATAAAAGTGACTGACTATTATTTGTCTTTGCTGGCAGCAGCCGCACTTTTTTCCACATTATGGTTCGTTTGAAGATTTTAAATAAGATTTAGACTAATAAATGATCACTATGTGTAGTCCATGATCCAATAATCAGGTCAATGCAACTCGACAGCTGTTTATTGTTTACCATCGTAAAGATGTCAGACTTCATATATATAAAAAACCTAAAAAAAAATTTTTTTATATATAAAGTTTATTAAAGTTTGATTACTCGATGTAGACTGCTATCATCTCAAATTGCGATACTTTTTGTTCGATATCGAATGCCATGATGGCAAAATGAAAATTTTCGATCAATTCTGCTCGATATCGTATGCGGTGATTAGACCCCAGTTGCACGACAAATATTAACATAACTGGAGAACGAATGTTTTGTTCTCTTTAGTTAAATATAAAAAAACGAAATTCGACAACAATCTTATCTTGAAGTCGTGGCCTTTTTTTTTTTGATCTGCTCACCAGTTCCGGAGATATTGTGGAACTTGTGCAAAAAAATTTTTTTGAAAAAAATTTAATTAAAAAAAAATCTTTTTTAGTAGCATATCGGTAAATTGGTAAATATGTTCCAAGCAAAACGAGCCGTGTTTTATTAAAATCGATCCACAATTTTTGATTTTATTCACAATTAAGTGAGGGAACTCAATTGACAAAAATTGCTATTTCCATACAACACACACACACACATATGCAATTTAAAATGTTAGTCCTACGATTTTTATCAATTGACTTTCCTCACTTAATTGTGAATAAAATCAAAAGTTGGGGATCGATTTTATTGAAATACCGAATATTTGTAGTTTTTATTTTTTATTTTTTATGAATTTAAACTAGGGATGTAACGAATACCGATACCGATATATATCGGCGATACTTCAGATTTTCCGATACATCGATATCGGCGATATTTTACTGTCGATACGACGATATTTTTAAAAAAATTTCAGAGTTTTTTTCTGACAAATTATTTATCTTTTGTTAATTTTACCATGAACTAAATTCAGTTCGTTTTTTAAATCTTATTAATATCAATTTTAAAAATTAATAATATTTCATGCTGTTATTTTGTAAAAAAAATATTTATTTTTGTTAATTTTACCATGAACTCAAATTCAATTCGTTGTTTTTTAAATCTTTTTCCAGCAAAAAAAAGACACTCCAAAGAAGTCATGAAAATGTAGAATTCGCGATCCGAAAGTTTTGCGAATTTGGACAATTTCTAATTAGTTTTACATATCCTTGCCATTGCTAGAAGTTCTGTTTTTCGATTACCAATCACCCAATTGGAAGCGATGCTAGGACAAATTTCTTTTTCCGTGTTCATAATGATTTTTCCTCAAGGAAAAAGGATAAAAAATTACCCATTTTCACGATTTTTTTTTAATGCGAATTCAAATTGAAAACTGTATTTTCATGTAAATTTAAGTGAATAAATATAAACTTTTAGAACACTTTTAATAATTAAGCAATTAAGTTATTTAGAAGACTATTAGTTCATAAATGTCCTTTAAAAATCGATTTTTTAAAAAGCATGGAGATTATTTTTTAAAATTATAAAGGAATTAAAAATTTGTTCTTGCTTTTTTACTAATTACCTGCATATTTTTAATACAGAATTTTTGGAAGCAAAGAAAATGTAGCTCCTTAAAAATTACTTCCAATTTTTTATACTGGGTTAATATCAATTTTAAATTTTAATAATCTCTCACACTGTAATTTTGTATAAGAAAAAAAATTGCACTTGAGTTTTGTTAATCTAAACTTGAACTCAATTGCAATATTCGTATCGGTATCGGAATCGGTATCGGCGATATTTATTTTTAAATATCGGTTTCGGTATCGGATCGGCAAAACGGCGTATCGTTACATCCCTAATTTAAACAAACACGTACATACGTGGCTGATTCTCATTCTAAACGTACAATACATGTGTGAAATAAAAAAAGCAAATGCAAACATTCTAAAACCCTTATAAATTTAATCTTTTTTTTAATGTGAAAAATCAACAGCATGTATGCATGCATTATGGACACGCCATTATGTATGAAGAGAGTAAAAACAGTATTTTCGTTCTTTTTTAACACATAATGAATGGACAGTCTTACACAAAAAACAACTTATGTACATTTTTTTATAAGCTATCAAATCATGATAAAACAGTTTTCATTTTAAAATTTATGCGTTTATTTGATGAAATATTTTACTATACATTCAACGGACACGAAAAAAGCAGAGGTTCCACGATATATCTAAAAGCTCAGATTTTTAGAAGAACCATTGCAAAATTAGTGAATTCTATCTAATACATATCAAATGTTGGTAAATGGGCAAATTTTGCAAAATTACAGTTTTGTTATGGAGTGCAAATTTTGTACTGAAAGTTTTGTAAAAACCTTTGAGGGTCGGGGTGGTATTATGAAATTTCCGAAAATAGCGTTACGTAGTATGTGAATAGCCACTTATTAAAAGTTTTTTTTGGTAAATAAATTTCTTATTACAACTTATATAAAATTGGTCTGCTGGTAAAGTTATTATTCCAACAGCAGCTGTTTATTATTTGGTATTTTTTTTTATAAAATGCGTAATTAAATTTGAATGCCCTTTTTTTTTGATTGAAGTTAAAAATAAAAGGAGAAGGAAAAATAGAAATGAAAAACTTACCCGTATTTTTAGAAAGACTTTGTTGTGTTTGTCTGCAATTAATTTTAGGTTTCTTGTAGTTGTTCTACGGATACAAACGTAAATTGTTTTATGGTTTGGCGGAGGCAGAAGCAGAAGAAGAAGAAGAAGAAGAAGAAGAAGAAAAAGTTGAGGTAATAAAAAAAAGCTCATTAACGTTCAAATAACTGAAAGTTAAAATGTAACTGGCGGCAAATAGAAGCAGATAGACTGTTAACAATGTTTAAAAAGTGTTTACAAATCGTCATGGTTTTTATATATTTTGTTTGTTTGTTAATAAATTAGTTATTTTTGTTTAGTTTGTAACGACGCCACCCACCAACACAATCTGTGGTTTTTATTCATTTAATATGATTTACAATTTAGTTATATATTTTTTTCAACTTTTTGTTGTATTATTTCAATATTTTTATAGTTATTGATTTTATTTAATTTGTGTTTAATTTATTTTGAAAAAAAAGTTTTACTAAAATCTCAACTCAAAAAATTGTGTTGCTGTTTGTTTGTTTGTTTGTTTGTTTTCTTCATTTTATTTATTACATTTTTCTCCAGCAGGTTGCCGTTTCATTGTTGTGCTTTTTATTGTTTTCACTGTTTTATTTGAAAACAAATTTCAGTTTTGCTTTGGAATTTAGTTTTTCACTTTGTATGTACAAGTTTGTATGGCTTTTCTCGCATTTTCATTTAATTTTTTATAATAATAAAAATGCAAATATGTACTTTGGTTATTGGTTTTACCTCGAGGTAGTATTTATTGGTTTGTATTATTTGTATATTTTATTTATTTCATGGCACTCAATTTTATTAATATAAATTCAATATACGATTCGATTTATTGTTAATTGATTTTTGATTTTGTTACTTTTTCTTGATAATTTGCTTTAACTGGCTTTTGTTGACTGCATTGACAAAATAAAGGGTTATATTAGTTTAAATAGAATATTTAAGATTTGTTTTGAGAAAATTATAATTAACTTATTTATTTATTATTACACTGAACAAATTTTCTTCATAAATACTATGAATTTCAACATTAATCCAAAGAAAAACTTCATTAAAACTCAGCCAATGTCACTCTTTGTTGAATTAATGAAACAAGTTTCGTTAAAATTATTTTTATGAAAAGTTCACCAAATATGTATATGAAATAATTTCATTGATCCAATGTAATAATTTCGCTAAACTAATAAAAATGTTTCATTATTTTAATAAAATTATTACGTAATTTTAATGCAATTATTTCATTATTCTAATGTTATTTAATTAGTTTGGCTTAAGTTCGTTTTCAATTTAATATTTCGACTAATTTTTTTTTTTTTAAGAAAGAAATTCTAAAGCATCCCAGTAAAAAAGTTGCTTCCAATAAAGCAGGTTTCTACTATTATGGAATAAAACTAGCGCTGACAAACCTGCTGATTTTTGTATGGCGAGTTCCCGGATTGGTGTACTACATTTTTGCTCACAAAAGCGCTTTTGAAGCGCTGAAAATCACCAACATTTTCAGCACTAGAACTGAAAATATATGAAAAAAATGATTCGACGTGGATCGACGTTATTGACACCATTTTGAATTTTTTTTATTTCGTTTCTTTATTTATTTTTATTAATTTCATATTTTTGCTCAATGTTTGTTATTTTAACTTCAACTAGTATCGAACTAGGAACCTTCAGGCTTGAAGTCCAACGTACCAATCACTCGACTAAAAACACTGTTGCAAAACGGCACCAAGAAACTCAAATAAACTTACTCTTCATTCTCGCTTAAAAACCTGCTTTCGATCAGCACTATAAAATCAGCTTTTTTGTATAGCTTGTGTACGAAGCTTTTGTATAAGTAAAAAGCAAATACTTTTCTCGCTTCAAAACCTGCATTGTTGTGACGCTATAAAACAGCTTCTGAACAAGCTCATATTTTGAAGCGAATTAGAAAGCGCTTTATTTCTTTAGTGCTTCAAAATACCGTCGCTGGTATTGTGGGTAAAGGGCTCTGACGAGAAGACTGTGGTAGTCTCGAAACAGCTGTCAGTTCAACCTTCCGTACACCTACATTTTTCTGTGAATGTTCAATATTTACATGCTTTAGAATTTCTTTCTTAAATAAAAAAAAATAATGTAATCGAAAGATTAAATTAAAAACGAACTTAAGCCAAACTAAATTAATAACTTTGGATAAAAACCATACAGTTCGACTAAAAATTAATAACTCAATTATTATCAATATTCAAAGTTGTTTAATTAGTTTGGCTTAAGTTTGTTTTCAATTTAATTTTTCGATTAAATTATTTTTCTATTAGAAAGAAATTCTAAAGCATGTAATAAATAACTTACATAAGATGTTTCGGGACCACCACAGTCTTCTCATCAGAATTTTTCCGCCTAGGCGGCACTGCCAGCGACGACAGAAACAACCAACGAGCTGAAAATCCTATTTACTTTCTACCAATTAACAGCTGAGTCGCCATCACACAAAGGTTCGGAACTTCAGTCTGTCTCTTATCATGTTCAACTTTAAGCTTTTTGATTTCAGCACAAGATGGAGACTCAGCTGTTAATTGGTCCAAAACGGTGAAAATGACGTTACGTAATATGTGAACAGCCCCTTAGCTTTTAACTCCAAAAAATTACCAACTCATTTCACGTTAAGTCTTATAGAATTTTTAAAGTTTATATTTTAAATTAAAGCATAAAGTGTCCTCTATCAAGCAAAAAAAATAATGTGAGTCCGATCACAGGGGAGATGTGTAAACATCTAGTAATGAAACATTTCACCTTCTACCGAAACATTCTGCTCATCATTCACCCGTTTCAACTTCGGCGAACCGGGCTTCATCCGCTTCTTTTTCATCCTCGTACCTTCCTCCATACCCGAAAAATCGCTCAAACCGATAAGCTTCGCATCAGACACCTCTGACTCACTCCCACCTTCCGCTTCCCCGCAGACATAAATAATAGTATTATTTATCCACCAGCAAAAAATAATATACCCGTACAAAATAGTTGGAATTACCGCAGTTAAACAGCAAAATAACCAACAGTCAAAGACAAACGCAGTCAATAAACCGTCAGCCAAATATCGCACCAAGTTCAGCAACAAATTCGTTAAAACCGAAAAACCGTTTTTTTTCAATAAACCCGGGTTCAAAAACCGAGACGAACCGGGTCTGAATCCCGAAAAACTGGACACAAAATCCCCTAAATCCCAGAAGTTCCCGGCAAAAATCAAAAACGGCAACGCCGAAATACTCACTCAATTCAAAAACATGGCAACACAGCACCAACCAACAAAACGTACGACCTTACTGTAGGAGTTTGACCTTGAGACTCCCTTTGCCAGTGTTAGGGTATTTCTATGCAGCTGTTAAGTTTCTCTGTATGTACTTCTTGTTGTCCGTATGATTACACTAATACACTCATACACAGCTCACACCGCGTTATTACAATCTTACTCAACTAAGATTAATCTTACTCAAAATTTGTGATTGTATTGTGAAAAAGATTTTTATCCCCTACCGTATAGATGTTTACACATCAAAAAACCAAATTAAACAATTATAATTCTATCAAAAGTTATAGACTCCTAACCAACATCGCGCGAAATGTACCACAGTAGTAATTTTTCTTTCTAGCCGACCACGCACAGTGGTGTAAATTAAACCAAAAATTGGTAATAAGTATGGAACCTCTAAACTACTTAACTGGGGCTCTACACTAGGCATGAACTTGGTATGAGCATCATATCGGCCATTGCACATGACTAATGTAGAACGCTCATGTCCATGTTTCGTCCATGCTCTGTCATCGATGCCCGAACATATGGCTAAGCATCAATCAATGTTCGCCATGAGATTCGCTGTCAACAACCATTTTCAATAGAACGAAAAAGAGACAGAACAAAATTTCTAAATATTTCATCTCGATTGCAATACTACAAAATACATTGATAAGGCAGAACCTGGACATCACACGTTTTCACCACACAAAGAAGTTGATGACTTTTTTCAGCTTGACTACCTTGGGTATGAAAAACATTGTGCGGCTTGTAACTTTCGTAAATATTAACCAATTTGTAAAAAAAAAATCGTAAATTTTTCTAAAAAAGTGCTTTTATAATTTTTAAAATTGTACAAAATTTTATTAGAAATGTTAATTTTATTTTTGTACACGGTGAAAGGCCAGGTCATTTTGGACATGTACCCTACATTAGGCAGTGGTCGAAAGTCATCAACTTTCAAAATAATTTTTGAATTTAGATGCCAAAAAAAAAAATCTTTCTACATGGTGCCTTAACAAGGTTTCGTTAGACACACTCTAAAACATTTTTGTTGAAAATTAGGTCGATAATAGTCGGCAACACTTTACCGACTATTATCGAACAAAATGTTTTTACTAAAAAAAGCGATTTGCTGCGTGCAGGTTTCAATCACGACCTCTTGACTGATAGCCTGACGTATCTACACCATTGAGCCATAGCCGTATTATACTTTATGTTAAATTTTTTCCACTTGGACTAAATATGTTTAGTTTGAAAGGTTTTTTCTTTAATAAAACAACTACAAAATCGATGTAATTTTAGACAAGGAGAAATTTTCAATACAAATTTAGACAACATATGATACTAAATTTGAAGTAATGTCTTAGAGTGTAGGTAGTTAGCATTGTCGTTGCTTTAAATGAAGACGTCCTGGCTATAAATGTATCAGCTAGAGCAAAATTAGTATAAAAAAACTCAAATATCAGGAAGAACATTTTTATATTATAAAAACTGACTAAAAATTTTTATATTTTTCTGAAATTTCTACTGTAAGCTCTAAATGTATTACGTAACTACATGTTAAAAAATTATTGATGTACATTTTATCGATCCCGAGATATGAAAGTCGTAGTGTAATTAGCAAAGAAGACAAAAACTGCAGAAAAAGCATGATGTCCAAGCAGACACAAAATATAAATAAATTAAGTAAAGAGCGACTTTAGCTCGCACTCGAAGGGTTCCGTACGAATACACATATATCCCTTTTCGTTTTTGTCCTTTTTTTCATTTTGGCAATTTTTGCGTTTACCTGTTTTGTTTAATTTAATTTTTTTTTATTTTTTAAAATTTTTTTCATCGTTTTGGCGATTTTTTTGGTTTTGGCGCCTTTGCAAAATGCAAGTTTTGGCGTTTTTTTCCGCTTTTTGACGTTATTTTTAGTATAAGCGATTTATTTAAGTTTTGGCGCTTTTTTCAGTTTTGGCTCTTTTTCCGGCTTTGGGGATTTTTTTCGGTTTTTGGTGATTTTTTTAGTTTTAGCGTTTTTTTTTTTTGGTTTTGACACTTTTTTCGTTTTGGCAATTTTTTTAGTTTTAGTTTTTTGTTTTGGCTCTTTCGTATTTTTTCCATTTTTGACGATTTTTTTTCGATTTTGATGATATATTTACTTTTAGCGATGTTTTAGGTTTTAGTGCTTTTTTTTCGTTTTGACGACTTTTTTTGGTTTTCGGCGGTTATTTTAGTTTTTTTGGTGATCTTTCTAGTTTTGGTAATTTTGTGCGTTTTAGCAATTTTTTTAATTTTGGTGTTTTATTCCTTTAAGCGCTTTTTTCATTTTGGTGATTTTTTTAAACTTTTTTAATATTGGAATTTTTTTATTTTTTTAGCGTTTTGTAAAATTTCATAAGTTTGTCTCTTACGGTTTCCAAGATACAGCAAATTGTCTAAGTTGCATTGTCAAAATTACATTAACTGATAGAACGTCCTTTAACTTTTATTGTTTTAAATAAATATCAGTGTTAATTGGTGTAGTCTATTCTACAGACTACGAGTATACTAATTAACACTATCTTTGGAAATTTAAAGTGTCTATATATAAGTGTCTGTATATTACATTAGTAATTCAACATGTTTCGTTGCTCGCTTTAGAACACTCTTTAATTTTTAACTGTCATATATTTGTTGTTGCAGCGGCCAAAGTTTTACATATTCTGTGAAAATTTCAGATCCGTAGCTCTTATGGTTTCCGATAAAACAGCCTGTGACAGACGGGCAGACAGACAGGCAAACGGACAGCGTAGCGAAAACCATAGGGTTCCTTTACACTTTTGGTGTACGGAACCCTAAAAAAGGAAAAATTGAAGATTTTTGAGTGAACTTTCAAGGTTTTGATTTTAGACAATTTTTGTGATCTAACGGCTCATAATATTTCTAAGCTTTCTTCCGTGTGTTTACTTAGAATTTTATCAGCAGTTAATAGTGTACTACAATTTAAAATCAGATGCTTAATAAAAAAAGTTACAATCGAAAAAACTAAACAAGTCGAGGCAAAAAATTTAATATTTTAATTTCGAAGTGAAATATCTCTTAAACTATAAAAGATACAAAAATAATTGTCAACACATTTTTCTTTATTTTATCTAAAACTCCATATACATAGTGTGTAAAAGTACCAAAAACTTAGTGTGTAAAAGTACCTTTAGGATTAGGTGGCATACGACCACTTGTTTTGTACTTTTCAAAGCGCAATTTTCGAGTAGTCCGGTTTTAGTTTTTTAAACTTTTTTTTTATTATAAAAATATCGATTAATATATGCACACAATATACATATATCTAGTCGGACAACCTTAACAAATTTGATCGTAAAATTAAAAAGAAATATTTTCCCTTTTTTCCACCTCAAAGTTCGCTTTTCTTTATGAAAAAAAAACCTCACAATCAGGGTTGTCAGATTTTTTCCGACCTATTTCGCCAAATTGATTTTAAAAATCGCCAAAAGTCGCCAAAACCACTTTTATGTAGTTTTTCTTAATATACTCGTATATAATAATAAATTTGTTTTTATATAATAATTTTTTTAATATAAATTTTTATAAATTATCGTATAACAATTTAGCAGAAAATCGCCAAAAGTAGAAATAAAATCGCCAAAAATTATTTCTTGTAAATTGCTCTCATCCAAATTCAAGAAGCATTAATGACTATAATTAATACACGAAAAATTATCAAAATCAAATTGTTTTAATTTCTCGCAGACGAGTTTTCCTTAAAAAATTAAAAAATGTTTAAGTTCAATTTTGTTAAAAAATAGCCATAAAAATCGCCAACAAATTTATTTATCGCCAGAAAACTCGCCATGTCGCCAAATCAAAAATTTAGGCGCCAAAGGAGTTGAAAAATCGCCACGTTTGGATATCATAATTTACAAAAAAAGCTTAAATTTTGTATGCATGTGCGTATAAGTGATAATATTTATGGCATATTACTTATACGTTAACTTTACTTGGTGGTACATGGGGCGAATAGTTAATTCGCCTAGGCCAATTCGCTGGTGTCAATGGATGTCAAACACCATCTAGTTTTGTTTACATTTTTACTTCATATTTTGTATGATTCATTAACAATCACTTTGGATTCATAAGAAAATAATTAAATAATAAAGAATTAGCTACTGGCTTGAGCTGTTCACATGTTTACATGTTTATTATACTTAAGTATAAAAATCAAACCAAAAAGTTTGACTTAGAAAAAAAAATCAGAAAAATGGGCATGAAGAAAAATAAACCAACGGTAATACTGGGAATTGCTGTGGTGAAACAGCAAATTAACACAATTAACACAATTCTCGTATGCAATTTTCACGAAAAGTTTGTATATAACTAGTATAAAAATTGTATTCACATTCAACATAGCCACCTCAAAACTGGTGACAAGGAAAAATATACATGAGTACTGATGATGGAATTGTAGCGGCTTCCGAATGAAGGTAACGTTGCTATATTCTACTGTGTGTGTTGAAAATTAAATTGATGTTAATTTTTCCCTAGTTCCTTGGAATATTAATGTAAATCGAGTAGATTTAAAAATGTTCGATTTTAAAGAAATTAAATTCGCTAATAGCAAAATTTTTTCAGACTTTTTTTGCAGTTTTATATTTTGTGCAGCTTAAAAATCATATCTAAAATTAATTTAATATATATAATTTCAAATACATCAAATATATTATTTATTTTTGGAAAACGAGAAATTTACTCGGATTCGGCTTACAGAACAGGGCAGATAATCTTATGATCCTTAACCTAGTAATCAATATGAATTAATAACATTTTTGTTACAAAAAAAAAATTGTTAACATTTGTTTCTTAAATTCTATAAAAGGAATTACAATTAAAGTAAAAGAAAGTCGCATGCTCAAGTAAGTATTATGTACTCATGTACTTACAAAATATAACAAATTCCAAATATACCAAATACAAAAGGAAAATCGAAATTAAATTAAATGTTATTTATCATGAACAGGTTTAATTACGTTTGTAATTTCAGCTGCCTGAATAGGGTACTTCTGGTTTGAATTATCTAGTGAAATACGAACAAGTCAGTAGTGTCTTCTTTAAATTTTATGAAAAAAAAACTAGCTAAAACATGTGTGCTTCGCTACACAATAGCCCCTTTGTGATGAAAAGAAAAATAAAACTTATATTTCATTTTTTTTTAATTTTGTTTATTTAAAATTAAATATTAAAAAATAAATATTTCATATATTTGAGAGGTTGACTCCTTTCTATAATACTATTCTCGTTTTTTAAGTTAATACTAACGAACAAATTTCAAAATTCTAACTGTTGAAATTCTAACTGTTGGCTTCCAAGATATTTTAAAGTAAATGTTGCTTCTATATGGGAAGTGCCATCAGTGCTGTAAACATTCCAGAAAGATCGGTTCGCTGGTATTAGTTTTGAAAACATCTCAAAATAAATATTTGCTCTATATGAGAGATACCAGCCCAGCCCCACTTGTCCAATTTTGAAATTATTTTCCAGAGACAATGCAAAATGTTGACAGAGTTATTGCTACAAAATTTCAACGCCTCTCTATATTAGTTTTTAAGATATCTCAAAATAAATATTTGCTCTTTATGGTAGGGGGCACGCTCTCATGTCCAGTCCGGACTTATTTTTGAAAGACAACGAACGCACACTATAGAAAGCTTTGCTCATACAAAATTTCAACTTTCTTGCTGCTTTAGCTCCAAAGATATTGAAAAAAATTATATGGGAGATGCCACGCCCACTAATGTATATCTGATTATTTTCGCTAGAGCAATGCATAAACTCAATGGGGTAACTCCTACAAAATCTTAGGTGTTTTACCATATTAATATGTTAAAATATATATTTGCTAACTCCTTAATAATATCTCTTTAAAAAAACATTATAAACAGAGTTACTTGCATAAATTTTGAAGTTTTTAGCTGCATTAGTTCCATAAATATCATAAAATAAAAATTTCTTCTACACCCACTTACAATATTTTAAAAATATATAGCTTATTGTTCCTTCTAGACCATCAGTAATATACTGTGAAAATTTCAGCAAGATCTTTTTACTGGCTTAGGAGTCCATAGTTTTCAAACATACAAACAGACAAACAAACAGACATTTTCTTTTATATATATACATGTATATATATGTAGATTTATCGAAAATTGTCGTCAAATCTATATAAAATAGAAAGAAAGAAATTCATAGAAAATAACACATGTATATGTACAGCCATACAAACAATCAAATAACAAAATAAAAACATAAACAATTAGAAAGAAGCAGACGAAGAAAGCAACATATTAAGAAATGAACTTGTTTTGTTGTTTCTTCTTATGTGAATATGATTTTTATTTCCCCAAGCAATGAATTCGCCCTCAAAGTTTCTGGCAACTCTCTTTTCTCTGTGTTGCTGAATTGGATATAAAAATGGAGAACAACAAAAAGCTCATCATAATAAAGCGAAAGGAAACAAAACAAAGAAATTTCAAATATGTACATACATCAATCAGTACATATATACATACATATTTACATATTTATATACATATATATGAATATGTGTTTGTGTAAATAAACAAGAAACTAAAAAGTCTCACGCAGATTGGACGCGAAATATTAATAAACTAAAATTTCATCTATTATATTTAAATGATTACACTGTTTAACAGATATTATATTTACTTTACACTATCATTTTCCAAAAAAAGGCAACAAACACATTAATGCCCGTAATTATAACAAGTAGATATATATCTCTCTGTGCATAGTTAACTACAGTGTAAAAATATTTGTTAATTTTAACTTGTAGGTAAGGATTGTAAACAAATGTTATGTAATGTTATGCATTAGGTAATAGTTTGTTGAAATTATGGGCAAAAGTAGCAGTTATTAATTGTCTTAGTGTCACTTTTCTTATTAATTGGATTCTATCATCCAATTTTGTGCGATAGTTTTACAGTGATTGTGAATAAGTACGAAATTAACACTTAAACGCATATTAAGTTTTGATTTATTTCTGGCGTTCAAGTTGAATTTTGAGTTTTGGTGTCTTTGAAGACGTACAGTAGAATTTTATGATAAATATTTTTGTTGGACATTTAGCAATCTAGCTGCCAAGAAAATTTAAATTTTGTTATAATTTGTCGAATTTATTTCTTGAAATTTTTAATAAAAAAAATTGTTAAATAAATATGCATTTTAAACTCCGAAAAAAACGCATATATGCCCGAAGGGGAGCTTTCTGCCCCTTTTTTTAAGAAAGGGTCAAAAAAGACCCATACAGCAAACCGCTACAGGGTTAAAATGTTCCATGAAATTATTTCTCGTGCAGTTTTACATAAAAGTGCTGAACACACGTAATACTTAAAACGAAAGGTTTACACTCTATCTTATTTCGATTCTCTACAACAATGACCAAAAGGTGGGGTTCATGTAAAGACATTTTCATAACTTTTAAACTTATGGAGATCACATTATCAAACTTTTACGGTATAATGAGGACACCCTAGGCTAATTTTGGTAAGAAAATAAAAAAATTAAACATGTCGAATTTTAACAAATTTTATTTTCAATTGGTCATTTCGCACCGGAAAAAAAAATTTTTTTTTTTCAAATTTAATTTTTTTCTAAAAGGTCAGACGATTTCCTATAAGAATCATTTATCTTATTTTTTATTTTTTTATTTTTTTTTCTACTTCGCAACAATAATTAAAAAAATAACTTTTCAGAAACGGCAACACTTTAGCACCCCATAACTCGACAAATATACATCATTAAAAAAATATTTGGCACACCCATTCACATCTACTAAAAGTATAGGTATGCCAAATATCAAAGAATTTCGGCAAAAAAATTTTTTTTGCCTTGCCCGCTTCACAAATAATGACTCTAAGGTATAATCATCGGCGAATTGATACAACAAAGCAACTTTTTTGTTCAAGCAATTGTCAAAAGAAATTAAAAAGTTTAAACAGAAAATTTGTTTAAATAATAACTTTATAAACAAAGTTTGCCAGTTGCTTGAACAGTTAGCTGCGCTGATAACGATACCAGTTATCAATTCGCCTTGCTGTGAAGGTATTGATTTTATTTTTAATTTTTCCTTTTTACTCTCTTAATAAATTGTTAAAACGCAAATTACACTTTCGAAGGCTGGACAAGTACATTTTTGTTAAAGTTTCACATATTTATAATTTTCAGTCTTTTTCTATTATATTAAAAATTGTTTATTATTGAATCTGGCGACACTGGCACCAACCTACCCAAATGTTTATATTGTTGATGTTATCGACTACTGCGAAATAACACTTACATACAAATGTTTATTTATAATCACAAACAAACTTGTACACAAAAAAAGCACTACTAATCAGTGTTGCCATATGTGAAGACTTATTCACAAATTCACCCCTATCGTGAATACGTTTTCCCTCGAAATGTTTTCACTTTTCCTTCTATTTCACTTATATGTATGTAATAAGTATGGTAGGCTAAAAAGGTGATAAGCTATTTGTTTTTTAACCTGCTATGTCGAAACGTCACGTACTATGTTATAAGAAATCTCTTAAAAAATAGCCACACAATATATAATCCAACATCTATAGAGTTAAACCACCTAAATGGGTTGACATCACCATCTACGATTTTGATAAAACTTTGTATAGTATTGCTGATAGTTGATCTTATAATATTTGGGGCCAAGGAATCGAATGGCGTTCACCGTTTTTACTGATTGGCTCGAGTTTTCGAGATATTGTTGTTTTAATTTTTTTCTTTGGATACCCGATTATTCGTTAAAAATCGATCTCATATGCAAATTACATTTGTAAACAGAAAACGGTTATATATTTATGTACATTATATAAGATACAATAAAAATATATAATATATATTTTATTATTTTTTTACGCTATTTTCGACGATATTTTTTCAAATTTGTACCTTTTTTTTTGCTGCGGCGGCCCGATATTTTTTTTTTTTTTCAAAATTGACTTGCAAATGTACTTTATATTCGAAGGTGTATGGAGCACTATTTTTTGCGGTACGGTCTAATGATGCACGCGTACAAATGAGCGCGTGTATTAGTAGCATCTTTAAACGCTTATAGCTCTCAAAATAGTGAACCGATTTTAGCAAAATATAGATTGTGCTCATCTGCCAATAAATATCTTTAAAATTATATAAGTCTTGTCAAAATCGACTGTACAATGTAAGCGTAAAATACATGACAAAAAAATCTTCTTGCCCGTTAATTTTATAGATAATATTGACGTAACTAGAAATTTTTCTAGGGGGGGGGGAAGGGGGGGCTAGAGGTATTCTGTGAGTGGCTTCGCTCCCCCTGAAGGGCCTAGCTACGCCAATGATAGATAACTTGAACTCAAACAAAGTATTTAGTCAGAAAAAAGTCAGTAGTGAAAGTGTTAAGTGCAGTAACTGCTAGAAAAAAAAATAGTTTCACAATTGAAGATTTGTTAAAATAGCATATGGCAACACTGCTTCTAATAGAAACAAATTATAATAAATAAAAAATAAAAGCGTGTTAAAAAGGGCAGCGAAAAAAAGCTCACAAATACATACAATTACTAACAATTGTACACATACATACACACATATATACATACGCATGTGTATGTATATCTGTCCTATAAAAGCACTTTATTAAATACATATATACATATAGGACTCATTTAGGATAGCTTTTTGAGTCTTTAGTTATTAAATATAAAAAATGTTTTAAAGAAATAGAAAGTTTCAAAAAGTTTTAGTTCAGTTTGATTTAGTTTAAATTTAGGGACTAGCCTCCTAAAATGCGACGCAATCTATATATAATAAATTAAGTAAAGTGCGACTTTAGCTCGCATACGAAGGGTTCCGTACGAATACACAGATATCCCTTTTCGTTTTTGCCCTTATTTCATTTTGGTAATTTTTTCATTTTGCTTTTTCGTTTCATTTTGTTTTTTTTATTTTTTAAGTTATTTTCGTTGATTTAGCAATTTTTTTTTGTTTTGGCGCTTTTTTCATTTTGGTGTTTTTTTTTATTTTTCGCTTTTTACAATTTTTTTTTGATATTTTTAGTTTTGGTGATTTTTTCGTTTTGGCGTATTTTTTTGTTTTAACGTTTTTTGACGATGTATTTAGTTATATATTTAGTTTTAGCGATTTATGTTAGTTTTGGCGCTTTTTGTCAGTTTTGGCGCTTTTTTCGGTTTTTGGTGATTTTTGTTAGTATTAGCGATTTTTTGGGGGTTTTGACACTTTTTTCGTTTTGTCGATTTTTCCTGTTTTGGCGATTTTTTTAGTTTTAGCGTTTTTTTTTGCTTTGGCGCTTTTTTCGTTTAGGTGGTTTTTCCCCATTTTTGGAAATTTTTTTGGCGTTTATTTTTAGTTTTTTGGCGATCATTTAGTTTTGATGATTTTTTGCGTTTTAGTGATTTATTAATTTTTGTGCTTTTTTTTTCTTTAAGTTCTTTTTTTCATTTTGGCGATTTTTCGTTTTGACATTTTTTTATTTGTATTGTATATTGTAGACCTTTTTGTTAATACTATAGTTGACTTTTTGTTTGGCTTTAAGGTCCTTTTTGTATTAAATAAATGAAACAAAAACTCATGTTTTTATATTACGAGTATTTATTTATTTTCCAATATTTCGACCAACTTTGTTGGTCATCTGTAGGGAAATCTTTAATAACTAAAATAATGAATACCTATGTATAATAAAATTTTCTATAAAACAATAACAAACAAATTATATTTACATTAATATATGTTTCAGCGTCGTCCGTTGTTTACAATGGTAAGCTTGTCACTGACTGTTAAGGCCATGTCAGATAAAACTTTTGCTTCGCGTTGCGTTACAGATTCGCTTTGACATCTAAGATGAAATGTACATACTTATACGAAACATGTCACATAAAGCACTTTTAACGCAGCGTGAAGCGAAAAGTTCGGCAACTCTCATCTTTTTGCTTGCTTTGACAATCAGCTGGAATAATTTTCTTTTATTATATTGCCAAACGAAACATATTGCGCGTTTGAATCTGTTTTAATAAGAGGTAAATATGTATGTGGCATTTATTTATTTATAATAAATCGTAAAATAACATAATTGACTTTTATTTTTATAAAAAATATATATATAAATAGCAAAATTATCAACTACTTTTTTGGTAAACGATCAATGTGCGAGCAGAGGGCGAAGCCGATGTAAAATGGTGATCGGCGCCGGCTAAGAACAAATATAGTCGGCGGCTGCTATTAGCCGGCTAAGAGCCGAAAATTTTTCGCCGGCGGCGGCTACCCAAATTTATCGGCTAACGGTCGGCTAACAGAGTATTTCTTGCTTACTTACATACAAGCTATATTTACAACAGGTATACTCGGCCCAATTATAAATAAACTTGCCTTTCTAGACGATTTACTGCCTTATTTATAAAAATAATTTTCATAAGAAATTTTTTTCATATGTTCCAAAACCGAATTAAATATTTTTAAATGCGCATGTTAGTAAATATCCACTTTTTATTATAAAAAATCGGCTTAGCCGCTAGCCGATATTAGCCGCAATAATCGGCGGCGGCTAAGTGATTGTGAAAATCACCGGCGGCGGCTAATAGCCGGCTATTAGCCGACCGGCTTCGTGCTCTGTGCGCGAGTGCTGTCAAAGTTTTCATTGTGTCATACTCCTTTTGCTTTACACTTTTCTATCAAAGTTAGAAACGTCACGCAAAGCGACAAAGTTTTATCTGACACGGCCTTTATTGTTTATATTTCTATATTTATTAATTGTGTATCCAGCGTTGCCAGAATGATGATTTTATCATATTTTTGATGATTTTTCGACAAAAATATGATTTGATGATTTTTTCCCCCAAATGATGATTTTTTTTTTCTTGAAAATTATGATTTTCTACTTGCTTGGAAATAGATTAAATAGTTATTGTAATAAATATTTCACGTTTTTTTTGAGTGTATCGATTAATTAATATATAATTGTCCATAGTTTTTAACTTAAAACTTTATGGTACTGCATTGTCCCTTACATTGGAACCATTGCCCCTTATTTGAACTTTCTTTAACCAAAGTATGCACAAATGTATGTAGAATTTAGTGCTATATTTCCATTTCGGCAATTTGAACCAATTTGAAGCTGTTTTCTGAGTTTTGTTAGGTTTTATAAAATAAATACTTATTCGTTTTAGCGCTTTTTAAAGATTTTCCTTTATTTTTCATTGATTTGAAGTGTGTTCAAAATATTAAATGATGCAATTTTAGTAACACATCAAAACAAAGCAACAAAAATATTTATTTGGCTGAAAACAATTTGGTTCTTTATATGCACATACATATGTGTTGGAACACTTTTCGGAATTAAATTTTTTATATTTTATGAAATAAATATTTTTCGAAATTAAGGAAATCTGTTCAGCCTTTTAGATTTTTGGAAGCTCATGCAATTACAGAGACTTAAAACTATTTGTAGCAATTTAATAGTGATTTAATAACAAGCTTTTGCGAAAATATCATAAAATATCATGCAGAAAACACCTAGGTTCTATAGCGGGAATCGAACCCATGACCTCTGGATTGACAGGCTAGCATCGCTACCACTCAACCACAGGGGCACCCATTTTCATGATGATTTTTATGTATTTTAACTCGATGAAAACATGCAAGGTAATCATATTAATGTATAACTTGCAAAAGTTGTTGGACTACGTGGTCCATTTTAGTTGAAATAGACAGGTTACAACAAGGTCCTATGTAATGCAGCCATAGACCATATCAAATAAGAGTTTGTAGTTACTCGACAAGTGTTCGCATTTTAATGATTGCAAATAACATATGCAATCGGTAAAACACGAACACTTGAGTAGTCAATCAAGTAGTGACGTAGAGTAGTTTCAAAACTAGCCGCATATAGGTGCTCCATGGAGTCGTTACATCGGTGTAGTTGTTAGGGTAGTCCTTTGTAATGCAAAGCTGGACCACATGGTTCACCCCTAGGACATCGCAATGTTAAATGGAAACGTTTATTGCATATATTTGTAACTACTAGTGGCCCTTTGTGGAGTACTTTATAGACGCTGTATGAAGTATTCGCTATATTTAAAGGGTAAGACTCGGTTTTTGTTTTAGTTTGCTCTAAAATTTTCATTATTCAGCTTTGCTTTGAATTAAATTTTAGAATAAAAAAATTGTGATGATTTTTCATACCAAAATATGATTTTTATTTTGCCAAATGAGTTTTTTTTCGAAAAGCTTCTGGCAACGCTGTGTGTATCTGTATATATGAGCACAATTGCCAGTATCAAAGCGAATTAATATCAAGTGGCCTTATCATCAAAACAACACACATACAAAGTAGGTGTAGGACTATTTTTATTTGTGCTTTGACAGTTCGGGTTAAAGTTTTTCTCTCTTCTTACATAGAGTTTGACTGATGGGGTGTAATCAGCTGATGATCATCTGTGATGATAAGGCTACCTGGTACTGAATTCGCCTTGGCCAGTATCTGTTTTGTAATTAATTCTTTTTTCAACTGGTATATTAATTATATGAAGCATCTCTTGCATATATCTTTTCGATGTATTATTCTCTCCCACAAGTACTCTCACTCGCTGAAAGTCTGGATGATGTCCAGTTACTGCATAGTGGGGTGCAAGGGCGGTTTTTTGATTTAATGTTTTCTCTTTTGTTTTCAAGTCGGATTTGTGTGATGATAATCTTGTCTTTAATTTAGTCTTTGTTGTACCAACATATACTTTGTTACGAGTACATGTTTGATTTTCATCACCATTGCATTTAATCCTATATACTAAATTCGATTTGTCCATTATGTCTAATTTTGTTTTCATATTAGTAAATAGCTTATTAGTCGTATTAACAGTTCTCATCGCTAATATATATTTTTGTTTGTTATAAATATCTGATTGTTTTATTCTTTCTGATAGCCCAGGTATATAGTCTATCGACTTATAAATTTTTCTTGTTATTATATTGTCGCTGTTATGCACTTGTACTTTCTTTCTTGTTGCATAGTCCATTAAATTGTTTATTGTAGTCTGTGGGAAATCATTTTTGTAAGTATATCTCTAATTTTCTCCTTATTTTTCTTGTGATATTTTTCGTTGCTGATATCTAGCACCCTCTTAATAAAGTTTGTTGCTGTGTTGAGAATTATATTTCTAGGATGTTTCGAGTAAAAGCTAATAAGTCTGCCAGATGCCATAGATTTCTGATACCAGTCAAGTTTGATTATGTTTCCTTCTCGAATAATTAAGGTGTCTAGGTAAGGCAGCTTGTTATCAGTTTCTTTTTCTACAGTAAATTGTATCTGCCTATTAAATCCATTTAAAGCCTTTAGCGTTTCGTCCACATGATTGATTTTTATTATCCCAAACAGGTCATCTACATATTTCGTCATCATTCTAGGTTTTATTTCCATTTTGTCCAAAACAGTGCTAAGAAGTTCTTCCATGACTATATCAGCAATCACCGGAGATGCAGGAGATCCCATTGGCATACCTTTGTTTTGTTGATAATATAATTCATTGAACTTAAAATATCTACAGTCTCTAATACAAAATCTCATTATCTCCATAAACAGTGTCTTTGGTATCTTTGTGTGTTTTTCTAGTATGTCCCATTTGCCATCTATTATTTTCATTGCTAGATCCACTGGAATGCTGGGAAACAATGAAATCACATCGAATGATATTAATATTTCGTCATCTTTAATTTGTGTATTATCTAACTTCATCTTAAATTCCTTCGCGTCTCTTACGTTATATATTGAATTAATCGTCAAGTTCTTCAAAATGTTAATTATGTATTTGCTAAGTCCATATGAGCGTGAATTAGGCGATGAGCAGATTGGTCGTAGAGGCATGTCATCTTTATGGACTTTTGGCAAACCATATATTCTAGGAGCGACTGCAATCCTTGTTATCAGTTTATTTTTCTCAAATTGATTTATGAGGTTTAAACTAAATAATTTTTCAAGTTTACAAAATAAGAATAATAGTCTAGTTGAAAAATTATTTAGTTTAAACCTCATAAATCAATTTGAGAAAAATACAAAAAGGACCTCAAGCCAAACAAAAAGTCAACTATATATATATAACATTTTATTAATTTTGAAAATTTTTAGTTTGTCCCGCCTTTCGAACAAAAAAATAAATTTGAAAATCGGTCCATAATGCGATAACCAACATTTTAGAGATGACAATTTCCCCCGACTTTCGCAAAAAAAAAAATTGAAAATCGGTTCAAAAATGACAAGAGTTTATGCGTGTACAAACGTAAAAAAATATACACATGAATTGAAGACCTCCTTCTTTTTTAAAGTCGGTTAAAAATCATAAATAATTTTTTTTTTCATTTTGGCTATGCCATTACCGTAGTTATTTACGAAATCGGGAACAAAGTCGAGGCCAAAAACCAAAATTTTAAAATTCAACGCCAAATATCTCTGAAAATATTAAAGATAACAAGCTTAAATTCATTAAAATCGGATAATATTTGTAAAAGTTATGAGGCCAACAAAGTTTTTCATGTGGAATTCGCAAAAAATGCTCGCTGGGTTAGTTTCTACTCATGTAGCCGTGCTGCTCCACTAGACTTCACAAGCATTAATTTTCCACAGTTCACATAAAGTCAAATAAAATATCGCAAACTCACTTTTAATTCAACAAATGAATAAGCTAAATTTAATGTTATTTAAATAAATTATTTTGTTTATTTAAAGAAATATCTACATATGAACATGCATACTTTTGTTCGTATCATGTTTATATGGGGCACACCACACCAAATCGGACGGTTTGAAAAAAGAAATTTTGATTTCTCCAATTTTGTGATGTGTATTTTTTTTAGTACCCCTCAAATGAGCCTTCCTGCTAAATTTTGTATTTTTTTTTTGATTACTCGTTCAAAAGATATTAAATTTAAGAAAAAAAGTACTTTTCAGGCTTTTGTTTATAACTTTCTTAATAATGGTCCAAATTAGACAAATTTCTTTTTTAAAAATTTTTATTTTTCGATATTTTTTCCAGAAAAAAAAAATAGAATTTACTTTTTTATTTTGATTTTTGGGCTTGAAATTTAAAATCGTATTTCTGAAAATGGGTATATTTTTCGATTTATTTTTGAAAATTTCTAATTTTTAAGTTCTATCCACCCAAAACTTTTAAGGCCGGTCCGGTAGTCCATAACTATTATTTGATCGATTTTTTAATATTACAAAAAAATAATTCTATAAAGCATAAAAAATCTTGCAAGTCTTGTGTTTAGGACATACAATATGTTCATCATTTTTATGTAGAACACCACAAGCTACATTTCTTTGGAATATTTTATCCCTCCAACTCTTCGTTGTATGGGTCATTTTGCCTCTTTCTTAAAAAAAGGGGCGAAAACTCCCCTTCAGCGAAAATATAGCGGGTAAAATTATTCGGCTAAAATGTTCCTCGTGTTGTTTTACATAAAAGTGCTAAACACGTCCTAGGCCTGCGAGATTTCTTTACCGAGTACTAATTGTAAATAAGTACTAAATTAACCCTTCAATATATTTTAAGTTTTGACTGATTTCTGGCGTTCCAGTTGAGTTTGGAGCTTGAGTGTCTTTAAGAAACAATAGTAGAATTTTATTGCAAATATTTTAGCCCACTACATCGCCGCTGAGGGGGAGTTTTTTGACAAAATGACCCAAACAGGGAAGAATTAGAGGTATAAAATATTCCACAAACATTTTTGCTTGTGGTGTTCTACACAAAAATACTGAAGATATTGTATCTCGTAAACACAAGGCTTAGAAGATTTTTTATGCTTTATAGAATTTTTTTTTTAATTTTAAAAAATTTTAAAAAAATTGTAGTTGTGGAAGGCCCACTACCGCACCGCTTACCTCAACACACTGAAGTAAAATATTTCGGTGTTCATCTTGATCGTTGTCTAACATGGAAGTCCCACATAAATGCAAAGCTGATCCAAATGAAATTAAAAGCAGCTCATATGAATTGGGTCATTGAAAGGAACTCTACTCTAAGCCTAGATAGTAAACTTCTTCTATACAACTCCATTCTAAAACCAATATGGTCCTACGGTATCCAGTTATGGGGCACTGCCTCCGCATCAAATGCAGAAAAAATTCCGTACGATTACAGCAGCCCCATGGTATGTCAGAAACAAGTGAATTCATAAAGATCTAGATGTGCCGCTGGTTAAGACAGTGTTTTCTAAGCACGTGACAAGATACATAAAAAAACTTGAGTTGCACCCAAGTCCCCTAGCCCGAAACATCATTAACACTCGGCTGAGAAGGAGGGACACTCTTGCTCTCAGCCGAACACGAGAGACATAGACAACCAAAGAACCAACCGCTGAAACAAATATTTTTGTCTGGCATTGGCTGGACTTAAAAATTAAACATTTTTAGAGTTAAGATTTGATTACTTTTGTTAGTTCAATTTTATTGAAGATACAATAAATAAATATAATCACAAAAATAAACTTAACTGAATATAGCATGGCCTTCTAAACTTATGCTCATATATGTCCTGCAAGTGTCGTCATTTTTGACATAACGGTATATCTCGAAAACTGGAGCTGATAAAAAAGTATGTAGTCGGAAACGGGTAAAACTTTTCCGGAATTTATGCTATCTTTAAAACAAATTTCGATTTGCTCACACCAAACCAACTTAATAAAAACGTCACCCTAATGTGCACACAAACATGCTAAATAAAAAATATTAAAATTAAAAATTACAAAATATATGAAAAATGTGTATGTGTGTGTGATTAAAAAAATACAACGAATTAAATAAAGAAACAAAAATTTTTTTTTGTAACTGGAGTGTCTAGACTCTAGACCGTTAAACAATTTTGCAAATTGAGAATGGTTAGATTAATGTAAACTACAAAAAGAAATAATTTTTAAGACGTACTTAAATGCGAAAGCATACATACATATCGAGACATTGGTGCAAGAGAGTCATAACTCGAAAATTGTTTAATTCACTAACAACTTAATAGTAGAATAATATATAATTTTCCTCTCAAGAGATGATTATACAAGATATTTGTACGAAATTCTTACACAATATCAAGCACGATATGAGGACTAATTCTGTATTACATATTAGCCGAAAAATCCAGTTTTTCCCGGGATTTCCCGTCCCGGAAACTTTTTTAGTAGAAGCGACTGAAATGTTTTGCAACTACAAATTGATTTTAAGTGCTTAACAAATGTGCCTAAAATTGTAAAATATACGCAAAAATATGCAAACAAAGTACCAAAACTAAAATAATATGAAAATGTTTTTTTTTTAATTTCTTATTATTACTAGAGAAAATACATAACACAAACATAATTGGTTCTATTATTTAATGCAACCGAACTTTAGTTGCGTTACCAGTCGGCAACTGAAAATTAATGGCTGCCAGAAAGGCACTAAATAGCACCTGAAATTGACAGCTCTCAGTTGCCAGTTGCCATCAGTAGTATAATTTTCAGCAATTGGCAACCCAACTGAGGCTCGGTGGGCATTCATAATCGGCCAATTAATATTTTTTAAGAAACTGAGAAATATGCATTAACAAATTTTTTATAACTCCAAAAATATGCATTTATTCCAATATTGTTATTTTTTATCTCATCTAGTTGGAATACTTTAGTTTTTGTGATTTGTCAAGTTTTATGATTTTTCATCTCATTTCTTTAGAAACTGCTTTGTCTGTGAAATACTTTTAAAATAAAGCTCAGTTTAAAATAAAGAATGATTCAATGATTTTTTTTGCTCATATAAAAATCAATGGATTCCGGAAATTAAAGTTTTTGGTATATATTGTATTACGTTCTTCAATTCCCGGGAATTCCCGCGATCCCGGGAATTTCATTTTTATTTCCCGCTCTCCCGGGAAACAAATAAGTTCGGGAATAAAAAAAACCTAGCAAAGGCTCAACAATGGTCTGTCCATTTGCAAAAGTAAAGGAGCTACATACATTCATGTGTATGTATATATATATATATATATATATATATATATATATATATATATATATATATATATATATATATATATATATATATATATATATATATATATACATATGTACATATTTTTCCCCTTTATAAACCATTAGACAAAATCATTCGTTCTATCATTAAGTATGTATGTATGGGAGTGTACAAGAAACTTTTCTTAAAAATTTATGATGCGCTAAGCTAATTTTCATAATGTTTATTGAAAAAAAAAGAAAACAAACGAAACAAGGTGTCATATTCACGTCTATAAAGCCACATAAAAAAAGCTTCAGATTAAAAAATTATCTCAAACATATGGAAAGTGATAAAATGATCATACATACATGTTAGTGATGTTACGAATATCTATTTCTAATATTCGCGAATACGAATAGCTACGCAAATATTCGCCGAATACGAATACGAATATTCAATCTAAAATTTTGCGCCACACGGTATTTCAAATTTAACAGAAAAAAATCTCCCCATTCCGTCAATAGCAATAAATTGGAAAAAACTGTCACACTACTCTAGGTATTTAATATTATTTTGACATCCCGATAACTGCATTAGAAATGATCAACTTCGCACCTAAATGCTACTACAAGCTATTTTACACCATCTCACAAGCCATTCCACTTCTGTATAAAATGAAACCCTGATATACAGCCCAATCATGAATATTCCTAGGAATTTCTTTCCCACGGAAAACACTTTTCTCGAGAAAAAATTCCTCCAATCATAAACTTTTCGGGAACAAAAATATGAAACAGTGGCATCATTGAATAACAATGGCGGCTGCAAGGTGAATTAATTTTATCAGGTGGTGTTGATTCTAAAACAACTACAACATTACAATAACATTTGACATATCAGCCTCTATGTCAACGTATACAAATTTTGACATACGAGCATCTAATTTGCGGAAAAAAAGTAGAACAGCTGTGCTTATAATATCACCTGCATAAATCCACCTTGGGCGGTTGTTTTGCCTATTGACATTTATTTATTCAGTGCTTTTGTGTCCAAAAATAAATAAAATTGATGTTTTAATTAAATTTAAAGTAAAATTAATTTAAAAAAATTAATAAAAAAGTAATAACATATCTCTACAAGCATTTGTGAAGGATATGGGTGCTGTCGAAGTCGTGCAAGTTACTCTTTGTTGCATTTATGGAAACCAAAAGCAATGGATCGATTAAAGTTAAAATAATTTTGTGTTTGTGCTTTATTTGTGGTATTCGACCTACAAGAACAATAAAATATTTTTTTATTGATAATGTTTGCTCGATTATTCGAATAATTGTTCGATCAAACAAAATATTTAAATTTCGAGTAAACATTTATTCGAGTAATTTAAATCGATTAATCGAATAACTCGACTAAAAAAATTTATATAAATTTTCTTTTTTTGAATAAGTTTTTGTAGATTTGTTAATAAAAGCTGCCAAAATTTTTTAAATTATATGTATGAAATTTGTTAATCAATTCGAACGTTATTATTTCATACTAATAGACCGCATGATCAAGGAATTAATTAAGTAAATAATGCAGTATGTAACAATTTTGAAAAAATTCGGAAATATAACCATCAAACAAAAATTATTTTAAGTACAGAAGATATTTCGAGAGCAACTAGTTAACTGGATTTTTCGTATAAAAATATCTGATGTAATCTAACAGTGAAACTCAATGAAAAATTAAAAGCATTCACAAAATTAAAGAGTAAAAAAACTACTTTTGTCAAATAAAAATCTAGAAAACTTAAAGAATTGATCTGATATATTGAAAATGCTTTTTAATTCACTTTTCTTAATTTCTGGAGAAGCAAAATGGATTTTTTAATTGTGTTCATGTTTGTGAAAACAAGTTTTAAGCTCGTAACAAAATAGTTGTGCAGTAGACTAGTGAGTACTCGTATGCATGTTATCTACATGCGTACGTAACTCTATACAATAAAATAAATTTTTGTTCAAACTGACAAGGTTATAACGACTTAGACTGGTAGAGGGCACCAAGAGAGAATATATGTTTTGAAAGTTTACATCTAGGATTCATTTCATCACAACTTATAAATCGTCACAAACCTACAAACATAGCACTGATCACCTTGGCAGTACCGGCAGCGATTAATACTAACATATCCTAATGCACTTCACAGCACCCCTCTTCCACAGCACCCCCCTTCCACAGCACCCCCCTTCGACGGTATTGTAGCAGAACCGTCGGCGAATTAAAATAACTAATAAAATGGCTAAACAGCTTAAACAGCTTAAACAACTTAATGCCTCTACTTGACACCAGAGGGGCTTGCAACACTGCTCTACAAAAAACGCGCAATAGCAGGGTTGTAAATGAATTAAGCTTTCTATCTCTCCCACTTCACCGCCTGTTCTCTCTACACTATTCCTTTCCCAAAGAAGGTAACACATTAATTAATTAACTGGTAGGCATTAATTGCCTGATTGTGTTACTTCTCTTTAAAAAAAAAGAAAAAAAAACATTGCAACACTGATAAATAACATAAATATTCTTGCAGTGTAAAATGCTTTCCTGACCTTACACCCCGTCTTCACGAGACATAATTTTGTTCTAACATTTGTCAAACTTCATACATAAAAACATCAGAAAAATGTTAGTGCTATTTTTTCATATCGACTTTGACTTTTGTCAAGACAAATCAATGACTCGTGAAGACGTTATGTTACATAGCATCATCACGAGCCATTGATTTGTCTCGACAAAAGTCAAAGTCGATATAAAAAAATAACACTAAAATTTTTCTGATATTTTTATATATGCAGTTTGACAAATGTTAGAACAAAATTATGGCTCGTCAAGACGCTATGTTACCCTAGGTCTACACGTAGCAATTTTTATTGTGGACAATTGCCAAGCTTCATATAGAAAATACATATAGAAAATACATATAGAAAATAAAAAAATATTTAATTTTTAATATGGAATTTGACAATTGCCTGGAATAAAAATTGCTACGTGGAGACGAGCAATAATGGACAATAAAAATATAAACACTGCAATAGATAAAAGTGGCATAAGCTTTCCATACAAAACCAACTAAGGGAAATGACAATAATAGTTGCGATCTGGTTTATATTGACACAACCAAACAGAAAAAATGTTAAGATAAAGGTGGAGAGAGGTTTTTCGTTACACTAAAACTTGGCCAATTTATTTTTAGATATATTTTACTAAATCACTGTTTCTTTTCTTATTGATAAAATAAAAACAACAAAAATAAACCAGCAACAAATAATACATCAAGTAAATTAATAAAAAGCACTTATTTTTTTTCTGTTTTACGATTACTCCAATCACATATCGATAGCACGAAACGTAACAGATGGAGACTCTCTCTAGCGGCCATAAAAAGCACTTAACTAAAAGAAAAAAAAAAACTGATTACATTAACGATATTACAAGCAAGCCCCCAGACAATTTCATGTTCATAAAGCGATCTAAATTTGGAATATCGCTCGATTGATTAAATTTATGTATACATGAATGAATTAGAGTGGATCATAAGAATTTTTTCGCTATATCGTCTGCGAATCTGATGATCTTGCGTCTCCTAGCAACTTTATCAGTATCCTGTAAAATTTGCAAGTATATCTCCTGATATGTCTGATCTAGCTAAGGCATCAACAGCATACTCTCAGTTTGCCGTGTTGATAGCGTTCTTTACGTCTACGGTTACAACTATACAATACTGCTTTGTTCCATTTCTCCACCTTTTCTCTTGGATAGCCCGACCAGCAGATTCTACAATAGCTTTGATACCATCCACTGTTAATCTTGCTTTCCTGAAGCCAAATTGGTTATCTGATAAACCACGGTTAGCTTCCACACAAGCTTCCAATCTTCTACAGATTATACTTTCTACCAATTTCCCACTTGTATCTAACATACACAGCGGACGATAATAAGGTAATAGTACTAACTTTTGTCTCTTCCACATTGCTGGAAAAGTGTATTGGCTCAAGCATACGTTTACTACTTTCAACACATTTTCAGGATGGATTTTAACAGATTATTTTAGTACCCCATATTCGGAATGCAATCTAAGCCTCTTGCCTTCTTGTCTTTAAATTGTGAGACAGAACCTTCTATCTCGAAAATCGTAGCCGGAGGAATGTCGACCAATTTAACCGGATAGGCGTGTTGCCATGTCGTTACATTTGCTTTGGCGGATGTTCCGGGAATGATTTTTGCGAAAAAAATACACCACAAAAAATGAGTACAGAGTTTGAAAGCACTATACATGTACACTCTGAAAACAAAAATATATACTAATCGCAGGACACATGGAAAAATAAAAAATTGTTATCTTTTAAAATAATTCTTTACAAAGATATATGCACGAGCAAAAATTAATCTTCTTTCAAATAAGAACAATTTAAATAAAATCGATCAACAATGTCAAAAGTTATGCCAATTTCAAATAATTAACTGTAGCAAAATACGACCTGCCTAATACATTCTTCGAAAATATAACAACCCACGTGCGGTAGAAGCAAAATTTTTGCAAAGAAAATCAAAAGTTTGTAAACAGATAAGAGCTGCTGTTAACTTTTTTTACGTCCTAAAATTTATAGATAAACTGTATTTAAACATTTTTTTTACGTAACGCTCAATACATTTTTATACGAATTCAATATTTTTTTCAGAACACACACTATATTTATAATTTAATACAATTCAGATGTATAATTTTTTATGTATTTTAACATAAGCTTTTTAGTTATTTACTAAAAAATTTCAATTAAATTAAAAAAAATATCGATAACACTCAATACATTTGTTTTTGGATACAAACGATGAAGATTGATGAAACGTTTTGCAATATAATACTATTTAACAAAGTTTACAAAACTTTAAATTTTACGCTGTTATTTTAGTGTATGTTGTTAATGCAATTTCAATAATTAAACTGATTAATGAAGCATATTAAAAACTCGTAACGCTCAATACACATGACTACGGACACCAACAATTTAAAAAAATTTTAATTTCTAATACATATTTTTAAAAAATTTGATGTGTGAAATAAGAGAAGTAAATGCAAATTAGAATATTTCCGTTATAAACTTAATCTCGTTTCTAGAAAAATGCGTTTCTAGCATGCATGAATGCATTATGGACACGCCATTTTGTATGAAGAGGGGAAAAACTGTATTTTTGTTTTCCGTTTTTAGCACATAATGGACAGTCTTCATTTTAAAATGTATGCGTTTTATTTTATGAAATATATTACTATACTTTCAACGGACACGAAAAATGCATTTTAAATGAGAATCAGTCATATAAATCTGAAATTTACGTACAAAAGACATCATACGTTCTGATATTATGACGTTTATGTTTGATCATGTACAATTCCTTCTTAAATTTATTTTTTTTTCTGAAAAGAGAAGTAACACAATCAGGCAAGTAATGCCTACCAGTTAATTAATTAATGTGTTACCTTCTTTGGGAAAGGGATAGTGTAGAGAGAACAGGTGGTGAAGTGGGAGAGAGATAGAAAGCTTAATTTATTTACAACCCTGCTATTGCGCGTTTTATGTAGAGCAGTGCTGCAATCCCCTCTGGTGTCAAGTAGAGGCATCGAGTTGTTTAAGCTGTGTAGCCATTTTATTAGTTCTTTTACTTCGCCGACGGTTTTGCTACAATACCGACGAAGGAGGGTGCTGTGAAGTGCATTAGGATATGTTAGTACTACTCGCCGCCGGTACTGCCACAGTGATCAGTGCTATACCTTCATCACTTTAACAGTCCAACAACAACGAACACAATAACACACCAATGCACATGAGAAAAATGCATGATGTTGTTGGCTTGCCTGAAACTAGTCTCGAACTCAAGTCAAACGCGCTAACTACTCAGCTAACAGCACCATCAGAATAATAATTCATCCGAAAAAAACCGACTTCAACGCAAAGATCTTGTGGGGAGCAAATGTCCCCACCGATTTTGGAAAAAAAATTATGGAAGCAAACTGCAAGCAAAATCTTTCAAACAAAAAAAAAGAAATTTGAAAATCGATTGACTAATGACGGAGTTATGCAATGGGAGGGCCAAATCTCCCTCTTCGATTAAAAAACAAATTATGGGACCAAACTGCAGGTAAACCATTTCAAACAAAAATATTATTTTGAAAATCGGTTCACAAACGACAGAGTTATGCATTGGGGGATCATATTTCCCCCTCCGATTTTCATAAAAAGAAATATAGGACCAAACTGCAGTCAAAGCCTTTCAAACGAAAAAATAATTTTGAAAATCGGTTCACAAATAACACAGTTGTGAATGCGGCGGAAAATTTCCCCCTCCGATTTTCCAAAAAAAAAAAAACTGGGACCAAACTGCAGGCAAACCCTTTCGAACATAAAAGAATTTTGAAAATCGGTTCACAAATGACCAGGAGGCCTTGACCCGCAATGACAGCGCATGTAAAAAATATATGAACAGCAATGGGATTGGAAGTACTAAGGCCTTACAGAAGGCCTCTTTACTCCTTCCTTTTACCGCTGGGTATGTCTGTCTGTAGGTAAATAAATAATTAAAAATCGTTTACGTTGCACTGTGGAGCTAATTAAATAAGAAATGATAACACGTTAGATAAGAAATTTCAAGGCAATGGTAAGTTTTGTTAAATTCAAATGAATTAAGTGAGAGTGCAAAGAAATGTACATAGATACATATTGTCAGAAATACATATCGATGGCTTAATATAAAAAAGGCGTATCTCGATTTTTTTCGAAATTGCATTTTTAACGGTTTCTGGTAGCCAACATCTAAATACATCATCTTTAAAGAACTAAGTAAATTACGATTAGAAATAACGGGGTTATGACCACTTAAAAATTATTTTTGTATGTAAATGCTTTAGTTTTTCTTCAGTTTCTTCATTCTCCTATAAAATAGCGAATATTAGAGATACGCCTTTTTTATATTAAGCCATCGATATGTCAGAATAACTTTCAACGTAAAACGTATTTGTGAAATACTAGCGATTTTTTTGGTGTGTCTTTTTCAAATAAGGTATTTTAAAACTTTGCAAAATAGGCAAAAATATACATTTTGCCAGTTAGAAAGGCCAAATATTAAGTGTTGCGTTTTTCTTCGATAGAACACTGAAGATGGCACATAGACGAAACCGGTCTGTTTACAAACCAAATTTGACGTGGGATGACGGAAAATCGTTCCAAATGCAAAATATTAAACTACGAATCGATGTCCTTCCTACAAAAGCTAAAGATTAAGATTAGCCCAGTTAATTAGTCATTGTTAACTTTTTCCCAAAAAAAGACCTAAAAATAAATTTGCATAGAGCTCCGAGTCCTGGCTTAACAGTGTTGCTAATTCACTATTTTTTAGGCAGAAAAATAGTTATATGTTCCAGACTTTTTAGCCAGGGGAAGTGGCAATTTCTTTAATTTGCCTATTTTGTTTCTTAAATAAATTGAGAAAAACGCAACAAGTGAACATTATATAAAATAAACAATAGTGTCAGATGTTGTTGCTGCTTATAAACTGATAACAATTTGAAAAGTATAATTTATTTAAAGTCAAGTATAAAAAAACTGAATAAAAGAGAAAATGGGTTAAAAATTATAAATAAAAAGTTGCTCTCTCTCTCTCTTTCATGGTCAAATGCCAAATGTAGTATTTTTTAAGACTTAATAAATTTAAGATTGTATGTACAAATAATACATAAAGAAAAATAAATAACTTGGTTAAAAATAGTTGACATTCCTACTCAATAGTAGTCACCTTGACAAGTGGTAGAATTAAACAAAAAACGCTGACGAGGGATCAGTACTGATCCAAGGTAGATTTATTTACTAGGTAATATTGATTCCACAGCTGTTTGCTCTTTTTTTTATTTGTAGCTGTCAATTTTGTATCAAAATACACAAGTTATGTTGTGTATGTATTTTAACAATTTGACATTTTCAAGGAACTGCGACTACCTGGTAAATAAATCTAGCTTGGTACTGATCCATTCTGCTAGTCGGATGATTAGATATCTTAATACTACTCACTTAATAAAAAAAAGGTATAAACTTTCTAATGCATTTTTTTTTTTTGGTAATTAAGATGTACTAAGCACGATAAAAATAAAAATAAAATTCATTTCGGCCATTGTCCAGATAACGGTACATTTGTGTTTTTCGATGTATACTTTTATTTAAAGCGATATATCTTGTTTGAAAGACTACTAAATTACGGAAAAAAATTACTGAGTTATATTGGATCAATGTCAGAATTTTAAGAAACTTTTACCGTTTTTCACCAATTTTTGTCTATTCGGAAGCTGTTGTTTTTTTTTTTCTTGTACCACAAATAATCACAAAACCCATAGTTTTATAATTTTCATTCATTTTAATCGAATCAGTCCCGAAAAACACAAATGTATCGTCCATCGTACATCGCACATCGTAATACTAAATGAAATTTATTTGCTGGAGTTTAAGCATTGTCTATATGCATTTCATTGGTGCTTTACCAAATTGTCAGTAGGCTTTAAACACAATTTTGAACATTTACAAACCCTTCATTTTATGTAAAAACTTTCAAAAGCCATTTTAGAATTCACAAATATGTAAATGATTTTCAAAAAAAAAAGCATAGTAGGCTTTGAAAATTACACAAAAACCCACCAAATAATTTATATTCGATATGAATCTATTTTATTTTTCTACACCTTTATACAATAAGAAATCCATTGGATAACAATGTTGCAATTGTTGCTGTAGCACGATTTTGTTGTAGTTGCTGCTGTTGGTACTTGACATAACATACATACTTAAGGTTGTCATATCTTACAATATTGTCAGTAAAATGTGCTAAAAATTTCTTACAATCGTGTGAACTGACAATTTTTGTCTGACAACGTTACCAGAAAAAAGCATTGTGAGTCGATTTTAATACTACCTTCTGACAAAAAATTATCAGGCATCTGAACACATCGCGTTGCCATTGTGAGACATTTTTTAATTGTCAGATGTGAGAAGTTTCTGCATCTGCCAATGGCGTCATTGTCAGAGACTTCTTTATATTGGCAGCACTACACACATCTATTTTAGGGAAATAGGTAAATAAAAGAAACTATGCAGCTAAAATAGTTGGAATAGCTTCTTTATGCTTAATACTAATTTATATTTTCACTTTTTAAAGTTAACACAAGCACAGATGATAAATAATTGATCATTTCTGTTAAATAATTTGAGCCTGGTAACGCCAAACAACAAATCTGACAATTTTTGTATCTGACAATCGTGTGAACTGACAATTTTTTTACTGACAATATTGTCAGATAAATTTATTGTTAGACAATTGTCTGGCAATAAACTGTAAGCTTTTCTGGCAGCTTTGTTACAACCGTATGAACTAACAATATATCTTGTACTGACAATTTTTTATTATCAGTACATTGTCAGCACATATTGTAAGATCTGACATACATACTCATATTAACTAGATCCGGCATGGGGATTCTCAATTGCCTATAAATAAAACAATTATATGTAGAATACTGACCTCGCAGAGTAAAGACTTTTTGCCTAGACGGCCTGGCCTGGCTTAAGGATTTTCTCCTCTGGGGGTATGTCGAACAGTAGCTTCACTAAAAAAAGATTTTCTGCCTAGCCAAAAATCTCTACTCAGCTAAGCCAGTATTCGATATACTCAGATACCATTTTATGAACTTTATTCCCATTTTTGTGGACATTATTTCCCTTTCAATTTACAAATAACATCCATGGACATTTTTTTTCTTGGACGCTATTGCATGCTAACTTCTTTTTGCTAAGTGCTACTACAGCACTTGATTGAGCTCAGCTTGCTTAAGCTTATCATAGGAATTACTTATTGTGGATAGTCAATATTCAATAGAACACTGAAGATGGCACATAGCCGAAACCGGTCTGTTTACAAACCAAATTTGACGTGGGATGACGGAAAATCGTTCCAAATTCAAAAAAACCCTGTCGGAAGAAAAACACAACACTCAGTCAATATTTAACTTTATCGTGGCCGTGAGCTTTTATCATTATCTGATGAATTAAATCAAACATTTACTAAGAACTTTTCTATCAAATTTCCTTGTCCTCATGTCCAATTAATACAAAATTTAACAAGTAAATATGTATTAAAATACAAATATACGTATATAATTTCTAAATACAAATTACACATACGAGTATGTGTATGGCAACGTTATGCTCTCTGTTTACAAAAAATCAGTAATCAGCTCTAATCGGCACTAAAGTCAAAATTTATTTTATACGTCAAATGTGGTTTGTACCTTTATATTATTGGATCATGCTATTTTGTATTCATATTTCATTATGAAGTTTTGCCAACACTGATACTTATCAACATTAGATTGATATACTAGAGTGTTTGTTATAAATTTCTTAATTTTTGATCAAAAATAAAAGTTGAAAAAGTTTTTTAAAAATTTTTTTGCAATCAAAATATACTTCTTGAAATGAACTTTGTTACGAGTATAAAATCCGATTTAAAACGTTATGGGATTTTTTTTTTTTTTTGGTAATCATGTACGTGTGCCACTTAAAATTTAGCAATCTTTCTCACTCTTCATGATAATGAAAAGATGTCTGCAAAGAAATGCAACAGCGAATAAAAAATAAAAATATTAAAAACTCGCTAAATTTGAAAGAAGAATGAGTGCCAAAATTTAAACAAAACCTAAAATTAATTAAAACTCGCTAAAACTGTAACTATAATGTCAAGAACTCGGAAAAAATCGGGAAAATTCTTTAAAAGTTTGCTAAAATTTGAAAGATTACAAAGCGTAATATTGGCAAAAATTCCATTAAAATGTAAAGAGCCAAAAACTTAACAAAAATTACGGCCTTCGCGAAAAGTTGCGAAAAATTTCAACATTTGAAACAAGCCATAAATAATTTTGATAAAAATTTGCTAAAACCTTAAACAACAAAAAAGTGGTAAACAAAAACATACACATATTTCGTATATTCTCTTCTTATATTCCTATTTCACTCTTTCAATCTTAGATTAATAATTTAATTATTTTACTTACGTGATGTGTGTTCGCATAGGCATCAGAAAAATTTGTGGTGTAGTTGGCTGCCCCAGCCAAGATTTGAACTAGGGACACTTGCTTACTAGTGAACACGCTAACCGCTGCACCCACAATAGCTTCAAACTTTACTTTAGATATACACTAAATAAATACTATCATAAGAAACATGAGTTTCATTTTAATTCAACATGATTTAATTGATGATTTAACATAAAAATTATTTTAAATTAAAGTTATAGTCATATTGATTTAAAATGAAATGTAACGTTAATAAAAATGTTATTTTAACAGTGAAACATTTTAAATCAAAGAAATTTAAGGTTAGATGAATAATTTTTCATTTAAAATTAATATGAAACAATGGTAATTTTAAATCAGCAGCCGAAAAATTTCGCTGACAAAGCGAAGTTTGTCGGACATTTACATTTACACAACACGAACAGCAAAATAAACAACGACAAGTCACACAACTGAGCACAACAGTGCATTGTAGCTATGAACAAAGCAAATAAACATCAACACACTTAAACAACAAATTATTTAGTATTAATTTAATATGATTTCCAATCAAAATTACTTCATGTTGATTTTACATTGGTATTTTTTTTCTGTACGTATGGCTATGTCGAAAAATGGTTTCTCTGTATAATGTTATTTTGCTTAGCTGGCCGGTCTTACCTTTACTAAGCGAAGACCTTTTTCGACATTCCCAGAGGAAAAATCTTTACTCAGCGAAGCCACTATTCGAAATACCTAAAGGGGAAACCCGTTTAGGTCGGGCGAACGCCGGCTACCAATTTTACCAGAATTTTTAGGTATGAAATCTGTAAAATTTAACAAGTTTTCAGTAAAAAATCTACATTTTATTTTTAATTGAACTCTATTATATGGCTGATTACACTATGCAACAAGAAAAATGGCGGGGAGTACCACTATAATTTGTTGATGCGTGTGTTATAGTCCCCTAACTATAAAAACAGTCGAAATTTTAAATTCTATGGATACATTATTTTATTATTATAAATTTTTTTTTAATTTGGGATTTTTGAAGAGGCTGATTTTATTACAAAAACCACGAAAAAGCTTTAAATAAAATTACCTTTAAGCCGTTCTAACATTATTTTTTATATATTCTATGGTTTCAGAATTATTCAGAACGCAATGATGAAAAATATATATATTTTTTATGCAAAATCGAAATATTTTTATTGTGAACAGACAAATTTATTGTATCGTTATTTTGTCGTATTTTAAATGTCAATTTAATTAATACCAAGGCAAGGCGAATTAATACCAGATGGAATTATATATTTCTAAATTCTCAAATGGTTTTTGAAAGTCTGTACATAAGATAAAGGGTTTGTAACTGTTCAAAATTGCGTTTGAAGTCTACTGACGATTTGGTAAAGCAGCAATGAAATGCATATAGACAATGCTTAAACACCATCAAATAAATTTCATTTAAAACATATTATTTTAGTTTTGATACTTTGTTCGCAGGTAAATGCATATTTTTGCGCATATTTTTCATTTTTAGATGCATTTGTTAAGCTCTTAAAATCAATTTTTAGTCACATGAAAGTCCGAGCCCTGCCAATTACATATTTTCAATAATTCAATGTAACATTTTATAGTTATACATTTTATAATTTTTATACAATTTATTAAAATGTTTTTGCCAGTTTATTGTTGTTGCTATTCATTTATTTATTATCAGTATAGAATTGCAATATTTTTATTTTAATAATATGTAGTTGTTTATACAATATTGCCAATATATCTCATATTTAATAAAATGCTGAATAGGGAAAATATTTCAGGTACAAAAAAAAAGCGGTGGGGAAAGAGACACATATGAAAGAGACACACATGCTGGTCAAACGATTTTTTTCCAACATCTTGTTTAATCAAAATCTGATTAATCGATGACACTGTACAACATAATTCTGCTAAAAACCGACTTCAATCCAAAGATCTTATTGAACAGATTACAAAACGGACGCAATTTTGCGTTACTTCAAATTGTGTGTTTGTCTACAAATGGAGTGTTCGCAATTTGTCATAGTACCAAACCTTTCACTTCCTTTCAAATAAAATATTTTGAAAATCGGTCAAGAAATGGCGATAATTAATATATCGGGCTATCGCTTTGTCCACAAATTTCCCCACCAATTTTTAAGGGGGGAAGGAATTCCCCCACCGATTAAAAAAATGTGAGGCCAAAATGCAAGCAAACAACAAAATAATTTTGAAAATCGGCTGACAAATGACAGAGTTATGCTTGAGAGAGAGGGTTGGTTGCAAATTGTCCCACAGATTTTCGAAAAATAAAAATTATGGGACCAACCCCTTGCAGGCAACCCCTTTCAAGAAAAAAATAATAGTTTGAAAATCGGTTGACAAATGACAGAGTTATTCATGTGGGGAATACATTTCCCCCCTCAGATTTTCGAAAATAAATTATGGCACCAAATTGCAGGCAAACCCTTTCAAGCAAAAAAATTATTTTGAAAATCGGTTGAAAAATGACAGATTTATGCTTGGGGGTGGAGCAAATTTCCCCCTCCTATTTTGGGGAAAAAAAATATTAGACCAAATTGCAGGCAAACTCTCTCAAACAAAAAAGAATTTTGAAAATCGGTTGACAAATGACAGAGTTATTCATGGGTGGAATATATTTCCCCCCTCCGAATTTCGAAAAAAAATATGGAACCAAACTGCAGGAAAACCCTTTCATACAAAAAAAAATTTTGAGAATCGGTTGACAAATGACAGAGTTGTACATGTGCAAACATGAAAAAATTCACACGAATTTCATACATTTTTCATACGAAATATAAGAAGAAAAGAAAGTAACCAATAATATGAGAGAACTTTGAAGCTACTGCCGTCGATTTAGTTTTGGGTCTGTTTATTTGGCAGCGTTTTTGCCTGAAGTTGCAGACTTAGTTCTGTTTCATCATTTAAACTGACAACCGTCTCAGTTGTTAAAAACCTTCAACGTGTCGACGCATCGATCCCCTGTTACAAACTACAAGCTGTTGCATAGAAATCGGCTAAGTGACTATTCATATATTACATAGCACCGAACTTAACACCATCATATTTTCGAGATCAACCACAAGCTCATCATCAGAGATCTGACTATACTCTCGGCTACCACGCCTTCGAAAGTCAAGCAGATAAATGACCAACTTTAAACCAATTTGCTTGCATTAAGCTCTTTATAAGTGTGGACATTTTTTCAAGATCTCTTGGTAGTTTCGAAATTTTCAACATCTTGGTTCTTGTCTTAGACAACCACTACTTGTGCTTTTACCTAAATCGGTTTAACCGCTCTCGAGTTTTCGCTATAGGGAGTACCCTCATCCTCCTCCTATATCTGCAAGAGTTACCTACTTCACTATTATAGTTCTGCAGATATAGGAAAATTAATATTTAATTAGTATCGGGGTACTCGTATTCCTCCTCTTATATCACCAAGATTCTTTGGAAACTTTCACTTTTCTCTAAAAGTTACCCACATTAAATTTAGAGAGCCTCACTGTTGTAGCTCTGCAGATATAGGGTGCTGTTGGCTGAAGTGGTTAGCGCGTTGATTACCAACTCTGAGGTCTTGAGTTCGATACTAGTTTCAGACAAGCCATCAACATCATACATTTTTCTAATGTGCATTGGTGTGTCATGCATTAAACACATTCACCACAGCAGGCTACACGACTACAGCACTTAAAATAGCGCTAGCTACATTTGTCGCCCTGTCGCCAGCTACTCAATTATTTGGAAAGCGGCAGCGATATCTTACCAGCTGACATTTTGTTGTAGAAGTACATATTTCAGTGCTGCCACTTTTAAATGTTTCACTTGTATAAAAATAAAATCGCTTATTCAAAATATACTTAGAAGTTGCAAAATGTAAAAACAAATAAATTTGCACTTTTAATACTAAAATTTTTTGATGTTATCTTTGTTAAATAAAATAGAATATTGACTAAGTCAAGAATACCAGCATCGTCGAAAACTTAAAATTTTAAAGTACTTTTTTTTGGGGGGATTTCTCTTTAATTTTTTATTAAATTGTCATCACAAGGTATATTGTTAGTTCACACGGTTGTATCAAAGTTGTCGGAAAGCTTACAATTTATTGCCAGACAGTTGTCTGACAATAAATTTATCTGACAACATTGTCAGTAAAAAAACTATCAGTTCACACGATTGTCAGATGCGAAAACTATCAGATCTGTTGTTTGGCCAGACTCAAATCATTTAACGGAAATTCAAAAAGAAAATCAATTATTTATCATCTATGCTTGTGTTAACTTTAAAAAGTGAAAATATAAATTAGTATTAAACATAAAAAAGAAATTCCAACTATTTTAGCTGCATAGTTTCTTTTAATTTCCTTTTTCCCTAAAAAAAAGATGTGTGCAGTGCTGCCAATAAAAAGAAGTCTGTGACAATGACGCCATTGTCAAATGCTGAAACTCCTCACATCTGACAATTAAAAAATGTTTGACAATTATCTGACAATAATCTGACAAAGGCAACGCGATGTGTTCACACGATTGTCAGATGTCTGACAATTTTTTGTCAGACAAAAATTGTTAGTTCACACGATTGTAAAAATTTGTTAGCGCATTTCACTGACAATATTATAAGATCTGACAATCGTCTGCACATAGCTTTAGCTACTTAATAAATGTTTTGCAAAAAATATTACCTCATTTTAATGATAAGAATCATATCTTTCAAATATAACAAAACTTTTTAGAAATCCCTTTTGAAACAAAGAAGCTATGACTGTTTAAAGCTAAAACTCGAAGAAATCTGTTTTTTTTTCATTATATTTACCGTTATAAAATCACTAAACGAAGTGACCTAGACAAACTAAAAGTATTTTCGTTCTCTATGGGCTCAACTTTTGTATCATAGTGTAATTTCAATTACTACTTAGCGCTATTTTCGCTTCGTAACGCTTTTTAAAGAATTGTCACTATACATTATTTAATCCGTAACAAATATTCAACCACCTCATCCCTAAGAGCGTAACGTAATATGTGAGCAGCGCCTAATTGTTGTTGTAGAATTTCTATATTTATTACCACTTTAAACCATTTTTAAAATATATATCAAGTTGAATTCTCTGTATTTTACACTTTCAAAGTTCATTGTAAATAAAATGTTTAAACAGATGTTGCCATATTCAAATAGAACTCAAAGAACAGAGAAAATTTTAACTTATTGTTTCATATTGCGAATTGCTATCTTTTTATGTATAGATTACACAGGGCAACATTGATTTAAAGATTTAAATCTCGTATCCTCGTTTATCACCACTTGTTAGGTGGCACGTTTAACTGCGATCGCAGTGATCGCGCTGATGATGGAAACGTGGCGACTTCCGCAAACAACGTTGTTCTGTTCTGCCGTGTAGGTTGAAAATATATGTTAATTCTATAATTTTCTTTGGAATATTGGTCATATCTAATTCTTTCTAAATAAAACTTTACGAACTTTGGCCTAATATAATCCCTTTTGGACTAAATAATTTTTGTTGACCTGTGTTATTAATTTTTTATTTTTCATGTGTATTATTTTACGTTTTTTTTTTTTTTTACCAACTAAAGCATTATTTTATAAAATGTTTATAATAAAAAATTAAATACAAAATGAAAAAGCTGTTTAAATTTTTCCTTAAATTTCGCTGTGCCAAGCAACTTTTTAAAAACAAAAAGTTAAAGTTCGCAAAACTTTTATTTGCTTTTTTATACCTTGTGTATAACAATCAAAAAAACAAAAAAGTTTTCATATATAAGTAAAAAAAATATGTACATTAGACCGAATCATACAAAAAAAGGTTTTATTTGTTTTATAAAGCGCCTCACCCACTTGCAATATAATTGTGCAATTTTTCATATTGTACAATAATATCGCCAATGTGTATGTCATACTAGAAGATTGCACCATATATTAGCCGAAATCAGAAGGCTTTTAATATTTTTACAGTAAAATTCGCTTATAGTCCACTGCCTCATTTGCACCCTTTTCGTGGACTATAAGGCGAATTGGACTATATCTTGATTTTTATATAAGACAATTTGTGGCTTATGTGCGAATCCCCAAATAGTTATTTCTTTGAACAAAGAAAACGTTAAGAAATTACTTCCTTATTTGCTCAATTCACAAATATTGCAATTAAGATTGCTAAAATAAAAACAATTTCTATTTCAATATCAGTAATATTTTCATAAAATTATGATTACAAAATATATTATTTTTGGCTTTTGCATTTTGGAATATATCTTCCATAACTTGCATATATTTAAGATATTTCAAACCAAATCTTGGTGGCGTATTAGCGAAAATGAACTATAGGACTAATGGACTAAATAAAAAATATTTTGCAGGTATTTTACTTATAGATGATAGAAAAACTAACATTTTGGAATATATCGCTAATTCTACTATAAACGGTGTAGCTTATAAACGAATTATACTGTATATACATATGTATTTATTGCTTAAAAAAGTTAAATTTAATTAGTATGTTTGGAGCCTCAGCACTATTAATGGCATTAGAAAGGCAAAAGGCAACTAAATATTTCCAAGCTATAACATACACAATTCATAATCAAATATTTAAATTATTACTTATTTAAATTATTTTAAAAAGAAGAAAAAATAGTTATTATTTTATTGCACAATCAAGAAAATTTTTTAATATGCTGGCAACATTGTTCATTGTTATGTTTACTGTATCACTGTGAGAAAAAATGGGCAATATTTTGTTTGAAAGTATCGTGCCATTTACTATATAGTATAGCTCAAAACGACAATAATGTGTACGCACAATAACATGTGCAATAATATTGTATAATGGATTTACCGCTTAACGATCCCCAAAACAATTTGGCGGAATAGCTATTGTCATTCGCAACTTGTAGTGAGATTCTCTATTAAATCTTAACAATAGTTGTCATTGTTAAAAAATTTAACAAGCAAATCGTCGATTTTGCTTCTCTGAAATATTTTTAACAATATTTGTTGTCGATTAACTAGCGATAATAATTTTGTTGTTGTTAATGAATAGACAAGGAGTCAGCTAGCTGTTCAGCCTTAGCACATACTCTTTGCCAACAATTAAACTTAATATTGTTCTATAACAATATACAAACATATAAAATTTTTATGTATAAAAACCAATATTTCTATTACACAGAAAAAAATATTACTTATATTTAAGGAATTTTTTCATAAATGCTATGAATCGAACATGATAATTTTTTTCCAAATTATTTTCATTCCAGCTAGGAACTTTTACATAAATTAATTCATATTTCTTTTAAAAAAATGTTTTTAAAAATTCAGTATTGAACTTGTATAGTCTGTTGTACTAGTCACAACTCTTTCCTTTCTGCCAAACAACCTATTTAAAAATAAATTGTATTTTTACTTTATATAAATAGAAAAGCATTTTAGAATATATTGACAAAAAAGTTGAAACATTTTTTCAACGCAACTTTGATTTAACAGAAAAAAGTTTGAACATACATGTTATGAAAAAGTTCATAATCTATTGTTCATAATATTTGATTAATTTATAAATAAAAAAACAGGAATTATTTCATACACAGAAAAAATTTTGAACATAAATAGTATGAAAAAAGTTCATACAGCCCAATCATGAATATTCCCTAGGAATTTCTTTCCCCCGGAAAACACTTTTCTCGAGAAAAAATTCCTCCAATCATAAACTTTTCGGGAACAAAAATATGAAACAGTGGCATCATTGAATAACAATGGCGTCTGTTTTGCCTGTTGACATTTATTTATTCAGTGTTTTTGTGTCCAAAAATAAATAAAATTGATGTTTTAATTAAATTTAAAGTAAAATTAATTAAAAAAGTGAATAAAAAAGTAATAACATAGCTGTACAAGCATTTGTGAAGGATATTGGTTCTGTAGAAGAAAAAAAATCGTGCAAGTTACTGTTTGCTGCAGTTATGGAAACCAAAATCAATGGATCGATTAAAGTTACAAAAAATTTTGTGTTTGTGCTTTATTTGTGGTATTCGCCCTACAAGAACAATAAAATATTTTTTTATTGATAGAAATTTTGTTTTATTTACATATTACATCGATTTTTATGCAAACTCCCTTCTGTTTTGCAAGTGAAAAATTCCGGGGGAAAAACGAAGTTCAAATGTATTGAGAATAGCTACTTTTTCCCCCATCAAATTTTTTCCGACGGAATTTTTATTCATAATAGGAGAAAAGGGAAAAGTCAAAAAACTCTCACGGAATTTTTGTTTGTGATTGGGCTGATAATCTATTGTTCATATATTTTAGTAATCCATATATTATATAAAAATGAGGTGTATGTTTGTTTGTTTGTTTGCAGATTTTTGTTACGGCATCACGCCTAAACGGCTGAACCGATTTAAATGAAATTTAGTAGATAGATATGTGGCCCACAATACATGTTTCCCGGATTTTGGACCGGGAGGGGATAAATGGGTCAAAACATCCCCCTATACATAACTCTGGCATTTGTCATTTGTTACGGCATCACGCCTAAACGGCTGAACCGATTTAAATGAAATTAGGTACACAGATAGATATTTGGCTCACAATTAATATCAACTGCATCTGTTTCCCGAATTTCGGACAGGGAGGGTATAAAATGGATCAAAACCTCCCCCTACGCATAACTCTGTCGTTTGTCCAATGATTTTGAAAATTCTTTATTGGTTTGAAAGGGTTTGCTTTCCCTTATGTGCCATAATTTTTTTTGAAAATCGGTGGGGATATTTGACCCCCACCCTCTCTCGCCCGAATGCTTAAATCTGTCATTTGTGAACAGCACATTTTTGTTACGGCATCACACCTAAACGGCTGAACAGTTTTATATGAAATTTGGTACACAGATAGATATTTGGCCCACAATTAGTATAGGCTATATTTATTTCCCAGATTTTGGATGAAATATGTCACAACATCTCCATACACATAACTCTGTCATTTGTTACGGCATCACGAATGTTCGCAAATGCGAGCTTTTGTCGATAATGTTGCGACAATAAGCTCAATTGCCCAATTTCATAAAATGTGAATGTTTGCAGCATCGAAATATGTCTCGATAAGAAGCGCAATTGCCAATTTTCATAAAATGTGAATGTTCGCAGCATTGAACTATTTTCGATAATTTATCGAATGTGCAATTTACATTCATGTGTGCAGTAATTGAATAGAAAAAAATTCGCCACGATAGCCTAGTGGACGTGTGCTAATCTGTTAGTCTGGAGGTACCGTGTTCGAATCTGATTGAATGCAGCGTAAGTTAAAATTTAAAATAAATAATTATTCCATTTACAATAAAATAGATAAATTAAAAAATAGAGATAACAATCTTGAAAAATTATTTTTTCCTGCATTTTTGTGGTATCGATAATTCTTCGATATTGGTTCGCTATTGATTTGTCAGCGAAGCATCGAAATCGAAAGATTTGCTGCCACAAACTGAGCGACGAGTGAGCTCTAGCAGCTCTTTCTCTTTCCGACTTCGATAGCCGTTCGCGAGTGTTTTGTCCGAGAAACGTGTGCGCAACATTCGAATGCGATATTATTTTCGAATGTTTTGGTTTGCTGGGATACTACGTTTATAAGCAGTGGTTATTGTCAAATAAAAACGTAGTGCTGCCAAGTATGTTTTTTTATTGTAACTTACTACGTCACGAAAACAATTGCTGATTAACGCACTATTTGCAAATAAGAACTTTGTCGTGCTACCTTTACACATGTTTGTTCATAAAAAATAATAAATAGATAAATATATATTCACAAATAGATGAATAATCAGTGATTTAATAAGTTACAATAAAAAAGGATTTGGCAGCATTTTACGTTTTTATTTGCAAATATGCTCTGCGTATAAACTAGGTAATAGACTAAATTTACATGTGGAAATATTTCATGAAATATTTTTATTTGCTTCTTGCAACTGTGGTGATGCAAATGGGGTAAAGAAACTTGACAAGAATCATCTAAACATTCATTTCATAGCACGTTTTTACCAAATTTCTTCCCTGACCGTAAAAAAAATTCATGTGTAAACTTAGAATTTAAAAAAATACGTTTTTTTCATGAGGATTTCCTCGGGAGATTTTCCTTTTAGCAGGGGACTTTTCGGCGAAATATTTTTTTTTTCAAATTTGGGGAGCGTGATAAAAAGGACCTGACTGACAACCCTGCTCGAGAGAGCAAAAGTAAAAGAAGAAATAAAAATTGAAAAAAAGCCGAATATGCAAAAATACCGAGACGTCACGAAATAAGCGAACCAAAATAATGCGGCGGAAAACCTTGGAACCGTTTAAATCAAAAAAAAATTGTTGACAGTATCATGTACACGCATCTACTACGTACACTGTTTCTTTTCACATACATACATACATAAATGTATATGTAGTATGTACATTTTTTGTTTAGCTTGACTTTTTATCTCTTCTATTTATTTTTATAATTTTTTATATTCTTTTTTACAAATTATTTTGGCTTTGTTTCATAAAAATTCACAAGTTTAAGTGCTAACTAAATGCTTAAAATTTTTTATTATTTAAATTTTATAATTTATGGCTATAATTTTGTGTTATTAAATTCTTTTGTTGTTCTTAACACTTAAAAGCAGATAAAAACTGATACTTTTTTCACAAAATACATGCTGAAGCAATTGGAAAAAGAAAAAAATGAGAGGAAAAACACTTGTTACTTCATTTTCTTTTTGTTTTATTATTATTATTATTGTGTATTGTAACGGTTTTTTAACTAACGGTAACATATTACCAGATGTTAAAACTGCAATTTTAATTAAATTTTCATTTTTCATTGGAATGTATTATTAAAATGCCAGTACTGTTAATTTATGTACATATTTTCACTGCCAACTCCGACAATAAATCAATCATTAAACGGCAACGATTTTGTAGACGTATACGTTTTCCGTTTTATATTCCGGGCAAAGGGAAAATGATGTACAAAAAAAAGAACAAATTTGTTGTACATCATACGCCACTTTGTACTCATTTTCTCATAAAATATGAAATCCAAAAAAAAAACTTTCCTTTGATTTCACACACAAATATAAAACAAACTAAGAATGGGAATAGACAATGTTCGTTATTTATAGTCAGTCAGTCAGTCAGCCATTTCGTTGGTTATTTTGTGTTAAAAAATATTAAATGATTCGTTTATTATATTTTTTGAGAATTGTTAAATTTTGGTAGGTATTTAATTAATGTTATTTTTTCATTTTTAATTTGCCTTAATTGTTGTTGTTTTGAAACAAGTATATAATTTGAAACGATTGAAATTGATATGCTTAAAATAATATTCCAACATATACAAAATAACTAATACACACATACTATTGTATTATAAATATTAATAATTAATTGTTTATTAATTTAAATTTATTTTTTTTTGTATTTTTTATTAACTTTGTGATTTCTTTATAAATATATGTACCTATGTACATATGTATATTTAATAAGTGTACATATACACATACATATACATAGATATGTTCAAATACATGCACACATACAACTGTACATATTATTTTTCATTTAATTATCATTTATATTCATTAACGCGATGATCATCAACCCGATTTGCTTTTTTAACACTATACAATCGATTGGTAGCTTAAAAACAACAAGAACAACAAATTATATTTAATTTATTCTTGACATAAGACGATGAACGAAAAAAATAAAATAAAATACAATAAATAAAACGCCAAAAATTGAAGCAAAAGACGTAGAAAAGAAATCAGGTAGGTAAACACAGAGCTTTTTTTTATTTATGCAAAAATTTAATTTTTAGCAAACATCAATTAATTATTTAGCCTGTTTTGTTGTTGTATTTTGCAAAAAAAAATTTAATAAACATCACATATCAATATAAATATTTTTAATGTTTAGAAGAAAAATCAACCAACCACTCGATTTCGGATTCTCTTTTCCGATTACTTAACAATCAACAATAACATCATCATTAGAGTAACATTCATAATTAAATTTCAAAAATACACACACACGCACACAAAAGTATCCGTTTTTTTAACACACCAACCGAACACGACAAGCAAATGTAACAAACTGAAAGTTAAATTGATTGTTACTTGCGGCGAAATTTTTGCCAACATTTACTTTATTTTATTAAAAGTCTATTTTTTTGACTGTTCTTTTTCTTAAAAGCTGCTGAATATAACAAAAAAAAAACTAAAAACTACATATTAAGAATAAGCGGGAAAAGCTTTTTTCTTCTTCTTTAAAATACTCATTAGATAGTGTCAGATTAGGGGATTTGTTTGTATATCAGGGCTTTTTTGTTTTTAACACCCGACTAAAAAAGAGGGGTGTTTTAAGTAAGTGTGTCTGTCTGCGCCATCGCGAGGCATCGTAGAGCCAAAACGTATGTACCGATTTTGATTTATTGGAACGTAGTTCCTTATGGCACGCTATGCACATTATGTTTTGATTAGCAAAAATCAGTGCTTTGGGGGGTGAAAACAATTTGTTTAATATCAATCAAATACGTGTAACAAAAACGTGAACCTAATACGTGCAACGAATACTGGTAACGAAAATACAAAACGATATTTGTAAATTTTTTTGTTTTGAGACCACGCACTATGTGACGTCTATGGCCAATCTAGAAAGACAAATGGTAGAAAATAAATGTTTCCGGATCGTTCTGATTTTTTTTGCTATTTTACACGTAACGTATTAGGTGTAAGAAAACTGAAATTAAAACAAAATGAAAATATACCGTTAGATCTCAATGATCGCTAAAAGTTGACATTTAAACAATTGTTGCTACGTTGCAGCGGCCATCAAATCGGAACTACTGGACCGATTTGAAAAAGGTCTTCAGAATTTGAAAGGCTATTTGTTCTCTAATTGAACAGTGTCAATAAAAAAAAATGTGTTGGAAAGGCACTCTTTAAGAATGTGCCTTTAAAAAGTCCCACAAATCGTAAGTGTATAACAATTTCATAAAAATTCATTGGAATAGAAGTAATAAAGGTGAAGTGCAATAAAGACATGTGCAATAAGGCCATATGGCCTTTTCATTTTGTTTTGATTACAGTTTTCTTACACCTAATATGTTACGTGTAAAATAGCAAATGCGGCTTCGCGGAGTAAGGTTTTCTGCATAGCAAGCCTTCGGCCGGGCTTAAGGATTTTTTCCTCTTGGTATATCGGAAAGCGGCTTCGCTAAGTGAAGTTTTCTGCAAGGGTTTTTTCCTCCCGGTATATCGAAATGCAGCTTCGCTGATTAAAGATTTTTGTGTAACCGGCCTTTGGCCGGTCTCAAGGACTATCTCTTCTCGGTATATCGAAAAGCGGCTTCGCTGAGGAAAGTTTTCCATATAGCCGTCCTTCGACCGGGCTAAGGTTTTTCCGGTTATGCAAAAATCTTTAGTCAGCGAAGCCGCTTTTCGATACACTGCGAGGAAAAAACCCTTTAGCCCGGCCGAAGGCCGCCTATGGAGAAAACTTTATTCAGCGAAGCCGCTTTTCGATATACCGAGAGAAAAAAAAACTCTTAAGCCCAGCCGAAGTCCGGCTATGCAGAAAACTTTACTCAGCGAAGCCGCTTTTCGATATATCAAGAGGGTAAAATCCTTTCTCAAGACCTTAAATAAGTAAATAAATCTGCCTTGAAATAACATACATATGTATGTATGTATGTATGTATGTATGTATGTATGTATGTATGTATGTATGTATGTATGTATGTATGTATGTATGTATGTATGTATGTATGTATGTATGTATGTATGTATGTATGTATGTATGTATATAAAAAGCAAAAAGAATGAAGAAAAACAAAAATTTTATGAAAAAAAAGTATATGGCTTTATTTCCCAATTGTTCATTTTTTGAGTATGTCCTTATTGCTCAATAGCATTTGAAGGCCATATGGCGCTATTTCTCAATTGATTGAGAAATAAAGCCATATGGCCTTACTGCACATGGCTTTATTGCACTGCACCGTAATAAATACCAACTTGTTCAGGCCAAGTACCTACTGTATGCCAAAACCCACTGTATACTCTTTATATTCGCAAAAAAATTCTTGCCCGAATGTGCTCCTCCAGTTTTATAGCTCCTGAGCCGTTTATTATGTATGCTAAATTTCAAGCAGGCACCACCTTACTTTTTTCGTGAGATATAACACTTGTCTTTCTATATTGCTCATTCGACACACTGCGTCACGCTGGCAAGATAGCTCAACTTGAAGTGAAACTCTGGCAGGAAGTTGATATTTAAGGCAGATTTAGCCGAGCGTAAATGTAGAAAACGTTGATGTAGTTGCATGTGCTGATCGTTTCTGTCACATTGAAAAGCTATGAGACAGAAACGATCAGCACATGCAGCTACATCAACGTTTTCCACATATACGCTCGGCAAAATCAGCCATTAAGCTGGTGATCAGTGCTGTCGCTGAACTATGCAGAGTGTTCAGTGCTGCTATAGTTTCCGGCGGATACCTGTGATTTTCCGAGTTTTGACTCTGTTTTCGGGAATATCAAACCTGATAAGTGTCCGTACTAAGTGGCTTCTGACTTGGCTAAGTTGTTGATTAACTACCAGTGTTGCCAGAAAAGATAGCTGGAAGAATGCTAAATAGAAGCAAAATGTTAAAACGTTCTATAGGCAAAAAAAAAAAGAATGCTAATGAATTTTTTTTTATAATTTATGTAAAACAACGATTTATTTTAATACTCTGCACATAATTTATTTAAATATTATTTAAACACGAAAAAAATCATTTCGACCATTGTCCATATAACGGTACATTTGGGGTTACCATATACATATGTATACTTTTCTTTAAAGCCCATCCAGTGTTAAATGGTGGTCCAATTAAATGAACTAGGATCCCGCCCGGTAACCGGGCTTCTAACCGGTTTTTATACGCAAAAAACTATATGTGCATATCTAGAGAAAAATACCTTTCAAACCTTATATGTTTCACCAATATTGGTGGACAATAAGACACTTAAAAGTGTATGACAAAAAATTGTGTGGCCTATTTATATATAAGATATATATACATATGTATTACTACTACCAAACACCCGTGTGCTTCGCTACACAGTATCCCCTTTGCTATGAAAAGAAAACTTCAACATTTAATTCTTTTTATTATGCTTATTTTAAAATAATTATTTTAAACTATGCTAATGGAATAAAATCTTACAGGTTTTCGTTTTCAAGATATCTTAAAGTAAAATGTTGCTTCTATGTATAAGGGTAAATTATGCGTGACGAACGCTACATTCGTATGCGTTTACAGATTGACAACTCAACTAAGTTGAGTTGTCAATGTTACAATCCAAATCAACCATTTTTTTGTATTATGATTCACAACTAATTTTAGTTGGCGAAAGCAAGGTTCTTATCTATACTCTCTATTTTTTGAAACCATAGTAGCCATTACAAACTGTTTTAAAAATTTTTAGTTATGGCCTTACTATTTTTTCTTGAGATTTTATGTTTTATAGATATGGCAACAATGTTGGCCCTTATCGTGTTTGGCGACTTTCGCATTTGACTACGATATTTTTGTAATAGATTAAAGAAAAATGTATCGTGCTGTCTTTAATCTATTACTAAAATGTTGTAGTCGAAGGCGAAAATCGCCAAACACGATAAGGGGTATTGGTTGGCAAGTGGGATAGGGATAGATTGGCGCCTAAAATCAACATTTTAAAAGTAAGCAACAGTAACACAATAGTCGAAATAAATACCAATACACAACTAATAAAAACCAGTTGTCTCACTTTGATGAAAGTTGTAATTCATAATAAGATTATTGACAACTACGACTCAACTATCAATTTAGTTGCGAATCACAATAATTTTTTAACAGCTGCTATTTGTTTCAAAATAATTGATCACAAAGTTTTGTTACGCGCGCTACAAAAAGTGGAAGTAACTTTGGAATTTTAAGTGTGCTTTCGTATTTTTAGTGAATTTTGCACAATAACACATACAAAATTGAATTCATAAAAGAAAAGTATATAAGAGAATTCTAAAATAACTTATTTGCAATCAAAAAATGTTGTCGCTTTTTATCAAAAGCCGTGAATCCTTTGTGACGAACGCGACATCTTTTCTTAATAGCTATAACAACAGACATTCTAATTACACAATTTACAATAAAAATGTGTTTAGTGGATTTGTAGATAGTATTATTATCTAAAAAAGCTTTAAGAAAATTTTTCAGATTCCTTATAGTTTCCGAAATAATCTAAAAAATAGTCACTCCCTTATTTTCTAGATAGGGGGCGTTACCGACCACCGCTAAAACTTAAGCTTACGATCACATGTGTAGCTAAACGCATAAAAATAGCATCCCATATGAAATGCACATAATAAATAGCATCAATAGGTTTGCGTCGACATGTCCAAACAAGTTTCAGATTCTGATGCAGCGCAGGCAGTACTGCAATTAAGAACGTAGAAATATTTATATTTTACTTCTACTACGGAAGTTCTCTTCATAATGGAAAACTTCAAATTTAATATAAAAAGCAGAAACGGCGCGGAGGTTGTTAAATAAATGCAAAAATAATTTCATAGATTGCAACAAATAAAATAATATCTGCCCTCTTGGCACCGGCTGCAAACAGTTAACTAGTTAACGAGTATACTAATATTTTAGTATTTTAAAGTGGGTTTAATTTTTTTATAATTTCTTAAAAATTTGTTATAATTTGAATGTGAAATCAGCACTTTTAATAGACGGCACTGGGGAAGAACAATGATATTTTTTAAATTTTCAACAGTTAACTTAGTGGGGCTCATATTAAGTACATACCAAGGCGAATTCATGCCAGGTGGTCGCAAGAGAATTCGCCTTAAAAATGCCTTCTTGGAATGTCAAGAAAAGTAACGAAAAATGTGTGCTGATATCTGAGGGAGGTACAAATTAAAAGGAGCGAAAATAAATATGGGCCGCCGAGGCCACCTGTTATGAATTCACCTTGGTACATGCATACTAATTCAGCGATTTTTTCGGTTTTTAGGGATTTTTTAGCTTTGCGGTTTTTTCGTTTTTGGCGATTTTTAGATCTGTGTTTAAGTTTTGCCAATAGTTTTAGATATAACATTTTTTATAGTTTTGGTGATTTTTTTCGTTTTGGGGTTTTTTGTTTGGGCGATTTTTTAGTTTTGGTGATTTTTACGTTTTTTTACGATATTTTAGTTCTGTATGAGAAGATACTGCTAAATTTCAAAATTACACAACCTGATAGAATACACTTTAATTTTTAGTTAGTTTGTTATTTTAGCATTCGCTACTGTTGCCTTAAAAATGCTGCACTAACTGAAAATTTCAATAGTTTGGCTCTTGCGGTTTCCAAGACATAGCTAATTTTAGAAATTACATTAACTAAAATAATGCCCTTTAATTTTTATTTTGCTTCTATTTCAATTAGGGATGTAACGATACGCCGTTTTGCCGATCCGATACCGATATTTAAATATAAATATCGCCGATACCGATTCCGATACCGATACGAATATTGAAATTGAGTTCAAGTTTAGATCAACAAAACTCAAGTGCAATTTTTTATTATACAAAATTACATTGTAAGAGAGAATATTTAAAATTGATTTTAGCCCAGTATAAAAAATTGGAAGTAATTTTTAAGGAGCTACATTTTCTTTGCTTCAAAAAAATCTATATTAAAAATATGCAGATAATTAGTAGAAAAGCAAGAAAAATTTTTAATTCCTTTGTAATTTTAAAAAATACTCGCCATGCTTTTTAAAAAATCGATTTTTTAAAGAACATTTATCAACTAATATTCTTCTAAATAACTTAATAGCTTAATTATTAAAAGTCTTCTAAAAGTTTATATTTATTCACTTAAATTTACATGAAAATAAAGTTTTGAGTTTGAATTCGCATAAAAAAATTGTGAAAATGGGTAATTTTTTATCCTTTTTCCTTGAGGAAAAACCATTATAGAACACCGAAAAAGAAATTTGTCCTAGCATCGCTTCCAATTCGGTGATTGGTAATCGAAAAACAGAACTTCTTGCAATGGCAAGGATATGTAAAACTAATTAGAAATTATCCAAATTTGCAATACTTCCGGATCGCGAATTCTACATTTTCATGACTTCTGTGGAGTGTCTTCTTTTGCTGGAATAATATTTAAAAAACAACGACTTGAATTTGAATTCATGGTAAAATTAACAAAAAATAAATAATTTTTTTTACAAAATAACAGCATAAAATATTATTAATGTTTAAAATTGATATTAATAAGATTTAAAAAATAACGAAGTGAATTTAATTCTTGGCAAAATTGAACAAAAATAAATTATTTGTTAAAAAAGCTCTGAAAAAAATTTTAAAAGTATCGTCGTATCGACAGTAAAATATCGCCGATACCGATGTATCGGAAAATCTGAAGTATCGCCGATATATCGGTATCGGTATTCGTTACGTCCCTAATTTCAATTGTCTTCATATTATATTAGCATTTCAACATATTTGGTTGCTCGCTTTAAAACGCCCTTTAATTTTTAACTGTCATATATTTGTTGTCGTAGCGCCCATAGTTAGACATATTCTGTGAAAATTGCAGGCCCGTACCTCTTACTGTTCTATAGAAAGCAGCCTGTGGAAGACAGACAGATGGACGGACGGACAGTGTAGCGAAAATAATAGGCTTCCTTTACACTTTTGGTGTACGGAACCCTAAAATTCAGCAATAAAAAAACTAATTTTTTTAATTTTGAGGCTTCACAGCTTGAACAAAACAAATTGCTTTTAATATTTTCTTGAAATGAGAAAAATTTAACCTCATCGCTTTTCCCGTGTCCTTCAATATTTTGAAATTTAAATAAATTGGCCGTTAGCAGAAATATGCCATTTGTGTTAGAAATTTCTAATTTTGTTTTTTATTTCCTACTGGCAGCATTAAAACTAAATATGTGGCAGTTTCTTTAGTGTTTATTATCTTTACTGCTCTCTTTAATAGAATTTTAAGCTAAAATAAATATATTGTGTGCTCTTTCTAATTAGTCCAATGAAAACTTGCCACATGTTTTTTGATGTTCTTGAGTGTAGTAATTATAAGATATTTATTAATAATTGTATATTTACTGCAATAGTTTTCTAACATATTAGATCATATTATTAATTTCTGTTAGAAAAGTTGTTTATTTGTATAAATATTGAGAAAAAATATATTTTAAAATTTTAGCAGTTTTAGCTGGCAATACCATACAACTTGATTTCTCCAAATCGTTTATTCTCTCTTCGGTGGTGTTGTGAAGTGGTTGTGTATTAATTCTTAGACGAATAACTAGAATCGATAATAATTTAAATTTGAGAATAATTGCATACATACATATATTTAGCAAAATAAATATTAGTTTAAGTTGAAAAAGATCAGTAATAAAACAAATATTAAATTGTTGTGTAAGAAAAATAATATATTTGTAACTTAACGTCACTAAAAAGAAAACTTTAATATGTCGGAACAAGAACACCAAGACACTAATGGAACTTCTAATGGCGACGTGCCAGAAATTGAATTGATAATTAAGGTTTGTATTTATTAAATATTTAATTTATGTATAAAGAAAGTTTACTTCGTCCATGGAAGAAACTATTTTTATAAGAAAATCTAAAAGGTTAAACGAACATGCAGTGAATTACATATTTTTGATGTTGCAACTTTGTCTGGTTTTTTCCTCCACCCTCCCACATTTCAGTTATGATTGCATCGGAATTTTATTTAAGCACTTGTATTATTTCTTTCTACATGTTAATAATTTTAAGTTTATAATATTTTGAGACGAAAGAAAAAACAAAACGCAATCATAAATCTTTTATGTAGTTCTTTTTCTAATAACTTAAGTAAATAAAACAGGTTTCCTGTCACTCCTCACTGCGCTTCGTTTCTTTATTGTTTCAACTGTCATCGTCTACTCTAAAGAGCTAAGCAGTTTGCATATTTCGCTGCTCCAACTGAATGATTATATTTCGTTGCCGACTATGTAGATGACGGCACCCTCCGGTCACCCGTAATTCACGTCTTCTTTTATGAATCAAAAATGTACAGTGGAAATTTTATTGATCATTGAAAAATAATCTACACAATATATCGCGACCTCAGGCTTTTTTTGGCCCACCGACCATTAAAAAAAATTTAGTTAAGTATGGGGTATATATATTTTGAATACCCTCTCAGAATCCAAAAACTTTCGCGAAATTGTTCCTGGTTTCTGGGATATCAAGCATTTATTGTTACGTAGCTGTTTGTAGCGATTTATTTGGGACGGAAATTTCCATATTGCCATGACTAATTACGGCTTTCGCCTAAGGAGCCTCAAAATCCTCTCCTGTTTTGTTCCAATGAGTTTTGTTTGGTTTTCCACCACGATTTCAAAGTACGCTTTCTTAGAAAGCTAGGTTAGGTTATCAAAAAAACGACACGAAACAACAACTCGGCACCGTTAACTGCCATCAACTTGCTAATCACATGCGGGGTGTGAGACGTAAAACTCTCGAAGGCCAATAAACGAACAGTGGCCTGGTTGCATTTACGAAGTAATTGCCAACGACGCGTGATGTTAACTTGCCCAGAGCTGCTTTACAAAAGTCAAAGTCGATATGAAAAAATAGCTCAACATTTTTCTGATGTTTTTATGTTTGAAGTTTGACAAATGTTAGAACAAAATTATGTCTCGTGAAGACGGGGTGTTACGACTGTCTGATCATAATTTTTGATAATTTTTTGTAAAAAAAAAAATAAAAAATTTTAAATAAAAATCAGAAATCAAGTAAATACCAAGTTTCATCAATATTAACTTTTTATTCCATATAAATATCTTTTCTAATAACATTTATACGCATATTTTCAATAAATAGTAGAATATTTCATCTCAATAGCACGTTACTCAATACACAGCAGTTAGTATACACATGGAGCAACAAAAGCTACTTTTTACAAATAAAATAAAAAAGTGGCTACTGGAGCATAAAACAAGATATTTTACTTTCAGTAAAAAGATGTTAATTTCTAATCGGATTGGATGAAAGTTCACAAAAATGTAAATTTTTCTTCCAAACATATGCCGGAATCAGTAGTGAGAATACAAGAAAATTCTATAGGATATATTATTCATTGTTGTTTTTCTCCATTCCGACTTTTTGGCATATGGGCTAAACCAATACTAAGGTCCCATTTTCAGCAATAGCGGGGGAAGGTTTCCCCCATACAAAGTAATTTATTAATTAGCGCATATCTAAAATACTATATCAGTGAGAGACTTCCAACTTGGTGTGAATGATGGTGGTATTAGAGCATGGTAAGACGTAAGCGGAGCTTCTGAATGCGCAATTGTGTGCTACATTTAAAGTAAAGACTTTGTGTAAAACCCATAATAGTAAAAATAATCTAAGTCTATAACAAGGAAAAAAACTCAAATTACAAAAAAATTTTAATAAATAATATTTTTTGCATTATTTGCTTCCACTGTCTAATGTTTGTTTATTTTCCACACACGTAAAACATTTTTCTATGTGTTTCATAGATAATTGTTGTCTTTTATAGTAAGTTCGTTTTCATCTTTAGCTTATGTATCTATGATTGTTTTGGCTAATGTTTGTTTTATTTATTACCAGTTATTTGCCGTTTTTTTTCTTCTGCTTGTTTGTTTATCACCTTTGTTTATTTGGAGTTCGTTTGATGCGTCATCATTTTGTGTACAGATACATATTTATTGAAAACCTCTACTAAACAGTAGACATTCTTTTAACTCAATATTAAATTTGTTTTTAACCACGACTGCAACAATATCACAAAAGGACCATTATTATTGGACCCAAGTGGGCTGGAACCCCTTCCTTCCAATTTTTCACCGGCGACGGCTGCAACAATCAATCAGCGAGATTATTGACGATATTTTTGTTTTACCGGAGAGCAGTGTTGCCGAAATTGATATCTAATAGTGCATTTACATCGGAATTAAATCTAGCTCAAATAAGATATCGGTCCAAATCTAGTTTTATTTTTATTACATTTCCCATACAAAATATAACCTAGATTCTTACTAGATTTTGACAAACGCTAGTGTCATAGAATCTAATCTTGTCGGTATTGGATTTGAAAACAACAAAAAAAAATTACTTGATGTCATTAAAACCAATGTTGTCGGTTATGTCAAAAAAGGTTGGTGTAAACATTAAAGTTTTAAAAAAGATTTCAATTGAAATCTACTAGATTTCGCTCCGGTGTACATGTAGTATATGTTAGAACTGATGGAAACAGACTATAAATGCATATTATAAGAAACTGGTAACACTGATTAGGAGTAAATATGTATAAGTTAGATGTTGTTTACAGTCTTGAGGTAAGCAGCTTATCTGTGCAACTAAATGCTTATGATTTTTATGCAGTTCATACAGTTTGACCCAAATATGATGACTGGCAATACAATATATGTATTCCAAGGTATACATGCCTTGAGTTTCTAATGTTGTTTTCTACTTTTTCTTGATTTGCTCGCTCACATTGTCACCATACGAGTTACAGCCTCACAAAAACTTTTTTGTTGCTGTTGCATTCCATTTAATGAACGGGAGAAAGTGAAAGTTTTTAATAAAACGTGATAGGAAAAATTAGTACATACATATGTATGGATGTAGGTAATTGAGACACGATTACAAATATCTGTATGCAGAAATATTAATTCTATCTCTATTTCCAACTGGATTTCTGCGAAAGTTGACAACATACATATATTTACATTTTCGTAGCAGAACCACAAATGATGTTTTGTCCTAACATAAATTGGCAAATGAAAAATTAGTTTTATGTATTTAGTTTTTATTTAAGTTTTTTTTTATTAACCTTATAATAATTCCATTGTTTGATGATCTCAATAAATGAAATTAATGCATATTTTCTTATCTTAAAGTAAAATAAAAATAACCGTTAAAATATTTTATATAAATAGTACATATGTACATGCACATTAGGGTGGAGCGCCGGTGTATGAAGGTGAAAAAAGTATTCCAATCGATTTCGGATACCTCCAGAATATTGCATCTAGCTGAATTATATAAAAAAAAATTTTTATATATATTTTTACATCTTTTAGTCCTCTACCACGTTCGAAAGTTAGAGTAATTTACTTGCTTTGATCGTATTAAAAGTGATTGAGTTACAGTGGACCGATGTTAAAATTTAATAAAGTTTTGAATGATTTTCACCAATTGTTGTCATTTCAGAAACTGCTTTGTACAACAAATAATAACAAACTCCATAGTTTTATAATTATTGAATAGTTCCCTCAAAACTCCGCCCTTTATTAACCGATTTCGGATTTTTTTTTCTCTATTCAAAAGGATGTACTTCCAGATTGGTCCCGTTAAAAAGGTGGGCGGGATTACGCCCATACAAAGTAAATACCCATTCGTTTTCAACTACTTCTACTCAACCTATTCTTATGAAACTGTACACACACATTAAGCTTCTGTCAGGATAAAAAAAAGTGGGATGTGCCACGCCCATGCAAAGTAGATTATTCCTGTTTGGATGTATGTATGTTTGTTTGTTTATTTTAAAGCTATGAACTCCTAAGCCAGTGAACCGATCTTGCTGAAATTTTCACAGTATATTACTGATGATCTGGAAGGAACAGTAGTATATATAAGTTTGAAATGCTATAATTGGGAGTGGCACTTCCCATATAGAAGAAATTCTTATTTTAGGATATTTATGGAACTAATGCAGCTAAAGACTTAAAAATTTGTGTGAGTAACTCTTTTTATTATGTTTTTAAAGAGATATTATTGAGGACTGGACGAGTGGGCGTGGCACCTCCCATATATAGCAAATATATATTTTGACATATTATGGGAACTAATGCGGTAAAACACCTAAAATTTTGTAGGAGTTACTACATTGATTTTATGCATTTTTCTAGAGAAAATAGTCAGAGAAAACTTAGTGGGCGTGGCAGCTCCTACATATCTGCCTCTCAGAAACTACCCAATCGATTTTGATGAAATTCCAAACATAGATAGATCTGAGTCTAAAAGAACACATAGGCTATACATGTTTTTTAAATAGGACCACGAGGGGAGGTAGGGGGAAATTTCGTCCTCTTTGAAACTATCTATCCGATTTTGATGAAATTCAAAACATAGATAGATCTGGGCCTAAAAGAAGACATAGGCTATAAATTTTTTGAAAAAAATAGGACCACGAGGGGAGGTATGGGGAAATTTTGTCCTCTTTGAAACTATCTATCCGATTTTGATGAAATTCAAAAAATAGATAGATCTGAGACAGAATATAGATCTGAGACAGAGAATAGATAGAAGACTTAGGCTAGAGGGAAATTTCGTCCTCTTTGAAACTATCTATACGATTTAGATGAAATTAAAAACATAGATACATCCGAACCTAAAAGAAGACAGGCTATACATATTTTCAGAAATAGGATCACGAGGGTAGGTAGGGGGAAATTTCTAACTCTTTGAAATTATCTATCCGATTTTGATATATATTTTCAAAAATAGGACCACGAGGGGAAGTATGTGGAAATTTCGTCCTCTTTGAAACTATATCCGATTTCGATGACATTCAAAACATAAATATATCTGAGTCTTAAAGAAGACATAGGCTATACATTTTGTCAAAAATAGGACCACGAGAGAGGTAGGTGCAAATTTCTTCGTCTTTGAAACATCTATCCGATTTTGATGAAATTCAAAACATAGATAGATATGAGTCTAGAAAAGGACATAGGCTATAAAATGCTAAAAAAAATAGGATCACGAGGTGAGGTACGGGGAAATTTCTTCCTCTGTGAAACAATATCCGATTTTGATGAAATTTAAAACATAGATAGATCTGAATCTAGAAAAGCACATAGGCTATACATTTTTGCAAAAATGGGAGCACGAGGAGTGGTAGGGAGCAGTCCGAAACTATCTAACCGATTTTGATGAAATTGAAAACATAGATAGATCGGAGTCTATGAAGTTTCTTCCTCTTTGACATTATTATTGAACCTTCCACACTCCCTTTTTTAAAAACAGACATACATACTTACCTGAATTGTACAAATAATATTATATTTTTGTGAAAAGAATTTGTCATCTCGACATAAATAATTCGCACCGTTCAAAGATAGTGAAAGTAAAATTTCTAAAGTAAGTGAAACGTAAGGAACTACGTTCCTACCCGGTGTCCCATGACACCGTGCGTTCTTTTTTTTTAGATCTCCATTTTAAGTTTCTTTTATTCTTCACAAATTTGTTTATTTACGTGTAGGCTGGAAAGAAATTATTAAAAATTTGTTCTGTGTTAATGAAGCAACTTAAAATAAAAAAAAATTATAAAATTACTCTAACTTCCGGGCGTGGTAGAAGGCTAAAAGATATGTCGAAAAAATAATAAATTTATTTTTTTATATAATTAAGCTCGATGCGAGATGGATGCATTCGAAATCGATTGAATGACTTTGTTTCTCATTCATACACGGTCGGTACACCCTAAAGCACATAGACATCGATAAATACTTCTCGCATACGTTGTTTTTATTTTATTGAAAAATAACAAAATTTCAAAATCTACTAATTAGTTCAAACTCTACAATCTTATCACAAAAACAAATATACCATAGAATTTGTACCATAACTATATAAAATGACAGTCAACGTCTTTCTCCACTGAAATTTAATTTGTTGAAATATCTTTATCTACAATATGTATTTATGTGTAACACAAGTAGAATGCGACTATATAATTTTAATTAACTTTTCTTTAACCTATTTTGCTCTTTTTATTAGTCGCCAACAACATAAATATCTATGTGCATATGTACTTATGTATATGCACATTAGGGTGAGACAATTTGGCCGGTCAAGCCTGCTAACAAAGTCAGCTAAATAAATTAGCCGGTTAACCGGTGTAATGGCTAAATTTGCCAACGGATAAACCTGTTAAACAGATAATTTTGTACGTACACATTGCAGCAAAAAGTAACCAAAGCAACACTGATGCTGAATAAAAATTTTTGTATTGACTCAAGACAATTTTTACCAGTCCCTACATCAAGTCTACCATCAGAAATAGTTTTTTTTTACCACCAGAAATATTGGCCCTTACCGTGTTTGGCGATTTTCGCCTTCGACTACGACATTTTTGTAATAGATTAAAGAAAAATGTAGCGTGCTGTCTTTAATCTATTACAAAAATGTCGTGGCAGAAGGCGAAAATCGCCAAACACGATAAGGGGGACTATTAGCGTACAACTGAGAAAAAAATTAGAAATTAATCATAAAATTATTCTTGTAATAAAAATAAATATAATTCTTGCATAATGATGTACTTTCACGATGTTTCATAAGAATCGGTTAAGTAAAAGTAGTTTAAATGGACATTGACTTTTCATGGGCGTGGCACTGCCCATTTTCTAACCCTACTGTTGTATTGTAACAATAACTAAATGTGTATGCAAAGTTTCGTACGAATCGGTTTAGTAGCAGTTGTTGATATAGAAAATTCACTTTGCATGGGCGTAGCACTCCCCACTTTTTTAATCATGATGTAGAATTTAAACAGAAGCTTAATGTGTGTGCAAAGTTTCATAGGAATCGGTTGAGTAGAAGTGACCCCGCCCACTTTTCAATGGGACCTATCTGGAAGTGCATCCTTTCAAATAAAGGAAAAAATCCGAAATCGGTTTATAAATGACGGAGTTTTGAGAGAACATCCTTAAAAAAATACATGAATTGATAACTTTTCTTCTTCTTTTTTTTTGGAGTCGGCTAAAAACACTAAAATAAACAATTAACTATTCTACTGTAGGGAGATCGATTATTCGAATTTATTTTTAAGCCGCTTTTTGGCTTTTCTAAAATAACCGGTTAACCGGTTTTAAGAACATAAGAAATAACATAAAAATTAAATTATTGAAATAAAAATTGATGTGAATAAAAACCTAGAATAGAAACACACATTACAAAAAGTAATTTGAAAAAAAACGTTAAAAAGTTAAAATTATTTAAAAGTTATACGTAATTCCATTTGCTTACCATTTCGATTATTTCGTTTAATTTTTTGGCCAACCAAACGGCTGACTTGAATAATCCAGTAAATTTTTATTAAAAAGTGGATAAGAGATACATTTTTGTTTTCAAGGAGAACACTGAAGATGGTGCATACCTTTAGTGAACAATACACTCTTTTAGCCTCTTGTCCTGTTTTTTTTTGTACGCTATTCGTACATTTTTTAAATATGTACATTATGTATCTTATGTACATTATTTTTTCTTACAAATGTTCACTTTTGTTCAGTTTTTTCATTACTTCCAACATATTTAGCAAACAAATTTTAAATCAGCTTAAATTACATAAAAACTCTAGCTGGAAACCCAAAGCGTTTGATATTACATTCAACAGAGCACCTGACAAGTGGTGATAAGCAAAATACACGTGAGGACTGACGATGGAAGTGTAGCGGCTTTCGAAAGTGGCGCTACTCTGGTCTGCTGTGTACGTTGAAAAATTAAGTTGATGTTAATTTTTCCCTTGGAATTATAATCATGCCCAATTCTTTCTGAATATAACCTTAGCCTAATAATCAATTAGTTTTGTTATGTTTTTTAATCCATAAAATGTGTACACTATTTTTCCATTGAATTAATTAATGGTCACCGTACTTATGCGTCACTATTTGGTGTAAGCAAAACTATTTTTTTTTTACTAAATTATAAAAAATATGCTTCATTTTTTCTTGCTATCCATAAAAAAGCTAAATTAAATGAAGTGCGATATATGTACATTTGTATATACATATGTATAAGTATGTATGTATAATGATTAAACTGTGTATGTTTCCACTTAATGTCCGATAAGATGAAAACAAACAACTTATTTCCTATTATGGTACATTTGTTATTTATTTCTAGATAAGTATGTATTAAAGGTATCTGAACAATATAAATACATAAATATGTACATATGTTTATACTTTCTTTGTACAAAGTTTTTTATTTACTTTTTTTGTGATAAAATAGCTATTGCTTTTAAAAATATATTCAAATGCAATCTTGTTTGCTGATTTCTAAAAATGCTTCTGCTATTTTTATATGTTCTAAAGTCATGCACTACTAAAGCCAATATTATGGCCATGGCTGTTTTTATTTTATATTATTATTATTTTTTTTTTAACAAAATAAAAATGCAATTAAGTATCAAAAAGTTTAAAGTTTATTATTTTTGTAAATACATACATTATAAAAATAATAAAATTGTTTAAAACTAATTAAGAAACACTTTAAAAGCATTGAAACTGTTGTCTTATTTTTTTTATAAATACAGTATACCTGCCCTAGCAGGGGGTGTCGTTCATCGGAAGTGCTGTGTTAATAGAAATCGTGTTAAACGATACAAGAAACTAGTAGAAAATTGTGGGTTTCGTTCCATGATTAAAAAAAAAACATTTTAGCATCTTGTTTTTTACTACCTACACGGAAAAAAGTTTGAACACAAATAGTATGAAAAAAGTTCATAATATATTGTTCATATATTTTAGTAATTTATAAATAAAATATAGGAATTTTTTCATTCCCAGTATGAATTTAGCTTTCAATAAATAAATTTATGAAATCAAAGTTGCTTTGAAAAAATTTTCAACTTTTTTGTCAACAAATTTTAAAATGCTTTTCTATTTATATAAAGTAAAAATACAATTAAATTCAAATAGTCTGTTTGGCAGAAAGGAAATAGTTGTGCCTAGTACAACAGACTATACAAGTTCAATACTGAATTTTTAAAAATAATTTTTAAAGAATTTATGAATTAATTTATGTAAAAGTTCCTAGCTGGAATGAAAATAATTTGGAAAAAAATTATCATGTTCATAGCATTTATGAAAAAATTCCTTGGATATAAGTAATATTTTTTTCTGTGTATATACATACATATGTATGTTATATTTTTGATTTTATTTAACACACACATTCGTACAAGCATTATTACATATTTACATAAAATCGGCACTTGAGGAAAAAGTTAAACAACAGATCTGTACCTCGGAGTTAAATTGCACTGTCGACATAGTAATGCAATACCCTATAACATGTATTAATGACGTCACAACTAAAGATAGCCGACAAAATATATCACGATCATACTTGCCAAAAAGTTAATAGGCCTGCAAAACCTTTTTTATTACAAATAATTTTTTTCCTTCTTTTACATTTTTCGTCCGATACACGTGCAAAACTGCCTTCTTGTAGAAGGGAAGGTGGAAGGAGTATATTATTTTTTAAATTTTTCATTTGATATACATTCCACATTACTTTCTTTGAGCAGGGAAGATGGAAGTAGTATTGTATTTTTTGGGTAGAAATGAAATGAGTATGGAATGCGGATTGGAAAAAATTATGTCTGCCAAACAAGCTTTCTAGAAGGCATATTTACTCCTGCATTTTACCACTGTGCTATTATGTTTTTCCTACGTAGGATATAACTCTTTTAACATTTTTGGAAACGACTCGGGAACGAAAATGAGATATTCTAGTCTTTTATTTCTTACCTTGTCCAAATTTATTCAAATAACTTTAGTTTTACCATATTCTTAAGCATGTATAGAAAGATATCAGACATGGTGATTAAAAGTCCACGGATGAGTTGGCATTATGTTATCTGAACCCACACAAATAAATTTTTTAAATAATTAGTTTCTGAGAATGTTTCAAATTAATTTAATATACATCATCACCTGAAACGCAAAACGCCCTAAGTAACATTTTCATAAATTTACAGCATAAACAATAAATATGCTAAATTATGTAATTGGCCAGGTAGTTTTCCTTTTAGATTTTCTTAATTATATCGCTATTTTTGTTCGGGAAATTCTAATTTTGAAAGTAGTTATGTATGTATGCACATCGGAATTTATTAGGGCGTTTTGCGTTTCAGGTAACGATATGTACATGCATAAATTTGAAAACCAATGCAGAAGTGCAGAAAAAAACCTAAAATATTTTGACTTTCTGCTCTGTTCGTCCCTTAAGCTTTTAGTTTCTAACATTCTAGTATGTATCTCATTAAGTTGAAGTTTCTCTTCTTTTTATATTCTTTACATTTTTCTGTTAATAAAGTAAAATGCTATTGAAAAAAGCTTATCGTCTAAATATCTAACTGAAGAATATTTTTAGTGACATCATCATAATCATAACTGTTGCTATTTAAAAAGTCTTTGGTGTCAAAAATAACTGAAAGCAATAGCAAAAATACGTTGTAAACTACAACCCAACTATATACATACATACATACATATTTATGTATGCATGTAGCTTTATTAGTAGATGTGCGCTTACTTTTTATTGTCCCTGTAGTCCCACTTGTTACCGACGATATTTTCATCGATGTTGTTTGAAGACAATCAATGATTTTTCGCTTATAAAACACATTTATAAATAAATATGTCGACAAGGTGATATACGTTGTCGTCTATAAAGAATTTATTCTGACAATTTTATGAAAATTTGTGCTACAAAGCCTTTTGGGCGACAACAAGTATAACAAGTGCATCCAAGTTACCGTGTGTACAGTTTCATTGTCGACAACAGGAGTAACAAATGCATCGAAGTTATCATCTGTACAGTTTTATTGACGATAACAAGAGTAACAACCACATCGAAGGTTTTATTGCCGACAAGATGACTAACAACTGCATGGAAGTTGTCTTTCTTCCATTTGTGTAGTATGTATATTAAAGAGTTTAAGGCTGATGTCACGCGGGCGTTTTTAAAACGCTGCGTTCCGGCTTTTTATATTAAATTTGAAGTTTTAAAAAATTGAGAACTTTAAAATTTAATATAAAAAGCAGAAACGACGCGTTTTAAAAACGCCCGTGTCACCTCAGCCTAAGTTGCCCACAAAACGTGTTTTTGTTTATTTTGTCTATTCGAAAAACTACCATTCTTTGAGTGTAATTTTGTTAATGTATGTTCCATGAAATATTGGTGGAACAGTAAGGATCTTGGAAATTCATTCTTTCTAGCTTAATTATTTATAAGAAAGTTACTTTTTTTTGTTTTATTTTTAAACAAAATTTGGGGACTAAGTATGAATTATCATTGTTGAAAAAATATCGATATATCGATATTTTGTATTCAATATATATCGATGCGGATCGATATTTAAAAATGTGTCGATATCGATATATATCGATATATATTTTTCACTTGCCCATCCCTAGTGTATTGGTAAAATATACTAAAATTTGTCATCGTAATTACCGAACATATGGGCTGATGCACAGACCTTATATATCGACCTTGGCTGTCACCTATATGAATTCGCCTTGGCATATTATCAACGTTGTCGTCAACGACTTTTCTATCCTTTGTTCGAAAATGTCAACAGGGACCGTAACGGTTATGACTTTTTCCAAAAAGTCAAATAATAATAGTTATTTTTCGACCAATATGTTTTCGGGAGCCTCACGCTCGAATCACTGTCTTTATTTAACGAAAGTTATTTTTTTACTACTTTTTTGGTCAAAAAAAATAAAATGTTACTTAAATTTGTTTTGATCAAAAATAAAAGTTAAAACTCCACCGATATTTTTTCGGTCAAAAGTTAAAATTTTACTGATATTTTGTTGGTCAAAAATAAAAGTTAAAATTTTACCGATATATTTTGGTCAAAAATAAAAGTTAAAATTGAAAAAAGAGCAAGTAATATTTGGAGCTAATAATCAGACATAGGGAATTTCCTCCTAACCAACATCGATTTAACTTGTTGTAAGTCAATATAAGGTGCAGCAATAGCTCTAATATTCAATTTCGTTAAATAAATTGGTTCAATAGTTGATGCTCCTGCTCACTAATATCAAGCATGACAAGTGGATAAAATAAACAAAGAATGCTGATGTAGTAGCGACTCCTAAATCCGTTCAAATTTTAAATTCTATTTTTATTTTTGACCAAAAAATATCAGTTAAATTTTAACTTTTATTTTTTACTAAAAATATCGGTAAAATTTTATCTTTTATTTTTGACAGAAAAAGTATCAGTCAAAAATAAAAATCATATTTTGACTTTTTCGAAAAAAAGTAAAAAATAAAAGTATTTTTAGATTTTTATTCCTTAGCTCACGGCCATCTTATTGCTATACTCAAATATCGTACAGACATACTCTTTCTGTCAGACTTTTTGAACTGAAATTTTGATAACTGCTATTTTCGGTCCCTGGTCGTCAATAGTTGCCTTGGACTGTCGTCAATTCGTCGTCGGTGATAAATAAATACTTGTTTCGAACGTGCATCGATGATGTTTTGAAGACTTGGTCTACAGGTGTTATATGTATGCATGTACATATCGCTCATTGATCCACATATTTGTAAAAACTTATTGACTTCCCCTCGTATTTACAACTTTATACCAGTAAAAACTACGTTTATCGTTGATCACGTGATATTTCACATTTGATTTGCAATTGTTTTATTTTATTTACATACTTACACACATATGTACGTATATTTCTTCCAGCATGTATTCGCAATAACTCTGTGTGATGTCATATGTTAAATATTGTGCCGGCACAACAATCTGTCAATTCTTTAATTATTCGTATATTTCTATTTGTCGACTTGTTTTTTTAAGAGTTTGTTTTTGTTTAAACTTAAATTGTTGATTTTAAAGATAATTACGGAGAGAAACATACAAAATAAACAATTAATATTTACTATTTATTATTTGTATGCCCTTCATCAAAAGGCGTCTAGCAAAAACGTAATCTATGAAGAATTCTAAGAAAATTTTTCAGAAGAGCTATGGGTCTAAAGAGAGGCATCAAAATTCAAGCTTTTCATTGGGTAAAAACATTTATAAGCAACCAACAAAAGTAACCCTTCCGATTTTGAAAAAATTTTCTACGAATAATGCCTGTGGCATAACTACCATTTATGGATAATCTTGACTTATTATACATTCTGGTTCGCGAAATATAGTGACTTGAAAATGCAAAAATTCAACAACAATGTACTAAAGAGTTTTCAAGTCGCTGTATTTCGCGAACCAGAATATATAGGGAATTTTTCCATTAATAGTAGTTATACCAAAGACTCACTTGTACAAAATTTTATAAAGGGGTAAGGTCCAAAATTTTACTTTTTTGGGTTGGTTATAAATGTTTTTACCCAATGAAAAACTTGAATTTTGATGTCTATCGGCGGGAGCTAGGTTTTGATTTTAGATCCCTAGTTCCTTAGGACAATTTTCTTAGAATTTGCGTAGATTTCCTTTTTGGTAGACGTCTTTCGCCTTTTTTTTCTTACCCAAATAATTTACCCAGCCTAATGTACATACATACAGATAGATATACATTGAAAAAAATTCATGCAACATATGCACGTAAGCACTCGGTGCATATTACGAAATATTTCGTAGTTTTGCACCACAAAAATGTTACGTAAAATATATGAAATGTACGAAAATAATTAAGAATTTATAGCAAAAAAAGTTTTGGCACAACCCGGTTACGAACTTACATTTCTTTTATATACATATTTACTTATACCTAGAATTTGGGAAAAGACTAGCTAATATTGCCGGGAAATTTTAGAGATTTTCCCGGGAAAACGGGAAATTAAAAGTACACATTATTTCATAAATAATTGGACTTTAATTGACATATTTATAAAATATAGTAAGAGGCAGCGAAATTAATTTTGATTCATATAAGAACTGACTTAAAACAAAAAGGAGAAAGGTTTGATAACCTTTCAAGTTATTTTATTTTTGTATGTATGTTCCCTCATAACTCCGCCATTTCTGAACCGGTTACGGATTTTTTTTCTCTATTCAAAAGTATGTACTTCCGGATTGGTCCCGTTGAAAAGTGGGCGGAGTCACGCCCATACAAAGTAAATACACATTCGTTTTCAACTACTTCTACTCAACCGATTCTTATGAAACTTTGTACACACATTAAGGCTTCTGTTTAAATACTACATCAGGATAAACAAGTGGCCTGTGCCACGCCTTTGCAAAGTAAATATTATTTTTCAAAACCTAAACATTTTTGTTTATAATTTTACCACATCTCTTAACATTTAATTTACTTTGAACTGGAAAACTCGTTTGAAAATGTTGAAAAAAGTAAATGATGCCTATTGATAAAAAATAGTACGCCAGCTTTACAACTTTTTCCGTATTTTGTATATAAAACTAGCTTCCTAGTTTTGAAATAAAAAGCTTTTTCATATTTTTAGCAGGCTGTCAACATTGACGATAGATAAATGAAAAGAAGTAATAAGTCAAGCAAAATTATTCATCAAACCAAATAAAGACAATAATAAAATTTTAAATCAGCTTCAAAAACATGTTTGTTAGAAAAATTATCATAATATTTTCTGTAGACCAAAGGGCGCCCACATTACGTTCTATAAAAGAATTTTATTCTTAAGGTCCCAACTTAATAAATACATGAATAAATAAAAAATAGTTTAGAATATCTAAAAGTGCACGCCTCATAATCTCATTTAGACCGTGAAATTAAATAGGCTTCTATTCCTAATTATAATTAAGCGTAAAAAAAGGACTCGATTAGTGACGTCCAAGACAGAACTTTTTTAAACAGTTTTTTAATTAGTTTAAATAATAAAAATGACATTAAAAATGTCATGAGTGCCAAAAATAGTATTTTTTCTTAATATGTGTGTGTATATATTTTTTACAAGTGCAATATATGATAATAATAGAGCCATTTTAAGTTTGAAAAATCAGTAGTTTCGCGTAAAGTGAGAGTAGTACCCATTAGGGATGGGCAAAAATATCGATATTTTCTTAAAAATATATCGATATATATCGCCGATATTTTTAATTTCGATATATCGATATTTTTTTCAAATTCGAAAATTTGTAATTGAGTGTAATTTTGTTGATGTATGTTCCATGAAATATTGGTGGAACAGTAAGCATCTTGGAAATTAACTCTTTTCAGCTTAATTATTTATAAGAAATGTACACTTTTTTGCTTTATTTTTAAAAAAAATTTGGGGACTACGTATGATTTATCATTGTTGAAAAAATATCGATATTTCGATATATTGATATTTTTTATTCGATATATATCTATGCCGATCGATATTTAAAAATATATCTATATCGATATAGTTTTTTCACTTGCCCATCCCTAGTACCCACCTCAACGCTTCGCTTATGAGGCGTGCAATACAAAACAGGTCCGAATGCAATACAATAACATTTCTTTTTTTACCGACTTCAAAAAAAAGGAGAAGGTTATCAATTCGTTGGTATTTTTTTATTTGTTTTTCCTCAGAACTCCCCCATTTACTACCAATTTGGGATTTTACACACAGATACACAGACATACAATACAAACAAACGTTTTTGGTCGGTGCTAAACAACTTTGGCAAACAATTTTTCAGATTCTAAAATGTAACGTTTATAAACCGTTTTGGTTTCTTGTGTAAAGAGGTTTAAGTTGTAAAAAATCAAAATGGTTAAACAAAATTTCAGAAACATTTTCTAATATAATTGCTCAATTCACAACCTGTTGAGCGTGTTGTAGATCGTATAAATGCTGCTGGTAATTTCCACATAAACATGTTTCTAAGCAAATGTTTATTTAGCAATAACCAACAACATTTATACGATCTACAACACATGCAACAGGTTTGTGAATTGACCAAATATTTGAAACCATTTCTTTATAAACAAAATTCTAATAAAAATTTATAAATTTTGCATCGTTTTTAGGCATCAACAATCGATGGACGTCGCAAAGGAGCATGTCTTTTCTGTCAGGAATACTTTATGGATTTATACCTTTTGGCAGAACTGAAAACAATTAGTCTTAAAGTAACGACAGTTGATATGCAAAAACCACCACCAGACTTTCGTACGAACTTTGAAGCAACACATCCACCAATTTTAATTGATAATGGTTTGGCCATACTTGAAAATGACAAAATTGAAAGGCATATAATGAAAAATATCCCCGGCGGATACAATCTCTTTGTGCAGGTGAAGAATATTAATAAAAAATATATTCATATGTGCATATCGCTCTTGTTTACTATACACATTTTTTTTTATTAATTCCAGGACAAAGAAGTGGCAACATTAATTGAAAATTTGTATGTTAAACTTAAGCTGATGTTGGTTAAGAAGGATGAGGCTAAAAACAATGCTTTATTGACACATTTAAGGAAAATCAATGAACATTTGGCCAATCGTAATACACGTTTTCTTACTGGTGATACAATGTGCTGTTTCGATTGCGAATTAATGCCGCGTTTACAGCATATAAGAGTGGCTGGCAAATATTTTGTAGATTTTGAAATTCCAGTAAGAAAAAATATGAATCAGCAATCCAAACACAAAAATAACTGGCTGTTTATCGATGTCGAAAAAATTCTTTCAAAGATAAACAGAGCATACCTTTCACAGAAACTAATAATATTTTATTCTTTAATTTTAGACACATTATACGGCTTTGTGGAGGTACATGTATCATATGTATCAATTAGATGCCTTTACTCAATCCTGTCCTGCTGATCAGGATATTATTAATCATTACAAATTGCAACAGATGCTAAAAATGAAAAAACATGAAGAGCTGGAAACGCCCACATTTACTACATCCATTCCAATTGATATTTCGGAATAAGATGCTTTTTTTGTGACCCACAAACTGGCCACCACAGACTTTGCATACTTATTTTTGTATGTTTTATTTTTATTTTTTGGTTTTTATTTTTAATTTTTAATGCCCCACCCACTTTTTGAGTAGTGCAAACTTTAATTTACATAATGATAAATATATATATTATTTTTGGTTTCATTTATGTTTAATATTAGATTTTTAGCGACCTTCATTTTGTTTATATTACTGTATGTATGTATGTATATATGCATATGTATAATTTTTTTGTTAAAGATTCTAATGTTTTGCAATGATTTCTTTTGAATCCAATGTTCCTTCTTTTTGACTCAGCTTTTCGTTTTTCTTTTATTATTGCCGCTTTAATAATATTCTAACTCTTCGTAATTTCCACACATGAGAAAGAAAAACATTATTTTGCGTGAACATGACTATTATATCTGCTTAATAAGTAAAAGCTTTTAACGGAGATAACTTACGTGAACCAAGCAATAGCAAACCAATAACAATTTTGTACTAACAAAAAGTGTGTTTTTTATAACATTATTTAATGAAAACTTAATAAAATATATCTGCATATAATATTTTTGTATATACACGTACAATCACAAAACAATAAAGTATTTCTTATACATATTTGATACTACTAAAATTTTGCTCTTGATTTAGAACCTGCAATTAATCACCCCTTTCTCCGCCTGCGTTAGAAACGCTGGTAAGGAGCTGACCAAAAAAATAATCAAAATACATATGTATGTATTTATGTTTTGCTAAAAAGAATTGTGCATTCGTAAAGCAGCTCTAGACGAGTAAACATCACGCGTCGATAGCAGTTACGTCGTAAATGCAACCAGGCCTTCGAGAGTGTTGCGTCTAACATCGCATGTGATTAGTGGTTAGCGTCGGTTAACGGTACTAATTGCGATATGCCGTTGGTTTCCATTAACCACATGCAAAAACAATTATAAAGAATAAATATTGAAAAGTAGTTGGAGAACCAAACAAACTCACATTTAAAGAACAAGGGGAGGATTTTGGTAGTTGAGGCTTCATATACGACTATATATGAAGGTCGTTTGGAATTTCATGGAGGAGGCTTCTTCATACAGAAATCGTTTGTGGCGCTATATATCCTTTGTGTTCGGTCAAGTAAATCTCCCATCCCTTTTTATAACCATTAGGCACGGAGTAACCTCAAACCAGGAAAAAAAGAATGTGGACTTTAATGCTGTTGACAGCGCACGTTATAAAAAGGCTTACACAAAATTTCAAGTTTTTTGGTGCATAAGCTCCAAAGATATTGCTATATAAAAAATATATATATGGGAGGTGCCACGCCCTCTAATTTTATTCTGACCATTTTCGTTAGAACAATTCACAAAATTATTCCAGTAACGCCGAAAAATCTCGTGTGTTTTCCCGTATTAGCTGCCCAGATATTTCAACATAAATATTTGTTATAATACAGTATTTTTAGTTTAGCTAATCAAACAACTTTTCGCGATTTTTTGTGCAGATAACTCAAAAATGCTGTTAAACTAAATATACTTATCTGCCTTAATGTGCAGGTAAACACAATTATATAGCGTGTGCAGCTAACTTTGATTTTTTATATGAAAACTTAAAACTGCCAAAAATATGTTGTGTGCAGGTATACAAAGTGCACATAAAAAAGGATTTTGAAGGATAATCACAGAAAACGAATATTTTGTGCAGCTAAGTCCAAATGCTGCTAAGACTGATTTTGTATATGAAAATTGTTTTAAAATGACAAAAATTGAAGGCATTTATCTTAAAAATGCAGGTGTAGAAATGCACTTAAAAAATTAATTTGTATGGAATTTTAGGCAACAGTGACAGAAATTAATAGTTTTGTGCAGTTAAGTCAAAAGTGTACTTAAACAAAAGGCAGTTAAATCAAAACTACTGTATATGCGAGGTGCCACGGCCATTATGCTCTCCTTAATACCATCTCTTTAAAAACGTAAAATAAGTTACTCGCACAAAATGTCAAGTCAAGCTGCCCGCATTAGTTCCATAAATATTAAATAAAAACTTCCTCTATATCGGAAGAGCCACGCCCACTAACAATATTTAAAAAATATGTAGCCTTTTGTTACTTCCAGACCATCAGTAATATACTGTGAAAATTTCAGCAAGATTGGTTCACTGGGGGTTAGTCAATAATTCGAATTGAAAGAAAAATGCTTTCGGAATGCAATGTAAATAACATACAATTTCGAACAGTTTTCGAATTGAATTACAGAGTAGCCCCCTGGTTTGGGAGTCCTTTATAATACAAACCGGACTACAACCCGAAGACGAGCTATGCGAGGATATTCAGGGATTGCCGTGAAACATTCTTAAAAATCAACGGAAACGATAGGGTTTCATCAAACCTTATAATCTCAACAGATTAATTCGGAGACAGATGTAGAAACAAGAGCGACGCCAATGCGGAAATAATCAACGCCATTTGCGGGGAAAAAATAGATGAGCTACAAGATAGTGAAATATTTTACATAGATGGTTCAGTGGGAGAGCTGGCCACAGGGGCAGCTTTCTTTCAAGGTAGTAATGACTCAACTATGGGGTTCAGAGTTATGACTCGACTCTCGTCAATGTCAGCAGCATTATTAGCCCTAGAACGAGCGATAGTTCATGCGAAGCACACGGGCATAAAAAAGATAGCCATACTCACAGACAGCAAATCGGGGTGCCTCGCACTCGCCAAACGGAGAAGCAACAACTTTTTAATCAGAAAAATCCACAAAACTATTAATAGTTCTCAATTTGAAAAATTTTCATCCACTACATGCCAGGGCACTCCAACATTTTCGGCAACGAAATTGGGGATAGGGCAGCGAACGAAGCTCTCACAGAGGGCCAAGTGATGCACACAGTTAACGACAAACGATGCTGCAAAGAAAATAGAAGATAAACTTTGGAGGAAGTTGTCCGAAGAATATGAGACCCGGGGCATGGCCAAGGGACGACATTACACATCAATTTTTCCTCATGTTAAAAAAACCAAACCATGGTATAGCAACAGCAGCGGACTTGATCCGAACGCGATAAAACAGATAAACATACTAATGAGTGGATACTCTTTTGGCAAAGCAACACTATCAAGGATGAATGTCAGAGAGTCAGAATTGTGCGATCACTGTGGGGAGTGATATTTGTATGCAGTTTTTACAGCAACATCAGACTTAGAAGATATCTTCAGGCAATAACGGACTGAACACCACAAAGTTTTAAACAACTTCGTAAGGGAAATAGAATTTAAATTGTAACACGGAAACCATGTGAATTGGTGGTGGCGGAATAGATATTCGAACTGGTCAAATAATTCTCCAGACGTATCTAGCGATTGGAGTAACTGAAAAAGTACAAACTCAACGCAGTACCTTTATAACCTGGTATGTGATAGATTTCTGTCGATTTCAAAAAAAAAATCTGAAAGATGATGTTTTTATTGTTTTCGAAGGTCGGAATATTTTATTCGATCTTAAATTCGATTTCACTGTATCGTGCAATTTACATAAAATATATTTTTGGGTATTGTTAGTTTTATGAAATCGATCGATTTCCATCACATCCATAACATTTTTATTGCCGCATGATTGCTTATCACGAAATTGCCGCAGTAGAGTTGCTTATTGACCAAGATAATCTTACTGTGGGTCTCGATTGTAGGTGAGCCAATTGATTTGTGAAATCGCACGATTTGGGGCATTTGGTGCATTGCGGCAATTATGTGATTTTACCTTAACTTTTGTATGATCTTATGAATTTAACACGATTTTGAAGATTGTACAATTCTTGTGGCAGAAAGCAGTTTAGAAAAACATTAGTTATAAATCCTGTGATACCCCAAATTCGTTTGTCGTCGACTACAAAAACCGGTGAGGAGTACCCGCTTTTAAATTGTGTATAACACAAATTTTGCAGACTAGCTAGTCTTTTTACGGGTATTGCAAAAGCTTCCTCCACTTCAGCGAAATTAAACTTGTTCACTTTCTTTAAAATTTTTTACCACGCCAACAACGGGCATAATGGCAGCCGTACGCGGAGGTGTTATGAGGTTCCCTGAGCCCCAAATTTCAACCCGACTGGCAGGTAAGCCAATTTCTTCTTGTGTTTCTCTCAACGCGCATTGAACAAAGTCTTCATTATCTTCCTTTATTCCACCCGGAAATGATATTTGCCTCATATGTCGACTTAGCAAATGAGATCGTCTCGTATACAAAAGAGATACATTTTGCCTGCAAAGAAATTTAAACTGAACCTCGTTGTATTTATATTTAGATACGTACATTTTCTCGTCAGTACACAAAGCGATTAATATAGCAGCAAGTTTAGTTTCGCTTGTACCTCCTCTAAGCTTTATTCCTACTGGAGGAGACAGACACATTTTTTCCATACATCTTTGCCGATTTTCACTAGATAATAATATCTCGTCTATTTTATAATCAGGTACTGTTGACTTACTTCTAAGTACGGAGTATTTTATAAATAATTCTCCTAGAAATGCCTTTGTTATAAAAGGACCCAGTGCTGCATGACTTCTTACTAAGAAGGATGTCATATTCTGCATAGTACGTTATTCGATGGCAGTACCGTTATTGACTCCAGAAATCTTAGATTTCTGTTATATTCAAGGTAGAACAATAAGGTATAGTCATCGGCGAATTGATACAACAAATCAACTTTTTTGTTCAAGCAATTGTCAAAACAAAATTAACAAATTTACATTTAAATTTTTTCAATTTATTTAAATAATTTATAAAGAAAGTTTGAACAGTCAGCTGTTCTGATAACGCCACCTGTTATCAATTCGTCTTGGTTAGTCATTGGATTCAAGACACCGACCAACCAGACACGACAATTGTGACAGTTAAAAATTGCCCAAATCTTTTTTGAGGGCAGCCGTTTGAGAAAGAGACAACAATTATCAGCCTTATCATTTTTTGTTCATATGGATTTTAATTTCGTATGTGAATTCCATGTGAATAAAATAACATACCGGTTTTTAAAAACATGTATGGGAAGTTTTTTGAGAACAAACAATTTCAAAAATAAATTTTTTTTTGGACTTTACAAATTTAAGCATTTGGAAATTTTCACAACACATTTTATTCATGATACGAACTGTTCACATGTTCGGAAATTTTCATGTGAAATTTTATTCATGATAAGGCTGTAGATGTTCTTGTTTAATTTTATCCAAACAAAAGTGTTGCAGATATTACGTATGTATGCGAAAACCAAAACAAAATTGAACACCAATACTTTCTTATATCTCTTTTGAACATCAGTCTGTCAAGAGTGAGTAGGCAATAGATTACTGTTCGTGTCGCGTCTGGTTGGTCGGTGTTCAAGACGAATTCATGCACTAGGCCAACAATTGCAACAATACAACAAAAACGGACATTAGTGTTTGTGTCGAGGCGAATTCATACTAGGTGGCCGCAAGGTGAATTAATTTTATCAGGTGGTGTTGATTCTAAAACAACTACAACATTACAATAACATTTGACATCTCAGCCCCATGTCAACGTATACAAATTTTGACATCCGAGCATCTAATTTGCGGAAAAAATAGTAGAACAGCTTGCTGAGCAATTAATAGGCAGCTGCCCTGCCACCTGCATGAATTCGCCAGATATTTATAACCCAGGCAGAAAAAGTTATTGCGCATTCGCCAAGCTTTAATATGGAATTTGACAATTTCCAGCAATAAAAATTGCTACGTTCCACTTATGATATAAACGCACAGTAGCGACAGGTACTGACATCGTAAATTGCATTTTAAGCGAGAGCGCACCGATTAAACAGCCTATGACACGCTTATGTTAAATCTAAGTGGGAAAATAAGCCAAAGCGTCACTGCTAGCAGCTACTAAGTATTGCTGACATCAGCGATCCCGTAATGAGTGTGTACGTCATATTAGAAAGTGGCACAATATATTGGCAAAAAATCAAAACGCTTTTGATTTTCATTTCACATTCAAGAAAATTGTATAATGTGCTGGCAACATTGTACTTTTTCACTGTGATGAAAATTTGGTAGTACTGCTTCCTTCCATTTCTCTGCATTGAGAGCATCCCAGTGGTAAAAATACCCATTACGTAATCGCGGTGTAAAGGTGTAATTAGTAAAAACGTATCGCGTTCGTGGGGATCAGCTGGCAAAATCTGTAACATAAACAAAGCTCGTTGCTGTTTACTAAAACCGAATCGTTGCTTTTGTCACGTAGAAAATCTACAGAAAGTAGATTTTTACGTAGCAAATGTCATACTAATGCCAAAGGCATTACAATCCAATACTAACAGCTGTCAAAATTACTTGGGGTGATACGTTTTCTATAACTAACACCTAACGTTACGCGATACGTTTTTACTAAATAGACCTTAAGCTATACTTAGTTGCTGCTAGCAGTAACGCTTTGGCTTATTTTCCCACTTAGATTTAACATAAGCGTGTCATAGGTTGTTTAATCGGTGCGCTCTCGCTTAAAATGTAATTTGCGATGTCAGTACCTGTCGCTACTGTGCGTTTACATCATAAGTGGAACTGTAAGCGAGCTTGTGTTGAAATGTTACCCAGAAGTAGGCCAACATTTTTTTACTTTGTACATATAAGGGATAAATTCCATGAAATACAACGAAATTCTCACATACACAATGCAAAATTATCGAAGCTATTATTAGTAAATGACATATTAGATTACACGTACATCCTGACATCTTTGATTATTATCTAAAGGTGTCTTTACATAGTAATACATGTGTTACGATATGTCTAAAATGAAAAAATCTTATCGTGTAAATGCAAAATGCATTGAGTAGGAGAGAATACGGATAAAAAATCTGACAAGCGTTCGGTAAATGTTTATTTTATAAACCATTTTAGAAACGTATGCATTATCATACCAGAGGTGTTAACATGAAAATACTTACAACAGACTTTTGTTCTCTTTTTTTTAAGTACGAAGAGAATTTCATGATATTTTGATTCTACAAGGTCTTTAATACTTTGTATTACCATGTTAATATATCTTAAGTACTTCGTTTCATTTACCACTGGGTATTTTCAGTTGATAAAATTTTAACAGTTGCCAGGCTAAAAGGGCTACATTGATCGTGTTATCGAACAACATTAACTTTTGAACAACGACAGCTACATATTGTTCTCGCAAATAATAATGGGCACTGATTGTATAATAAATGGGCCACATATGTAAAATTTAAATGAGAACTATGTAAATCCCTTAATTTATATATTACCGTTAACAAAGGTACTTCCCGTTAATTGGCCAGCACTAACCAAAGAGATGCCAGACTGAATTAGACGTTAGCCAATTGACAGGAAGAAAAACATCATATGCTGAAGTAAAAATTTCATAAAAAAGGACATTAATCGAAACAAATTTGAAAAGCTAGATTCCATTGTGAAATTTTATTCATAGAAAGGAGAAGTTTCGGCCAAATGTTGCCAACAAACATGTTAGTGGGTGTGTATTTAGTATTCACATCGTTATGTACCCTTTTCGAGATTACTAACTCTAGAACATCAACTATGTGGAAACTAAACGTAAAAACAGGAAAAATTGAGAAACGTGATTTATTGGGAGATAAAGTGAATAGTTATCCATTATTAGATGAAAATATGCTTTATAACTTTAATGCCATGGCCGAGGTATATTCAAGAGACGAAACGTTTTTTACAATGGTGTCTTCCACACGTAATGACAACCGCAATTGTTGGTTACGTCAGTCAGCTGAAAATTCCTTGGAATCGTTGCTGCAAGCAAGAAAGTTAAAGACTGAAACTGATGCAAGTACTGATAATAAGCATCCTTTTGCAAAGAATGCAAATGCGGAAAACAAAATAGCACTTATAAATAATTCCAAAAATTTCGATACATTGGATTGTGGTCAACCGGTAAATTATACGAATTATGATTATATTATAAATTTAGGCACGCAACATAAACACAAACAAACACCAATCATGCCCGAACCGGATGTAAGAGTAGTTTAAATTTAAAAAAGAACCTATAAGTTTATATCTTGCTCTTGTAGGTGATATATTTCTTTTTGCACTCCCATGACCAGGCGGATTATAACAACTTTAATGTAGAAGCCTTGGAGACACGTTTAAAATATTTTAAGAAACAGAATCCATTATCTGCTAAACTTTACCATCACATAGGAAATTACTGGCGTATTGTTGGAGAGCCCGTACAGGCAATCAAATGTTTTCGTCGTTCATTAGACATATTGCCCTCAGCATCAGAGGTTATGTATGATTTGGCTAAAGTACTATATAATTTACAATATCTAGATGATGCAATAAATATGGCTCGCAGGTGATATTATTTAGCTGCAAGTTTTGTTTCTACAATGCTATTAATTATATATCGCTTGCAGGTCTATTGAGTTTCAGGCACCACCATTTTCCGCATGGCGCCAATATTTATTACTTGGTGACATAATGAAAACTTACGGCGATTTAAGAGGTTCTGTTCATTATTATCGTTTGGCCTTAGAGCTGAATCCAACACAAGAAATTATTTTAAGATCATTAAACGAGGCTGAGCAGAAGCCAGCGGCAACATTACATGTATATACTATTGTAATAATAGTTGTGTTAGTAAGTACATCGGTCCAATTCTGTATAATGCACATGTTTCAAAAAACAACAAATATGTATTGTTTTTGCTCTAGGTTATTATGGTTTTAATCGTAATTTTAACATTCATGATAACCGAAGTAAGAGGAGATTACCATTACGCGAATGGTCACTGTATCAGTAATACAGATATATATGATGTTAAACCACAGCGCCATTTCAATCGTGCCATGGCTATGCGTTCTTTGAAGGGATTGTCAACTTCACGATCTATGCGACAGCGTAAATATTAAAATTTCTAAAGAACTAAAACTGCATATGTATTGAAATATTTATGCTTTTTATGTCCTTTTTATTTCTTTTAATTTATATTGACTGTGATAGCTTTAAAATTAGTCATATAATTTTCTTTTAAAATGCTTAATATATTCTAATATTCTGGTACTTAAATTATATACATACATATAATAAAATATCAAACCAAAGAGAACAAATCCAAAAAAACCCTTTGGGAACTATGAGTTTATTCTTGCGTGTTCCAAGTGTTGTTTAAATTTAATTTTAAAACAATCTCAATAAAACAATTAAAAATAATTATTTCATAATTAAAATTAAATCAAAATGTAAACGTATATTACGATTTTATTATTCAATTCGGACAAGAAAAAAATAAGTTATGCACGCAAAAAATTAAAAGCTAATAAAAGAAGTTTACAAAGTAAAGCTCAAGGTTTATATAAATATTATTTATTAAAAATGCTTTAGAAAAAATAATAAGAAAAGCACGCGAGCAGGATAGAACGGTTTTATTTATTTAAGCTGAATTATGGATATTCAAACGAAAAATATCATGGGCACAGAAAAATGTTCCACCCAATGGTCGCAAAACGAAAATCTGAGAGAATGCATGTGGTGGGTCTTCGTCACACTGCAAGAAAAATAGATAGATAGAAAATTGAGAACAGTGCAATTAAACTGGCAGAAATTTATTTCTAAGCATTTGAAATGTTTATATATGGAAATCAGTAGGAATAGCGTTATGGTAATAATTAGTGTCCGACCGAACGAACTTTTTTCAGACCGAATCCGAACTCGAACTTCGGTAAAAATTTTAGAAACGAACCCGAATCCGAACTTTTTTATTGAAAAGAAAAATTTTAACTTAACTTTTTAGCTATGACTTATTTATTTAATTAATACAAAATTAACAATTGATTGTGCGTAGTACTTTTTGATAATATTTTGTACGACTACATTTTTGTATATTTTTGATGATATATAAATATAAAAAACAATTTTACAAAGTTCGGTGTTCGGTGAAAATTTTACCGAACACAGCTTTTTGCCGAACTCCGACACCGAACCCGAACGTTCGGTCGGACACTAGTTATAATACATCAATTTTTATGGATTTTAACTTGGTTATGATTACTAAAGAAAGATAATTGATTACAATTTGAAAAATATTATTCATATTTTAATTAACAAAAGGACAGTAAATATCAAAAAATTTAATACTGTTTTCTCTTCAGTTTGTCATCCGATTTTTTATTTTTAGCTATTGGCGAGCTATAGGCTGGAGCCACATAAGCGTTTCATTTAAGGTAAGACAACAATTAGGGATTTGAAGACAATCCTTTAACCTAGATATCTTTTAAAACTATAAATTTAGTTTAAAGAGGGAAAAACATGTGGCTTAAAAAGTTCGTGTGGCTCAAAGCTGTAATTTTTTTTAGTAAATAATTACTGTCGAATTTTGATTACTAAACACGACCACTCGGAAAGAACTTAATGAAGCCAATACCACGCATTTCTGCTGAAGTTTATTAACACAAGGCAAACAATAAACTTATAATATTGACAATTTGCTTTAGTTTTGTATTGCAAAAACATTACAAAGCACCTTATTTTTCTTCAATTCCTATTTTATGATGTTAAAATGATGAACTCTCATTATTTGAGTCGGTTGGTGATGACTTCGGTAACATACCTTAATGAATACTATTTTACTAGTTTTGAAAAATAGTGCGATAATAAAGTCGGTAAATAATGTAAACAGTAAAAATAAATAAATAAAAATTATGAGAACATTAGCTTTAGTTCATCACGTAAAAAGTTGGTTAACTTACTTGTAAGCGTCCTAAGACATTAATAAGAACGCCACCATCATACATAGGTTGGGAGTCCACAGCTGTTATAACACGAGAAATTTTTTGAAATGTAAGGCTCTGTAAAATGCATTAGGAACCAAAGAAAAATTAATTTATATAAAATATATATACAGCATATCGTCATATGAAATGTAAAACCATGTAAGTGACAAAATGTTCAAAATCGGCGTTTTAATTATTGTATATTATATTGAATTTAGACTTCTAAATAAAACAACGTGCCCACAATCACTTGTACTATTTTATAAACAATTTTCCTTCTCCTATAAAATTTAAAAAATTGTAGTTACATAATTTCACATTTTATATGACGATATGTATAATCTAGGGTTTGGGATTCCCCGACTTTTGGACTTCCCGGGAACGGGAATAAAAAAATAATGTTCCCAGGATTTCCCGGGAAAAGTTAATTTTCTAAATTAAATACATAGATTTATTAAATGAAAATTGGCGAAATTTCGATTGTTTTGTTAATGTAAGCATTCTTTTTAAATAAAAGTTAATATAAAAGCAATTCTAAAACAAATTTTAAAAAATTTTGAAGTAAATTCAAGCAAATAGAGTTTATAGTTATTACACTGTTTTTTGTCTTTATTTTAATTAATTTAATTTTGTTTAAAACTATTTTATTTTATTTTATTTTGCTTTATTTTATTTAAATAACTTTGTATTTTTACCACAGCTACAAAGTTTCTTTTGTTTAATGCACGCAAACAACAAATGCCGATCAAATTTGACAGCTTATGTTCAACATTATTTCTTGAACATAAGTTTGAACAATTATGTCGCAATTTATTTGCAAATAAATGTTTCTGCGGTCCACACGTGAGACATATGATGTTGGAAATAGAATTTGACAGATGAGAACATAATTATTTCCAAGTTTATTGCTCGCAGAGACCCCAGGTTATAGGAATTTTTATGAGAGCGTTGTTATAAGAATTCTTATGCAAGCCACAGACTGCGACCGTTGGTACAACTCAGCTACTAATCAAGTTGTATGCTTGTCGCACAAACGAAACTATTTGGTTTGCGATCTCATGCACAACTTCATTTTGCAATCAACTTGTGAGCAAGTAAATATCTCTCATTTTATGTTGTCCGTAAATAATACTCACATTCAATGTTTACCGCAAGGTGGTGACAACAAGAATAAACACGTATAATACATAAAATAGTATACGACAGGCACACAAACGTTGCGACAGTGTTGTACAACATGCCAAAAATCAAAACTGATCTTTCGTACAACCAAGACAACTATATACAACGAGCCCACAAACGTTGCAATTTCGTGTACAACCTACTCAAGTTGTATCAACGGTCGCAACGTCTGTGGCCTCCTTTATAACAACAATCTTATGAGATGAACTGTCAAAAAACACATGTACATAAAAATAAAATAGTGTGCATGTGTGAGTGTTTATTAAAATAAATGAAAAGCGATGTTTTTAATAAAATTTCTGTGTTAAATAAATGAATAAATGTGAAGTATACAATTACCAAAATTGTTTATAACTTAAAACAATGTTCTTCTCGGTCATCGCTCATAAATTTTTCAAATGTATTTTTATTGACAGTACTAATTATTGTTTGCGGAAATAATAGATGGATCTTGTTGTTTCTACATCTATTTTCAACTAGACTTAAGAGTTGAAAAAGCCAGCCGAAGTAGTAAATGGTCCAGCGCGGATACGGGGAGGAAAATTTGATATTTCTACCCCAAAAGAAAAAAAATACCTCATGTATATTATGTTTCTAAAAGAAATTTAGCAAAATAGTGTGCCAGTTAAAAATTCCTCGCCTAAAGCTCAAGCCTGTAAATGGTTAAGTAAGAAAATAAAAAAAGCGATTGATTATGGAGCTCATGCATTGACTTTCATAGTATTTTAAATTTCTATGAGATTTTTGGGTAGAAGTTCCCTAATGTTCTGCATTATCCTCAGCGAAATGCGCATAGGAGCTTGATAATAATCCCTCAATTATCACCCTGCGGTAAATATTGCATCAACGTACTTGTCCTATGACTGTTGAAAATGGGAACGGTAAAAATTTTTCTTGAGTTGTGAGCGGTGAAGATACACCATATCACAAATCTAGATCAAAAATATTAGCAAAATACCCCCACGGTACAAGCATATCTTTTTCAAACCAAAAATACTTGTTTATAGTAGAACCTGTCACTGAGCGTCTTAATTATGTCAATTGACCTCCTCCAATGACAACGCAACTTTCATTTAAAGTTTCGGAACTCGAACTGGTTGCTAGTCCTTGGGAACCAGTCACGCGACCTGTCTTTTGATAGATTTTTATATTATTTATGTTATGTTGATAATACCCTTTCTTTAGACTATTAAGTAAACTTCACATTACATAAATATTTTAGTATGTCAAGTTCTCTTTAGAAAATCAAGCTGATTTTAATCGAATGTCAAGCTAAAGTAATATTTGATACAGCGTCTTCGCGAGACATTAACTTTGAGATAACATGAGAGAAAACGTCGGCAGAATACTAAAAACAAAATGTTGAATTTTATCTTAATCTCATACTAGGGGAAGACGTAATTTTCCTTTTCCTATAAGATTTCATTTTATGCGAATGCTCATCGAGTTAACATGCACTACTTTTGCATAATTAGATATTTTATTTTTAATTTTTCACACAAATTTTAGTTTATAAATCAATTAAACGCATTTATTCATTTATTTAACACAGAAATTTTATCAAAAACATCGCATTTCATTTATTTTAATAAACACTCACACATACACACTATTTTATTTTCATGTACATGGGTTTTTTGACAGTTCATCTCATAAGATTGTTGTTATAAGAATTCTTATAACAACGCTCTCATAAAAATGTTTGTAACATTGAGATAACACTAATTTGAAGTCTACACGTAACATAATTCTCTCTGCGATTGAAATTGACAATCTCATCTTACATATTATGTTACGTGTAGACTTCAAGTAATTGAGTAACTTGTTATTCGCTATGATCACACGAGAACAATTGTGCTGGCATAAAATGATAGCTTATTGGCAAGAGAGGGGAAGAGAAAGGTTTTCGGTTGGCATAATTTTTCAACCAGCTACAACCCCGCATTAGCAGCACAAAACTAATACATGCAGACTTTGCAAAAACAAATGAATGCATAATACACTAATACAAACACAAGCTGTGTGTACGTATACATTTTATGCCATATGAATTAGTCTCGTGTGTTTTGGAAAGAACAAAAATTGTGCGGCTTAAAAATTGTGCTCATATGTTTATAGCCATTGAGATGAAATTTTCTACTTTTTATTGAAAATAAGCGTATAAATGTTATTAGAAAAGATATTTACATGGAATAAAAAGTTAATATTGATGAAACTTGGGATTTTACTTGATTTCTGATTTTTATTTTTTTATTTAAAAAAAATTTTTTTTACAAAAAATTTATCAAAAATTATGATATCGAGCACAATGAATGCTTGATATCTCAGAAGCTAGGAACAATTTCGCGAAACAGTTTTTGAATTCTGAAAGAGGGTATTCAAGATATATATACCCCATACTTAACTCAATTTTTTTAATGGTCGGTGGACCAAAACAATACTAAGGTCGCGATATATCGATATATTTTTAAGAAAATATCGATATATCAATATTTTTGCCCATCCCTAGTCTAAATGTGTTTGATTATTAATTTTTTTATTTATCTTAAAACATCTCCTTCAGGGTTTCAATAATAAATGTAACTAATGTGAACTCAAAGCTTTTATAGCTTCTATGACCTTAACATTTCCATTACACTTTCCAAAATTTGTTGACTAATTCTCCTCTAAATCACTCAAACTTCGTTTAATATCGAATTATTTACTTTAGGACACGATTAGATAGCTCTGTAATCATTGATACTAATGCTGAGTACACATTAAGTGTGTTCCCGTACTCGAAAATTGGGTAAATGAGAGCACTTTTGAGAACATAACATTCTTCTTCTTCTTACACTAAACAGCCCGGACTTTTTCTTCGTGCTGATTGTAGGTCCGTTTGTTTACTTTACCAGTAAAATCCAGTACTTGAGTAAATTCTGGGTAATTTGAGAATTTTACTCACAAGAATGGCTCTTGCACAAAGAAGTACGCGAACGGAAAATTGCAAAAATTTGCAGGTTTAGCAAAACAGCTGCTCACTAAAATGAATACTTATGTATCGTTTCGACTATCCAGCACATATACATATATTTTTGGTACTTGGTACAATACATTTCTATAATTATAAGTTCGTAGCGAAATGTATTTATTAAATAGAACTTCGGAGAAGCTTTTACGCTTGTTTATTTTGTACATGACTTTTAAGTTTGTTTCTGCTTAAATGACATACGAAAATACATTATTACTTTATTTTTGATATTCGGAACCCCAAGTAACATGCAGTAATAATTATTCAAATATATATTAGCTTTACATCTCTAAACCATTAATGTAAATAAACCAATTACGAGGAAAATGTTTGCCATGGGTGCCAAGAAAAGAAAACTTGGCGCTGTATACTCTTCTGGAACATACAAGTTGAGAAGAAACTTGCTTAGGATGTATGTACAATAATTAGTATGTCCAATAATTATTTTCAGTTTTTGTTGGACTTTTAATTCAACTTTTCTTCTTTTAAACGATTTTTTAAAATTGTATACATTTTGATTGCTTACTTTTCTTTGTTTATTTTATTGAATCATATGTTTTTTTCTTCTACTGGATTTTACTGGCACAAATTTGTTCAGTAAAAATTTGCAGACTCTCAGTCAAACAACTGTCACTTTACTCTCTCAATTGATGCTCTCTTTTGCAAATTTATGTGTAAACGAACGCATTTCAGTAAAATCCAGCACAAATTTGTACAAATTTTGGGGTAAACGAACACACTTTGTGTAAAGTGCAAAACAATCAGCTGTATGAAAAATAAACAATAACAAATGAAAAGTATAATTTTAGGTAACAAAACTACTAAAGAAATAATTGCTTGTTTAACAAAATTCAAAGCAAAATACATTTGTATGTATTAATAAAAATACCTAAAACTGAAAAATCATTGTGTTGGTTTTTATTTGTATGTTTATTTTCGCAACACTTTCATGTAACTTTTCGGGATAGAAATTTGGTTTTTTGCGTTCCCGTACTTTTGTACATTTTGTCTCTCAATGAGAAAAATATGTGTTTGCTCCCATTTTACCGAACTTTACCCAAAAAGTACGGGAACACACAGACAATAGTCTCTACTAGTGGCAATGTTTGTGATTTCCGATACTTTTCTGTGTGTGGTCTTATGACACCAAAAGAAATGCCAAATGTGTACTCAGCATTATACAAAGTATTTGTTCATATATGCATTTCATAATTTTGGCTTTCTAATACATAAGCGGTGTTCAGTGTTCTATGCGAATGGTTTTGCGAAAGTACAAATCATAGCTTTTTAAGAAATTGTGTGTATTTTGTTGTTGGATTAAAAAAAGATGTTATATTTTAAATTTGCACTTTCACAAGACCAATTACATCAAACACTCCACTATATTCTCATTTGAGATCATCATACAGGACTCCAATTTTGTACAGTGATAGATATTAGCGTTAAGATCTAATCTTATAGTTGCATTTAAAACAAAAACAAATTTTTTAATTTGTTTTTGTTTTAAATGTAATTGAGCGAAAGAAAGGATCGTGTCGATATAATGGACCAAGCAAATTTCACACTTGTGACGATTTTACTTTTCAGCCCTTCAATTACCGAATATATCAAAATTTTTTTTAATTTATTTGAAATATTATCCTAATTAACTTTTCAACGAAATGTTGTTTGTTGTGGGTTTAGAAGTTTATATGCCTGCAATTCTTTGGTGCTTATGCCAATTCATAAGTACTTATATTCAACCATATAAATATTGGAAATGCTTCCAACCTCGTATGCTTATATAAAAACTCTCAAAGAGCAAGCAAAAAATATATACAAAAAAATCCAATTGTGTAGAACTCGTTCTGAAGCTCGTCTTAGACACGAACCTTTAACCTTCCTATTCAATTCAAAAAATAAATTACGTAAAAAATAATTAACAAGTAATTGTTGGTATGAATAAGTTTTTTTAGTGTACTGGGTTTGCATTTTTGTAATTCTCACCTCCATTCTCGAAGTTGAAAACTTTTTAAATATATGGTTAAAATTCTACTGATGTAATAAGCACCAACGAAACACAGGCATATATGTATAAATATGCATGTGTATAATTCTCAACAAATACAAAAAGTTTTTTGAAAATCTTTTCATGAAAAATCTATTTATGAAGGTTTGATGTGTTACCATTCAAAGTTTTTTCATTTGCTATGGCTTGCAGTCAGATTATTCTTAAGATTCTCCGCAAACATTGGTTTATAAACATTTGTATCGAGTTTATATCTCGAGAAGCGGCGTTCCAAGACTCGCATTCATATATAAGTATGGATTTAATGCAGGCTTTGAAGATGTTGATCTTAGTTCTTCTTGATATATGAGAACATCAGCTGGGATTTTAGAGGCCGGATGACCGCACATTATAGTTATTGCGAATGTGCAAATCTTTATTAGAGAACCCATTTTAAGTTAGTATCCTACTGATAGAATGCAATCTTGCCTTATACCATTAGTTAAACCCAAACTGTCGCTTACGCAACAGGTGGCTAGGGAAGAAAGGTAAGTGGAAGACTTTGTATTACATGAAATTTTAGATGGTTTTCGACAATTGTCTTTGCCTCGTTTGCTCGCCGACAATTGCAATCAGCAAATACGAAAAGTTTCATGAATAATATTTCATGAGAAATTTCATCGTTTAAATTTAGTCGTATAAATCTTTCAATTTCCCTGAAGAAGTCTCATATAGGACTGACGAAAAGTTAAATATAGCTAAAAGACCTTGTATGAAAAACACTGACCACAAGCACAAAATAATTAATACCAATATTTTTATAGCATATCCTACATAATTTGAAATGAAATAAACACTTACATTTAATTTTTCCATTATTTTTGGTGCTCCCTGAATTTGTAAGCCCTCAAAGGACATAAAGGAATCAGTGACCTAGAAGAGATATAGAATCGTTACAATCATAAATATTTCCTAATCGGTTTTGTATTAATAAAAATAATATAAGTAAATCTCAAATCGCCACGTTTTTAATATATCGCTGATTTAATCGAAATATGCTCATTTAAAATGTAGAATGAGTATACTGGTACGTTGCATACACATGCTGTCAGTTAATGCATACTGACACACTTATATTCTTTAGAGCCCTTGGTGAAAAAGATTTGTATGTTTCCGAGTTCACAAAGCTACATCCCTCAGTATAATTGGAATAAAACTAGTCGCAAACTTTCAGTCCAGCCCCATAAAGTGGCCACACCCAACTACAAATAAATATTTATGTTATTTCAGGAATTCTGGTCCAAATCTTCTACAATACTTCTTTAATCTGATAAATATTACAGATAATCATAGAAAATATAGTATGTATTAAAGGTAGTACGTAATATGTATACTTTGTACATAAATGTAGAACTAATTCATGTATGAATGTTGACATCTTAGAAACTAATAAGAAGACTTTTGTGTTCTTCCTAAAACTATTATAGACGAAAAACTAAAAAACTGCTTTGCAAGCTACTTTTAGGAAATCTTTAATATTATTTAAAATATTCGCTAGGTAGTTATGTCAAAGGTAGGTACATAGGTATATCAAATCATACTAAAATATTATTAATGAACATGTACTGAACTATGGCATGTGCATGCATTTTGTCAAAATCTTTTCAATAATGCATATTTATTGCTCCAATGGCAATTTGTGATCACATTAAATTGATATTTCAATAATTCAGACCAAATGTATCCATACTTTGTGCATTATGTTACCAAAAACCAAAGTTCCCTAAAATCTTCCAAAATAAAAATTGCCCTTTTATGGCGATTTTCCTCTTTTTTACTCACGCTATAGAAGTTAACCACATTTGCTCGTTGCAGCGGATCGTCAAACAGAAGGTAGTACTGTTGGACAAACCCTTTGCCAATATCTTCGTACTGTGGATTCAAAGCCATTATATTTATTAACTTATATTTAGGAGTTTATAGTAATTGCAAAATAAAATTTCTTTATTTTTTATCGTACACACAAGTAATGAACAGTAAAATTCCGGCAGTTGCTATCACACACACGCACTCGTCCCCGGCAGAGTTCCAGGCCGAGGCTTTTTCATCGGCGGCGCGGACAATATTGGTCGGCGGCGTTTACAACGATGATTCGGCGGCGGCTTAAATGAAAAAAAAGTATACTGAAAAAATTATTCAAAATAAAAAAATTAATAAAAAAAATTTTCTAGCTAAAAAATTGTAATATTTTATAAAAAAAGGTTATTTTGTATAGCAAAAGTCAATCGGCGGCGGCGTGGCTAGGAGAAAAAGGACCGGCGGCGGCTACCCGCCGATTTCGAGCCGATCAGCTTGTAAGTCTGGTTCCCGGCAAGTTGTATGATTTTGCGCATGGTTGAAAAAAATAACAGGTAGCCGCATAACTAATACAAATGTACATTTGGGGTACGAAATGTCAAACATTAATAGAGAGGGTATGTGTGTGTTTGAAGAACATAAGAAGCAAACATACGTGTGGTATTGTGTGTGCAACGTAGTTATTTCACATATACACAAGATTTGATTGTTCGTACCATGGTAGAATAATATAACAGGTAGCCGCATAACTAACAGAAACGTACATATTGGGATAGAAAATGTAAAACATTAATAGAGAGGGTATGTGTGGGTTTGTATATCAGAAGTAACAAGCATACGTGTGCTATTGTGTGTGCAGCGTAGTTACTTCACATATACACAACATTTGACAGTTCGTACCATGAAAAAAAAGCATATAATATATAATCAGCTGACGGTCCAGGGCTACATTGTATATTATTCTACCATCGTTCGTACCATGAAAATAGCAGATAAAAAACTAATCAGCTGAAGTTCCAGGGATATCTTGTATATTATTCTACCCAAAGCGAATTAATATCAAGTGGCCTTATAATTAAAACAACACACATACAAAGTAGGTGTAGGACTGTTTTTATTTGTGCTTTGACAGTTCGGGTTAAAGTTTTTCTCCTTTCTTATATAGAGTTTGACTGCTGGGGTGTCATCAGCTGATGATCATCTGTGATGATAAGGCTACCTGATACTGAATTCGCCTTGTTTCTACCATGATTTTGCCAAGGCAAATTCAGTACCAGGTAGCCTTATCATCGCAGATGATCATCAGCTGATTACACTCCATCAGTCAAGCTCTATATCAAAAAAAGAGAAAAACTTTAACCCAAACTGTCAACGTAGAAATAAAAACAGTCCTGCAACTACTTTGTATGTGTAGTGTTTAAATGATAAGGCCACTTGATATCAAAGCGAATTAATATCAAGTGGCCTTATCATTAAAACTACACACATACAAAGTAGGTGTACGACTATTTTTATTTGTAATTTGACAGTTCGGGTTAAAATTTTTCTCTTTTTTATATAGAGTTTGACTGATGGGGTGTAATCAGCTGATGATCATCTGTGATGAAAAGGCTACCTGGTACTGAATTCGCCTTGCTTGATATTAATTCGCTTTGGATTTTGCGAATCAAATTATTTCTGGCAGAGTGGCCATATCATCAAAATTTGATGTGGATATTAATATGTACGTCAGTGATGCAGTTTGGTACATATGTTACATTTTTCACTGATGATCATCTGTGATGAAAAGGCTACCTGGTACTGAATTCGCCTTGCTTGATATTAATTCGCTTTGGATTTTGCCAAAGCGAATTAATATCAAGTGGCCTTATCATCAAAACAACACACATACAAAGTAGGTGTAGGACTATTTTTATTTGTGCTTTGACAGTTCGGGTTAAAGTTTTTCTCTTTTCTTATATAGAGTTTGACTGATTGGGTGTAATCAGCTGATGATCATCTGTGATGATAGGGCTACCTGGTACTGAATTCGCCTTGGGATTTTGCGAATCAAATTATTTCTGGCAGAGTGGCCATATCATCAAAATTTGATGTGGATATTAATATGTACGTCAGTGATGCAGTTTGGTACATATGTTACATTTTTCGTAACTTTTTCTTGACCCAACATAAAGGGCTCTGGACGCGGTCAAAATGCTTCATGTCAAAATCGTGTACGTGTGCTTGTTGTGCGAAATTTTTATACTTGATGACCTACCAAGCATTCATTTTTAGTTTGATTTTGTGTTGTTCGTTGTTTGTTGGGTAAAACAACATTTTCCTTTCTCCCTAAAAAAAGATGTGTGCAGTGCTCTCAGTATAAAGAAGTCTCTGACAATTACACCATTTTCAGATGCAGAAACTTCGCACATCTGGCAATTAAAAAATGTCTGAAAATAGTCTGACAATGGCAGCGCGATGTGTTCACACGATTGTGATATATAAATTTGAACACAGTACCAGGCTTTAGGCGAGTAAGTTCAGCTGATCTACTGCGTGTACCTATTAATTGTATCATTGTTGACCGCCAAAATGATTGTGTAAATACGCCAATTTTTAGTTTGTACAATGTGACCAGATCACAAAATATAAATGAAACGATCCAAGGCGAATTCTTAATTTATATTTTTTGCTTCTTTTCGCAGCTTGTATTTTGGATCAAGTTCGGATGTCAAAGATTTGTTGACATAAATTTTAGTACATTTTTTGACAACCATTGTGTGTATTTCCCAAAGAGAATTGATTCGAGTCTATCTGCTATGAATTTACATTAGAAACAATCCGCAATTTACAGCACGTTTACAGAACCCAATAAGCCTATAATACGTGTAAAAATATTGACGTCAATCATGTTTGTGTTTATATATCGTGAATTTCATTGTCCATTTGTCAAAAACATAACACCTGTATTTTTGTTTGTATTTATAAGACGAAAAGTGACGTTATTGACGCCAAAAACAGGCAATTAGAAAATTGCATTCGTCTTAACAATTAATTGTTAAAATAACATCACTTTCACATTTAAAAGTGGAAAAACTACCATTATTTGAACAAAACGCGTTGAGAAAAAGTAAACAAATAAAATTTCTTGTAGAAGAGCAACTACGTAAGTTGAGACGAAAAATAAGGAAAGTCTTCTACAGACGCAAATTGTTATTTAATCGTCCATATGCTATTCGACACGACGATGTTGGATGGAAATTAAAAAAGATTTTGATATAACGTAAGCCACACGTACATAAATTTGATACCAAGCATTTTGACAATGTATAGTACCGTTAAGAAATGCGTTTTTCATTGTGGTTATATAGGCTTCACGTAATATGTGAACAGCCCCGTCAGAGCAAAATAAAAAAATTATCAAGTTTAATGTATTTTCTACAACGGACATTGAAAAACCAATTTAGTAATACAGCGGTAACGCTGACCAGCATCAAAAAATCAAACTGATTAAAATATATGTAACAAAATTGTCAATAGTACTTACATACATATATTGGTGCACAAGTATATACAACAGGCAGGAAATGTAAAGGCTATTAAACGCATGTTGTGAATCATTTGCTGAATATAGTAATTGAACTCAGATATCAATTTGGTTTTGTATCGTTTCATTTTTACAATACGTACTGATTAATCAAAATGCATCAGTTGCAACCGCAGCTGCCGGAAGGTGTTACTTTACTCGAGAATCAAGTAGCCGGCCATACCTTCTCAACCGACACTCAAGCCTTGGGCATGCTAAAAGATGAATCAGTTGGCTGTGTATTAAAACCGATGGGCAAACCGCAGTGCGGTGAAAGGGAATTGAGTTTTTACGAAAACGTAACAAATGCCACTGACCCCGTATTAGTAAAAGCTCGTGATTTGGTACCCAAATTTTACAACCAGCTAAAACTGCAAGTAAATTCCAAAGAACATACATTTTTAAAATTGGAAGATCTCTCACACGGCATGACAAAGCCTTGTATAATGGATATTAAAATAGGCAAACGAACTTGGGATCCGTTATCATCGCCCCAAAAACGTCAAGTCGAAGAGAAGAAATACTTCCATAGCAAACAAGTGTTAGGTCTATGTTTGCCTGGGTTTCAAGTTTATAAAAACGGTGTCCTACATAAGTATGGTAAGGATTATGGCAAACAACTGAACGCAGTTGGTTTACGAGATACTATACGTAAGTTTTTGAATGCCGAGCATAAAGTCTGTTATCCTTTAATAAGAGAGGTATTAAAACAACTATATTGTATACGAGATTGGTTTACTCAACAAATTGCCCTCCACTTTTATGCAAGTTCCTTGTTGATTGTTTATGACTGTGAGGCCTTAGAATTAGTACAACAAGCAAAACTGAATGACACTTTCTTGATAGATGGCGCCGCCGATGCACAACTTAAAAGTTCCAATCTTATGAATACTAACCCACCAAATGGCGAACAATGCCTTGATCTTTTTACACACAATAATACTCAATCCATCAAATTTGAAGGTTTTGTTAGAGTACGAATGATTGATTTTGCTCACGTCTTTCCTGCCGAAGATGGGCAAATGGATAGTAATTACTTATTTGGATTAGAAAATCTTATCCAGATTATTGAAGAAATAAACGCTTAAAATAAATTTAAGTAAAAAACATGATACGATTAATATATGTATAATATATCATTGTATCATGGTAAAAACCATAACCTAATTGGCTTTGACGCCTTTCACTTGTTAACCAAATCAGGCAATTAACATTATTTTTAGAATTCAATTTGATTATCACTGTATCATTCCTTTTCATCCAGCTTATACCGAACTTCATTATGTATCATCATTAATAAGTATTGTAGTATTTATGTATGGTATTTATTATATAATTAGTTTGTAAAATGTTTATTATTACAAAATGAAATTTATTTGCTGGAGTTTAAGCAATTGTCTATATGCAGCATTTCGTTACAAAATAAAAATAAATATGTAATACAATAATGTATGGTAGACGTATATTAATAGATAATTTTATTATAATATACCACAACCTCGAGTGTTCGTATAACGTTTATATGTTTAATTGATTTTCATTAAAATGTTCTCACTTTCATCGCTTTCGTCACGTCAACGGAAAGCGTAATAAGGCTGATGCCAAAAACCGCTTTAGAAAATCAAGGGTATCGATGAGTGGTAAAATTTTTTGGTTTAAAATCTTAATTAAGAGCTTGAAAATAGTGCCATCCAGGATCCTGGAATACATGTCATTGAAATCAGTTGGACAGTTTCAGAGATGAGAAAATAGTGAAAACTAATTTTTATATAGAAACATACTAGGGGATACCCTGCGTGTGCTAATACGCAAAAAAAGAGCTGGGGCTTAAAACTGGCTGTAGTCTTTGAAACCATCCAACCGATGTGCCCCGAAACGGTTTCATTAGAAAGACAATAATGCGAAGATGGTTTAAAACCTCTGTATCTCGAATCGAAAGCTTTCCAATTGCAATAGGTCTGTTCATTTATTTTCCTATCAGAAACTAGCAACGAGAGTAAAGCAGAAATTTGTAAAATTACTCTCCCAGATATGAAAAAATAAATGAACGCCTTACTAGCAAAAATTTGCAAGTAACACAAACAGTTTGTACATCCAGAAAACTTTACATTAGCTGTTAGTACTTTGTATGAAAAGTTAGACATATCGTAAAAAATATATGAAAATTTTATAATTTTGAGGTAAATAAATACAACTTAGGATAAAAAGTGTTACCTTTTAACTTTCCGTAAATAAAGCTTTATGAGTAAAGTATTTAAATAGCAGAAATAAAAATACAACTGCTTATAGATAAGGATTTTTTAGTTAAAATATCTGTAAACAGTAGAAATAAAGTTAATTTCAATGCAATTGTGGAATTTTCTTTATGAATTTAGTTGAACTTGTTCTTTGCAGGAATTTTCCAGGTTTTTTCTTTCTTATATTTGACTCACATAATATTACGAGTGTAACCTTTATGATTTAGCCTTAAGGTGGAAAATTTTCTGCCACCCAATTCAGGCGTTTAAAACTCTAATCTAACGGCCACTGCTGCAGTCAAATTAAAGAAAAATATCCAATCTTACCGTATTTAATATTTTTGACTTCTTAAAAATATTAACTTCTTAATAATTCGTTAAAATTAGAAAAAGTTAACTTTTTCATGAATTTTTCCAACATTAATATTATTAGGTCTGTTCAATAACTGAAAGTTGTTACTAATTGTTACTGGAAAGTGTTCACGTACTCGAAAAACTAGCAACGAGAGAGTGAAAAAAGAGCATAAAAAGTTGAGAGAAAAAAATTTGATGCAAGTTTTTGCTGGTAGAAAATTTTCCACCTTAAGGTTAACTGCCAGTTTTTGTAAATAAAATAAAAATTTTCGTTAGGGAATTTATATTGAAACAACAATAAAAAAAACTGAAATTTGTTTTTGTTTTCAATTCAAAGTCCCTAACGAAAATTTTAATTTTATTTACAAAAACTGGCAGTAAATCATAAAGGTTACACTCGAAATATTATGTGAGTCAAATATAAGAAAAAAACTTGGCAAGGTTCCTGCAAAGAACAAATTCAACTACATTAATTTAAAAAATTCTACAATTACATTGAAATTAACTTTATTTCTACTGTTAACAAAAAAATCCTTATGTATAAGCAGTTGTATTTTTATTTCTGCTATTTAAATACTTTACACACAAAGTTTTATTTACGGACAGTTAAAAGGTAACACTTTTTATTCTAAGTTGTGTTCATGTACCTCAAAATTATAAAATTTTCATATATTTTTTACGATATGTTTAACTTTTCATAAAAAGTACTAACAGCTAATGTAAAGTTTTTTGGGTGTACAAACTGTTTATTTTACTTGAACATTTTTGCTGGTAAAGCGTTCATTTACTTTTTCAAATCTTAGAGAGTAATTTTAAAAATTTCTGCTTTACTCTCTCGTTGCTAGTTTCTGTTAGGAAAGTAAATGAACAGACCTATTGTAAAGAAAATATCTAAACAGCTGTTCGGCTAATTCCTGCTAGTAAAAATTTTACTAGCAAAAACTTGCAACAAATTTTTTTTCTCTCACCTTTTTATGCTCTTTTTCACTTTCTCGTTGCTAGTTTTTCGAGTACGTGAACACTTTCCAGTAACAACTAGTAACAATTAGTGACAACTTTCAGTTATTGAACAGACATAATGTAAATATGTAAGATACAAACTCGAAGTTTTATTTTCGAATCGGGTTCAATAAAAATCAATTTGAGACAAATCCTGACATATCGGCCCAAATCCGAAATGTGTAACTCTTCTGCTTCCTTCGTGAAATTGATTGGACGTACCAACAGACGGATGGACGGACATCGTTATTTTGCTTTCCCTATCAATAAGGAATATATATACTTTATACGGTCGCAAATAAACATTGTGCAAAATACAAACGGAATGACAAACCTCTATAGACCCTTACTATTTTTTATGAAGTTTCATATCAGTAGAAATTTCATTTCAATTTAAGTAGAAATTTTAATTGATATACAATACCAAAATTTGCCCTCTTTTACTAACCGTAATAATTATAACCCATCTCTGCATTCAATTGAAACTTTTTTTTTGTCAATTTGTAATTTTAAAAAGTTTGTTTACATTCTTTAAAGTCAATATTGTAATATGAAATAAAATGTAGTTTTATATTGCTATCCGTTTTTTATATCTTTAAAGAGCGTAATCGAGTTCATAACGTTCATATTGATTTTTCGGATCATTGGTTATGCGTGGGTAACCAGCTATCAAAGCGTCTTGTCCACCAATGTAAAGAGAGTTGTAAATTTTCCAGTAGACATCACGCACTTTGCGAGCAGGATGGAATAGGCCCTGTAAAGTGTATTGCAAAATTTTGATTGGACCCAAAGAAACGCGCAAACCTTCAACAGCATCCATAAAAGCTTGAACCAAATGAGGTGATGTTTCAAATATATTGGGCCAAACATAGTTTAGTAAATGGACGAGGGCATCTTCGCAGCCAAAACCATACACACCCAAAGACATGTGCTTGATAGCAGCACAGGCTGTTTGTCGATGCACCAAATCACGATCCATAAGAGCATCTTCTAATAGGGGACACACAGCATAAATATAATCTTTACCCATTTCACCAATATATTCGAAAAGGAATGATAGCGATTTGAGAACACCATTCTGAACATTCAGTTCTGGTACGCGATATTCATTCATAAGGGCGGGCAATACAGTAAAAGGACGACAAGTTTCAGCTACGATGGCTATAGCTACTGTAGTACAAACACGGTTTTGACGTTCTTGTACTTTAAGGTTGTTGAGCAATGTGGCCAGCACATCATGAGGACCAATGGCTTTGGCAATGTAGCCAAATGTGTTTACAGTAGCTCGTCGAATTGCCTTTTTATGGGCTTTTAACAACTCTAACAGTTCAAAGCAAATGCGCATCCACTCCCTTGCAGATACATACTCTGGTCCTCTGTCTGCAATACGACCCACCAAATCAATGCAATTTTCTTGAACTTTTTCATGACGATTTTTTAAAATAGGCGTTAAACGTGGTAAGAGATCTTTAATTGGTGGTGTCATTTTGGTCATACCAATGACATTAACGATTGCTTTAAGAGCTCCAAGAATACTACCCAATACCTCTGGATATTCTTCGCCAAGATATTCATATAGCACAACGCCTAAATGACCCATTAGCTTTTCTTCCTGACATGTTTTCATTACAATTGCAATGCGAGAAATCAAATCAGCCGCCTGTTGTCTCACTTTGGCAGATTTGTTATTTAAACGCCAAAGTATGGTGCCGCAAATTTGCGGCAAATATGGTTTAACACGTTTACCCAGTTGATTAACAATAGTACCAAACCCATTTAACATTACTACATCCTCAGTAGTTTGTTCTTGGAAAGCGTATAATATGCCATCAATAAGTTGTTCTTCTAAACGAGAATCAATGTCGGCTGCTCCCAAATTACCCATTATTTTCTCAATAGTTTCCATGACCATTTTGCGGTACTGTTCGTTTTCATCCTTAAGATCGTCTACAATTCGATTAATAATTTCCGATGCTCCCACTTTGTTAGCAATTTCAACGGTCGTATCGACCAACTGTCTGTAATTGCGACGATCTAAAGCCATGCGATGATTCCAAAAGAATTTGAAAAAATGTGGCAAAATCTCCTCTTTTATGTATTGAGCTTCTACACCATCAGTTGCGCAACATTGCTTTACTACTTTCAGTACAATTTTCTTCATTTCCTCGTCCGGAGACTGGAACTCACGAATTAATATAAGCATTACTTCACGCGTATAATAATTAGCGTATTCGGCGTCCATTAGGGGAATCAAATAGCCAATGGCCTTTAAAAAGGCAGCTAAACCTTTGCCACGATGTGTGCGTATACCTTTCCACAAGGGTTTTAGAACAGAATCGAACGATTCAATGCCATATGGTGTTGCAGCCTCAGCTAAAGCGGCTATAGCCAAAGCCGTTATAGTACGAACCTTCTGCTGTTCATCTACCAAACCATGTTCAATAATTTCTACAAGGGCCTTTAGATGAGGCAAAATAGCACATCCCATTAAAATGGCAATTTGTTGTACAATTTTAATACCAGTGTGACGAGCCTGCCAGGATTTTTTCGACTTGCACACAGCTTTAAGGAAAGGCAATAGGGAGGGTATACCTAAAGCTGAGGCGACAACAGCGAATGCACGAGCGGTAGTGTTACGTACATATTCATCAATATTATCGATATCGGGACGCATAGTAGAGATCATAGTTGCCAGTCCCGCGGCCTTAGCTAGATTCGATATAATCTCACGACCCTCAACACGAGCATAGTAATCTTCATCGATCAGTAAAGGTTCAATAACCACAAGAATCTTGTGAACATAAGGTCTAACCAAATCGTCCAATTTGTATAGAACGCGATCGATAACTTTCACTAAAAGATGTCTTTCTTGATCTTCCAATGTGGGAGACATGAGCAATGGTAAGATTTGATTGAATAATGGTCCGGCACCAAACTCTCTGGCCTTGTCTGTAATTTGTCTTAAGGCTGATTTTCGCATGGGAGGTGAACCATTTTTTATAGTCAACAACAGTTTCATTATTTTACGCTCCTTTATTTCTTCCGGTGATAAAGAGTCTTCATCAACATCTACGAGCAACTTGTCAAAGTATTGTGCGTCCTCAGGTTTCATAAATGGCAAGTTTTGCCCTTTTGGTTGATTGTCCATAAATTTGGCATTTTTATCCTCCACTTGAATAAAGAACCCGGCGGGAGTGCCTGCTATAGGTGTAGGCGTGGCCATTAATTTACGGCCAGGTGTTCGGAGTGGTACATAGCCAGCAGGTGGTGGCAAAATTTTATATCCTGGGGGAAACATTTGATCTAGTTCCTCATCTGTGAATGGGCGATTTCGTTCATCGATTTCTTTTTCCCAACGATAGGCTTGCAATTGTTCGGGTGTCATGGCAGCTAAGGCTCCAGGGGTTGGTGTAGCCATGGCCATTGCTTTTACGCCGATGGGCGTAGAGCCACCAGGAGTTAACATTGGCGTTACATGTCCTGGTGTGGCATGCGGTGTCATGTTTGGAGTCATACTCGGCGTCATTGCAGAAGGTGTAGCATTAGATGGTGTCTCATCCCAACGGGATCTCCTTTTAGAAGCTCCCGGTGTTGACTCGGCGACAACATTATCACTTGTACCTCTGTCCGGCTTAGGTGTCTCTGCCCACCCACTATGTCCAGGAGTTTCTCTTTCTGTTTTTGGAGTCTCATCCCAACGATTACGTCTTACCGACTTTTCATGACCTGGTGTTTCATGGCCTGGCGTCATTGCATGAGCTGGCGTAGCATCCCAAATTCGAGTACTTATACCTGGAGTGGCACCCGGTGTTTCTGAACCTGTTTTATGGGCAGGAGTTTCATCCCAACGATGATCGGCAGGAGTTTTCTTAAAAAAATACAAAATTTAATATTTTAACACTTTTCTATACCAAAACTTTCTACCTCTTCCCACTGCGGAGTCGCGGCGCTATTTGGTGTAGCCGCTATTTTGGCTGGAACGAAACTTTCACTTACGGTCTGATCCCATCGTCCACGTTTACGACCACCCTCTTTTGGTGGATCTGGTACCGATTTTAACAAAGTACCATCCTTTGATTTTTCTATAATTTTACGTCTCAGCTCACTTTCTTCGCCTTTTAGCATTTGCTCCCTCATAATATCCGTGTATGTACGTGACCCGACATCGGGAGTTTTTCCACCTTCCGCGAAGGGATCAGCTCGCTCGGGTGAAATAATAACACGTCGACGTTTTTGTTTATATTCATCTTCGCGGTCAGCTATAGTCGGACGCCTACGATCAGCCAAAGGATCAACATCTTCCTTTCCCTTAATATATAGTTATTGGAAGTATATTTTATCTTGAGAATGGTATATACATACCTGTGTTACATCGTTCAGAATTGATTTAGGAGCCGTGTAAGTAGAACGCTTTTGAGCTACCGGAATGCCCTCGTCTTCGTCCTCATCGGCTTCATCATTAGCGGCAATTGAATTGTGATAACCATCATAGCGATTTTTAGTCTTCCCTCCTTCATCATAAAAATCCGTATCATAAAAGTTGCCACTATCCAATAAGCCTACGCCTTCACTAGTACTCTTTTGCACGTCCTTCTTTTTTAATTGAATGTCTGCAATTTGAGCCTCAATGTCTGGAAAATAATTTCATGCACAGTTTACACATTTTTTTATTTATTATAGATAAGTAGTACTTCAATACTAATTTTTAGTTCATCGAAAGATTTCCACTTACCTTCATGGGTGCGGGGTATATTTTCCATTTTTTATCTTCAAACGTTTGGCAGAAATTATAACTTTTCACTGTATATGTGCTTTTCACGATTTATATTAAAACCAGAGATCGAAGCCGATTGCCCTACAGCCGTAGCCGATCATTTTTATTGTTGGTCAGCCGCCACCGACTTGAACGTCTGATTTCGGCTAAAGCGGCGAGGCAACACGTCAAATTGTTTGTTCAAAAAGGCCGTTTTCGTCTGGCTTTAAAGGCAGGATATTTTAGTTTGAGAGAGAGGTGAGAGGCTAGCAGGGTAAGATATAGGTGCAAATTGAAATTTGAGGTGTTTTTTATTTCTCTTTGTCATTTTCGTACTCTCAGCATTAAACATGTGTATAATCATCAAAAAAGGCATGGATAAAAAGTCTGTAATGTAAATGTGTGTGACTTCGTAGGGGATTTAAAAGAAAATTGTCAAAAAAAGCCAGGCTAAAAAGGCATAGTGTGAAAAGAAACTTATTGAAAAAAGTCACACGTATAGTTTGATGAAAAACAAAACACTTAATTTTCACTAAGGCAGCTGACAAAGGTTGATCAATAAGGTATAGTCATCGGCGAATTGCAACAAAGCAACTTTTTTGTTCAAGCAATTGTCAAAACAATTTAACGAATTTACATTAAAATTTTTTCAATTTATTTAAATAAAAAAATTTATAGGAAAAGTTTGGCAGTACCTTGCACAATCAGCTGTGCTGATAACGCCACCTGTTATGAATTCGTCTTGCAGCAGGAAAAATATGAAGCTTGTTTGATGTGTGGCCGTGTAATTACTTCAAATGTCATGTTTGTGTAGTTTTCGCAGCGCCATCATTTCTTTGGAGCCGGTCTATTTAAAAAAAAAAACGGATGAACAAAATTTCATTCTTGAATTTATTGAAGTTAATCGTTGTTTTCCTGCTTTATTTCAAGTTAAATCGAAGCAATATAGCAATAGAAATTAAAAAAATGCTTAGCACGAGATATTGCTTGAAAAATATACAGAAAAATATCCAAATCGGAAAATATTATGTTTTATAATAAATAAATAATGAGATATTTGCGCCTAAAAAATCGCATGTTTTTTGTTTTTCATAACAGCTTTCAAAGGAAGTTTGATAATATGCATTTGATGTGCTGCTGTGCTAAGCAAAACAATATATTTCCAATACATACAAAGCCCTTAAAATTTTTAGCCAACAATGTCGGCTAAGAGTTGTCAAACCGACAATCTCAGTACAATTTCTTTTATAAAAATTATTTCTCTATAAAAATTATATGTATAAACAGTGCTAAAAATGTTATCTTGGTCTGGCAGTCCCCACAAATGTTAGAGCATTGGCATGTAAGGCTATCAGATTAGGCTGAGACCACACCGGTGTTTTTAAAATGCGGCGTTTCCGGTTTTTATATTATATTTATAGTCCAACCGAAACCAGTTTTTTTAGGCCGAACCCGAACCGAACGTAATATTTGGCAAAAAGGTCGAATATTCGGCCGAATCCGAAACTTGCTGAAACTTTTTAGCATTAACTGATATTGACATTTTAAAAACTTTAGCCTGAAAACACACCAAATACGACAACACGTTTTTGTCTTATAAGTCAAACACACTCGTATGATTATAGCGCACATCAAAAAAAAATTGGTGTGTATCATCTCATAATGTTCTGTTGTCGTATAAGACACAAAAAACAGTTTTGTCTTATTCGGTATGGGTTTAGCCTAACAGAACTGAAAAGTAATTTATTTTATTAACGGTCCTTTTCACTGTGATTACAGTTAACGTGGTCTTTAACGGCAAATTCGGCATACAAAACTCTCCGTTAAAGTATACGTTAACGTTTAACTGTACACTGTGAAAAATGTCGTATTTCTACATACATACAGTGCCAGTCAAAATAATAACAGAAATTGAATATATTTCATTCCATCGAGCAAATATAAATCTTAAACATTTATGAGCATATAACTAATAAATATTTGGCATGAAATTAGCTTAAATGATGAACAGAACTAGAATATTGGGTTCGGTACACATACATTGAGGAGTGTTTTATCACGCCATTGATAAAGTTACAAGAGCACCAATTAATAAGTTGAGTCGGAAGAACTAGAAATATAGAAAGTGGAATATTTATCTATTTTTGACACTAAATTTATACGATTTCATTCATTTCTACTCAAGTGAAGTTTTTTTGTTTGCGCCCTCGTTTCATCGATGATATACACAATAAATAATTTTACTCGACGGTACTCAATTTATCGTGAAGATTGAAAATGAGCTTTTTTCATATTTAGAAATTATTTAAAAAAATCTATTTTAAAAAACAAATAATCAATTTCAGTGCAAAATCGCAGAAGTTAATTCGATTGCGAAAAATTGATTTATTATAACATTAAATAGATTTTCGATTGGAATCGAAATCGGTTTACCATTCCCTAGCTTATGCTATTTATTTTGGCAATACTTTATGTTACTATATATATCTTTTGGTTGCGCTTTATAAAACTAAGTAAAATTTTCATTCAATTTGAAAAGATATAGGACGGGAAAAAACAGATTCATGGTGGTGACATATATTAAATGTGGAAAATACTATTTCGATTAACTAATATATTTATAGAGAATAAAAAGTATCGGTTTCGGTATTCGGCCAAAAAGTTGGCCTAAGCCGAATATCAGCCGAAACCACAATTTCGGCCGAGTCCGAATATTCGGTCGGGCTCTAATTATATTTGAAGTTTTAAAAAATTGAGAACTTTCAAATTTAGTATAACATTTACATTACATAACCCATTTTTTTGAGTTTTTCGCATAATTTTTGTGGACAAAAATAGGTATAGTAATATTTCTAAAGAATAGTCGGCTAACAGCCGCTGACGGATATACATCGGCTTCGTTCTCTGATTAAAAGAGAACCACAAATATTTTGTGACAAAACTGAGATGCAGGCGATTCTCACGGTGATTTTTAGTCACTACACCCTTTGTTCCAAGGTAGGTCATTGATGATTGGTCATTCGACTTTCACTATTCTTGTACGGATTATTCTACCATGGATCGCTCCCTGAAAATGAGGTGGCGGCAGTGCTGTCAGATTAGGGGATTTATACCCAAATCAGGGATTTTCTTTTCGAAATGGGGATAAAATATATTGTTTGGGGATTGCGGATACTTTTTGTTCTTTGGGGATTTTAGAAGACTTTTAGTGGATTTTTATTTTGCTTTATATATTTTTATTTATTTCTTGGCCTATTTTAATTTCAGTATATTCCAATTGCGCTTCAAGAAAAGCAAAAATGCAGTACAAATTGCTCGAATCTCTGTTGAGACTTAGGGCTAGATTTTGTAAATAAAAAAGTTTTTTTTTTCGTTTTGAAATTTTGTATGAAAACATTTTGTTTTGAATAATTTAAATAATTTTTCATACAAATTTAAAACCTTTAAGTCTAGTACGCTCCTCTGCCTGAATTTCAAGCAGAAAAAAAACACTAAAATTCAGGTTTAAAGAAATTTCTAGCAACTTTCTGTTTGGTAGTACGCAGCTGAAAAAAAATCAACACTATTTTTGCTTAACACAGGGATGGCATATTATTTACTGGAGACGTTTTTCCGTCAACAAAAACAAAAAATAGTATTCAGACAATTGTTTGCTCAAGGAATTTGTCATATTTTGTTTTTGTCGTCTTTCAAATAATTTTTCATATTTTGTGCGTTTTAATTTATAATTTATATGTGAATTTGCGTGAATAAGAACAAATTTGTCTACTCAACTATTATTCCATGTAGAAATAAATACAAAATTTCAAACCTGAAATTCAGAACTACGTACTAGGCTTTAGAAACGAAATTTTTACAAAATCTGCCTATTAATATACATTTTAAAAATAATGGAATTTGTTTTTACACTTCAGAAATGGAGAAATTGTTTAAATTTATAGCAGATTTGGAGTCCGAGCTTTTGATTTTATTAATCACCTTAACTAATATATCAACAAACCAAATGTTCCGATTTCGTAAAGAATTTGCAACGACTGGTCGGCAAAACCTTCTGATTTCGGAACAGATATCTTAAAGAAATCGTGACGATTTTTGTCTGAAAGGGTTGACACGACTTCGTAAAGATATGTAGGTACGAAGTCGTAACAATATGTCGGGGCGAATTCGAAACGACGTGTAGGTACAAATGAAATTTGTTCCGAGAAACTACCGAAACGTCTTAACGAAAAATCTGATTTCAGACAAACTACCGAAATGCCGCAACAAATTCGTTACAAGTCTGACTTCAGAAAGAGTTGAAACCTTTGGTTTGGTGGGATGTTAGAAATACACACACATCTGGCGGCGTTTGCCTAAAAAGTAAGCGGCGGTTGGCAGCCCATATTTATCTTTCGGCCTGGGTCACTTGCTGTCAAATAAGATTTTACATTTCTCTTGGAACAAAGCGAATTAATATCAAGTGGCCTTATCATTAAAACTACACACATACAAAGTAGGTGTAGGACTATTTTTATTTGTACTGTGACAGTTCGGGTTAAAATTTTTCTCTTTTTTTATATAGACTTTGACTGATGGGGTGTAATCAGCTGATGACCATCTGCGATGATAAGGTTACCTGGTACTGAATTCGCCTTGTCTTGGAAGACGTAATTTTTTTCATCGGCGTGAACAAATCAAACTCACCACAACAAACCGTAACAGCTGTTCCCTGTTCTTTCTGTTGTTGCTATTGTATTATTTGAAAAGTGGTGAATTATTTTAACTGAGAAAAGATACAGTAAGCAATGAATATAATAAAATAAATAATTTAAAAGGCTCTTACATATATTAAAACATTTCTTTATTTCGTACCCAAGAATTAGTTTAGATTTAACAACAAAAATACTTTTTAGACCAATAGAAAACAAACTGCGTACAGTTTTTTGGGTAAAAAATAAAACTATGGGGTGATAATCACCAACAAACTTTGAGCATTTTTTCCGGAATGTAAAAGTTTGTTGGTGATTATTACCCTATAGTTTTATTTTTTACCCAAAAAGCTGTACGCAGTTTGTTTTCTATTAGTCTAAGTTTGATTTTGGCTTTTATTTTATTCTTGCACAAGAATTATTTTAGATTTTACAGCAAAAATACTTTTTGGGTGTTTTTGAGAATTTTTTGCGGAATGTAAAAGTTTGTTGGTGATTATCACCCCATAGTTTTATTTTTTACCCAAAAAACTGTACGCAGTTTGTTTTCTATTGCCCCAAGCTTGATTTTGGCTTTTGATTTAATCTTGCTCAAGAATTATTTTAGATTTTACAGCAAAAATACTTTTTGGGTGTTTTTGAGCATTTTTTGCGGAATGTAAAAGTTTGTTGGTGATTATCACACCATAATTTTATTTTTTACCCAAAACACTGTACGCAGTTTGTTTTCTATTGATCTAAGCTTTAATTTGGCTTTTGTTTTAATCTTGCACAAGAATTATTTTAGAGTTTACAGCAAAAATACTTTTTGGGTGTTTTTGAGCAAATTTTGCGGAATGGAAAAGTTTGTTGGTGATTATCACCCCATAGTTTTATTTTTTACCCAAAAAACTGTACGCAGTTTGTTTTCTGTTGGTCTATGCTTGATTTTGGCTTTTGACTTAATCTTGCACAAGAATTATTTTAGATTTTACAGCAAAAATACTTTTTGGGTGTTTTTGAGCATTTTTTGCGGAATGGAAAAGTTTGTTGGTGATTATCACCCCATAGTTTTATTTTTTACCCAAAAAACTGTACGCAGTTTGTTTTCTATTGGTTTAAGCTTGATTTTGGCTTTTGATTTAATATTGCACAAGAATTATTTTAGATTTTACAGCAAAAATACTTTTTGGGTGTTTTGGAGCATTTTTTGCGGAATGGAAAAGTTTGTTGGTGATTATCACCCCATAGTTTTATTTTTTACCCAAAAAACTGTACGCAGTTTGTTTTCTATTGGTCTAAGCTTAATTTTGGCTTTTGTTTCAATCTTGCACAAGAATTATTTTAGATTTTACAGCAAAAATACTTTTTGGGTGTTTTTGAGCATTTTTGGCGGAATTGAAAAGTTTGTTGGTGATTATCACCCCATAGTTTTATTTTTTACCCAAAAAATTGTACGCAGTTTGTTTTCTATTGGTTTAAGCTTGATTTTGGCTTTTGACTTAATCTTGCACAAGAATTATTTTAGATTTTACAGCAAAAATACTTTTTGGGTGTTTTTGAGCATTTTTTGCGGAATGGAAAAGTTTGTTGGTGATTATCACCCCATAGTTTTATTTTTTACCCAAAAAACTGTACGCAGTTTGTTTTCTATTGGTTTAAGCTTGATTTTGGCTTTGGTTTCAATCTTGCACAAGAATTATTTTAGATTTTACAGCAAAAATACTTTTTGGGTGTTTTTGAGCATTTTTTGCGGAATGGAAAAGTTTGTTAGTGATTATCATTCCATAGTTTTATTTTTTACCCAAAAAACTGTACGCAGTTTGTTTTCTGTTGGTCTATGCTTGATTTTGGCTTTTGACTTAATCTTGCACAAGAATTATTTTAGATTTTACAGCAAAAATACTTTTTGGGTGTTTTTGAGCATTTTTTGCGGAATGGAAAAGTTTGTTGGTGATTATCGCCCCATAGTTTTATTTTTTACCCAAAAAACTGTACGTAGTTTGTTTTCTATTGGTCTAAGCTTGATTTTGGCTTTTGATTTAATCTTGCACAAGAATTTTTTTAGATTTTACAGCAAAAATACTTTTTGGGTGTAACGCAGTTCGTTTTGTAAGGAGTTTAACTGTATACTGGTATTTCTTTTTTTTGTGCACAGTCATTATTTTATATACTTTGATTGTAACGAAATTAATCAATAACAAGTAAGTATTAAAATATCGGCGTGTTTATTATAGCCGAGCTTTACTGTACAATTGAACTGTACGTTTCTTAAGTCTTTGCATGATTTTGTTTTGTTTTAAAACTCACCACAGCAAATAAAAGAAAACAATGGAAAAATGTAAACACAAACAGCTGTAACGGTTTGTTGGAGTTTGATTTGTTCACATACGTTTAAATAAAAGATAAGGTAGATTAATACAGGTAGTGGTGAATACACAGCCTTTCATCTATTTTCATTATTGCAACCATGATGATATAATATAGGTGGCATTACTACGCCAGATGACAATTTTTTGCTCGAGGATTGTTTGTCGAGATCGCTGTCAGTCTTGTTTGCTTAAAAAATGAAATTGTGATTAGTTTATTTTACTAAAGTTTCTAATAATTTTAATGTAAATACAAGAAATAACTCTGACGGTAAACGTGTATGCGTGTGTGTTTTTTAATTCAATAATTTATGTAATTCATCACTAGCAGCGAATTAATATCAAGTGGCCTTATCAATAAAACAACACACATACAAAGTAGGTGTAGGACTATTTTTATTTGTGCTTTGACAGTTCTTGTTAAAGTTTTTCTGTTTTCTTATATAGAGTTTGACTGCTGGGGTGTAATCAGCTGATGATTATCTGTGATGATAAGGCTACCTGGTACTGAGATCGCCTTGTATACGACCAAGGCGAATGCAGTACCAGGTAGCCCTATCATCACAGATGATCATCAGCTGATTACACCCAATCAGTCAAACTCTATATAAGAAAAGAGAAAAACTTTAACCCGAACTGTCAAAACACTAATAAAAATAGTCCTACACCTACTTTGTATGTGTGTTGTTTTGATGATAAGGCCACTTGATATTAATTCGCTTTGGTATACGACATTACCCAAACAAAAATTCCTTTTTTTGTTGTAATGTTGTATCTGTTGCCCTAGTAGTCCCACCTATATTATTTCATCATGGTTGCAAACATATACACAATAGGGGAAAATTTTTTCAAAAATAGGACATCGACTTGGTGTAGGCGGCAGCATCTGCCTCTCCGAAACTCTTTAACCGAGTTCGATGAAATTAAAAAAAAATTGAAAAATTTTGCCCCTCCGTAATTATTTAACCGATTTTGATCAAATTCAGAAGGCTCAACACCTCTCGTGAATCTATTTTTGGAAAATTTTATGAAATTGAAAACGTACCACCTTATCGTGTTTGGTGATTTTCGCTTTCGACTATATTTTTGTAATAGATTAAAGATAGCACGCTACAATTTTCTTTAATCCAAACACGATAAGGGCCATAGATATGTAGATCTAAATCTAGGAGGATACATACATCTTTGCCAATGTTATAAATGAGAAAGCATTTTTGTTTGTTTGTTACGCATTAATGGCGTAAGAAAATGGCCGAAGAAAAACTACGGGCTGTTTAGTGCAAGAAGAAGAATATTATGCCTTCAAATTCATTCTCATTTACCCAATCTTGTATTACGGGAACAGTTTTCGACACAGAGGTGGTCGGTGGTTTTCGTGCGAATTGGGACATGATACAATAATACAAGGTAAAACTGTCAGCGCAAATGTGTTGTGGATTTTATATTTCACGAATGTCAAATTCGCTTTATCAGACATTCAGGAAACATTTTACACTAACAATACCTGTTATTTTTATTGTTGTAGGGACAGTTCTACCTGTTTTTATTGTATCATGGTACGGGATCGCAACTAATGTCTAATGCCGCCGAAAATAGTTTGGCGTACTTCACCTGAAAAAGCCGCCGATTGTCCTTGTAAAATATAAAATAATCTGGTTGTATGTGATGGAAATCGATCGATTTCAAAAAACAAAATCTCTTGAAAGATGACTTGTTGATGTTTTTATTGTTTCCGAGGCTTAGAATATTTTATGCGATCTTAGATTCGATTTCAATGTATTGTGCGATTTACATAACCCATTTTGGCTAATATTAATTTCCTGTAGCAGCTGCTTTTGTTGAAATTGCGTTTGGGAACTGAAGGTGTTGCCAAATGATCGACGGCGCTGGCATGCTGGCGTAAGCTCCGGATAGGGCTCGCCGTATTGGGGTTGTTCTTGTCGACCATCAGGTAAATTAGACAGCTACAAAAAATCATGCCAGCTGTACTAAATAAATTTAGTAAAAAGGTATTTGTTATAAAAACTTAATAAATATGTTCAGAGAACCCGAAAGCAATTGCATCTAGTTATCTCCCTGCTGCACACATTTTATCAAAATCTTCCGGCTGGTGTATTTGCCAGGAAAAACTGCCCTCCCCTACTGAGATCATGCGACCTCACCGTGGCATCATATATAGAGTCTGTGTATTTTGTAGATGCCCCTAAGATTTTTTTATTTTTACAACTTCACACTTTCCCTTTTACTTACCGCATCCTAAACTTCCTATTCCTTCATATTAAAATGATAAAACAAAAAAAATATTTCATTTCAAAATGTACATGGCCGTTTTATTTAATACAAGAAGATTTTAGCAATTCATTCTATGTTTTTACAAATGTAAGTTCTTGTGGTCTTGGGAAAACAGGAAGAATTATTAAAATTTTAGCAAAACATTAAATTACTTATATTTAACAAAGATGATGCAGGCGGATAATAAGGGAATGTAATTTAAAAATTTCTTTACGTTTTAAAATTATTCTCAATATTAGTAATAAAATGCGATTTAAAATTTCTTTACATAAAAAATTATTTCAAATCGAAAATTTTTCTTTTGCTTTAAAAGAAATTTTAAGGTTATAAAAACTCCTTTTTTTTCTAATTATAAATTAACTTTTTCTGATCAACAGGCCTTTAATTTAATTGCATTTTTTATTTATGATGAATCTTTAATAAAACTTTTCTTCTTTTCTCCTACTTCATCTTGGATGCTTGGCTACTTCGCTTATTTTGGGCTTCCGAGCGACGCCGGTACTGCCGTCCGTCCGTCAACGTGTCCTTACGTCCGATTTGTCTTACACGGTAAGTTGCAAAAAATCACTGTTTCTATATATATATTTTTCACCTTTCAAACTCCTTATATTAAGGAAAACACCGATAATTGTGGGCAACTGACCCCTAACGCAAGACGTAACTAATCAGGCCTGAGCTCAACCCCTACTTAGCTGGACGCGCACTCCGGAATAATCTCTCAGAGGACTGAGTTTTCTTTTTCGGTACTACTAAAATGTTTTCCTATATATCGCGTTTTATTTATAATGATAAATATATATATATTTTTATATTAGGTAGTCCGTGAGTCGTTCGTGTTATTACGTCCGAATGTCTATGGCGGTTACCTGGCACCCCAGGAGTGGCGGTGCCTGATGAAAATGGCTGAAGTAATCCCTCGTTGGAAGCGTAAGAGGTGGTAGTAGTTGGCGGGAAAATTAGATGCGGTTATTATTTCATTACTTATATATATTTTTATATATTTAATTTTCACAGTTTACTTGTGTATGTGTTCGTTATGGCTTTTTTTTTTTATTTTACTTTTGTTTTTTGTATAAATAAAAATTCGGTATTCAACCACACAAACTTGTCGTTGAACAAATGGTCACTATATCTTTTTTTTTCTAAGTAGATTTCCTTTTTTTGGTTTGCTCTTTACCACTTTACGCTTCGGCGGATCCAATCAGAAGGGCTGATTTTTCTTAGTTTCCTCTGACGAGACCTCCTAACCGATCGTACCATTTTCCACCATTTTTTCTCAAAAAAACTTTTCAGCTATTTAAAACCTACACATTTCCAGTACATTTTGTTTTGTTGTTTTCATTTCTTTAATCTTTTTTTTTTGTTTATTTTTCCCGTTGTCCTCTACATATATACCCTACTCTTTCTGGCGAGCCATTCACAATAGGTGTCAGCTGACAAACATAAATTGTTGCCACCTAACTTACAACCACAGGGTGCACATGACAAACCCAAACACTCCTGTAGACCATTTATGGACACAGGATGGGAGGGCGTGCATCCGAAACTGGCTAAACTAATATGATGCAGATGGTATTTTGGCGATTGATTCATCAAAAAAAAAATCGCGACGGCAACACTGCTTTTGATTTCACCACCCTAACTTTTAGTAAAAATTGTCCTGCCCTGGCAACGCTGTCACTTACACATGAATGGATACGATGGATGAGTGAATGGTAAGTAGAAATTAATTTAATAATTTTGTTAATATACAATGAAATTATTAAATTAATAAAGAATTGTTGCTAATCATTTTATATAATTTCCTTTTCAGCGGTTGTAGCTGTTTGCGTGCGGTGGCAGACTACCCGCAGTTGGTAAGTAAATAAAAGAATTTTACATGGCTAATAATACTAATGACCCCTTTCTATCCTTTTTCCTACAGCAAAGACCGGACGACATGGCCCACACGCTAGGATATAGGTAAGTACATGAAATTAAGTATAAAAGTGTTACATGGGCAGAATTAAATTCATTCATTCATCCCCATTCGGTAATTTTTCCTTCAGACCACCCGGCTGACCATTCTGCCGCCGGCGTTTGGCCGTCGCCGAAAAATTGTATGTATTACTGAAAAAGTAATATTATTATACAAGAAATAATTCCTGCCCTAGAAACTAATAAAATATTAATTGTTATTGTTTCTATTTTATTTTCAGAAGCAAATAAATTATTTTGCAAAAAAAAAAAAAAATCACCAAACAGAGAGATGACCAAACCGTGATTAAGCAGTTGAGCGCTCAAATGAGTGGCATCGCAACTCCGGACAAAAAGGTAAGTTCAAAAATTCTTCTGTTGCGCTAGGATTTAGCCTTGCGTTTACATGTAAAAGAGAACTAATTAAACTACGCGGCAAAATTTTTTTTCACATTTCGTTTCGCCCGAACACAGACGGGAAATAATCGCTCAAACGGTCGCGATTACATTTCGATTAAAAATTTAACACAGATTTCCGTCAACCTTGTAGAATTAATCACTCAAGTAGTTTATTGGAAGATTGTTATAAATTTTCCGCAAAACCTTGAGCTTTAGCAAATTTGAAATTTGCAAGTTTAAATACATTTCTCTTTGTCGCTTGAATTTTATTTAACAAGAGAATTAAATTCGTAATTGGAATCATCCTTTACTTTTTCCCTTCTGTGTAGGCTCAAAACTAAATTGAAAAAAAAATCTTACTTGTACGAAACAGAAAAAAAATAAAAATCTTGATGCTAGGTTAGCTAGTCAAGGTACTAAACCTTTCAACGCTGGGAACGCAGGGACTAAAACCCCCAAAGATTTTAAGGCTAACTTAAATCTTTGGCGTGAAGTACCCCCTGCGATTCCTTCAAAAAAAACTTTTGAACTCGCAGAACTTTTTCCGGTCAAAAAAACACAAAATACGATTAACTTTAGCATCCCCAAAATGTTCAGCAAGGAAGTAAACTAAAAAAATTTTCTACTTCATATCTTTCCTTTCTGAGCATTACGGTGCCGCTAACTATTCCTAAGCAAAAACTTATACATGTAATCCACAATATTTTTTTTTTATTTTTTTATTTTCATTTTTATTTTTTTATTTTCATTTTTATTTTTTTTTTTAAACTATTCTTGTAATTTATACTTTAAATTTATCCTATTTCACTACTTCATTTCCACGCTTCATAGGTAAGAAAAATTCAATTGGACCTCGAGATGGAAGACCTAGCCTACCTGTGGACATCAGGCTTGCGTTCATTTACATGAATGCCCAACAGGCAATAAAAAGAAATAAAAATAAAATAAAAAACCAAAATATATTCGAATAAAAAGCATATGTACTAAAGTCCCTCTTTTATATTACAGGTATTCTTCTTACGCAGTACGCAGCACCTATAGACGGACGTCCCTGGAAGTAGCAACTCTAATTCATCCCCTTACTTCCAGGCTTATCTACTAACATTATAAATAAATCTGCGGTGAGTACTAAACCTTATAATTATGTATAACTTTAGTATATAAAAAAACCCATGTCCGAAACTATGCAATTTAAATCTCTGGCCCTACCAGCAGTGTGAATTTGGCAGTACCAATGAAGCGAAAAAATGTGAAAACACCCTTTTTCCCAAATTCATTGAGCACCGCGGCTATTCCATCTAAAAGTATGGTCATGTGATTATTTGCATAACTACGGTACAGAACGGTATAAAAATATAGTAAAGTATACTTCATATACCTATTTAAAACAAAAAGGAAATTTTAGCAAAACTAACAATAGGCAGATAGATAGGCTTACTTACTAATCAAGGACATATCCGGGATAAACTTTCCCACTACTTGTATGCTTGACTTTCATGACTTTCCAACTCACTGTTAGTCTGATGTAGGGGACGTTTCTTTTACTTGACGCCAAATCACCCAATATCCAAATCCATCCATATATAGAAAGCTAGTCAGACTATTTTACCTCAACTTGCTGTAAGAACGGGCTCAGAAAAAGTTATCATACTAGGTGACAAACAATTCTCAGTCCTTAATGGCAAAGTTCCCCAGGGCGTTATTACAGAATTGCACTAATAGTATGGTGACAGTTACAAAAGGTAACTAGCTTAGAAACTTAAGCGCCATAATTAAGTAAAATCTGCACTTTCTCTATAACTAACTGCGATTTGTGATATGGTGAAACACCTTCAAGCAAAACCGTCTCCCACTTCACCCTGACGTGAGCTAACAAAATCATTGGTGAAAAAATAAACAAATTGAAATACAAGTAGTTGAAACAAACATCAGAGTAATCAGGAAGTATATAGAGTATTTAGCAAAACGTTTCAATAACAATTTCGCATTGTGTAGGTGTTGGGTGAGGAAACGCTGGGACTGGAACCACCAAGGACGTTAAAGTTATTGCTTTAAATCCTTGGCATGAAATACCCCCAGCGATTTCCCTTGAAGATCCTCAATCTCATAGAGGCTATTCCCGACCGGTTTCACGATTCGACACTTTACGAACTTTCGTGCGAGCTTTGCATTAAAACCGCGCTTAAAATCGCTTTGTTGGAAATTCCTGCGATATACTTCTTGTCCTTTCCACGCTTCATAGGTAAGAAAAATTCAATTGGACCTCGAGATGGAAGACCTAGCCTACCTGTGGACATCAGGCTTGCGTTCATTTACATGAATGCCCAACAGGCAATAAAAAGAAATAAAAATAAAATAAAAAACCAAAATATATTCGAATAAAAAGCATATGTACTAAAGTCCCTCTTTTATATTACAGGTATTCTTCTTACGCAGTACGCAGCACCTATAGACGGACGTCCCTGGAAGTAGTAACTCTAATTCATCCCCTTACTTCCAGGCTTATCTACTAACATTATAAATAAATCTGCGGTGAGTACTAAACCTTATAATTATGTATAACTTTAGTATATAAAAAAACCCATGTCCGAAACTATGCAATTTAAATCTCTGGCCCTACCAGCAGTGTGAATTTGGCAGTACCAATGAAGCGAAAAAATGTGAAAACACCCTTTTTCCCAAATTCATTGAGCACCGCGGCTATTCCATCTAAAAGTATGGTCATGTGATTATTTGCATAACTACGGTACAGAACGGTATAAAAATATAGTAAAGTATACTTCATATACCTATTTAAAACAAAAAGGAAATTTTAGCAAAACTAACAATAGGCAGATAGATAGGCTTACTTACTAATCAAGGACATATCCGGGATAAACTTTCCCACTACTTGTATGCTTGACTTTCATGACTTTCCAACTCACTGTTAGTCTGATGTAGGGGACGTTTCTTTTACTTGACGCCAAATCACCCAATATCCAAATCCAACCATATATAGAAAGCTAGTCAGACTATTTTACCTCAACTTGCTGTAAGAACGGGCTCAGAAAAAGTTATCATACTAGGTGACAAACAATTCTCAGTCCTTAATGGCAAAGTTCCCCAGGGCGTTATTACAGAATTGCACTAATAGTATGGTGACAGTTACAAAAGGTAACTAGCTTAGAAACTTAAGCGCCATAATTAAGTAAAATCTGCACTTTCTCTATAACTAACTGCGATTTGTGATATGGTGAAACACCTTCAAGCAAAACCGTCTCCCACTTCACCCTGACGTGAGCTAACAAAATCATTAGTGAAAAAATAAACAAATTGAAATACAAGTAGTTGAAACAAACATCAGAGTAATCAGGAAGTATATAGAGTATTTAGCAAAACGTTTCAATAACAATTTCGCATTGTGTAGGTGTTGGGTGAGGAAACGCTGGGACTGGAACCACCAAGGACGTTAAAGTTATTGCTTTAAATCCTTGGCATGAAATACCCCCAGCGATTTCCCTTGAAGATCCTCAATCTCATAGAGGCTATTCCCGACCGGTTTCACGATTCGACACTTTACGAACTTTCGTGCGAGCTTTGCATTAAAACCGCGCTTAAAATCGCTTTGTTGGAAATTCCTGCGATATACTTCTTGTCCTTTCCACGCTTCATAGGTAAGAAAAATTCAATTGGACCTCGAGATGGAAGACCTAGCCTACCTGTGGACATCAGGCTTGCGTTCATTTACATGAATGCCCAACAGGCAATAAAAAGAAATAAAAATAAAATAAAAAACCAAAATATATTCGAATAAAAAGCATATATACTAAAGTCCCTCTTTTATATTACAGGTATTCTTCTTACGCAGTACGCAGCACCTATAGACGGACGTCCCTGGAAGTAGCAACTCTAATTCATCCCCTTACTTCCAGGCTTATCTACTAACATTATAAATAAATCTGCGGTGAGTACTAAACCTTATAATTATGTATAACTTTAGTATATAAAAAAACCCATGTCCGAAACTATGCAATTTAAATCTCTGGCCCTACCAGCAGTGTGAATTTGGCAGTACCAATGAAGCGAAAAAATGTGAAAACACCCTTTTTCCCAAATTCATTGAGCACCGCGGCTATTCCATCTAAAAGTATGGTCATGTGATTATTTGCATAACTACGGTACAGAACGGTATAAAAATATAGTAAAGTATACTTCATATACCTATTTAAAACAAAAAGGAAATTTTAGCAAAACTAACAATAGGCAGATAGATAGGCTTACTTACTAATCAAGGACATATCCGGGATAAACTTTCCCACTACTTGTATGCTTGACTTTCATGACTTTCCAACTCACTGTTAGACTGATGTAGGGGACGTTTCTTTTACTTGACGCCAAATCACCCAATATCCAAATCCATCCATATATAGAAAGCTAGTCAGACTATTTTACCTCAACTTGCTGTAAGAACGGGCTCAGAAAAAGTTATCATACTAGGTGACAAACAATTCTCAGTCCTTAATGGCAAAGTTCCCCAGGGCGTTATTACAGAATTGCACTAATAGTATGGTGACAGTTACAAAAGGTAACTAGCTTAGAAACTTAAGCGCCATAATTAAGTAAAATCTGCACTTTCTCTATAACTAACTGCGATTTGTGATATGGTGAAACACCTTCAAGCAAAACCGTCTCCCACTTCACCCTGACGTGAGCTAACAAAATCATTAGTGAAAAAATAAACAAATTGAAATACAAGTAGTTGAAACAAACATCAGAGTAATCAGGAAGTATATAGAGTATTTAGCAAAACGTTTCAATAACAATTTCGCATTGTGTAGGTGTTGGGTGAGGAAACGCTGGGACTGGAACCACCAAGGACGTTAAAGTTATTGCTTTAAAGCCTTGGCATGAAATACCCCCAGCGATTTCCCTTGAAGATCCTCAATCTCATAGAGGCTATTCCCGACCGGTTTCACGATTCGACACTTTACGAACTTTCGTGCGAGCTTTGCATTAAAACCGCGCTTAAAATCGCTTTGTTGGAAATTCCTGCGATATACTTCTTGTCCTTTCCACGCTTCATAGGTAAGAAAAATTCAATTGGACCTCGAGATGGAAGACCTAGCCTACCTGTGGACATCAGGCTTGCGTTCATTTACATGAATGCCCAACAGGCAATAAAAAGAAATAAAAATAAAATAAAAAACCAAAATATATTCGAATAAAAAGCATATGTACTAAAGTCCCTCTTTTATATTACAGGTATTCTTCTTACGCAGTACGCAGCACCTATAGACGGACGTCCCTGGAAGTAGTAACTCTAATTCATCCCCTTACTTCCAGGCTTATCTACTAACATTATAAATAAATCTGCAGTGAGTACTAAACCTTATAATTATGTATAACTTTAGTATATAAAAAAACCCATGTCCGAAACTATGCAATTTAAATCTCTGGCCCTACCAGCAGTGTGAATTTGGCAGTACCAATGAAGCGAAAAAATGTGAAAACACCCTTTTTCCCAAATTCATTGAGCACCGCGGCTATTCCATCTAAAAGTATGGTCATGTGATTATTTGCATAACTACGGTACAGAACGGTATAAAAATATAGTAAAGTATACTTCATATACCTATTTAAAACAAAAAGGAAATTTTAGCAAAACTAACAATAGGCAGATAGATAGGCTTACTTACTAATCAAGGACATATCCGGGATAAACTTTCCCACTACTTGTATGCTTGACTTTCATGACTTTCCAACTCACTGTTAGTCTGATGTAGGGGACGTTTCTTTTACTTGACGCCAAATCACCCAATATCCAAATCCAACCATATATAGAAAGCTAGTCAGACTATTTTACCTCAACTTGCTGTAAGAACGGGCTCAGAAAAAGTTATCATACTAGGTGACAAACAATTCTCAGTCCTTAATGGCAAAGTTCCCCAGGGCGTTATTACAGAATTGCACTAATAGTATGGTGACAGTTACAAAAGGTAACTAGCTTAGAAACTTAAGCGCCATAATTAAGTAAAATCTGCACTTTCTCTATAACTAACTGCGATTTGTGATATGGTGAAACACCTTCAAGCAAAACCGTCTCCCACTTCACCCTGACGTGAGCTAACAAAATCATTAGTGAAAAAATAAACAAATTGAAATACAAGTAGTTGAAACAAACATCAGAGTAATCAGGAAGTATATAGAGTATTTAGCAAAACGTTTCAATAACAATTTCGCATTGTGTAGGTGTTGGGTGAGGAAACGCTGGGACTGGAACCACCAAGGACGTTAAAGTTATTGCTTTAAATCCTTGGCATGAAATACCCCCAGCGATTTCCCTTGAAGATCCTCAATCTCATAGAGGCTATTCCCGACCGGTTTCACGATTCGACACTTTACGAACTTACGTGCGAGCTTTGCATTAAAACCGCGCTTAAAATCGCTTTGTTGGAAATTCCTGCGATATACTTCTTGTCCTTTCCACGCTTCATAGGTAAGAAAAATTCAATTGGACCTCGAGATGGAAGACCTAGCCTACCTGTGGACATCAGGCTTGCGTTCATTTACATGAATGCCCAACAGGCAATAAAAAGAAATAAAAATAAAATAAAAAACCAAAATATATTCGAATAAAAAGCATATGTACTAAAGTCCCTCTTTTATATTACAGGTATTCTTCTTACGCAGTACGCAGCACCTATAGACGGACGTCCCTGGAAGTAGCAACTCTAATTCATCCCCTTACTTCCAGGCTTATCTACTAACATTATAAATAAATCTGCGGTGAGTACTAAACCTTATAATTATGTATAACTTTAGTATATAAAAAAACCCATGTCCGAAACTATGCAATTTAAATCTCTGGCCCTACCAGCAGTGTGAATTTGGCAGTACCAATGAAGCGAAAAAATGTGAAAACACCCTTTTTCCCAAATTCATTGAGCACCGCGGCTATTCCATCTAAAAGTATGGTCATGTGATTATTTGCATAACTACGGTACAGAACGGTATAAAAATATAGTAAAGTATACTTCATATACCTATTTAAAACAAAAAGGAAATTTTAGCAAAACTAACAATAGGCAGATAGATAGGCTTACTTACTAATCAAGGACATATCCGGGATAAACTTTCCCACTACTTGTATGCTTGACTTTCATGACTTTCCAACTCACTGTTAGACTGATGTAGGGGATGTTTCTTTTACTTGACGCCAAATCACCCAATATCCAAATCCATCCATATATAGAAAGCTAGTCAGACTATTTTACCTCAACTTGCTGTAAGAACGGGCTCAGAAAAAGTTATCATACTAGGTGACAAACAATTCTCAGTCCTTAATGGCAAAGTTCCCCAGGGCGTTATTACAGAATTGCACTAATAGTATGGTGACAGTTACAAAAGGTAACTAGCTTAGAAACTTAAGCGCCATAATTAAGTAAAATCTGCACTTTCTCTATAACTAACTGCGATTTGTGATATGGTGAAACACCTTCAAGCAAAACCGTCTCCCACTTCACCCTGACGTGAGCTAACAAAATCATTAGTGAAAAAATAAACAAATTGAAATACAAGTAGTTGAAACAAACATCAGAGTAATCAGGAAGTATATAGAGTATTTAGCAAAACGTTTCAATAACAATTTCGCATTGTGTAGGTGTTGGGTGAGGAAACGCTGGGACTGGAACCACCAAGGACGTTAAAGTTATTGCTTTAAATCCTTGGCATGAAATACCCCCAGCGATTTCCCTTGAAGATCCTCAATCTCATAGAGGCTATTCCCGACCGGTTTCACGATTCGACACTTTACGAACTTTCGTGCGAGCTTTGCATTAAAACCGCGCTTAAAATCGCTTTGTTGGAAATTCCTGCGATATACTTCTTGTCCTTTCCACGCTTCATAGGTAAGAAAAATTCAATTGGACCTCGAGATGGAAGACCTAGCCTACCTGTGGACATCAGGCTTGCGTTCATTTACATGAATGCCCAACAGGCAATAAAAAGAAATAAAAATAAAATAAAAAACCAAAATATATTCGAATAAAAAGCATATGTACTAAAGTCCCTCTTTTATATTACAGGTATTCTTCTTACGCAGTACGCAGCACCTATAGACGGACGTCCCTGGAAGTAGTAACTCTAATTCATCCCCTTACTTCCAGGCTTATCTACTAACATTATAAATAAATCTGCGGTGAGTACTAAACCTTTTAATTATGTATAACTTTAGTATATAAAAAAACCCATGTCCGAAACTATGCAATTTAAATCTCTGGCCCTACCAGCAGTGTGAATTTGGCAGTACCAATGAAGCGAAAAAATGTGAAAACACCCTTTTTCCCAAATTCATTGAGCACCGCGGCTATTCCATCTAAAAGTATGGTCATGTGATTATTTGCATAACTACGGTACAGAACGGTATAAAAATATAGTAAAGTATACTTCATATACCTATTTAAAACAAAAAGGAAATTTTAGCAAAACTAACAATAGGCAGATAGATAGGCTTACTTACTAATCAAGGACATATCCGGGATAAACTTTCCCACTACTTGTATGCTTGACTTTCATGACTTTCCAACTCACTGTTAGTCTGATGTAGGGGACGTTTCTTTTACTTGACGCCAAATCACCCAATATCCAAATCCAACCATATATAGAAAGCTAGTCAGACTATTTTACCTCAACTTGCTGTAAGAACGGGCTCAGAAAAAGTTATCATACTAGGTGACAAACAATTCTCAGTCCTTAATGGCAAAGTTCCCCAGGGCGTTATTACAGAATTGCACTAATAGTATGGTGACAGTTACAAAAGGTAACTAGCTTAGAAACTTAAGCGCCATAATTAAGTAAAATCTGCACTTTCTCTATAACTAACTGCGATTTGTGATATGGTGAAACACCTTCAAGCAAAACCGTCTCCCACTTCACCCTGACGTGAGCTAACAAAATCATTAGTGAAAAAATAAACAAATTGAAATACAAGTAGTTGAAACAAACATCAGAGTAATCAGGAAGTATATAGAGTATTTAGCAAAACGTTTCAATAACAATTTCGCATTGTGTAGGTGTTGGGTGAGGAAACGCTGGGACTGGAACCACCAAGGACGTTAAAGTTATTGCTTTAAATCCTTGGCATGAAATACCCCCAGCGATTTCCCTTGAAGATCCTCAATCTCATAGAGGCTATTCCCGACCGGTTTCACGATTCGACACTTTACGAACTTTCGTGCGAGCTTTGCATTAAAACCGCGCTTAAAATCGCTTTGTTGGAAATTCCTGCGATATACTTCTTGTCCTTTCCACGCTTCATAGGTAAGAAAAATTCAATTGGACCTCGAGATGGAAGACCTAGCCTACCTGTGGACATCAGGCTTGCGTTCATTTACATGAATGCCCAACAGGCAATAAAAAGAAATAAAAATAAAATAAAAAACCAAAATATATTCGAATAAAAAGCATATGTACTAAAGTCCCTCTTTTATATTACAGGTATTCTTCTTACGCAGTACGCAGCACCTATAGACGGACGTCCCTGGAAGTAGTAACTCTAATTCATCCCCTTACTTCCAGGCTTATCTACTAACATTATAAATAAATCTGCGGTGAGTACTAAACCTTATAATTATGTATAACTTTAGTATATAAAAAAACCCATGTCCGAAACTATGCAATTTAAATCTCTGGCCCTACCAGCAGTGTGAATTTGGCAGTACCAATGAAGCGAAAAAATGTGAAAACACCCTTTTTCCCAAATTCATTGAGCACCGCGGCTATTCCATCTAAAAGTATGGTCATGTGATTATTTGCATAACTACGGTACAGAACGGTATAAAAATATAGTAAAGTATACTTCATATACCTATTTAAAACAAAAAGGAAATTTTAGCAAAACTAACAATAGGCAGATAGATAGGCTTACTTACTAATCAAGGACATATCCGGGATAAACTTTCCCACTACTTGTATGCTTGACTTTCATGACTTTCCAACTCACTGTTAGTCTGATGTAGGGGACGTTTCTTTTACTTGACGCCAAATCACCCAATATCCAAATCCATCCATATATAGAAAGCTAGTCAGACTATTTTACCTCAACTTGCTGTAAGAACGGGCTCAGAAAAAGTTATCATACTAGGTGACAAACAGTTCTCAGTCCTTAATGGCAAAGTTCCCCAGGGCGTTATTACAGAATTGCACTAATAGTATGGTGACAGTTACAAAAGGTAACTAGCTTAGAAACTTAAGCGCCATAATTAAGTAAAATCTGCACTTTCTCTATAACTAACTGCGATTTGTGATATGGTGAAACACCTTCAAGCAAAACCGTCTCCCACTTCACCCTGACGTGAGCTAACAAAATCATTAGTGAAAAAATAAACAAATTGAAATACAAGTAGTTGAAACAAACATCAGAGTAATCAGGAAGTATATAGAGTATTTAGCAAAACGTTTCAATAACAATTTCGCATTGTGTAGGTGTTGGGTGAGGAAACGCTGGGACTGGAACCACCAAGGACGTTAAAGTTATTGCTTTAAATCCTTGGCATGAAATACCCCCAGCGATTTCCCTTGAAGATCCTCAATCTCATAGAGGCTATTCCCGACCGGTTTCACGATTCGACACTTTACGAACTTTCGTGCGAGCTTTGCATTAAAACCGCGCTTAAAATCGCTTTGTTGGAAATTCCTGCGATATACTTCTTGTCCTTTCCACGCTTCATAGGTAAGAAAAATTCAATTGGACCTCGAGATGGAAGACCTAGCCTACCTGTGGACATCAGGCTTGCGTTCATTTACATGAATGCCCAACAGGCAATAAAAAGAAATAATAATAAAATAAAAAACCAAAATATATTCGAATAAAAAGCATATGTACTAAAGTCCCTCTTTTATATTACAGGTATTCTTCTTACGCAGTACGCAGCACCTATAGACGGACGTCCCTGGAAGTAGTAACTCTAATTCATCCCCTTACTTCCAGGCTTATCTACTAACATTATAAATAAATCTGCGGTGAGTACTAAACCTTATAATTATGTATAACTTTAGTATATAAAAAAACCCATGTCCGAAACTATGCAATTTAAATCTCTGGCCCTACCAGCAGTGTGAATTTGGCAGTACCAATGAAGCGAAAAAATGTGAAAACACCCTTTTTCCCAAATTCATTGAGCACCGCGGCTATTCCATCTAAAAGTATGGTCATGTGATTATTTGCATAACTACGGTACAGAACGGTATAAAAATATAGTAAAGTATACTTCATATACCTATTTAAAACAAAAAGGAAATTTTAGCAAAACTAACAATAGGCAGATAGATAGGCTTACTTACTAATCAAGGACATATCCGGGATAAACTTTCCCACTACTTGTATGCTTGACTTTCATGACTTTCCAACTCACTGTTAGTCTGATGTAGGGGACGTTTCTTTTACTTGACGCCAAATCACCCAATATCCAAATCCATCCATATATAGAAAGCTAGTCAGACTATTTTACCTCAACTTGCTGTAAGAACGGGCTCAGAAAAAGTTATCATACTAGGTGACAAACAATTCTCAGTCCTTAATGGCAAAGTTCCCCAGGGCGTTATTACAGAATTGCACTAATAGTATGGTGACAGTTACAAAAGGTAACTAGCTTAGAAACTTAAGCGCCATAATTAAGTAAAATCTGCACTTTCTCTATAACTAACTGCGATTTGTGATATGGTGAAACACCTTCAAGCAAAACCGTCTCCCACTTCACCCTGACGTGAGCTAACAAAATCATTAGTGAAAAAATAAACAAATTGAAATACAAGTAGTTGAAACAAACATCAGAGTAATCAGGAAGTATATAGAGTATTTAGCAAAACGTTTCAATAACAATTTCGCATTGTGTAGGTGTTGGGTGAGGAAACGCTGGGACTGGAACCACCAAGGACGTTAAAGTTATTGCTTTAAATCCTTGGCATGAAATACCCCCAGCGATTTCCCTTGAAGATCCTCAATCTCATAGAGGCTATTCCCGACCGGTTTCACGATTCGACACTTTACGAACTTTCGTGCGAGCTTTGCATTAAAACCGCGCTTAAAATCGCTTTGTTGGAAATTCCTGCGATATACTTCTTGTCCTTTCCACGCTTCATAGGTAAGAAAAATTCAATTGGACCTCGAGATGGAAGACCTAGCCTACCTGTGGACATCAGGCTTGCGTTCATTTACATGAATGCCCAACAGGCAATAAAAAGAAATAAAAATAAAATAAAAAACCAAAATATATTCGAATAAAAAGCATATGTACTAAAGTCCCTCTTTTATATTACAGGTATTCTTCTTACGCAGTACGCAGCACCTATAGACGGACGTCCCTGGAAGTAGTAACTCTAATTCATCCCCTTACTTCCAGGCTTATCTACTAACATTATAAATAAATCTGCGGTGAGTACTAAACCTTATAATTATGTATAACTTTAGTATATAAAAAAACCCATGTCCGAAACTATGCAATTTAAATCTCTGGCCCTACCAGCAGTGTGAATTTGGCAGTACCAATGAAGCGAAAAAATGTGAAAACACCCTTTTTCCCAAATTCATTGAGCACCGCGGCTATTCCATCTAAAAGTATGGTCATGTGATTATTTGCATAACTACGGTACAGAACGGTATAAAAATATAGTAAAGTATACTTCATATACCTATTTAAAACAAAAAGGAAATTTTAGCAAAACTAACAATAGGCAGATAGATAGGCTTACTTACTAATCAAGGACATATCCGGGATAAACTTTCCCACTACTTGTATGCTTGACTTTCATGACTTTCCAACTCACTGTTAGTCTGATGTAGGGGACGTTTCTTTTACTTGACGCCAAATCACCCAATATCCAAATCCATCCATATATAGAAAGCTAGTCAGACTATTTTACCTCAACTTGCTGTAAGAACGGGCTCAGAAAAAGTTATCATACTAGGTGACAAACAGTTCTCAGTCCTTAATGGCAAAGTTCCCCAGGGCGTTATTACAGAATTGCACTAATAGTATGGTGACAGTTACAAAAGGTAACTAGCTTAGAAAGCTTAGAAACTTAAGCGCCATAATTAAGTAAAATCTGCACTTTCTCTATAACTAACTGCGATTTGTGATATGGTGAAACACCTTCAAGCAAAACCGTCTCCCACTTCACCCTGACGTGAGCTAACAAAATCATTAGTGAAAAAATAAACAAATTGAAATACAAGTAGTTGAAACAAACATCAGAGTAATCAGGAAGTATATAGAGTATTTAGCAAAACGTTTCAATAACAATTTCGCATTGTGTAGGTGTTGGGTGAGGAAACGCTGGGACTGGAACCACCAAGGACGTTAAAGTTATTGCTTTAAATCCTTGGCATGAAATACCCCCAGCGATTTCCCTTGAAGATCCTCAATCTCATAGAGGCTATTCCCGACCGGTTTCACGATTCGACACTTTACGAACTTTCATGCGAGCTTTGCATTAAAACCGCGCTTAAAATCGCTTTGTTGGAAATTCCTGCGATATACTTCTTGTCCTTTCCACGCTTCATAGGTAAGAAAAATTCAATTGGACCTCGAGATGGAAGACCTAGCCTACCTGTGGACATCAGGCTTGCGTTCATTTACATGAATGCCCAACAGGCAATAAAAAGAAATAAAAATAAAATAAAAAACCAAAATATATTCGAATAAAAAGCATATGTACTAAAGTCCCTCTTTTATATTACAGGTATTCTTCTTACGCAGTACGCAGCACCTATAGACGGACGTCCCTGGAAGTAGCAACTCTAATTCATCCCCTTACTTCCAGGCTTATCTACTAACATTATAAATAAATCTGCGGTGAGTACTAAACCTTATAATTATGTATAACTTTAGTATATAAAAAACCCATGTCCGAAACTATGCAATTTAAATCTCTGGCCCTACCAGCAGTGTGAATTTGGCAGTACCAATGAAGCGAAAAAATGTGAAAACACCCTTTTTCCCAAATTCATTGAGCACCGCGGCTATTCCATCTAAAAGTATGGTCATGTGATTATTTGCATAACTACGGTACAGAACGGTATAAAAATATAGTAAAGTATACTTCATATACCTATTTAAAACAAAAAGGAAATTTTAGCAAAACTAACAATAGGCAGATAGATAGGCTTACTTACTAATCAAGGACATATCCGGGATAAACTTTCCCACTACTTGTATGCTTGACTTTCATGACTTTCCAACTCACTGTTAGTCTGATGTAGGGGACGTTTCTTTTACTTGACGCCAAATCACCCAATATCCAAATCCATCCATATATAGAAAGCTAGTCAGACTATTTTACCTCAACTTGCTGTAAGAACGGGCTCAGAAAAAGTTATCATACTAGGTGACAAACAGTTCTCAGTCCTTAATGGCAAAGTTCCCCAGGGCGTTATTACAGAATTGCACTAATAGTATGGTGACAGTTACAAAAGGTAACTAGCTTAGAAAGCTTAGAAACTTAAGCGCCATAATTAAGTAAAATCTGCACTTTCTCTATAACTAACTGCGATTTGTGATATGGTGAAACACCTTCAAGCAAAACCGTCTCCCACTTCACCCTGACGTGAGCTAACAAAATCATTAGTGAAAAAATAAACAAATTGAAATACAAGTAGTTGAAACAAACATCAGAGTAATCAGGAAGTATATAGAGTATTTAGCAAAACGTTTCAATAACAATTTCGCATTGTGTAGGTGTTGGGTGAGGAAACGCTGGGACTGGAACCACCAAGGACGTTAAAGTTATTGCTTTAAATCCTTGGCATGAAATACCCCCAGCGATTTCCCTTGAAGATCCTCAATCTCATAGAGGCTATTCCCGACCGGTTTCACGATTCGACACTTTACGAACTTTCATGCGAGCTTTGCATTAAAACCGCGCTTAAAATCGCTTTGTTGGAAATTCCTGCGATATACTTCTTGTCCTTTCCACGCTTCATAGGTAAGAAAAATTCAATTGGACCTCGAGATGGAAGACCTAGCCTACCTGTGGACATCAGGCTTGCGTTCATTTACATGAATGCCCAACAGGCAATAAAAAGAAATAAAAATAAAATAAAAAACCAAAATATATTCGAATAAAAAGCATATGTACTAAAGTCCCTCTTTTATATTACAGGTATTCTTCTTACGCAGTACGCAGCACCTATAGACGGACGTCCCTGGAAGTAGCAACTCTAATTCATCCCCTTACTTCCAGGCTTATCTACTAACATTATAAATAAATCTGCGGTGAGTACTAAACCTTATAATTATGTATAACTTTAGTATATAAAAAACCCATGTCCGAAACTATGCAATTTAAATCTCTGGCCCTACCAGCAGTGTGAATTTGGCAGTACCAATGAAGCGAAAAAATGTGAAAACACCCTTTTTCCCAAATTCATTGAGCACCGCGGCTATTCCATCTAAAAGTATGGTCATGTGATTATTTGCATAACTACGGTACAGAACGGTATAAAAATATAGTAAAGTATACTTCATATACCTATTTAAAACAAAAAGGAAATTTTAGCAAAACTAACAATAGGCAGATAGATAGGCTTACTTACTAATCAAGGACATATCCGGGATAAACTTTCCCACTACTTGTATGCTTGACTTTCATGACTTTCCAACTCACTGTTAGTCTGATGTAGGGGACGTTTCTTTTACTTGACGCCAAATCACCCAATATCCAAATCCATCCATATATAGAAAGCTAGTCAGACTATTTTACCTCAACTTGCTGTAAGAACGGGCTCAGAAAAAGTTATCATACTAGGTGACAAACAGTTCTCAGTCCTTAATGGCAAAGTTCCCCAGGGCGTTATTACAGAATTGCACTAATAGTATGGTGACAGTTACAAAAGGTAACTAGCTTAGAAACTTAAGCGCCATAATTAAGTAAAATCTGCACTTTCTCTATAACTAACTGCGATTTGTGATATGGTGAAACACCTTCAAGCAAAACCGTCTCCCACTTCACCCTGACGTGAGCTAACAAAATCATTAGTGAAAAAATAAACAAATTGAAATACAAGTAGTTGAAACAAACATCAGAGTAATCAGGAAGTATATAGAGTATTTAGCAAAACGTTTCAATAACAATTTCGCATTGTGTAGGTGTTGGGTGAGGAAACGCTGGGACTGGAACCACCAAGGACGTTAAAGTTATTGCTTTAAATCCTTGGCATGAAATACCCCCAGCGATTTCCCTTGAAGATCCTCAATCTCATAGAGGCTATTCCCGACCGGTTTCACGATTCGACACTTTACGAACTTTCATGCGAGCTTTGCATTAAAACCGCGCTTAAAATCGCTTTGTTGGAAATTCCTGCGATATACTTCTTGTCCTTTCCACGCTTCATAGGTAAGAAAAATTCAATTGGACCTCGAGATGGAAGACCTAGCCTACCTGTGGACATCAGGCTTGCGTTCATTTACATGAATGCCCAACAGGCAATAAAAAGAAATAAAAATAAAATAAAAAACCAAAATATATTCGAATAAAAAGCATATGTACTAAAGTCCCTCTTTTATATTACAGGTATTCTTCTTACGCAGTACGCAGCACCTATAGACGGACGTCCCTGGAAGTAGCAACTCTAATTCATCCCCTTACTTCCAGGCTTATCTACTAACATTATAAATAAATCTGCGGTGAGTACTAAACCTTATAATTATGTATAACTTTAGTATATAAAAAACCCATGTCCGAAACTATGCAATTTAAATCTCTGGCCCTACCAGCAGTGTGAATTTGGCAGTACCAATGAAGCGAAAAAATGTGAAAACACCCTTTTTCCCAAATTCATTGAGCACCGCGGCTATTCCATCTAAAAGTATGGTCATGTGATTATTTGCATAACTACGGTACAGAACGGTATAAAAATATAGTAAAGAATACTTCATATACCTATTTAAAACAAAAAGGAAATTTTAGCAAAACTAACAATAGGCAGATAGATAGGCTTACTTACTAATCAAGGACATATCCGGGATAAACTTTCCCACTACTTGTATGCTTGACTTTCATGACTTTCCAACTCACTGTTAGTCTGATGTAGGGGACGTTTCTTTTACTTGACGCCAAATCACCCAATATCCAAATCCATCCATATATAGAAAGCTAGTCAGACTATTTTACCTCAACTTGCTGTAAGAACGGGCTCAGAAAAAGTTATCATACTAGGTGACAAACAGTTCTCAGTCCTTAATGGCAAAGTTCCCCAGGGCGTTATTACAGAATTGCACTAATAGTATGGTGACAGTTACAAAAGGTAACTAGCTTAGAAAGCTTAGAAACTTAAGCGCCATAATTAAGTAAAATCTGCACTTTCTCTATAACTAACTGCGATTTGTGATATGGTGAAACACCTTCAAGCAAAACCGTCTCCCACTTCACCCTGACGTGAGCTAACAAAATCATTAGTGAAAAAATAAACAAATTGAAATACAAGTAGTTGAAACAAACATCAGAGTAATCAGGAAGTATATAGAGTATTTAGCAAAACGTTTCAATAACAATTTCGCATTGTGTAGGTGTTGGGTGAGGAAACGCTGGGACTGGAACCACCAAGGACGTTAAAGTTATTGCTTTAAATCCTTGGCATGAAATACCCCCAGCGATTTCCCTTGAAGATCCTCAATCTCATAGAGGCTATTCCCGACCGGTTTCACGATTCGACACTTTACGAACTTTCGTGCGAGCTTTGCATTAAAACCGCGCTTAAAATCGCTTTGTTGGAAATTCCTGCGATATACTTCTTGTCCTTTCCACGCTTCATAGGTAAGAAAAATTCAATTGGACCTCGAGATGGAAGACCTAGCCTACCTGTGGACATCAGGCTTGCGTTCATTTACATGAATGCCCAACAGGCAATAAAAAGAAATAAAAATAAAATAAAAAACCAAAATATATTCGAATAAAAAGCATATGTACTAAAGTCCCTCTTTTATATTACAGGTATTCTTCTTACGCAGTACGCAGCACCTATAGACGGACGTCCCTGGAAGTAGTAACTCTAATTCATCCCCTTACTTCCAGGCTTATCTACTAACATTATAAATAAATCTGCGGTGAGTACTAAACCTTATAATTATGTATAACTTTAGTATATAAAAAAACCCATGTCCGAAACTATGCAATTTAAATCTCTGGCCCTACCAGCAGTGTGAATTTGGCAGTACCAATGAAGCGAAAAAATGTGAAAACACCCTTTTTCCCAAATTCATTGAGCACCGCGGCTATTCCATCTAAAAGTATGGTCATGTGATTATTTGCATAACTACGGTACAGAACGGTATAAAAATATAGTAAAGTATACTTCATATACCTATTTAAAACAAAAAGGAAATTTTAGCAAAACTAACAATAGGCAGATAGATAGGCTTACTTACTAATCAAGGACATATCCGGGATAAACTTTCCCACTACTTGTATGCTTGACTTTCATGACTTTCCAACTCACTGTTAGTCTGATGTAGGGGACGTTTATTTTACTTGACGCCAAATCACCCAATATCCAAATCCATCCATATATAGAAAGCTAGTCAGACTATTTTACCTCAACTTGCTGTAAGAACGGGCTCAGAAAAAGTTATCATACTAGGTGACAAACAGTTCTCAGTCCTTAATGGCAAAGTTCCCCAGGGCGTTATTACAGAATTGCACTAATAGTATGGTGACAGTTACAAAAGGTAACTAGCTTAGAAAGCTTAGAAACTTAAGCGCCATAATTAAGTAAAATCTGCACTTTCTCTATAACTAACTGCGATTTGTGATATGGTGAAACACCTTCAAGCAAAACCGTCTCCCACTTCACCCTGACGTGAGCTAACAAAATCATTAGTGAAAAAATAAACAAATTGAAATACAAGTAGTTGAAACAAACATCAGAGTAATCAGGAAGTATATAGAGTATTTAGCAAAACGTTTCAATAACAATTTCGCATTGTGTAGGTGTTGGGTGAGGAAACGCTGGGACTGGAACCACCAAGGACGTTAAAGTTATTGCTTTAAATCCTTGGCATGAAATACCCCCAGCGATTTCCCTTGAAGATCCTCAATCTCATAGAGGCTATTCCCGACCGGTTTCACGATTCGACACTTTACGAACTTTCATGCGAGCTTTGCATTAAAACCGCGCTTAAAATCGCTTTGTTGGAAATTCCTGCGATATACTTCTTGTCCTTTCCACGCTTCATAGGTAAGAAAAATTCAATTGGACCTCGAGATGGAAGACCTAGCCTACCTGTGGACATCAGGCTTGCGTTCATTTACATGAATGCCCAACAGGCAATAAAAAGAAATAAAAATAAAATAAAAAACCAAAATATATTCGAATAAAAAGCATATGTACTAAAGTCCCTCTTTTATATTACAGGTATTCTTCTTACGCAGTACGCAGCACCTATAGACGGACGTCCCTGGAAGTAGCAACTCTAATTCATCCCCTTACTTCCAGGCTTATCTACTAACATTATAAATAAATCTGCGGTGAGTACTAAACCTTATAATTATGTATAACTTTAGTATATAAAAAACCCATGTCCGAAACTATGCAATTTAAATCTCTGGCCCTACCAGCAGTGTGAATTTGGCAGTACCAATGAAGCGAAAAAATGTGAAAACACCCTTTTTCCCAAATTCATTGAGCACCGCGGCTATTCCATCTAAAAGTATGGTCATGTGATTATTTGCATAACTACGGTACAGAACGGTATAAAAATATAGTAAAGTATACTTCATATACCTATTTAAAACAAAAAGGAAATTTTAGCAAAACTAACAATAGGCAGATAGATAGGCTTACTTACTAATCAAGGACATATCCGGGATAAACTTTCCCACTACTTGTATGCTTGACTTTCATGACTTTCCAACTCACTGTTAGTCTGATGTAGGGGACGTTTCTTTTACTTGACGCCAAATCACCCAATATCCAAATCCATCCATATATAGAAAGCTAGTCAGACTATTTTACCTCAACTTGCTGTAAGAACGGGCTCAGAAAAAGTTATCATACTAGGTGACAAACAGTTCTCAGTCCTTAATGGCAAAGTTCCCCAGGGCGTTATTACAGAATTGCACTAATAGTATGGTGACAGTTACAAAAGGTAACTAGCTTAGAAAGCTTAGAAACTTAAGCGCCATAATTAAGTAAAATCTGCACTTTCTCTATAACTAACTGCGATTTGTGATATGGTGAAACACCTTCAAGCAAAACCGTCTCCCACTTCACCCTGACGTGAGCTAACAAAATCATTAGTGAAAAAATAAACAAATTGAAATACAAGTAGTTGAAACAAACATCAGAGTAATCAGGAAGTATATAGAGTATTTAGCAAAACGTTTCAATAACAATTTCGCATTGTGTAGGTGTTGGGTGAGGAAACGCTGGGACTGGAACCACCAAGGACGTTAAAGTTATTGCTTTAAATCCTTGGCATGAAATACCCCCAGCGATTTCCCTTGAAGATCCTCAATCTCATAGAGGCTATTCCCGACCGGTTTCACGATTCGACACTTTACGAACTTTCATGCGAGCTTTGCATTAAAACCGCGCTTAAAATCGCTTTGTTGGAAATTCCTGCGATATACTTCTTGTCCTTTCCACGCTTCATAGGTAAGAAAAATTCAATTGGACCTCGAGATGGAAGACCTAGCCTACCTGTGGACATCAGGCTTGCGTTCATTTACATGAATGCCCAACAGGCAATAAAAAGAAATAATAATAAAATAAAAAACCAAAATATATTCGAATAAAAAGCATATGTACTAAAGTCCCTCTTTTATATTACAGGTATTCTTCTTACGCAGTACGCAGCACCTATAGACGGACGTCCCTGGAAGTAGTAACTCTAATTCATCCCCTTACTTCCAGGCTTATCTACTAACATTATAAATAAATCTGCGGTGAGTACTAAACCTTATAATTATGTATAACTTTAGTATATAAAAAAACCCATGTCCGAAACTATGCAATTTAAATCTCTGGCCCTACCAGCAGTGTGAATTTGGCAGTACCAATGAAGCGAAAAAATGTGAAAACACCCTTTTTCCCAAATTCATTGAGCACCGCGGCTATTCCATCTAAAAGTATGGTCATGTGATTATTTGCATAACTACGGTACAGAACGGTATAAAAATATAGTAAAGTATACTTCATATACCTATTTAAAACAAAAAGGAAATTTTAGCAAAACTAACAATAGGCAGATAGATAGGCTTACTTACTAATCAAGGACATATCCGGGATAAACTTTCCCACTACTTGTATGCTTGACTTTCATGACTTTCCAACTCACTGTTAGTCTGATGTAGGGGACGTTTCTTTTACTTGACGCCAAATCACCCAATATCCAAATCCAACCATATATAGAAAGCTAGTCAGACTATTTTACCTCAACTTGCTGTAAGAACGGGCTCAGAAAAAGTTATCATACTAGGTGACAAACAATTCTCAGTCCTTAATGGCAAAGTTCCCCAGGGCGTTATTACAGAATTGCACTAATAGTATGGTGACAGTTACAAAAGGTAACTAGCTTAGAAACTTAAGCGCCATAATTAAGTAAAATCTGCACTTTCTCTATAACTAACTGTGATTTGTGATATGGTGAAACACCTTCAAGCAAAACCGTCTCCCACTTCACCCTGACGTGAGCTAACAAAATCATTAGTGAAAAAATAAACAAATTGAAATACAAGTAGTTGAAACAAACATCAGAGTAATCAGGAAGTATATAGATTATTTAGCAAAACGTTTCAATAACAATTTCGCATTGTGTAGGTGTTGGGTGAGGAAACGCTGGGACTGGAACCACCAAGGACGTTAAAGTTATTGCTTTAAATCCTTGGCATGAAATACCCCCAGCGATTTCCCTTGAAGATCCTCAATCTCATAGAGGCTATTCCCGACCGGTTTCACGATTCGACACTTTACGAACTTTCGTGCGAGCTTTGCATTAAAACCGCGCTTAAAATCGCTTTGTTGGAAATTCCTGCGATATACTTCTTGTCCTTTCCACGCTTCATAGGTAAGAAAAATTCAATTGGACCTCGAGATGGAAGACCTAGCCTACCTGTGGACATCAGGCTTGCGTTCATTTACATGAATGCCCAACAGGCAATAAAAAGAAATAAAAATAAAATAAAAAACCAAAATATATTCGAATAAAAAGCATATGTACTAAAGTCCCTCTTTTATATTACAGGTATTCTTCTTACGCAGTACGCAGCACCTATAGACGGACGTCCCTGGAAGTAGCAACTCTAATTCATCCCCTTACTTCCAGGCTTATCTACTAACATTATAAATAAATCTGCGGTGAGTACTAAACCTTATAATTATGTATAACTTTAGTATATAAAAAAACCCATGTCCGAAACTATGCAATTTAAATCTCTGGCCCTACCAGCAGTGTGAATTTGGCAGTACCAATGAAGCGAAAAAATGTGAAAACACCCTTTTTCCCAAATTCATTGAGCACCGCGGCTATTCCATCTAAAAGTATGGTCATGTGATTATTTGCATAACTACGGTACAGAACGGTATAAAAATATAGTAAAGTATACTTCATATACCTATTTAAAACAAAAAGGAAATTTTAGCAAAACTAACAATAGGCAGATAGATAGGCTTACTTACTAATCAAGGACATATCCGGGATAAACTTTCCCACTACTTGTATGCTTGACTTTCATGACTTTCCAACTCACTGTTAGTCTGATGTAGGGGACGTTTCTTTTACTTGACGCCAAATCACCCAATATCCAAATCCAACCATATATAGAAAGCTAGTCAGACTATTTTACCTCAACTTGCTGTAAGAACGGGCTCAGAAAAAGTTATCATACTAGGTGACAAACAATTCTCAGTCCTTAATGGCAAAGTTCCCCAGGGCGTTATTACAGAATTGCACTAATAGTATGGTGACAGTTACAAAAGGTAACTAGCTTAGAAACTTAAGCGCCATAATTAAGTAAAATCTGCACTTTCTCTATAACTAACTGCGATTTGTGATATGGTGAAACACCTTCAAGCAAAACCGTCTCCCACTTCACCCTGACGTGAGCTAACAAAATCATTAGTGAAAAAATAAACAAATTGAAATACAAGTAGTTGAAACAAACATCAGAGTAATCAGGAAGTATATAGATTATTTAGCAAAACGTTTCAATAACAATTTCGCATTGTGTAGGTGTTGGGTGAGGAAACGCTGGGACTGGAACCACCAAGGACGTTAAAGTTATTGCTTTAAATCCTTGGCATGAAATACCCCCAGCGATTTCCCTTGAAGATCCTCAATCTCATAGAGGCTATTCCCGACCGGTTTCACGATTCGACACTTTACGAACTTTCGTGCGAGCTTTGCATTAAAACCGCGCTTAAAATCGCTTTGTTGGAAATTCCTGCGATATACTTCTTGTCCTTTCCACGCTTCATAGGTAAGAAAAATTCAATTGGACCTCGAGATGGAAGACCTAGCCTACCTGTGGACATCAGGCTTGCGTTCATTTACATGAATGCCCAACAGGCAATAAAAAGAAATAAAAATAAAATAAAAAACCAAAATATATTCGAATAAAAAGCATATGTACTAAAGTCCCTCTTTTATATTACAGGTATTCTTCTTACGCAGTACGCAGCACCTATAGACGGACGTCCCTGGAAGTAGCAACTCTAATTCATCCCCTTACTTCCAGGCTTATCTACTAACATTATAAATAAATCTGCGGTGAGTACTAAACCTTATAATTATGTATAACTTTAGTATATAAAAAAACCCATGTCCGAAACTATGCAATTTAAATCTCTGGCCCTACCAGCAGTGTGAATTTGGCAGTACCAATGAAGCGAAAAAATGTGAAAACACCCTTTTTCCCAAATTCATTGAGCACCGCGGCTATTCCATCTAAAAGTATGGTCATGTGATTATTTGCATAACTACGGTACAGAACGGTATAAAAATATAGTAAAGTATACTTCATATACCTATTTAAAACAAAAAGGAAATTTTAGCAAAACTAACAATAGGCAGATAGATAGGCTTACTTACTAATCAAGGACATATCCGGGATAAACTTTCCCACTACTTGTATGCTTGACTTTCATGACTTTCCAACTCACTGTTAGTCTGATGTAGGGGACGTTTCTTTTACTTGACGCCAAATCACCCAATATCCAAATCCAACCATATATAGAAAGCTAGTCAGACTATTTTACCTCAACTTGCTGTAAGAACGGGCTCAGAAAAAGTTATCATACTAGGTGACAAACAATTCTCAGTCCTTAATGGCAAAGTTCCCCAGGGCGTTATTACAGAATTGCACTAATAGTATGGTGACAGTTACAAAAGGTAACTAGCTTAGAAACTTAAGCGCCATAATTAAGTAAAATCTGCACTTTCTCTATAACTAACTGCGATTTGTGATATGGTGAAACACCTTCAAGCAAAACCGTCTCCCACTTCACCCTGACGTGAGCTAACAAAATCATTAGTGAAAAAATAAACAAATTGAAATACAAGTAGTTGAAACAAACATCAGAGTAATCAGGAAGTATATAGATTATTTAGCAAAACGTTTCAATAACAATTTCGCATTGTGTAGGTGTTGGGTGAGGAAACGCTGGGACTGGAACCACCAAGGACGTTAAAGTTATTGCTTTAAATCCTTGGCATGAAATACCCCCAGCGATTTCCCTTGAAGATCCTCAATCTCATAGAGGCTATTCCCGACCGGTTTCACGATTCGACACTTTACGAACTTTCGTGCGAGCTTTGCATTAAAACCGCGCTTAAAATCGCTTTGTTGGAAATTCCTGCGATATACTTCTTGTCCTTTCCACGCTTCATAGGTAAGAAAAATTCAATTGGACCTCGAGATGGAAGACCTAGCCTACCTGTGGACATCAGGCTTGCGTTCATTTACATGAATGCCCAACAGGCAATAAAAAGAAATAAAAATAAAATAAAAAACCAAAATATATTCGAATAAAAAGCATATGTACTAAAGTCCCTCTTTTATATTACAGGTATTCTTCTTACGCAGTACGCAGCACCTATAGACGGACGTCCCTGGAAGTAGTAACTCTAATTCATCCCCTTACTTCCAGGCTTATCTACTAACATTATAAATAAATCTGCGGTGAGTACTAAACCTTATAATTATGTATAACTTTAGTATATAAAAAACCCATGTCCGAAACTATGCAATTTAAATCTCTGGCCCTACCAGCAGTGTGAATTTGGCAGTACCAATGAAGCGAAAAAATGTGAAAACACCCTTTTTCCCAAATTCATTGAGCACCGCGGCTATTCCATCTAAAAGTATGGTCATGTGATTATTTGCATAACTACGGTACAGAACGGTATAAAAATATAGTAAAGTATACTTCATATACCTATTTAAAACAAAAAGGAAATTTTAGCAAAACTAACAATAGGCAGATAGATAGGCTTACTTACTAATCAAGGACATATCCGGGATAAACTTTCCCACTACTTGTATGCTTGACTTTCATGACTTTCCAACTCACTGTTAGTCTGATGTAGGGGACGTTTCTTTTACTTGACGCCAAATCACCCAATATCCAAATCCATCCATATATAGAAAGCTAGTCAGACTATTTTACCTCAACTTGCTGTAAGAACGGGCTCAGAAAAAGTTATCATACTAGGTGACAAACAATTCTCAGTCCTTAATGGCAAAGTTCCCCAGGGCGTTATTACAGAATTGCACTAATAGTATGGTGACAGTTACAAAAGGTAACTAGCTTAGAAACTTAAGCGCCATAATTAAGTAAAATCTGCACTTTCTCTATAACTAACTGCGATTTGTGATATGGTGAAACACCTTCAAGCAAAACCGTCTCCCACTTCACCCTGACGTGAGCTAACAAAATCATTAGTGAAAAAATAAACAAATTGAAATACAAGTAGTTGAAACAAACATCAGAGTAATCAGGAAGTATATAGAGTATTTAGCAAAACGTTTCAATAACAATTTCGCATTGTGTAGGTGTTGGGTGAGGAAACGCTGGGACTGGAACCACCAAGGACGTTAAAGTTATTGCTTTAAATCCTTGGCATGAAATACCCCCAGCGATTTCCCTTGAAGATCCTCAATCTCATAGAGGCTATTCCCGACCGGTTTCACGATTCGACACTTTACGAACTTTCGTGCGAGCTTTGCATTAAAACCGCGCTTAAAATCGCTTTGTTGGAAATTCCTGCGATATACTTCTTGTCCCGGGACAAACTTTATCGTACGGCATCTAGTATTATAGGTTTTTTCGTTTCTTAAATACGCTTTATGCAACGATTCCCGAATTTGCTGTCGGACAAGAGACATTTTATCATGAGGCCCGACTTCTAACTCTGGGTCGGACAAACTTTTCAGTTTTCTCGCTAGTTTATAAATACTACCATGACCGATCATGTTCATACCGAAAAGTGCAAAGTATGGTGTTACTCCAATCGCATTTTGAACTGAAGATCGCAACGAGAATTCAATCTCGGATAAATGCTTGTCCCACTCGGACTGATCACTCTGCAAGTATGAACGTACTGCAGCTAAAATGGATTGGTTAACCCGTTCCGACGCGTTCGCTTGCGGTGAATGAGTTGCCGTTCGTAAATGTTTCACTCCGAAGTTTCTTATCAAATCCGCGAATTCCTGACTTACAAATTGTTTACCGTTGTCCGATACCAACACTTCAGGCGTGCCAAATTTATGAAACACCTCACTGATTAAAAACTTACTAACGTTTTTAGTACTAGCTTTTGGCATAGCCTTAAGAAGCACAAATTTCGTCAGGTGATCCAACACGATAAAAATATAGCAATTTCCGGCTTTCGAACGCGGATACGGACCGAGGAAATCTACAAAAATGCGCTGAAAAGGCCGTTCACTAACCGCCTCTGCTCCCATAGGTGGTCGCAAAGTATTATTAGCAGGCTTTGATTCCTTGCAGATTTGGCAATTATTAACAAAATCGCGAACTTGAACGGTTAAATTTGGCCAATAGAAGTACTCTTTGATTCTACGAAGAGTCTTCCCCACGCCTCCGTGAGATGCTTGCGGTGAGTTGTGTGACTTGTCGATGATGGCCTTGGTCAATTCTTGAGGCACCCACAGTTTCCAGGAGAAATCCTCATTCAAGACCACACCATCATAAGGTCGCACTCTTTTGTAAACAAAACCCTCAACTACCTTTAAGTCAGGCAACCTTTCAGAATTTGCTTCTATGGTAGACGCAAGCTCTAAATAGTCCTCGGAATTAAATGCATTTGAGTCGAGGTCGACCAGCCCTGCTACATCTACACAGACTTCATCCATTTCGTAACGTGATAGGGTATCGGGTACTACATTTTGTTTCCCCTGCCTATGCTCTATGGTGAAATCATAAGCTTGCAAATGCAGGCTCCACCGAGCTAACCGGCCCACAAGGTCTTTCTGTGACATAAGCCATTTAAGACTACTGTGGTCGGTTATCACAGAGAAGGGCATAAGTTCTATGTAGGGCCTATTTCACTACTTCATTTCCACGCTTCATAGGTAAGAAAAATTCAATTGGACCTCGAGATGGAAGACCTAGCCTACCTGTGGACATCAGGCTTGCGTTCATTTACATGAATGCCCAACAGGCAATAAAAAGAAATAAAAATAAAATAAAAAACCAAAATATATTCGAATAAAAAGCATATGTACTAAAGTCCTTCTTTTATATTACAGGTATTCTTCTTACGCAGTACGCAGCACCTATAGACGGACGTCCCTGGAAGTAGTAACTCTAATTCATCCCCTTACTTCCAGGCTTATCTACTAACATTATAAATAAATCTGCGGTGAGTACTAAACCTTATAATTATGTATAACTTTAGTATATAAAAAAACCCATGTCCGAAACTATGCAATTTAAATCTCTGGCCCTACCAGCAGTGTGAATTTGGCAGTACCAATGAAGCGAAAAAATGTGAAAACACCCTTTTTCCCAAATTCATTGAGCACCGCGGCTATTCCATCTAAACGTATGGTCATGTGATTATTTGCATAACTACGGTACAGAACGGTATAAAAATATAGTAAAGTATACTTCATATACCTATTTAAAACAAAAAGGAAATTTTAGCAAAACTAACAATAGGCAGATAGATAGGCTTACTTACTAATCAAGGACATATCCGGGATAAACTTTCCCACTACTTGTATGCTTGACTTTCATGACTTTCCAACTCACTGTTAGTCTGATGTAGGGGACGTTTCTTTTACTTGACGCCAAATCACCCAATATCCAAATCCATCCATATATAGAAAGCTAGTCAGACTATTTTACCTCAACTTGCTGTAAGAACGGGCTCAGAAAAAGTTATCATACTAGGTGACAAACAATTCTCAGTCCTTAATGGCAAAGTTCCCCAGGGCGTTATTACAGAATTGCACTAATAGTATGGTGACAGTTACAAAAGGTAACTAGCTTAGAAACTTAAGCGCCATAATTAAGTAAAATCTGCACTTTCTCTATAACTAACTGCGATTTGTGATATGGTGAAACACCTTCAAGCAAAACCGTCTCCCACTTCACCCTGACGTGAGCTAACAAAATCATTAGTGAAAAAATAAACAAATTGAAATACAAGTAGTTGAAACAAACATCAGAGTAATCAGGAAGTATATAGAGTATTTAGCAAAACGTTTCAATAACAATTTCGCATTGTGTAGGTGTTGGGTGAGGAAACGCTGGGACTGGAACCACCAAGGACGTTAAAGTTATTGCTTTAAATCCTTGGCATGAAATACCCCCAGCGATTTCCCTTGAAGATCCTCAATCTCATAGAGGCTATTCCCGACCGGTTTCACGATTCGACACTTTACGAACTTTCGTGCGAGCTTTGCATTAAAACCGCGCTTAAAATCGCTTTGTTGGAAATTCCTGCGATATACTTCTTGTCCTTTCCACGCTTCATAGGTAAGAAAAATTCAATTGGACCTCGAGATGGAAGACCTAGCCTACCTGTGGACATCAGGCTTGCGTTCATTTACATGAATGCCCAACAGGCAATAAAAAGAAATAAAAATAAAATAAAAAACCAAAATATATTCGAATAAAAAGCATATGTACTAAAGTCCCTCTTTTATATTACAGGTATTCTTCTTACGCAGTACGCAGCACCTATAGACGGACGTCCCTGGAAGTAGTAACTCTAATTCATCCCCTTACTTCCAGGCTTATCTACTAACATTATAAATAAATCTGCGGTGAGTACTAAACCTTATAATTATGTATAACTTTAGTATATAAAAAAACCCATGTCCGAAACTATGCAATTTAAATCTCTGGCCCTACCAGCAGTGTGAATTTGGCAGTACCAATGAAGCGAAAAAATGTGAAAACACCCTTTTTCCCAAATTCATTGAGCACCGCGGCTATTCCATCTAAAAGTATGGTCATGTGATTATTTGCATAACTACGGTACAGAACGGTATAAAAATATAGTAAAGTATACTTCATATACCTATTTAAAACAAAAAGGAAATTTTAGCAAAACTAACAATAGGCAGATAGATAGGCTTACTTACTAATCAAGGACATATCCGGGATAAACTTTCCCACTACTTGTATGCTTGACTTTCATGACTTTCCAACTCACTGTTAGTCTGATGTAGGGGACGTTTCTTTTACTTGACGCCAAATCACCCAATATCCAAATCCATCCATATATAGAAAGCTAGTCAGACTATTTTACCTCAACTTGCTGTAAGAACGGGCTCAGAAAAAGTTATCATACTAGGTGACAAACAGTTCTCAGTCCTTAATGGCAAAGTTCCCCAGGGCGTTATTACAGAATTGCACTAATAGTATGGTGACAGTTACAAAAGGTAACTAGCTTAGAAACTTAAGCGCCATAATTAAGTAAAATCTGCACTTTCTCTATAACTAACTGCGATTTGTGATATGGTGAAACACCTTCAAGCAAAACCGTCTCCCACTTCACCCTGACGTGAGCTAACAAAATCATTAGTGAAAAAATAAACAAATTGAAATACAAGTAGTTGAAACAAACATCAGAGTAATCAGGAAGTATATAGAGTATTTAGCAAAACGTTTCAATAACAATTTCGCATTGTGTAGGTGTTGGGTGAGGAAACGCTGGGACTGGAACCACCAAGGACGTTAAAGTTATTGCTTTAAATCCTTGGCATGAAATACCCCCAGCGATTTCCCTTGAAGATCCTCAATCTCATAGAGGCTATTCCCGACCGGTTTCACGATTCGACACTTTACGAACTTTCGTGCGAGCTTTGCATTAAAACCGCGCTTAAAATCGCTTTGTTGGAAATTCCTGCGATATACTTCTTGTCCTTTCCACGCTTCATAGGTAAGAAAAATTCAATTGGACCTCGAGATGGAAGACCTAGCCTACCTGTGGACATCAGGCTTGCGTTCATTTACATGAATGCCCAACAGGCAATAAAAAGAAATAATAATAAAATAAAAAACCAAAATATATTCGAATAAAAAGCATATGTACTAAAGTCCCTCTTTTATATTACAGGTATTCTTCTTACGCAGTACGCAGCACCTATAGACGGACGTCCCTGGAAGTAGCAACTCTAATTCATCCCCTTACTTCCAGGCTTATCTACTAACATTATAAATAAATCTGCGGTGAGTACTAAACCTTATAATTATGTATAACTTTAGTATATAAAAAAACCCATGTCCGAAACTATGCAATTTAAATCTCTGGCCCTACCAGCAGTGTGAATTTGGCAGTACCAATGAAGCGAAAAAATGTGAAAACACCCTTTTTCCCAAATTCATTGAGCACCGCGGCTATTCCATCTAAAAGTATGGTCATGTGATTATTTGCATAACTACGGTACAGAACGGTATAAAAATATAGTAAAGTATACTTCATATACCTATTTAAAACAAAAAGGAAATTTTAGCAAAACTAACAATAGGCAGATAGATAGGCTTACTTACTAATCAAGGACATATCCGGGATAAACTTTCCCACTACTTGTATGCTTGACTTTCATGACTTTCCAACTCACTGTTAGTCTGATGTAGGGGACGTTTCTTTTACTTGACGCCAAATCACCCAATATCCAAATCCATCCATATATAGAAAGCTAGTCAGACTATTTTACCTCAACTTGCTGTAAGAACGGGCTCAGAAAAAGTTATCATACTAGGTGACAAACAGTTCTCAGTCCTTAATGGCAAAGTTCCCCAGGGCGTTATTACAGAATTGCACTAATAGTATGGTGACAGTTACAAAAGGTAACTAGCTTAGAAACTTAAGCGCCATAATTAAGTAAAATCTGCACTTTCTCTATAACTAACTGCGATTTGTGATATGGTGAAACACCTTCAAGCAAAACCGTCTCCCACTTCACCCTGACGTGAGCTAACAAAATCATTAGTGAAAAAATAAACAAATTGAAATACAAGTAGTTGAAACAAACATCAGAGTAATCAGGAAGTATATAGAGTATTTAGCAAAACGTTTCAATAACAATTTCGCATTGTGTAGGTGTTGGGTGAGGAAACGCTGGGACTGGAACCACCAAGGACGTTAAAGTTATTGCTTTAAATCCTTGGCATGAAATACCCCCAGCGATTTCCCTTGAAGATCCTCAATCTCATAGAGGCTATTCCCGACCGGTTTCACGATTCGACACTTTACGAACTTTCGTGCGAGCTTTGCATTAAAACCGCGCTTAAAATCGCTTTGTTGGAAATTCCTGCGATATACTTCTTGTCCTTTCCACGCTTCATAGGTAAGAAAAATTCAATTGGACCTCGAGATGGAAGACCTAGCCTACCTGTGGACATCAGGCTTGCGTTCATTTACATGAATGCCCAACAGGCAATAAAAAGAAATAATAATAAAATAAAAAACCAAAATATATTCGAATAAAAAGCATATGTACTAAAGTCCCTCTTTTATATTACAGGTATTCTTCTTACGCAGTACGCAGCACCTATAGACGGACGTCCCTGGAAGTAGCAACTCTAATTCATCCCCTTACTTCCAGGCTTATCTACTAACATTATAAATAAATCTGCGGTGAGTACTAAACCTTATAATTATGTATAACTTTAGTATATAAAAAAACCCATGTCCGAAACTATGCAATTTAAATCTCTGGCCCTACCAGCAGTGTGAATTTGGCAGTACCAATGAAGCGAAAAAATGTGAAAACACCCTTTTTCCCAAATTCATTGAGCACCGCGGCTATTCCATCTAAAAGTATGGTCATGTGATTATTTGCATAACTACGGTACAGAACGGTATAAAAATATAGTAAAGTATACTTCATATACCTATTTAAAACAAAAAGGAAATTTTAGCAAAACTAACAATAGGCAGATAGATAGGCTTACTTACTAATCAAGGACATATCCGGGATAAACTTTCCCACTACTTGTATGCTTGACTTTCATGACTTTCCAACTCACTGTTAGTCTGATGTAGGGGACGTTTCTTTTACTTGACGCCAAATCACCCAATATCCAAATCCATCCATATATAGAAAGCTAGTCAGACTATTTTACCTCAACTTTGAAATCTCCTTTTTTCAAAAAATGACTCATTGTTTTCGCTTTTTTTTCTTTAAAAATTCTGTGCATGCCTATCGATTTTTCTTTATACATACATAACATTTTTACGAAATCTTTTTATTGTTGTGCCTGCATGTTTGTATTACGGATTTTCTTTAAAAAAAAATCAAACACACGCACACATTTCCTCACTGCGTTTTTTAACCTTATCTTTATTTTTTGTTCAAATTGCCTGTGACGATATATTTTTTTTGTCTTTCGAACTTATGTGGTCGAAGAAGTTAAAGCTAAATTTTGTTTTATTATAAAAACTGGTCAATAAAATTTATATTCCATTCCAAGATCATTACGAATTCTGAGCTTTATTAAAAAAATTAAAGAACGGATTCTTTTAATTGTTTGAAAAAGTAGAGCCTTTAAATCTGAACATACAAGTTCTTAAAAAAAATCCTTTTAAGAACTATTTTAGTTATGAACCTTTGTGCAATTAAAAGTATGTACTTCTATTTCGTGGGAGTCAAAAATTTCGTGTGATCATGTATTTCGGTAAAACGAACCATACTCAATCAAAAACTTGACTTCGAATTATTGTGTAGCTGCGTCCGTTGTTTGCATTTATTATGGCGATATGTACTACATTGTTAATTTTATACCTTCTATCTATTTTTTAGAGGTGTAGACTTAAAATTTAAATAATACATTTTTTTATATCAGCTTTTAAATAAAACATTATTTTAAATGTCATATTAGAGAATGTTATGTCAAAAAAAGTTCAAAACAGAGCATTTAAATATGAACTAAACAAAAATTAAATTTGAAAAAATGTACCGTTTGTCAATTGCAAACTGTGCCACAAAAAATTAAACGTCAACGAATGGTTTCGCAAATGCTATAAACGTAGAATAAATAAGAAATATTGATGCATATTACAATGTTTAAAATGCAACATTGAAGAAGTACAGATGATTACATTAAAAATCGGCCCGATTGTGTAAGACGTTGGCGTAAACGCCTGTCGTTTTTTGTAATAGATTAAAGTAACACACAACCCGTGTTCTTTAATCTACTACAAAATCTACTACCAATATATACTGAGAAGAAACCTTGCCAGGTATATGGGGTCTTAAAGGATTCCTCCATGTTCTGTAAAACGAGTCGATTTAAAAACGCTCGATTTGGAGAAATTTAATCTAATAGCAAATTTTTTCAGACTTTTTTGAAGTTTCATATTTTTTTAGAGCTTAAAATATCATACCTGAAATTAAAATACATCAATGGGGGCATTATTTATTTTTTGAAAACGAGAATTTTACTCGGAATCGGTTTACAGAACAGGGCCGTATGTATTTTTACTAATTAAATAACAAATAAAACATTGCGTTTTCAATAAAAAATATTTAGGTTTCTTTTAGCTTTTATTTTTGTGCGATTTAGCTTTTTAAAAATACCGATTTAACTTAATTTTTTCCTCCCAGATCCTGGCGACACTTTTAATTTATGAAAGACATCAAACATTTTTCTCCGTTTTAAATCATTTGGTTTTTATAATCGATTTTTCCATCACATTACAGAATATTATTATATAAACAAAAAAATAAAATGTTAAAAATAGTTTTTTTAAATAGATAATCCCCCCATTACGAATGGCGTCGTCGACGTCATATTAACATGGCATCAAAAACTGTCACTTGTCTACAATTTATCGACATCAATTGACTACTATGTATTAATATGCTCTATTAATTTTCGAAGCCTTAGCAAATATTAAAATATTGCCAATAGCAGTAAATTATTGTCGAGAACGAGTATACAAGTTACAAGTTTTAATGTCATCTTAATGTGTTGATGTGACGTCGACGACGCCATTCATAATAGGGAGAATATATCTTAATTATAAAGTTATCAAAAAAATTCTTATACATTCTTTGTTTGTTTTTGCTTTGTCAATATTTAGTATTTTGACTGTGCGAACTATTTGGATGTAAATGTACACACTGAGGCCGACGAGTTGCCCAATAATGGAGTAAAAACAAGTCCCAATATGAATCCAGTACGTCAAAAAAACACAAGAGAAACCAATAATCGGCAAATAAAAAAAAATAAATTTCTGGTCGACTTATTAGATGATGGCGATGAACAGAATAACATGGAAAATACAAAGGACGACACGCAAAATAAAAATGAAATGTTCGAATACGACATGGAAGAGGACGACGATGGCGTGGAGATAGTAAATGATGAGAATAACGAAGTAGAAGGTACAGAAGAGGATAATTTGTTATTCTTAAGATCAAGTTCTATAGAAGATGTTGTAGGCGATAATGGTGGCGTTGTAGGTAAGTCAGGCAGTAAAAAATATCGTTCACATGTACGTGGTAAAGCATATTGTAATTTATGCGACAAAACATTTCAATACTATTCGCTATATCGCAATCACATGATCAAACATTCCAATGTAACGCCCTACAAATGTGAATACTGTAGCAAATCCCTTGGAAATAAAAACTCATGATGGTGGCGGTGATGGTGGTGGTGGTGGTGGCGGCGGTAGGACAAAAGATGCTGATAACACTGAATGTGTTGATTTGGCAACGGATGACGATGATGATGAAAGCGAGACCAGCACGAGTAAGATGGGAGGATCAAATGCTCGAAATCGAGTAACATGCCAATATTGTACACGTGCGTATAAAAATAGTAGTGCACTTAATTATCATATGCGCCAAAAACATGCTCATGTATGGAGAGATGTGAATTGAGATAAAAAAAAGTTTTAAACATTAAAATAATAATAAAAAATGGGATTTATAGGAGATAACATTAAATTAAAAATTTTAAAAACCCTGAAGAAAATGTATGATAACTGCAAAACGGCTGGACCGTTTTTTTTTTCAAATATAGGTTAGATCACTTTAGCCACCTTTCGAATAAAATAATTAAAATTACAATCGATCAAGCCGTTTGGAAGCTACGGTGCCACAAACACACAGATTCAAGAGGATACCGCTAGAAAATAGGTGATAACTTGTGAATGGCTAGACCGATTTCCTTTAAGCTAAGAACTCTCTCGATCAAGTCACCTTTTAAACACAAAGAACTAAATTAAAATCGGTCCAGCCATTTGGGCTCTACGAGAGAACAGACAGACATACAGATACACACTACAAACTTATAACACCCCTCTTTTTTGGTCGGGGGTTAAAAAGATTCTGAATGAGAAAAATTTGTAGAAAAATTGAAACAAAACGCATTTATTGGGATTAATAGAAGAGGGAATGAAAAATCAAAAGGAGATAGAAAGGACACTAACTTCTTGATGAAGAAAAGTACAGAGCACTCACTGGTCTTGTTAGAATGTTTTTTCTTACTAATGATAGGCCTCCGATTTTGACGAAACTTGGCACGTTTCTTCAGTTTGGTGTTATTGGAAAATTTGGTTAACATTTTTTTAATTAAAAATTTTGAAAATAATTCGACATTAAAAATTTTCAAAAATTTTTTTTGTAATTGTCATAATTTTTGGTCTGTTGGTTGATGATAGTTAACAACATATTTTTTATAATATTAAGGACTAAGCTGGGATTAGAAAACAATTATTTTTGAAAAATTTTCTTTCAGAAAAATTTTTTTTAGTTAAAATAAATTTTAATTTCTCAATTTTTAAGAAAAATGCATTTTCGATTTTTTTTAATTTTTATGTTAAATAGTTCTCTAATAGGTTCTCTATATTTACAGGTTTGAAGTGGTTTGTTTTCTTTAAATAAAGAAATCAAGAATTTTTGAACATTACACTTTTGAAAAGAATGGGTTGAAATGGGTTAATAAGGCAGAGAAAGATTTTAGTAGTTTCTGTAAAGTATTTGATTTTACGTATTATAATATAATTTTGGTCAATATTTTTTAACGTTACGGATTAGAAAAAGTACTTTTTATGTCGTGGAGGTACTACGGTATTTAAAAAATGAAAAAGTACTGCAAATAGTACAATAGTACTGAATTTTCCATCACTGTACTTGATGCTCTTATATTTTTTAAATGAATTTAAATCTCTTATAAATCCCATATTAAGAGAAGTAAATCAAGTGAATAAGAAAAATTATAATAGATTTTCCATTATAATAAGTATACTTATATATAAGTTGAATTAAGACACAATATACAAAAACTTCCCCTTTTTAGTGAACTCTTACAATATTTAAAAATTATTATGTATAAACCAACCAACATTTATATTATAAACTATATGGTGAACCTTACAGCATTCCACATATTTCTCTAGTCTTCTTTTCCTTTCCACAACCTATAATAAATAATTTGATTATTGACTATTAATTTTACAGTATTCCTATTTTTCACATTAGATATTTATTTTTTATTAAAAGAACTGAGAATAATTTAAAACCCAATTATTTTAAAAATAATAAATACATATATCGATGGTGTTGCGCAAAAATGGTCAATTTCATACTCTTTTCCACAGCAGATTGTCCCTTTTTACGCGACACCATCGATATTTAGTAGTAATAAGCATAAAATTATATTTTTCTATTAGTTCTTAATTATATTATCTATTTAATTAATTGTATATAATTATAATTATATTAAGTAATTTAAAAAGTTTTTGACACGGTCTGGATTTTTATCCTCTCCGATTTCAATTAAATTCGACATATGTATGTATATATTCTACTTTTATATGCGCATCACAAACCGAAAGAATTAGTTCGATACCTCTAATAATTCTATTTTATGTCGTTCTAAACTTGAATAACTTTAGAGGACGTCATCGAATATTAATAATTTCGATGTCATTCGAAAGGTTTCAGTCTCCTTTCAAAAAAATATTGATTAAAAAGGACACAGCGTTCTGCTATAATATGCTATATGTTGAATTTCATTAAAATCGGAGATGATAAAAATCCAAGCCCCTGTTTTTGTGTCGAAAATTTTTGAAATTAGTCTATTAAAGCAGAAAAAAGTAAGTTTGTATCAGAGATTAGAAAATTATCAATTTTCAATAAAAAATAACTAAAAAAAAATTAGAAATAATTTGCTGACTAATGGAAAAGTTAGATAATAATTAGAAAATAATCAGGCCCAATGTGTTTGTTGTAAATTCCAAACGAAAAAAGTGCTGCTTATATTATTTCGCATGAAGACTCAAAATGTTGTAGATACATTTCATATGTTTTTCACAAAATAAACAGAGTACCACTTCTGCAACACTTTTTTATGAGAAATTCGTGACAATTTTTTTTTATATGAACTTTTGACAGCAGTTCGCACGAAATGATGAACACAGTACCATGCTTATGATGTATGGGATTGTAGAAGTTGTTCTCGATTATCGGGTATATACAAACGAAGCAGCGAGCCAAACTTGACAATATTTATTTTTGAAATAAAAAATTTTTTTTTTTGTCATGGCTTAATGTCCTTGCTGAACTTGTTGCCTGTTCGCCGATGTCGAAAGAGTGCTTTCTTTCGAACAATTACATTTTCAATTCAATTTTATTAATCTATAAATAACTGAGCCCCGTGGGCCATAAATAGTTAACAAATACCTACATAACAAAAGCTATATATATACAAAACGTATATTAAAATATTAAGCTTAAAATTACATATACAAATAATAATGAATACAAATTATAATAACAAGTAATAAATAGGCAAAAAGAAAAAGAAAGATAACATAGAAAATAAATTGCTAATTATGTCTTATGTTCAAGATATACTAAAATCTTGGTTCTAAAAGTTTGATGCGATCATTCAAATGACATATGATTAAAATTTCTAGATAGTCGTTCATGAAGCGACCGTTCCAAAATAAATGTTACGCCCCTATTGCCGTTCTCAACTCAGTTTGGTCGTCTGATAGTCGAACTAACTTTCACGTTACCAATTTTTTTTTAGTATTTTGAAGCACAACTGTTTCAGTTGAATTATTATGGCGTTACAGACTTAAAATATCAAGTTTGACAGAAAAGCAGACAAATTATTGAGATTTAAGAAAATAAAACACTCAGACGACCAAACTAATAGCCCTTGAAAGTATGCTGCGTTGCTGAATTGACGATTTAAAACAAAAACAATTCCTAAAAATTTGTTTTTGCTTTAAACGTCATTGTGCGAAAGAAAGAACTCTTTCGATATCGGCGAACAGTTAGGTATAAATGGATTAAAATCATTGCTAAAGTTTTATATTTTTAAATTAAAATCGTTACATCTTTATTAAAGAATTAAACCTAAAATTGTTCGTTATAAAATTTTTGTTTATTAGTTTAACTTACAATCCGAAGTGATTCCGACATGCATGCATTCACGAACATATAACTTGTCTTTGCAATAGACTTGTTCAATTCACAAACTGTTGTACGTGTTGTAGATCGTAGAAATGTTGTTGGCAATTTCCATATAAACATGTTTTTTCTAAGCAAATGTTTATTTGGAAATTACCAACAACATTTTTACGATCTACAACACGTACAGGTTCTGAATTGGTCAACTATATCATGTCTCACTATATGTTTGAAGCAGTTTACAACGCTCTTTAATCTCTTTTTAAACTCGTCCAACAAAGTCTTCAATTATAATGACGTCTTTGATTTTTACTAAGAGCTAACAGTACAAGATCATCAGGTGATTTTGTGTCAAAATTAAAAGGTTCTATAATGTGTTTAACTTTTTGCTGATGAAACTGTGGAGTCAAATATTTTAAAGGCAACGGATCCAAATACTTTTTATCACCAATGCTTAAAAAACGACCTATAACTGATGGTTCTGCTAATGAATGCTGCAGTAACAATTGTGAGATGTCTGTGACACAATATTCATTGGAGGTGGGAATAAAAAATGTACGTTTTTCTGATATATCCAGGCGATCACAATCTATGAATGGTATTTCAAAGTCTGATTCGGCGCAATATTGTTGGGGTTTTATCATAGCTCTAGTGGGCAGTGTCTTCTGATGCGTTTCAAATTTGACGGCTAATGCAGTTGTTAGATCTATGGTGGCAGTTGTTGAATCTGATTTTATATTACCATCACAGGAGTTTTCTTGTACTTTTAATTTCTTAATAGCTGTTGTTAAGCTACCCATGTTTGTACTTGTTGCTTGTGGATTTAATACAGGCAGCTCGAATTTTACTGCCGTCTTATTATCACAGGAAGATTGCAACTTTGGCAATACAAAACCGGTATGTTTTTCTCTCAAGTCATTATTGGTATGTTTATCTTGCAATTGCTTTAATAAAAATTGGTTAAGTTGTGTAGATGGATTGTTAGGTTGAACTGTATTAGGATTAGTATTATGATCAATATTCTTCATATTGCCTCCCGGAATTTTTAGTAGTGGTATGTTAAATTTCGGCGAACTACAAGCTGCCGCTTCTGCAGCTGTCTGGGTATCACATTTATTTTTAATTGCATTTAACAACAATTGATTTTCTTGTTTACTGCTCACAAATGTTTTTATATTAATTTCCATGGAATCCCCTTTGTATTTGTCGCAAAAAATTTTGATATTGCACAATAAGTTTATTTAGTACATACAGTTGCTTGCTTTTTAAGAACAGTATAATAAATATTTTTAATAATAAAAATATAGAACAAAAACTTTCGAAACTTCTTAAAAACGTAAATGACGCATTAAATAAAATCGGCGTGAACAAATCAAACTCACCACAACAAACTGTAACAGCTGTTCCCTGTTCTTTCTGTTGTTGCTATTGTATTATTTGAAAAGTGGTGAATTATTTTAACTGAGAAAAGATACAGTAAGCAATGAATATAATAAAATAAATAATTTAAAAGGCTCTTACATATATTAAAACAATCTTTATTTCGTACCCAAGAATTAGTTTAGATTTAACAACAAAAATACTTTTTAGACCAATAGAAAACAAACTGCGTACAGTTTTTTGGGTAAAAAATAAAACTATGGGGTGATAATCACCAACAAACTTTGAGCATTTTTTCCGGAATGTAAAAGTTTGTTGGTGATTATTACCCTATAGTTTTATTTTTTACCCAAAAAGCTGTACGCAGTTTGTTTTCTATTAGTCTAAGTTTGATTTTGGCTTTTATTTTATTCTTGCACAAGAATTATTTTAGATTTTACAGCAAAAATACTTTTTGGGTGTTTTTGAGCATTTTTTGCGGAATGTAAAAGTTTGTTGGTGATTATCACCCCATAGTTTTATTTTTTACCAAAAAAACTGTACGCAGTTTGTTTTCTATTGCCCTAAGCTTGATTCTGGCTTTTGTTTTAATCTTGCACAAGAATTATTTTAGACTTTACAGCAAAAATACTTTTTGGGTGTTTTTGAGAATTTTTTGCGGAATGTAAAAGTTTGTTGGTGATTATCACCCCATAGTTTTATTTTTTACCCAAAAAACTGTACGCAGTTTGTTTTCTATTGCCCCAAGCTTGATTTTGGCTTTTGATTTAATCTTGCTCAAGAATTATTTTAGATTTTACAGCAAAAATACTTTTTGGGTGTTTTTGAGCATTTTTTGCGGAATGTAAAAGTTTGTTGGTGATTATCACACCATAATTTTATTTTTTACCCAAAACACTGTACGCAGTTTGTTTTCTATTGATCTAAGCTTTAATTTGGCTTTTGTTTTAATCTTGCACAAGAATTATTTTAGAGTTTACAGCAAAAATACTTTTTGGGTGTTTTTGAGCAAATTTTGCGGAATGGAAAAGTTTGTTGGTGATTATCACCCCATAGTTTTATTTTTTACCCAAAAAACTGTACGCAGTTTGTTTTCTGTTGGTCTATGCTTGATTTTGGCTTTTGACTTAATCTTGCACAAGAATTATTTTAGATTTTACAGCAAAAATACTTTTTGGGTGTTTTTGAGCATTTTTTGCGGAATGGAAAAGTTTGTTGGTGATTATCACCCCACAGTTTTATTTTTTACCCAAAAAACTGTACGCAGTTTGTTTTCTATTGATTTAAGCTTGATTTTGGCTTTTGATTTAATATTGCACAAGAATTATTTTAGATTTTACAGCAAAAATACTTTTTGGGTGTTTTGGAGCATTTTTTGCGGAATGGAAAAGTTTGTTGGTGATTATCACCCCATAGTTTTATTTTTTACCCAAAAAACTGTACGCAGTTTGTTTTCTATTGGTCTAAGCTTAATTTTGGCTTTTGTTTCAATCTTGCACAAGAATTATTTTAGATTTTACAGCAAAAATACTTTTTGGGTGTTTTTGAGCATTTTTGGCGGAATTGAAAAGTTTGTTGGTGATTATCACCCCATAGTTTTATTTTTTACCCAAAAAATTGTACGCAGTTTGTTTTCTATTGGTTTAAGCTTGATTTTGGCTTTTGACTTAATCTTGCACAAGAATTATTTTAGATTTTACAGCAAAAATACTTTTTGGGTGTTTTTGAGCATTTTTTGCGGAATGGAAAAGTTTGTTGGTGATTATCACCCCATAGTTTTATTTTTTACCCAAAAAACTGTACGCAGTTTGTTTTCTATTGGTTTAAGCTTGATTTTGGCTTTGGTTTCAATCTTGCACAAGAATTATTTTAGATTTTACAGCAAAAATACTTTTTGGGTGTTTTTGAGCATTTTTTGCGGAATGTAAAAGTTTGTTGGTGATTATCACACCATAATTTTATTTTTTACCCAAAACACTGTACGCAGTTTGTTTTCTATTGATCTAAGCTTTAATTTGGCTTTTGTTTTAATCTTGCACAAGAATTATTTTAGAGTTTACAGCAAAAATACTTTTTGGGTGTTTTTGAGCAAATTTTGCGGAATGGAAAAGTTTGTTGGTGATTATCACCCCATAGTTTTATTTTTTACCCAAAAAACTGTACGCAGTTTGTTTTCTGTTGGTCTATGCTTGATTTTGGCTTTTGACTTAATCTTGCACAAGAATTATTTTAGATTTTACAGCAAAAATACTTTTTGGGTGTTTTTGAGCATTTTTTGCGGAATGGAAAAGTTTGTTGGTGATTATCACCCCATAGTTTTATTTTTTACCCAAAAAACTGTACGCAGTTTGTTTTCTATTGGTTTAAGCTTGATTTTGGCTTTTGATTTAATATTGCACAAGAATTATTTTAGATTTTACAGCAAAAATACTTTTTGGGTGTTTTGGAGCATTTTTTGCGGAATGGAAAAGTTTGTTGGTGATTATCACCCCATAGTTTTATTTTTTACCCAAAAAACTGTACGCAGTTTGTTTTCTATTGGTCTAAGCTTAATTTTGGCTTTTGTTTCAATCTTGCACAAGAATTATTTTAGATTTTACAGCAAAAATACTTTTTGGGTGTTTTTGAGCATTTTTGGCGGAATTGAAAAGTTTGTTGGTGATTATCACCCCATAGTTTTATTTTTTACCCAAAAAATTGTACGCAGTTTGTTTTCTATTGGTTTAAGCTTGATTTTGGCTTTTGACTTAATCTTGCACAAGAATTATTTTAGATTTTACAGCAAAAATACTTTTTGGGTGTTTTTGAGCATTTTTTGCGGAATGGAAAAGTTTGTTGGTGATTATCACCCCATAGTTTTATTTTTTTACCCAAAAAACTGTACGCAGTTTGTTTTCTATTGGTTTAAGCTTGATTTTGGCTTTGGTTTCAATCTTGCACAAGAATTATTTTAGATTTTACAGCAAAAATACTTTTTGGGTGTTTTTGAGCATTTTTTGCGGAATGGAAAAGTTTGTTAGTGATTATCATTCCATAGTTTTATTTTTTACCCAAAAAACTGTACGCAGTTTGTTTTCTGTTGGTCTATGCTTGATTTTGGCTTTTGACTTAATCTTGCACAAGAATTATTTTAGATTTTACAGCAAAAATACTTTTTGGGTGTTTTTGAGCATTTTTTGCGGAATGGAAAAGTTTGTTGGTGATTATCGCCCCATAGTTTTATTTTTTACCCAAAAAACTGTACGTAGTTTGTTTTCTATTGGTCTAAGCTTGATTTTGGCTTTTGATTTAATCTTGCACAAGAATTTTTTTAGATTTTACAGCAAAAATACTTTTTGGGTGTAACGCAGTTCGTTTTGTAAGGAGTTTAACTGTATACTGGTATTTCTTTTTTTTGTGCACAGTCATTATTTTATATACTTTGATTGTAACGAAATTAATCAATAACAAGTAAGTATTAAAATATCGGCGTGTTTATTATAGCCGAGCTTTACTGTACAATTGAACTGTACGTTTCTTAAGTCTTTGCATGATTTTGTTTTGTTTTAAAACTCACCACAGCAAATAAAAGAAAACAATGGAAAAATGTAAACACAAACAGCTGTTACGGTTTGTTGGAGTTTGATTTGTTCACATACGTATTTTTTTCGACTGCTGAACGAGACTAAAAAATATTTTGCTACTGCAGTTTGTTTATATAAATAAATTTATACTAATTTAGATAATAATCAATATGCAAACTTAAATAATATTAAAAGCATATTCTATGATTAAAAGAAAGTACATTGGAAGCAACGTATCAAAATTGTACTCTCTTTGTGTTGTCGTTTAGTCATTTTGCAGTGGGAACCTTTCTTCTGTTGTTTTATTTTTAATGTAATAAAAAAACCAGTTGATTAGAGAACTTTGTACAACAGTGTATTGACAAAACAGAAATTTCAAGACAATTTGCAAAATAGAATTTAAATAAAAATTCATACCTATATTTTTTTAAGCAGGTTTTATGATATGTGCTACTACAATGTTTATTAAAGTTTGTTTAAATTATAAATGATAAGAAACAAAAAAAAGTATTACGTGGTATTCATTGGTATAAAGTGGCAATAATTAATTCATTAACAAAGAAAAAGTGAAGATTTAAGTAATTGTGAAATAAAGTTAACGCCTTCAAAAAAGTACGTAATTTAAAAAATACGTGAAGAAAAGAGTTATTAAATTTAAAACTGGAGAAGTGGAAGAGAACTCGCTCCTCTACAAAACGAATGGATCATCCAAATAAGGGAGGGAGTGGAGGTGGTGGTACAGGTACCACATCAACACCTGATAAGCCCTCTATTTTAGAAGGTATTTGAACTTTTGTCTTAACATTGACCACCGTAATTTTTAACTATACATACCAAATAAATAAAATGAGAACTAAAATTGAAGGGCTCAGTGCAATAACTCGGTAAGCCACATGAAATACAAAATTGGTCTTATATGCTCATTCCCTTGATAGGTATCATAGCTTTGCATCCTAGAGAGATTTTTGGATAAATTCTAGTATTTTGCTATTATTTATGCAATTTTAAATTTTTTCAATTTTTAAAAGTCGGTTTATTCAATATTTTGATATTGTGGCTTAGAGAGTTATTGCAATTATATATTATTATGTGGGCAATTCAAAGTGGTGCCATATCAGTCCTATTTTTCATATTTCATATTTTATGCATGCATAAAATTTTATTGAAAATTTTCAAATAAAATTTTTTTAAAATTTTACACATGAATGGCATGTGTTTAAAAAAATTGTATTTCATATTCTATAATTTCTTTAAAATTTTGATGTTTAAAATAAAATAAGTTAAATCAAATTGTATGAAATAAATAAACAAACGTGTTTGTGATAAATAAAAGTGTAAAAGAATTCGCAAATTAATACGTGCTTTTAAAATGAACTTTTCGGGATATATGAAAGAAATTATAACCATTATGAGACATAAGCCGTTCAAAGTATCAGGTAGTATTTAAATACAAAAAACGGGATAGAACAACATGCAGGGTCGCTTTGAATTGCCCAATTATTATTATAACTATTATTATTGTTAGAAAATTTTGACTAAATTAAAAAACAAGAAATAAAATGAGGTAGGTAGGTAGGTAGGTATATAAAATAGGTATATGTATATTGCAGAAAATTTTGTAACTCGATGCCTCTCTACTTATGCATTTCTAGTATGCATTTTCAAAAGCCATTTCATTAAAGTGAAAATTTTCAGAAAATTCTCAAGACTACAGCAAAAAGTTTATCAAAATGTCTAATAATTTGTTCACATTCTTCAACAATAGATTTCCTTTTCGAATCGAAATACATAATAACTCCCCTGATTCGATTAACACTGTACCGTTTTATATTCCACATTTTCATCGGACCAAATATGCGCGTAATGGCGATTTCGTTCAGCTCAATGAAATCAATTTTAATTTGCAGAAACATCATAAATCGTTTATCGAATTCAGCACTAACAAAACTATGTTCATTCTTTTTCCATCTAGCGTAATATAATAATTGCAAAAAAAATCTACTATAAAATAGGCGTGGGCACTGCCCATTATTTTTATCGTAATGATATACTTTCACGAGAACTAATTGTGTGCGAAGTTTCATAAGAATCGGTTAAGTAGAAGTAGTTTAAATAATTATTTATATTACGTGGGCGTGGCACTGCCCACTTTTCTAATCATAATGTTGTATTGTAGCAATAACTAATTGTATATGCAAAGTTTCATACGAATCGGTTTAGTAGAAATTGTTGATAAAGAATATTTACTTTGCATGGGCGTGGCACTGCCCACTTTTTTAAACATGATGTAGTATTCAAACAGAAGCTTAATGTGTGTGCAAAGTTTCATAGGAATCGGTGACTTATTTTATGTATACATAAAGAAAACAGTTAATGATATATTAGAACATCATTCTCATTAAAAAAGTAGTCATAATAATATAACGCCAACTTTTTCCCTGACATGTGCGATGCTAAAAGTTTAGCAACTCAGATTTATTCAACTTGCAAAGGAGCGACATAGGTTTTTGACAGCAGAGTTAGGTTTTTGAAGTTTCAGTTTGGTCTCTATATACCCTATGATAAATACTTTCACAACAATCTTATGATATGAAATGTCAAAAACATGAATGTTTTTATTGAAATAAATAAAAATCCATGTATATTTTTTTATAAATTTTTAGTGTATCTATTTAAATTTGTTTGATTGATTTTTTAATAAAAAATTTTAAATAAAAAATGAAACAACTAAATACACTATTTTTGTATGTTAACTCAATGAGCATTTGTATTAAATGAAATCTCATAACAAAAGTAAAAATACGTGTTCCAGTTGTATGATGACATGAAGAGATATATCGACATTTTAGTTTTTTATTTTTCCGACGTTCTATCTCATATTATCGACCCTGTTCTGCAATTCGAATCTGAGTAAATTTCTCGTTTTCCAAAAATAAATAATGTCACCATTAATGTACTTTGAATTATATATATTAAATTAACTTCAGATATGATAATTGAAGCTCTCAAAAGTACGAAACTGGAAAAATCGTTTTTGACCAAAAAAATATCGGTCAAATTTTAAATTTTGTTTTTAACCAAAAAAATATCAGTCAAATTTTAACTTTTATTTTTGATCGAAAAGATATGAGTCAAAAAATAACAGTTTATTTTACCTTTTTTTAAAAAAGAAAAAAAAAATAAAAGTATTTTTAGATTTTTATTCCTTAGCTCACGACCATCACAATGCTATACTCAAATATCGTATAGACAACATCTTTCTGTCTGACTTTTTTAACTGAAATTTTGCTAATAACTGTTATTTTCGGTCCCTGAAATAAATAAATAAAGAAGGCGGCTTGTAATAACAATGTCAACGCGGTGTCATGGCCACTGCCATCACCAGACTTATGTAGATGCGATAAGAATAATGAAGTAAATACGTCTTTCAAACCAATTTGTAGGGTTTTGGATGAAATCAAAAAATGTTGTACTTACCCTGGCTCTTATAGCCTGTTTTAATTTGATAAAGAATAAGGAAAGAAATTACGATAATTAAATTCTCTGTGTCAAATACTCGCTTCTTGTGAATTCGGGATTTATTTTAAAGCTAGATTATTCAGCACCTCAGAATTTTGTGATTTTCATAAAAAACGAACGCAAGCACAGATTATTGAAGCTAAAAATGGATCCCTCTAGCACCTACATAAAACATCAATTGCTTAATTCACAACAATTTATATCGCCGATCTTGTATCCCATACACTTTTTGTTTATTTGTTTGTCAACGCCCAGTGTACCTATATTGCATCGGCTTGTATCTTGTATTCATGGAAAAAAGAAGAACAAGCATCATACAAATACTCTCTGAGAGTATATACTAATATTCTCTGAGTATCGTATGAAATCCGATTTTTGCAAAACATGAAATAAGTGTATTTCAGGGATGATAAAGTTGGTACAATTGTACTTTTTTGGTACTATTGAAACCAAAAAAGTATGATGGTACCCCCATGACTCATTTGGTACTATTTGGAAAATTTTCCAATTTGATGGGTGGTATCAATTGATTATTCAATAATAATTTATCTCTACTGTGGCCCTTAACTTAATTCTCTCTTAAGGCTACTTAGGCGGTAATTCGTGAGTGGATTTGTGTACTTATTTAAGGAGAATACATAACAGATGGTCTTGAGAGAACAGCTTATAATATTTGCTTATAAGTGTTCAAGCCAAATATCAACAGCGATGCTGATGGAGTAGCTTAATGTCAAACTCCATATTCTATAAACAAATCATTGGTTTTCTTGAATGAAGGCGTATGTTTTAAAACTGTTTTTTCCAGTAGAGCAAGGTTGTTCATTTCACCAAACAATTGTTTATACTCTTTATTTCATATCTTTTTATACTCCCTATTTAGTCGTTAATGCGAGAGCGACGAGTGTACATGCATAGTAGCTGTATTTGTATTTTGTCATATACAGTGTGTAAAATAAATAATGATGGAAAAGAAAGTGCTTTTCCTTAGAAATAAAAATATATTTTTGGAAAAACAAAGGGAATTGTTGCAAAATGTATTGAAAATTTTTGTATTTTACCAAGTAAAGAAATAGTAAATTCAGTGTGAAACGCATTATTATACATTTTTACGATCAACATAATTTCTTGTGATAAAATTTTAATGAAAATCTTTGCGTTTACTTTATCGTGTTACTGTACTCTTAGCTGCAAAGCTGCAAAGTATTTTTGGGCAGCCTTGCAGTAGAGCCAAAACAAAATATTTCTGAAATTGTGTCCACGGTATGAATTACCATCTTTGATTTTTTTAATACTTTCGGCATGTACATATTTGCCAAAATAACTGTGTAAAAATTTCAGACAAAAATAAAGTAAGAACGAGATTCTAGCAAAGGATGCATAAAACCCCATATGTCGACATAAATAACATTTACTAAGTAAAATAGAACAAAATATTTAAAAAGATTTCAAAATGTGTTTAGATGATAAAATCGTATATCTCTGCTTGTGTGTTTAAATTAGGGATGTAACGTTTTGCGATCCGATACCGATATTTAAAAATAAATATCGCCGATACCGATTCCGATACCGATACGAATATTGCAATTGAGTTCAAGTTTAGATTAACAAAACTCAAGTGCAATTTTTTTTTCTTATACAAAATTACAGTGTAAGAGATTATTAATATTTAAAATTGATATTAACCCAGTATAAAAAATTGGAAGTAATTTTTAAGGAGCTACATTTTCTTTGCTTCCAAAAAATCTGTATTAAAAATATGCAGATAATTAGTAAAAAAGCAAGAACAAATTTTTAATTCCTTTATAATTTTAAAAAATAATCTCCATGCTTTTTAAGAAATCGATTTTTAAAGGACATTTATCAACTAATAGTCTTCTAAATAACTTAATAGCTTAATTATTAAAAGTGTTCTAAAAGTTTATATTTATTCACTTTAATTTACATGAAAATACAGTTTTCAATTTGAATTCGCATTAAAAAAAAATTGTGAAAATGGGTAATTTTTTATCCTTTTTCCTTGAGGAAAAATCATTATAGAACACGGAAAAAGAAATTTGTCCTAGCATCACTTCCAATTGGGTGATTGGTAATCGAAAAACAGAACTTCTTGCAATGGCAAGGATATGTAAAAATAATTAGAAATTGTCCAAATTCGCAAAACTTTCGGATCGCGAATTCTACATTTTTATGACTTCTTTGGAGTGTCTTTTTTTTGCTGGAAAAAGATTTAAAAAACAACGAATTGAATTTGAATTCATGGTAAAATTAACGAAAAATAAATAATTTCCGGATTGCGAATTCTACATTTTCATGACTTCTTTGGAGTGTCTTTTTTTGCTGGAATAAGATTTAAAAAACAACGAATTGAATTTGAATTGAATTCTTTATTTTTGTGCATGTGTTGACAATATTTTAAGGAAAAACTTCTATTGAAACAGAATTTAATAAAATTCATCTCCTGATGAAGTCGACAAACCATCGACGAAACGTTGAGATAAAGATTAAATAATTGGTTTTATTTACATCGCCAGAAAAAATTAACATTGACCAAAAATAGCCCAAAGATATAAGTATATGGAAATATAAAAATCTTGACAAACTAAGTATTACTTCATAATTGGTCACAAATACATTAAAAATAAATAATTTTTTTACAAAATAACAGCATAAAATATTATTAATTTTTAAAATTGATATTAATAAGATTTAAAAAATAACGAAATGAATTTAGTTCATGGTAAAATTAACAAAAGATAAATAATTTGTCATAAAAAAACTCTGAAATTTTTTTTTAAAGTATCGTCGTATCGACAGTAAAATATCGCCGATACCGATGTATCGGAAAATCTGAAGTATCACCGATATATCGGTATCGGTATTCGTTACATCCCTAGTTTAAATAATCCACCACACTTGAATACTTAAGTCGTTATTGCTGAAAATGTATGGAATCAATATAGAAGTCAGGTTGTTGTGCATGAAAAAATATCGAGACTAGTCCATGATATTCTGAAAATATTTACGCTCATCCAAAAGCGCTTAAAATAGAGCCACAAACACGACACAAACAGCAAGCTATTTCCAGCTCAGTCTTGTAAGACTGGTGTTTATAAGAGAAATAAGAAAGTATTGGTGTTAAATTTTGTTTTGTTTTTCGCATACATTCGTAATATTTGCAACACTTTTATTTTGATAAAATGAAACAAGAACACATAATTTTTGTCTCTTCTTAAACGGTTGCCCTCAAAAACTGATTGGGGTCATTTTCAACTGTTACAATTTAAGTGTCTGGTTGGTCGCTGATAGAGCTATTTCGCGTTAATAGCTCAAAATCTACGTAAGTCGACTTACGCATTTATTCAAGAGAACTACAGACCTGACGAATTTCAAATTTTAATAGAAAAAATATCTTGTGCTATGGCTTGTTTATCCACTGTGAACGAATTTTAAATTTTTAGCAAACTTCAAGTTTATAAGAATAAAGAAATTAGTAAGTAGGTTCCTTGTTACATGGCAGAAGTGAAGTTTCATTGAGATAAATTGAAATTTAAATTGTTTGATTTTTGGCACCATTATTTAAAAAAGAATTTATCAAAAATATTTTTAGAAAACTAAGCCATATCACAAAGATCTTTGACACAATGAGCACATAAAATCAATCAAAATCGTGTGGCTTACTTGGTTACAACAATTCAAAAAGATTTTAGTACTATTTGAGCAGAAAAAGTACTATTTTAGAAGCTCATTGGTACGAAATGAAGTTTTTCATTTATCATCCCTGGTGTATTTAATTTTTATATGAAAATTACCAACAACAAATTTTACACTATTGTATTTAATACTATAATACAATTCATACAAAGATACAAGAGGTTTTGTGAATTAAGCAAATGTATTTAAAACAATTAAAAGAACAATTTTACCATGAATGCCAAAAAAGAAAACTATATTGTATGCTCTCCTGGAACATTTCGGAACATGCAAGTGATAAGTATACTTTCATACGATGTATGTAAAATATCTTTAGTTTTTGCAGCATTTTTATTTCGGTTTTTCTCCTTTTAGATTGTTTCATTAAAAATTTGTATACTTTTCGTTCTCTTACTGTTTTTTTTTTTGAAGATTTAGAATTTTTCCGTGCTCCCTTGCTGTACAAGGGATGGGAGGTTTACTTGGCTGAATCTTAGGTTATACCGCTACCAACAATTTCTAAAAAGAGTCTCTTCCAAGATCATTCCAAGCGACGAATACCGTCGCACACGAAGCCGGAACTCTCAAAATCCACTCCTTGTTTCCTCGCAATTGAGTTATTTGGTTCTCCAACCAATTATCAATATGTACTTATGTATTTTTGTTTAAATGTGAGTTTTTGTTTGGTTCTCCAACCACTTTTCAATATTTATTCTTTATAAATATTTTTGCATGTGGGTAACCTTCCTATACCCGCGCATTGGTCTGTGAGACCTACAAAACGATTTTACGTAAATATTTGTTTCCCTAGAAACTCTACAAAGTTGAATTTTCTGTTAGCTTCCGCTTTTTTTTACAAGCTCCGTTTTAGTGTTGATTTGGTGCTTGCACTAGACAAGCGTGTTGGTGTATTTCATAGCAATTGGTCTGTGATGGTAAAAGATGCAGTGCGATATGCCCTGATTTTTATTTAAAGGCTGAAAACTAAGTTAACCTATGATTTATGTATTGTGCAAGAAGTGCTTTTAAGTTGGTATAAGTTATTTTTATTTATTTGAAGAAAAAATATGTTTTTGTTTTGTTTTTGTAATATCTAAGAAAAAACTATCGATTTTGATGGCTTATTTGTTAAGGACTTATTTGATTTTATTTTTTTATTATATCATAGAGATTAAAAAAGAATCTTTTGTTTTTAGCTTTGTTTCAAAAAACTAGTATTTCATCTAGTTCAAACTTTCGGTCTGTGAGACCGTGCGCGGGTATATGTGTTATAAAAATTAGCGCGGGTATAGGAAGGTTAGTGGAAACAAACGAGATACCGCAATGAGTACCGTTACCGACGCCAACACTAATCACATACGGTGTGATACGCAAAACTATCGAAGGCCAATAAACGACAGTGGCCTGGTTGCATTTACGGAACTTTTTGTTTGTTTATTTTATTGAATCATATGTTTTTTTTCTTCTACTGGATTTTACACGGCGCCAAGATAGCGTCGATTTTAGGAATTCAAAAACCGGGAAAATTGGTGGAAAGTATTGGGCATTTTTCGAAGCAAAATCAAAAAAGTAGCGTCGATTTTGGGAATGAAAGTCGGGGAAATGCAAACCGAGAAAATCGATCTTCGGAATGGTCATAAAAGCGTTGCTGCTTTATTGCGGCCAACACAGGCTTTCGCGCGCAAACAGACCTATGTATTATGAAAGTATAGACCTTAAAGAACAAAATAGGGGAACCGTGCTAAAAATCGCACAAGCCGTTCCCGAGAAATCGAAGCTCCGCGCCATGGTGGATACAAATAAGCGTTGCTGATTTATTACGTTCAACAAAGGCTTTCGCACGCAAATATACCTTAAAGAACAAAATAAGGAAACCATGTTAAAAATCGTCGAGACGTTCCCGAGAAATCGAAGTTCGTCCATGGTGAACCCAAAAAAACGTTGCTGATTTATTGCGGCCAACACAGGCGTTCGCTTATTCATTCAATAAATCATCAAGTAAGCGAAACCCTATAGTCCATAAGTCAAACTTTCGTAATTGTTATTGTGCGTTAAAGTAAATTTTCAACAATAATACATAAAATCGCACTAACAGTAGATACTTCTCTAGTAACAGTTGCACTTTTTAATAAAAATCAATACAAATGCAATATTGTATTACTTTGAGTAAAAAATAAAAATCAGTTGCATGGTTCAAACACATTAGATAAAAAAGTAAAAATTAAATTTAAACCAAATATGTTGTTGAACACAATTAAGAAAGTATTAAATAACAAAAATAAAAAATATTCCTTGCAGTCTTCAAAACGAAATTTTTTACAATGGCAATTTAAACGTAAATATTTATAATACTTTTATAAAATTACAAAATTACATTATGTAGTAAAGCTTTTAGCATTAGTTACGTTGTTTTTAATATATTGAATTATGTACTTGAAAATAAAAGTTAGTACGAGTATTTATATAGATAGCAGTGATGCCGTTTGGTTGCATTTGTTACATTAGTGTTGCTTGATTTATTTGGCCAAGTATATATGTGTGTAATTTGAGTATATGAAGATTTATTCAAGCTAATCATGCCTAACGTATTTAATGTTAAAAATTTGATAAAACAAAATTTATTACATATTGCACCCTTTTTACATTTTTCGTAACTTTTGAAGGCCAAAAGTAACATGTATAATTTTGTTATATTTGATAAAATTTTCATAACTTTTGGTACATGGTAAAGAACGAAGTAATATTTTTGAAAAATTACGTGATTAATTAATTAAGACAAGAACAAGGTGAATTCAGTACCAGGTAAACTCGTCATTAACAAGGTAGATCAACACTAGTTAGTCGCAAGAGAATTCGCCGTGAAGAATTTACATCTGGGCTGCCAAAAAAGCTGATATATTAACACTGCTGACAGGTTAAATGTGTAAACATTTTCTTAAACAGCTGGGCTCTTGCGGCCACCTAGTATGAATTCGCCTTGATAACAATCATACACTTGCATACGTCATTAAATGCGCTTTGTCGTCACATTTCATACGAAAAAATAGTTAATTATAAAGAAGAAAACGAAAATTAAAAATCATTTATTAAATTTATTATTTGAGATATTCTCCCAATTTTATTTAAAATAAAGATTTATTGTTGAGGGTTAAGCTATGTTTATATAGATTCATATCGAATATAAATTGTTTGTTGGGTTTTGTATAAGTTTCTAAGCTTATTACGCTTATTTCATTATCTTGTGATTTTCAAAAAAACTATTTGTAAATTCTCAAATGATTTTTGATAGTCTGTGCGTAAGATAAGAGGTTTGACGCTTTTCAAAAGTATGGTTGAAGTTTACTGATGATTTGGTAAAGCACCAATGAAATGCATATAGATATTACTTATCCATCCCTCAACAAATAAATCTTTATTTGAAAACTAAACAGTTTATCCTTGAAATATTAACCATGCCCAATTCTTTCTGAATATAACGTTACGAACCTTACCCTAATGATCAATTTGGATTCACAAGAAATTCGTTCGAAATAATCATATTTAAAAGTTTTTGCAAATTTTCGCTATTTTTACGGTAAACGTGATTGTTTTGCTAGTTCTTGGTTTTTTTTTACAGTTTTGCCGATTTTTAAACACTATAAATCAGACTTCCCTATCTATTTAAAGCTAGGAAGTTTTTGCGAATTTTCGCAATTTGGCATAATCAGTAATGATCCAAAAATATGGACGATTACTCATTTTGCAACTGAGATTGTTCTACCCAAAGCTTATGTGTGATTTGCAACTATTTTTATTTTGCAATATGAATAAAATCTCTAAATTAGGCGCTTTGGGTGATTTTCTCTTGGGCGATTGTTCGTGTGAAATTTACTTTTTGGCATTCCACAATCTATTTTTATGTAAAAAAATAATTTAAAATAATTCAATTTTATTTATTTATTTTTTTATTTATTCATTCTTTATGAAGAGAACGGGTCATCTGGATAAAATAAATTGTACACTGTTGTATAGATATCACTCTATTCTTTCATTCAATACACTGATTGTGCCGATCGCATAAAAAAGTGTAGAGTTACAGTCCTTAGAAGTTTAGAAAAGTATATTTTTAGACCTTTTCCCAAAAACTATCATTTTGAATTTCAAAGATAATTTTGTGACCATCACATGATGCATCGCTAAATTCTGATAAAAAATAAGAAAGCTATTAGCGCTAATTTTATAATTATTTTTCATACAAAATTAATTTAAATTAGTGTGTATTAAAAAATTTTTTTTTTATTGAAAATAATTTTGTATGGGAAATAAAATAGGCTTTTTTCACTTAATGGTTTCTAACTTTCTTATATTTTGTCAGATCTCCTCGATTTTGAACCTTTTTCATTCGGCACAAAATTGTTTTTTACGTGTAGCGTTAAAAACATTGTAAAATTTGTTTTCTATATTAATGAAGCAAATTAAAATAAAATTGATATAATTTCTCTAGCTTCCAGCCATGGTAGAGGGCTAAAAGGTATGTCGAAAAAAATTAAACATTTCTGTTTGTACACAATTGAGCTAAATGCAACATTCTGGAGGTATTCGAAATCGATTGGATGACTTTTTTTCCTAATAAACCAACGCTCCACTCTAATGTACATGCGTACAATTGATAAATTGTACTCTGAATAAAGTAAAAATGTGATTTCTGTTGGAAATATTTTGACCGCCACTGTAAGCACTTGTTGTTTATTTTTATAAAAATTTATGCAAATATAGGTTATAAGCAATATCATATTCTGACAAGCAACCTAGCCAAACAGGGTATGAATGATATTAATTGTAAAATTACGTACTACTAGGGTTTCTTTACCAAGGTTGACATCATAGATGTGGATGTAAAAAATGTTTTATATCTATAGCAAAAAAATACAAATAAATTATAAAGGGAGTAGACAGACAGCTTTTGGTGTTTTTTAATTTTAAAAATATGGTATAAATGTTCAGAAATTAATTTAATTATAGCCAAATATTGATAAGCGTATCATTGAACTCAATAAAAACAACATATCGTCATATGAAACTTAAAACCATGTGACAATTATTTCAAAATCGGAGTTTTAATTATTTATTGTATATTATATCGAAGACCATGTTCTTACAATTTTTTAGGCTTCTGTGTTGTTCGGCGATATTATAATCAAACTTAACCACTATCACTCATACTATATTGCAATCTTTTTCCCTTCTCCTGTAAAACTTAAAAAAATTGTAGTTAGATAGTTTTCCGTTTTTATGACGATATGTATGAATTTATTTACATATTTTCAACAAATTTTAACATATTATCTTGCATTTTTGTAATGATAAAAATTTTAATATGTGTATTAAAAAATTCAAATTTGTATTAAAAAAATCGTTAAGACTAGAGTATGCAAAAATCGGAACCTAAAACCGGTTAACCGGTTTTTTACCTTTCTAAAAAAACCGACTTAGAATAATTATGTTTTCGAATAATTCGGCATGCTGCACAGAGGGAAAAAAGCCCAATCTAACGGCGGAAAAATAAAAAAAAAATATCGAATTTGAAAAAATTTAAACGCAGCATCAAAGCGGACAAATCAGTTTATTTAAAAATCAAATTTATTTACCACTATGTTACATGGTTCGGAAAATATGGTCTTTTAAACATTGAGAAACAATTAGGTTGTAATTCTTTATCAGTTTTTTTCATTCGGGATCCCGCACATTTTTCGGGAAATAAATCCCGGGAAAATTGTGCGGAAATTCCTGGGATTTTTTAAATATTATTATGATAACTTTTCTTCTTTGTAAGTACATATTTTTAGTGCTGCTTTTATTTAGACAAATATGTAAATAAAAGAAAAAATTTGTAGTTTTGAGCACATTTTTTTCAATTTTTTTTTATATTTTTCTAAGAGCATCACTCAAAAAATATATTTCGTGAAAAAATGAAAATAACAGATTGTTACTAAGTGGACATAGCGAAAGTGGGCATAATAAAGAAGTACGGCCCACCTATTCTATAACTCGCTGAAGCTAAATCTCTATCGCTAAAAATCTATACGGTCGATTTATCAATTTTCCTCTACGAAAACAATTTTGCAACGTGTATTGCTAAATTATGGAATGTCTTAAAAATTTAATCTACCGAAATTTTGGAGTTTTATGTCATCGCCAAAAATGTTTAATTTTGTATATGTTCAGCATTTTAGCTTTAGCGAATTACGGAATAAGGCGGCTGGTCTATATTTTCTGAAAATATCAGATTGTTATTTTAAGCCACACATGAGTTTTTTGAAGCTCAAAACTTCGAATTTTTCAAAAATTATAAATTTTTGCAAAAAAAATTAAAGCTTTATTTACAACAGGTTCACACAGGGTGCAATTGGAAATCGATACAAACAAAAAAAAAATGCAATTTTCAGGTGGTCACTTTTCCGCCACTTAATTATTTCAATTCAGTTTTGCTTAGCAGTATGAAATGCTCTTTAGTGTCTTATGAAATAAATCATAAATCATTGCAATATCTTTTCTACTTAAGAAGCTACGGAAATTATAAGAAAAGTATGAAACTAATACATTTTTTTACTTCGGGTGGCTACTAATCAGAAGTTATGAAATAAAAAAATAACATTTTTTAATTTAAATTAAAAACCATACGATTAAAGACCTCAAATTTTATAATTTTTTTACTTACGTTTAATGCATCCATAACCTTATTTAACAAATCTCGTGAATTTGTATTTGTTTTTGTTCAAATAAATTAAGTGAAATGCTATTTTGTATCGTTTTGTACTGGGCGGAGGTTCCCGGGAAATTGAAAAATCAATCCCGCTTTCCCGGGAAATGAAAAAGTCCGGGAAAAGAAAAACTCTAGCTACAACCTATCTATACATTTTTGTGAATCAAATTATTAGCTTGGTAGATGTGGGTTTTTCGAGTATTATATTGGTAAAATTGGTCTTATACAACAACACATAGCGCTAACTGTGTTAAAACAGGTGACTAATTTTGTATGGACCTTAAAGCCTATAATTCATCTATACATTGTTTTGTCAATAAAACTAATAATTTGGAAGTTATAAGCTGTCCGACAACTAAATAATTTTATCGGCAAAATTGGTCTTATATAACAACATATTGCGCCCACAGTGTTAAAAATAGCTGTGTAATTTTTACAGAATTTATAGCCCACATCCTTGCCTATAACTCGCCTATACAATTTTGTATATCAGACTATTAGTTTGGAAGATATGGATCTTCCGAAGACTTAAGAATTTTATTGGTAAAATCAATCTTATCTAACAACATATAGCGCCCACTGTGCTAAAAATAGCTATATAACCTACAGCCTTTCCAAGCATACGTTTTTTGTGGATCGGACTAATAGTTTTGAAGGCAAAATTGGTCGTATAGCGCCCACTGTGTTAAAAATAGCTACCTAACTTTTAACGCACCTTATAGCCTACATCCTTCCCTATAATTCATCCATACATTTTTTGTGGATCAGACTATTCGTTTGGAAGATATGATTTTTCCGCCGCTAGATTGGCCTTTTTCCCCAGTGTGCTCCGGTCCGAAATTTTGTTCTTGTTTTGTGCTACTCAAGTTTAATTTTTGTTTAGTTTACATTCATTTTACTTAACCTACGTCTACATTAGACATGAAATCCCTTACTGGGGATCCACATTAGCCATGAACTTGGTATGAACATCATGTCGGACATCGCATATGGCTAATGTAGACCGCTCACGTCCATGTTTCGTCCATGCTCTGACATCGATGGCCGAACATATGGCGGAGCATCAATGTTCGCCATGAGATTCGCCGTCAACAACCATTTTTAATAGAAAGAAAAGAGACAGAAAGAAATTATTAAATATTCCATTTCTATTGCACTACCACCAAATACATTGATAAGGCAGAACATGGACATCGCACGTATTCACCACAACAAAGAAGTTGATAAATTTTTTGCCGGCGTCATGCTCATGTCATGTTCAAGTCCATGACTCGTGAAGACGTAGGGTTAAGACATGATGTTATTAAAGCGTTGTTAGAACAAATACTTTAACAACCATCTTAAAACATGAAAAAATCATTAACATGAGCAATCTGCACATAACATTAACGTGCTGTTAGGTGTTAATGTTAGTCGTTTCATGTCTAATGTAGACGTAGGGGTTAGACATGAAATAACTAACATTAACACCTAACATCATGTTAATGAACAGTGTAGACTGTTCATGTTAAAGATTTCTTCATGTTTTAACATGGTTGTTAGAGCATTTGTTCGAACACTGCTTTCATAACCATCATGTCTTAACAGCATTTCATGTCTAAATTAGACGGCATGTTATTAACATTCTTTAACATGATATTTCATATAATATTTTATTTAAGACGTGATGACATTAAAAAAAATTTATAATTTTTCATAAAACGGGGTTCAGAAATCCCGAAAACTCCGGGACTCAAATTAAAAGATCGTGGGATTCGGGATTTATAAAGTCCCGAAAATCGAAATTCCGCGTTTGGCGGGTATAAAAAATATACTCCAAATGTTTTTAACAAGATAACACTGGTGGAGACCATAAAAAACTCTAGGATTGGATGTTAGGAGCTCGACTTCCTATACGACGCTGTAGGTCGCTTGGTTGTCCATTCCTATAAAAATTGTCATATGTTTTTAAATATGTAAATTGTATCTTCGTTAAAAAATAAATTTAATTAAACATTTTTAATTAACAAACTTGAGGCTGATTAAAGTTCCTTGTATTAAGGGCCATTATTACAACATGGCAATAGTTAAAGGCAGAATTTTGTCAGACGGATAAACAGTTTATTTTAAGTCGACGTTTAGACGATGCAAGTCTTATTGATCAGCTTCTTATTCAGCTGTGAGAAAGACAGAAATGAATACACATTTCTCTGTTTTTCTCGCAGCTGAATAATAAGCTGGTCAATAAGACTTGCATAGTGTAAACTGCGACTAAATGAAAGTGAGCGATAAGTTAAAGGCAGGTTCATCCTACCTGGTAGGTTAAAGTAAATTTTTAATAATGATAAACTGTTTATTCGTCTGACAAAATCCCGCCTTTAACTATTGCGAAGTTGTAATAATGCCCCTAAGAAGAATAATTCTCAATAATTTTCTTATTTACAGGAGTTTTAAATAATTTATTCGATGGATTGTTGGATAAGGATGAAACCGTACGGATAGCCATACAATCGGCTTTGGTTAAAATTTTTGAAACGCATCCTCTCAGAGCTACAGATATTCTGATAGAGTACAAAGAGAAACATCCTAAAATGAACGATCAAACCATGACAATTGTTTTAAAGTATGTGAAAAATAAGTTTTTTTTTACGGATAAATCTAATGTGTTATTTTAAAATATTCCTGCTTCATTACAGGGCCATTGAAAAAGTGGTCGAATCTGAAATCTCAATACCTTCAGAGGCTCATAAAAAACTCGTGAGTTTAAGTTTAGAAGAGCTGACGCGTTCCTTAGAACATGTTCCGAATATACAAAATCATGCTTTATCAGTTTTGGTTGCTATTGGTCGCGGTAATGATTGTAAAATGGTTATGGAAGCTCTTATGGGTCACACAAAGGAGGGTGTGATTGCGCATTTCATGGTTATGCAATGTTTAGGTAACATAGCCTCTTCAAATACAGCTGGGGTGGTTCCTTTCATCAAACCAATATTGTCTTCGATCCTGCCTAGTATGAATGGCATTAAATTGGATCATGTCAAACAGGCTCACGCGTATGGTAATTATTTAGAAATATTATAAAAAATATGAAAGTTCTTGGTTTACCATTGGCTAGACTTAAATAATTAATAATTTTAGATTTAAGTCTAGGTTCGTTCACACAAGAGCAAGTTTTGTTGCTCAACTTTTAATTCAGCGGGGAGAAAGACAGAGAAACACTGTATTGTTTTCTCTGTCTTTCTCCCGGCTGAATTAAAACTTTCGCTAGAAAAATTGCCCTGTGTGAACTTGGTACAAGATTTGATCAGTTATTAGGTGCAGGCAGTCCTTTTGTATTGAAAAAAGCTTTCCAATAGTTTGTCCAAGTTCGTAAAGAAACAAACCTTTTATTAGTTCAATTTATATTGAATTTATAATAAATGATTATGTTTCTTTGAGAGCACGACGCTACCCAGAATTATCCAAAAGCTTTTGTCAATACAAAATTTGTATAAAGAAAATCTTTTTGAGTCTTGCAGAAGCTGACCTAATAATAAATGAAACAAGTAAAGGGTGGGGAAATTTGAGGTTAGGAAGTAAATAGGCTATAAAATGATGAAATGTCAAGAATTGAACTCATCCTTTGGCATTTATTTAGTGAAAACTTAGGAAATTTTAACCATGGAACGATACACTCTTGAACAACGAATTTTAATTGTGAAAGTTGATTATCAAAATGGTGAAAATGTTACTAAATTTGAAAAAAAGATATCACCAGAGGCTTATAAGTTATAACGTTAAGTCATCCAAGAATTAAAGGAGACTGATTACGAGGAAAAGCTGGTGGCATTTCACGAAGTGATACAGTAAAATTTTCACAATTTTGATAGTAAATTTTCACAATTAAAATTCGTTGTTCAAGAGTGTAGCGTTCAATAGTTAAAATTTCCCAAGTTTTTTCTAAATAAATGCCAAAGGATGACAGCTCAATTCTTGACATTTCATCATTTGACAGCCTATTTACTTCCTAACCTCAAATTTGCCCACACTTTATATACATACATATGGGCATTTCCATTGAAAATAACGTAACGCCATATTAGAATTCAGCTTGTATTTCAGAACCATGTGGTTCGATTTTTCCTAAAATTTTACTAAATGTAGACCTTCTTACGACCTACACAAATTGTACAAAGAAGTAAAAAATGGGTTTTCTTTGAAATACAGCTTAATTGCTTGTTAGCGTTACGTTACGAAAAGTGGACTTTTCCCTGGAAATGCCCATATATACATATGTATGTACGTTAGAGAGCGACTCGACTTGTATGAAGATGAAAAACGTGTTTTTGTTACCCCTCTCAAATTAAAGACCGGTCTTTTTAATTAGGTTTCCTAAAACATTTGAGGCGTCTAGCGATGACCGCCCGTAAGCTGGACCGTATCTAAAAAAGGTATAATTTTGTAGCTATTTGCATATTTTCGTATTTTCTCCCAAGAAAACATTTAAAAAACGTTATATCGTTTGAAGGGTCTTTTCAAGCTGCATCCAATACTGCATTAAACTTTACCATTCATCCCATCAGCAATGCAGTATTCCATTAAAAACACGATTTTTTAAGTGTTTTTATTGCAGGTGCTACTTATATTAAAATTAATTTTACTTTTTTTTAGGAATTATTTGATTTGAGGCATTGTTTATTTACATATTTCTGTTCTTAGAAACGTGCGAACTTTTGCAATAACTAGTAACAGAAATAAATAAACACCATTATATGCAGCTTGAAAAGATCTTTCAAACGATGTATTTTTTTAATATCAAAAAAAAACTACAAAAATTTACCTCTTTGACACACGGTCCAGCTCACGGAGGGTCATCGCTAGACCCCGCAAATGTTTTGGGAAACCTCATTAAAAAGATCGATCTTTAATATGAGAGGTGGTAACAACAAAATTTTTTTTCTGTGACTCGCTTTAATGTACACATATATATTTATTTTCAGCTATTGGTCGCTTTAGTGAAGCATTGTTGGAACATTCTTCGGCTAATTCAATTTCAACATCTGCCCTAAATGGGGAAAATAATGAAGTTATATCACCTACGGCCGCTGAAGTAGAAGCTTTATTAAATTGCTCTACCGAAATTTCGGTAGCTTACGACGTTCTCTTTAACCAATGGTTGCACTCCAGGGAACCAAAAGTTTGTGTGGAAATTTTACAAGCTCTTTCTTCAATGTTTCCGCTGTTGCCAGCAGATAAAATACAAGATCGAACACCTCGTCTTATACCACAAATATTAAATTTATACCGACGATCGATAGAAAGGAATTCAGTAACACAATTTTTGTCAGCCGTATTGAAAACCAACATTTCTCTTCAGCCTTCAGTATTAGATTTAGTTTCTGACCAGTTGATATCAAATCTGTTTGACTTGGTGTGCGTTTACCCGGACTATGAAAAGCCCCAAACCGTAAAGGGACACTATGAAGTCTTAAGATGTTTTCATTTGATGTCTAGTGTATATGCCGCAAAAATAATGGAAACTTTGCTAATGCATTTAAGGAACAATAGCGAAAGAGAACGTATTAAAAGTTTATTGATCCTGACTCATCTGCTTAATACATCTACCGTGAATGTTGAAAATAAACTACAATCCTTTATGGAGTGTTTAAAACAGATGATAACAAGCGAGAAGAGTATTAAGATGAAATTGACATTATTGAAGTGTATAGTAGCGCTAGCGCAAAAATCTTTAATCAAGGAGAAAGAGTTCGTGTGGTTTATAGTGCGCTATAGTTGTAAATTCACGAAAGTCAATCAAGAATATGGCTCCCTAGAGGAACATGCCAATTTTGTGCTTTCTTGTGAGAATTCGTTATTTATGTTAGCTTCCACAGTGGGCACAATGGATGAATTGTTAAAAAGAGAACTATTAAATTATTTCGTTTTGCTGGACTATTCTGACATATGCTCGAACTTGGCCAAATGCTTAGCTAGTCTATTTGCTAAATCCCCAAATATAGAATTCGAAGTGGCACCGGAAGAAGAGGAGGCAGACAAAAAAGATGGTGCTGTGGGCACAGAAGAGTGTACAGCAAAGTCATTAGCTCCAAACTTTGTTAAAAGTGGTAAAATTGTGGTGTCAGCTCCGGAAACAATATATGCCAGATGTTTGGCTTTGTTGGGCAATTATCACTGCATTAAAAGAGCCACGAATATTTTATCGTTTCTAAAGTATTATTACCCTCATTTAAACCCAGAACTAGGCAAATTATGGGAGAAGAACATTTCAGAATTGCTATTAAACATAAATAAAGAAAGCTTATATTTTACTAAATTGACATTATTCATTATGGAAACCAATGAATTTTTAACTAAACATGATGAACATTTTGCTGAAAGACTGACAAATAAAATGTCAGATCAAATGATTATTTATCCTTTGGTTTTGCCTCACAATGAATATGTTATTCCAACATTAAACACTGAGAGAGGTATGCTAATTAAAGCCATTGCTTTGACTTTATATTATGTCAATGACGCCCAAACTGTCACTGCTAAAATAGATTTAATCATTAACTTAGCCCGACAAGAAAAGCTTGACAAACATACAAAACATGCGGAATATGAAGAAAAAATAATACCATGTGCTTTAGCCATCGGCTATATTTCTCGTAAACATCTCAGTCTTTTAATAAAAAAATTAGCCGAATTGGCTCATATTGGAGGCAGAAAACACTCAACAGGATTCTTTTCAAATCTGCATTTCATTAAAGACACGCACAAAGAATTGGAAAACTTTAAGACCAATCTATTGGTAATAAAAGCATTTGGCCAAATCATGGAAGAAGCCGATCCGCTGGAGTCCTTGAGAAATTTAGATGACACGATTCTAAATTTTTTAATTTTACAACTGACCAACACCAAAGATCAGTGCGTCATGTCAGCTATTTTAAAAACGCTGCTGAGTATTTGTAATCAGATGATAAAATCAAAGGAAAAAATGCCATCGCCTTTGAAATATCGAAAACAAATAATGGAAGCCGTCTTTAACATACCTATAGAACAACCGTTTGATGATTTGCCATTGTTGCCCACCATCTTGAAATTGGGCACCGACTTTATTCGCATCGGAGGAGAAGAAGCCACCGAATCTGTAGATGGCGGTGTCATATTTGAAATTGCCTGCAAAAACTTTTTCTCGTGTGCTCAAAATTTAAAAATGAAATTCGAATCTCAGGAGGAAGATGAACGTAATAGTTTTCTAGCCAAATACCTAAACGAATCGCTACCAGAGCTCAATCAGCTGGTTAAAGTTATAATTGAACAGGATCCTTCACCGTCAACACTAGATTTGATTATTTCCATACTAGAAACTTGGATAAGAGATAAAAACTCCGAGGTACGCATATGTTCTAGTCATGTCTACAACAATACATTGGACGTTTATATCAAGTCAATGAAGATTGGCTGTGAAGCGCCATCGAAATTTAATCAGACCGGTCAAATGTTGGGTAAAATTGTTCCACGTTGTATTGACTCGAATGGTACAGTACGCCAAGTGTCTGTAGATATTTTGCAAAAAACATTAGAAATTGCCTGCATTTATGAAACCCTTACCATTGCCGATAGTTCAACAGATTGGATAAAAGAAATTGAACTGGTTAAAGATGAAATTATAACCGATGATCCAAAACAAATTTATAATCTTGCTGGCGATATTGCTAAAATTATTTCAGCACGTATTTCCAACTTTCAGTATTTGCAATTTTGGTAAGTAGTGAATGAAACCATTGACGGACGCCTCGCCGCGGTATATACAACCTAAAATATTATTTTATTTTTTAATTTCAGTAAAACTTTGCTGCACAGTCTGAAAGATCCTGAACAGAGTTCTGCTATTGGAGCTTCAGTGGTTTTGAAATTTTTCATTCAACAAAAGGGTTCCGAGTTGTTTCACGCAATACCAGATCTTGTTAAAGAAAGTTTAGCGGTATGTATGTATTACTAGAGATGGAATCGTGGGTAACATTTTATTAATGCACGACATTGCTTTTTTGACTCACGTTCCTGCGCGATCACGTGAGTGTAAAAAAAATGTATCACGATCACGAAAAAAGATTTTAGTCAATTGGCCATGTTCTGTAAACCGAATCCGAGTAAATTTCTCGTTTTCCAAAAATAAATAATGCCCCCATTGATGTACTTTAAATCATATAGTTATACTAAATTAATCTCAAATATGATATTTGAAGCTCTAATAAATGGAAAACTACAAAAAAGTCTGAACAAATTTCGCTATTAGTGGAGTTAATTTTTCCAAATCGAGCTGGACATCATTCGGAATTGTAGACGATCGGTTGTTTCAAATTTTAACAATAAGAGAAAAAAGAAAAACACAAATTTGTGTCGCTTCTCCTACCCTATTTCTTATCTTTCTTAATGACCTCCTCTGTCAAACTTCCAACCCTATCTACTCTTTCGCAGATTCATCAATAGACCAAGGTTGCCGGAGATTGGGGCCATGAGGCAAAACAAGAATGATAAATTAAACGTGATGTTGTAACAATCTCCAAATGGTGTCATGCGAATAGGCCGAACATGCTGCTTCATCTGTAATTATGGACGGTATAGGTGTTAAGGAGTCAGAAGCTCTTGATGTTCTTGGCATGAAAATCCAATGTAATGTTCGATGGAATGATCAAATTTTTCAAGTCGCAAAAGAAGCATTCAAGTGCCTCGGATTGTTGAGACGATGAAAGTGTTACTACCGAAAATGGAATAGAACTCTCATGTATGGGCCGGGCCGGTGTTTCAAATACTATTTTGAAATTACACGATCGCGTACAGGAGAGGGCGAAGAAGCTTATTGGTGACAGTAGTATAACCAACTCTATTGACTAACTGGAGAATCGACGCAATGTGAGGTGTGTTCTAATGAAATAAGAGAACTTGTTCCCGACAACACATTTTTCATTAAGAGCACATCCATTTGTGGTCGATCTGTCAGTGAACCGCACTACGCATTACAGAGAGAATTCGTACTTTGGCCGAACAGTTTTTATGTGGAATAAACTACCCGCAGAGGTCTTTCCAGTCACTTTCAGTGTGGGGAAGTTCAATTCGAATGTCCACAAACACTACTCCCTCAATCCTCCTTCCCATAACCAATTTTCCGAGTTCCGGCACAATGCATTGCATAAGTAGGGGCCATCCATCCCCTGAGTGCTGGTCCCAAAAAAAAACAAGTTTTTGGAAAACAATCAGCATTAATAGATTTTTTTAAGCATATGTTATAGCCGTGTGAGTAAAATTACGCATTCACTCTCAACAGAGGCTGGTTTTATTTTCACTTCCAGTTTTTTTTAAACGCCCTTAAAAAAATTCAATCTCATCTTTAGGAAAAATTTTGATTTTTACGATTTGTTCTGCACAGTGTTTAAAAAACTTGAAGGATTTTCATTTCATTTGATTTTGCTTTCGCTTTTTGACTGTCAGTCAAAGCAAAATCACAGAATGATTTATGAATAATTGCACAGTACTTTCAACAGTCGACGATTTGAAAAGATTGAATTTGTTTTGCTTTTGGTTAGTATCGCAAGTAAAAGCAGAAGCACTCTATTTGCTTTTGCAAGTCGTAAGCTGTCACAGTCGAAGAAGCAAAAACTTTTGTTGAAGTGCGTGCTGGCATGCATTCAATCTCTGACTCTGCTTGTACGACATAATGTCAGAATAGTTTGGGTTCCAGGACACGAAGGCATCAAGGACAAAGTGATATTTATATTTACTTAGTTGAGCTGTCAAGGGAGATTAAGGAAAGGTCTGCAATTAACCCTTGTAGGTTATAGAAGACTCTCTGGCCCTGACTCAGTAAAGATAGGACTAAGCAACTCCTAACCTTTAGTATGCTTTCGCTTGCATTCCTGTTTGGAATCATTACGGGGCAGAGTATAATAGTTTTTTAACTTCCCAATTTTTCAAGTAAATTTTTTGGTTTTAGGCTATTCATGGATGTGATGTAAACCGTGCTAAATCTGGAATACTTAAAGCTCTGGTTGCTTTAACCAAGCACCATCCGAAATTAGTGTTATCTGAAATGCTTGGACAACAGTTACCTTTCGAAGAGTGAGACTAAAGTTTTAAAATGTTAGTACAACGTTTAATGACAATTTTTTTTAATTATTACAGAAATGTTGTGGAATATTGGCATTTGATATGCACAGATAATGATTTAACTGGTATTTTACTGGAATACTTTTTACAAATACTATCTTCATCATGTTTATATGAACCAAATGAACCCTGTGTGGAAAGGCAAAAGATTGCCAGTGTTCAACCTTTTGCAATATTTTGTGCTCTACATAAAATGATGCCATGCAAAGATACAAAAGAGGTACGACTAATTATATTTTTTGCAAGTTTATTTAATTTTGACCGAATATTTTTTTTATTTTTTTACACAGCAATTAAAATTAAAATTTCCAGAACTATTTACCATGCTGTTAACTTCGTTGGCCTCGTATACAAATCTTGCTGCACCGATGAATACGGGCATAAGAAGTAACTCACCCTCCTTTGCTTCCACTTCAAGCAATTCGCAGACAAAAACGAAATTCGGTTTTGTACCCAATAAGGAAACAGTAAAACTCAATCCTTGTCAAATTGTATTGGAAACATTTCAACAGTTTTTGGACAGCTTGGAAATGGAACAAATTTCTACTGTACTAACTGTAAACACTCATTTAGCCTCTAGTACTGATCTCAAAAACTTTATAGAACTACTAACGCCTATGGCAATCGGCCTATCGAACCAAATCGATATTAGCTCGAATAAAATGAAAGATGTTGTAACCACTTTAAGTAAATATGTATCATCACCCTACGATGGCCAACGCGTAGCAGCGGTGGGATTATATTCCCGCCTTGTACCGCTTAAACCATGTGGAGAAGTGTCTACGGTTATAATGAATCACTTGACATCTGCCTTAAGTGATCCAAATGCTGTAGTTCGGGGTTTAAGTATTCAGGGAATGGGCTATGTAGGCCATTTGAATGAAGAGGATATTGAGAAATATGATGAGACTGCTATAACAGCATTGCTTAAGGGAATTGATGATACAGTAAGGTGCGTATTTGTTTTTGAGAATTACTTTCAATATACATACATACATAATTTATGAAATTTTAAACAAATTTGTTCTTTCAGCGAGTGTTTGATAAACATTCCTCTTGAAAGTATGCGTGGCTTAGCTCGTATTTTGCAAAATTTGCCCAGTGATCGTGTTGAATCTTTCCATGTTTCTTTGGCCATACGTATACGTCCATTCTTTGGCAGTTATTCTTTGGAAATACGTGAAGCTGCCATTATACTTTTTGGTGATTTATGCCAATCGAAAATGTCTCTGAATGATGGGACAGTCTCACCTAATTCTCCAAATGAAGCTTTAAAAGAACAATTAATTGCTAATCTTTTTCCTCTACTCTTACATCTAAGCGAAGGAGAATCCACTATTATAAGGGTAATACAAATTTTAATATCTGCATGCAAATTTTAAATAAAATTCGTATGTACATAATATGTATGTATGTTTTTTACCTTTTGATTATATTTAGGCTTGCAAAGGAACTTTACGCAAAGTATGCAGTTTATTACAATCTATTAAAATCAATGATTTGGCTCAGCGTCATTTATTAGATCATGGTCAACTAAATTACAACATTTTTATAGTGGATTTTGTTAAAGTTATTGTAAGTCTTAAAAGGAGATTTTCTATTCTTACTTAAAATGTAGAGAAATGTTTTGCGTTAATCCTTTTTAGGCAATGGAATTGACCGAACACATTCAAGATTTTATAGATTCTTGCATACCTAAATTACGTAGCCAATGGCCAGAAGTTAGAGGAAGTGCTGCTATAGTTATTGGTAAGTTTTTAAAATTAAATTATTTTAAACGTATCGTTCAAAAATGAATTGCGCTGGGTGACCCAAATACGACCTACCAATGTTGTTGGTGATCTTGAGGTAAGTTATACTGAAAAACGCGTTACGAAGGAGCGGGGGTGGGGCGGGGGTAGGGGGGTATAAAAACTCCGAAAATAGCGTTACGTAATTTGTGAATTTCCCCTTACACGCAATTGAATTTGTTTTATTGTCGATGTTTGTTTTTTTATGAAAAAATATATGTTCACACCTGTATGCATTTAAGTTTCTTCAATAAATTGTTAATCTGCTTAAATAATACATAAAAAATTGTATTAAAAATGGTTTGAAGTTTTTTTGAAGATTTTAAAAATAAAATGCAGATTTTGCAGATTTTTTCTGAAAAATTTTGAAATTTTGCATATTTTATCCCTAAAAATTCTGGCAACACTGAGTATAGTATGTACGTATAATCTATGATATGTACCAGAGATGAGCGATATTTCTGTACCTGTGATTTAATCACTGTTACTGAAAAATCACGAATCACAGTTGTGACAAAATTTTTCAAGTAACTGCTACTTGCAAAGTCGTTCTTTTCTATTTGTTACATACACAAAATTATGATATTTCACTGTTTGTGCGGGTAAGAAGGTTTTTTTTGCGTACAATAAACTATAGTTTATATATAGTTTATATACAGGGTGTCCCATTAATCAACGTTAAGCCGAAAGCGGATGATAAAAAAAAATGAAAAAAAATTTACTAGGTACTTTTGGCAAGTGACATCAAAAGTTGGCGCATTTAGCACGAATTTCAAAATACTTGGTCGATTTGTTTTTCAAACTGCGAAAAAAATGTTTTTTCGAACAAAAATATTTATTTTTAAAAATATGATATATATTTCGATATATCGATATTTTTATTCGATATATATCGATGCTGATCGATATCGATATATTTTTTTCACTTGCCCATTCCTAGTAGTCAGAATAGCTTCCTAGCGAAATGTAAATTCTTATTTTTTGATTGCGGGAAGTAAAACAATTTTTGATTTGCAAAAAGGTTTATCAAACGAAATTTTGATGGAAATTTGTTTAGAAACGTTTTACGAATCAATTTTTTTTATGAATGATTACAGAAGTAGGTTGAGTTCCAAAACATCAAAATACATTGCAGTAATGCAAAGTCTTAGTTTCTTTGTTTTTGTAAGCAAAGTAAAGTTTCATTACTACAATGTATTTTGATGTTTTGGAACTCACGCGTACTTCGATTTTTAATTTTTGTCTATATACTGCACTACCTTCAAACACGACGTAAAATAATAAAAAATTTTACGTGTATGAGGCGCTTAATAATAACAAAGAACATACGCGGTATAAATTTAATGAATTTAATTTCGAACTACAATAGATAAGTCATATAAATTTGTATTTTCTCTTTTAGGTATTCTGCATAACTTCCTTGCCGAACGAAATACACAAACCGAGGCTGTTGGCAATAAAATAGCTTTACTACTTAAAGATGAGAATCATTTTGTGCGAGTTAAGGCGGCTACAGCATTGGGCTATTTCTTTGGAGATATTTAAATGAAAATAAGAGAGGGGCATGGTAAAACCCTAAGCCTGACTTTTCGAGATCATATAATTGTTTAAAAAAGAAAAAAAAGAAAATTCAAAAATTACATTGTAAAAAGTTCGGAATTTAATAGGTCGAACACTATGTGTTGTTTTCTAAATAGACTTGAATCATGCCAAAATTTAATAAATTTAAACAAAATTATAATAAATTTTAAGTGTATTATGTGATCTTTCTATTTCTAAACTATTTTTGTATTTTATATACTATGGGCCATATGCCTAACCAAAACTCGGCATGAAGTTAGCATAGCATAACTGATTAAATTGAACTGAGTTTTAACGGGTTCTACTGGACAATTTGACATTAAAAATCATTGTAACAATGTAGTGATGAATCACGACTGCAAGCTACAGTGGTTTTTAATATACAACTGTATGGAAAAACTCTAAGGAATTGTTACAATTCATCACTTGTGCTAAGTTCCTGCCAAGTTTTGGTTATGCGTACGGCCGTATATGTATTGTATTTTAAGCACTTATTTAGATAACTACATATTTTATTTTATAATACATAAATTCTAACGTAAAAACGTGTACTTTGTGATTCTGATATAATTTGAAATCTAATAACACACCAACATGTGCCCCTGTTTCTTCTTTACGTATGCTATTAAATCAACTGTATACATATTCAGGTATGTGATGGAAATCAATCGATTTCAAAACAATAATTGTTTTTTTTGTAATCATTTTTTATTCAATCTCAAATTATTACCTTTCCAAAAGCAGATCAGAAGATAAATGCAAATACGTAATATAAAGTATTTGGAAAAGACATTTATCAAAAATTCATTTCCTTTCGTTTTTAAAATCGCTTTCTATCACATTCCTGATTATCATATTGCTAAAATATTAAATATTTATACAACTTAAGAAATGTTATTATATGTAATTGTTTCTTATAAATAAAAAGAAATTACTATTTGTTGAAAAATATTTTTATTATTGCGTTACACAAATTGACAACTGTTGTAGTTAGTTAACGTTAAATAATTATGTAATAAAAATTAAACTCAACTCTTTTTTTAATTGTCAAAGTTTGATATATTTTACATATTGATAAAAGGAAAGTATTGTATACGCCCACTGGACCACCCTATGGTTAACACAGAATCTGAATTTTTACGATTTTTATTTTGGAAGCAAATATACGAAGGATACTCATCGCCGATGCCAGTTAGCAAGCAAGATGGTGACATACTTAAGTTGAACTTTTGTAGACATGTAGAGAAAATTGCAATGCAATTCGTGTCTTTAAAAGTAATTGCCAAATAGAGA